>JAKSZU010000001.1:220394429-220994429 GCA_026018925.1 Tupaia tana | reverse complement strand
AAACTGGGAAAAAATATTTGCAAAAGACATATCTAATAAAGAACAGTTATCTAAGAAATACCAAGAACTCTTAACACTCAGTGATAAAAAAATGAACAACTGATTTAAAAATTAGCAAGAGACTTGAATAGACACCTCACCCAAGATCTACAGGTGGCTGGTAGGGATATGACAAGATGCTCAACATCAAATGACATTAGAGTATTGCAGTCTGAAACAAGGAGACACCACTACACACCTGAAAAATGGCCAAAATCCCAAACACTGATGATACCTAAGGCTGGCAATAGGAGCGACGAGAACTCTCAATCCATTCCTGGTGGGGGTCACAAAATAGTTGAGCACTTTGTAAGTTCGGTAGTTTTTAAAATAAATAAACATAATCTTAATATGACCCAGCAATCAAATTCCGTGTTACTTACACAAGTAAATTAAAAACTTAGTCCTAGGACCAGTATGTAGTATGGCATTTAAAGCAGCTGGATCCTACATTGCTGACTGCATGGTTCGAGTCCTGGACCCAGTGGATTGAAAACCATGCTGCATTCTGTGCATGTGAACGCAAGATCCTAAGAAGAGAATGGAAGAGAAGGAATTGTGGCAGGGCTACCTCCCCTGGGCTCTGTCTCTTTCTGGTGAGCACACACTCCCTATAGCAAACTAAAACAGCGCAAAACTTAGGTCCATATAAAAACTTACACTTGGGCATTTATAGAAACTTTATTCATAATTGGCAAAACTTGGATTTAACCAAGATGTCCATCAGTAGATGTGTGAATAAATAAACTGGTTCACCCAGACAAGAAAATATAATACAGACAAGAAAATATAATATAGCACTAGAATGAAATGATCCATCAAGCCATGAGAAGGTCCGGGGGAAACTTAACACATATGACTACATGAAAGAAGCCAATCTAGAAAGACTACATACTACGTGAATCCAACTATCTGATGTTCTGGAGAGGAAGGCCATGGAGGCAGTGAAAGGACGACTGATTGCCCAGGGCTGGGGAGAGAGAGGGATGCACAACCAGGACAGAGAGGGTCTTTAGGGCAGTGAAACTATTCTGTATGATATGACGATGGTGGAGACATGTCATCATTTGCCAAAACCCATAGATCCCAAATGATAAAACTTTTTTTTCACAAATGAACAAAAATATCTGTCGCTTATTAAGATAAGTGATTCCTACTGCTTACATGGCTTGAAAAAAATTCACAAAGGTATATTTGGAGCAGTAAATACCACCAATTAATTATACAAACCAGTTGGAACCAACTCAAATGATGTGAAGAATGTGTTCAAGCTCGTAAACTGACTTTAATTACCAACCAAACTGTCCCAAAGGGGGGAATTAGTGTATCACGTCTGGAGTAAGAGCTTGGTAGATTTATTTTTTTATGTTTAAAAATAACTTAATGCTTGTAAAGTACATAACAATTTAAAGATCACTTTCACATGTGCTATCACGCTCATGCCTCCCAACAACTCTAGGTGCATCTATGTAAGGGATACTTTAGAGACTTTTAGAATCTGAGACTTGCCCAAGGTCATATAGCAAGTGAGTAACAGACCACATCAAACTCAAGCAATCTGGGCCGAAGTAGAAAAATACTTCTTATCAGATTCTCATGTAAGCTCATTTTTCTTTCTACAACATCTCCAGATGTAAGAATTCGACCAAAGTGGAAAAGAATGTTTCCTGCTTCCCGCTAGTGCAGATTGAAACTGAAAAGTCACAAGTAGAGAAAACTGCTTTGTCTGATGTAAGCAGGAGATAGGATGTACTGAAAAGATTCCAGACATCTGATGGGATCTTTGGGACTCCATGAAGCCAGCCAAGAACAATACTAGATTGGTGCAGGGAAGATATCAGGGGTGCTGCCACTGGGCACAGCCAGCCTGCACCCACCGTTGACACCAGACACTGGACATTGCTGCTAAAGATACTGCCCCTGTGGCTCCCAACAGCTACCATCCAAATTCTACTGGGAAGCTGCTGAACATCATTATTTTTATTTCCAAGTGATTCCAAAGGCTGAGGCCAAAGATGGGTTCTGGCAATCAGGACTCTGTTGGGATGCTGTCTCTCTCACTCTTTTCCTCTGTCTGTCTCTCTTGTTCATAGAAGAAATAAATAAATAACACATAACTATATCATTTTTAGAAAATAAAAATGAAAAAACCTGCTCAGCTCAGTTGTACTTTCCCAGTCTCCCTTGCAGTTATATGTATCAGTTAACTTTAGCTGCGTAACAAATTACTCTAACACTTGGTGGCTTAAAATAATAATGTGGCTGACATGAAGATGTACCACTCAGACCTCTCTTTAAGAGAGGACTCACTGCTGGGCAGCAAGAAGGGTAGTTAACTGACAGCTTTCTAACTGAGGTCATTCTATCTCAGGGTAGACCCTAGACAATGGGTAGGCAAGGCAGTGGTACCAAGGCCTTGTTATTTCTGTCCAATGCAGGACTTCTTCATGGGACTCATAATACAGTATCCCCAAACAGGCACCCTGGCATTTGAGAAAACAGCAGAAGCTGGAAGGTCTTTCTGACATTCTCTGGCCCTTCTAGCATGAAGCATTCCATGAAAGAATTCTCTGGCATTCTTCTGAAGCAGGTCATAAGATCCCCCTTTAAGAGATATCCTCCCTATACCTAAAAGAAAGGAATGTCATTATCTTTAGACATGGAACACAGAGGAATGTGAGCAAACAATCCTTGCTAAGATCTTCCCAGTTTATTATCATCAGATCATAATCCCCTTTGCCAGATCACACTTCTCCTGTAATCCTCCACTTCACCAAACTTAGCATAAATATATACAAGTTCATGGCCCAGCCACAGTGGCACAAACGATAGGGCACCACTGTAAAAGGCTGGGCCACATAGTAGTGAATAGGCAAGTTGCCGTGGCATGCACCTGTAATCCTGGTTAACTGGGAGACTGGGGCTAAAGATCCCTACAGTGAGATCCTGTCAAAATTCCTGTCTCTCTCTCTCTCCCTCCTCCTCCATCTCTACACTCCCTCTACTTCCTAACCCCCATCTCATAAGAAAAACAAATAGGTTTCCCTGTTTCTTTAGATCTTCATTTTCCAATGTTTCCTGCCTCCTATGAAACTTACATTAAATAAGTCTGTATGCTTTTCTCTTGCTAATCTGTCTTTCCTCATAGGTGCCTCAGCCATAAACCTAGCCATGGGAAAGAAGAAGAATACTTTCTCTCCCTTCCAGCCTCCAATGGACAAACTTTGCTTTGGAATTCCTTATTGGGCTGTCAGGAAACTGATGCTCTGATGGCCCCCAGTTGAATCCTGTGTCCTTACTTTTTCCTTTCACAGGTATTTTGTGTACCTAACTTTATCTCAGTATCTGCTTCTCAGACACCCAAGTGGCAACAACCAACTTAGTTCACAGTGCTGCAGGGTCATCAGTTTGAACTGGGCTCAGCTGAGATGGCTCATCTCTGATCCACACAGTCTCTCATCCTCTGGCAGACTCATGCCCTTTTTCACAGGACTAATTCACTTATTCACGGTGGTAGCTGGGTAGGATTCCAAGAGAAAAAGCAGAAGTCCTGTTAAAATCTAGGCTCAGAACTGCCACATTCCACTGGCAAAACCAAAACACAAGTCTAGGCCAGATTCTAGAGGAAGAGAAATAAACTCTTAATAAAAGAAGCTGCAAAATTATGATTAAAAGGGCTTGGATACAGGAGAGAGTGAAGGAGCGTGACCAGTTTGCAAACTATCAGATGTAGTCACGTGATTAAATTGTCACCAATGGAATGTTAGAAGTGAATAACGCATTTATGTGCCTAGGTCTACAGAGACAGAACTGTGCCTCATGCATGCTCTCTCCCCTCTTCCTTCCATCTGGAGTCTGCTTGGAGTCTGCAAGTGATCACAATGCAGAACAAAATGTTAGGAGTCAATCTTCCTGAATCTCATGGGAGCAGAGCTGCTCTGCTGCCCAGCGTCATTTATACTTTAGTGGTTACAAACGAGCAAGTGGGGGTGGGGGGAGAGGTTCCTTTTAAGCCACTGCATTTTGGGACTCTTTATTAGCACCTTGGCATTTTAGTACCTTGGCATTACCCTAACTAATGCATATAGAAGCTGATGCAGGCACTGTGCTGAAATCAGAGGAAAGTAAAAAGATAAAGAGGAATTTTAAAGACTCTTTCTTGTGTGTTGTGTAATGAAATCTCCTTATTTTTTTCCCGGAAGTGTAAATATGCTGCTCTGGGTCTTAAGAAAGCCTGAGGTGGGGCTATCTGGTAGTATAGTGGTTTAGGTACTGGATTCCCACATGGCCAACAGCTGTTTAAGTCCCAGACCCAGCAGCTCAAAACTCACGCCAGGTCCATGTGTATGCTTACCCAGAATCCTGAGAGGAGAATGGAGGTGAAGGGAATGCAGCTTGGCCATCTCCCCCTGGGGGTGGGGGGGAGGGGGGTATTTCTTGCTTTCTGTCTCTCTCTCTCTGTCTCCCGCTGTCTCTCCAGCAAGTGTATGCACCCTATAGAAAAACTAAAAAGAAAAGAAAGTCTGGGGTAATTCAACAAAGTCTATTTGTGTGGGTTACAGGATTATCACTCCATTTTCAAACAGGAAAACTAAAGTTATATATCAAATAACTGATGAAAATGATAATATTTCTATTTTTAAAATTCATGATAGGGAGTAGGTACACACATGAGAGAGAGAGAAGCACCTCAACAAGTTCTCATCGTGCTGTGACCCGCTTTTCCCAGAATCCCATCCTGTCAGGATCTCGGCTGTGCATGCCAAAACAGAACTTCAATCCTGACATATCAGCCTCCCAACTCATTCCCCACCTAAAAAGTTATTAGGTTTATTTTCTCCTCCAAATACATGCATATCCTAGAAGTTTTCCTCTCTGTGTTGTCTTTAGAATGAATAGGGAAACCCACTTGACCCTGTGGCAGGTGGTGGTCCACCGGGCACATCACAGAAACGCGGGCAGGACACTAACACTAATACTCTCTTTGGAGAAAGACAAGCCAGAGTGTTCAGCTGAGTCATCCTCTCACCAAAATTACTCCTTGGATGAGATTGTGACTCATTCGAAATCTCCATTAATTAATTTGATGCGAGAACAGCTGGGCTAATGCCATCTATACAGAGCAATAAAAGTGGCTCCCACTTCAGCAGAAAATCAGTAAAGGATTGGAAACAGGCTTAAAATTGGCAAGATGCTGCAATGCTCTTAGTCTGTCACCGGGGGCTTCATTTCTGGCCCAAACTGTAATACATTTAACAATTTTTGCATATCTCTCCACACAATATATGTGTGTGCACACACGAAGGCATATGTAAAGAACTGTGACATTTTATAATGGCATGACTAAAGCTGAAATCTTAGTATTTTATAATTTTGTTCAACTAAGCAGGAAGAAAAAAAATAAACCAATGCCTGGCACTAAATTTTGCTTTCCAGCTCCAAATAGCAGTTTTAAATCTCAAGGCTTAAACAGCAACAGATTCAAAAAGAAATTTATATACGTAATTAACTACATAACAGATTACATTTGCCTGAATATATACTTGATTAGTGTTCCTTAAGTATGAGTTTCCAAGCAATAGTACCTTTGGTGAATTGAAACAGCTATAAGTACAGATAAGAAATGTACTGACAGTCAAGTTAACATAAGATTTTGCAAGCATCTTCATATAATTCAAAACTATACTCACCACAGTAGTTCTTCATGTAAAACATTTTAAGCAATAATGCTGCCAGGATTCTTTCTCACAGGCAAATAGTATTGACTGAAACTTAAAGCTAGTCCATTCTGTTGTTGATAACAGAGAAAATGTAAGTCTGGATACCTGAAGAAAATAGAGATTTATTGAACTCACAGTTTGGAGGTTCAAGGTCTAGGGGTAGCTCTGGCGAAGGTCTAGCAGAGTCTGAAGGTATCTTATCAGAGGATGACAGTAGAGCAGCTTATGTCCTTAAGAGTCTGTCTACCAAGTTCCCTCTCCTTATAAACCCATAGGAGTCTATCGTAGGGGCCCTACCCTAATCACTGCCAAAGGCTTCACCTGTTGACACCATATAGGTAGTAAGTTTCCTTCTAATATCATCACAACCAAATCTCAACACATGAACTTAGGGGGAGGGAACGATACAAACCATGGCAGAAAACTCGCACATCTAGTCTAGTTTATCATGACGACAAACTGGAGCCCAGAAAAAAATAATGATAAACCCAAGATTTTATTTTTCTACAAATCTTCATCATCCATCCCTCTATTATGCTTTCATTTAGGCATTTTCATAATCAATTACCAACATAAAGAGGAAGAATGAGGTCTAGAGGCAGAAATGATCTCAGCATCATAAGGAAAACTATTTCCTATATCATTAAGTAGTATTTAACACAAAATTCCTCCCAATACGGGTTTTCATCTCTGCCCAGCACATAATAGGTTCTCAATATTATTTGAAGGAGTAAATTCTTCCAGGGTAAAAAAAATGCAGAGTCAAATTCACCCAGCATATATACGTTCATTTTAGAACGCTCTCACCTAGTCAACTCCTCTTACTCCTCAATTCTTACTCTAATAGTCACTTCCCTAAAGAAGTCTTTTGCTCCCCCCAATCTCCAATACTAAAGCTAAGGTCATTGTGGTTGTACTTACTCTTCACAACATGAGTCACAATTTCATTTGTAATTATGTATGTGTGTATGTATGTACCATGTTTCTTTCCCACTAAACCAAAGTTTCTTAAGATCAAGGATGTTGTCTGTCTTCACCACTGTGTCTCTAATATCTAACCCTAACATTGTTCTATAGTACAATAGGTTCTCTCCACATGTTTGTTGGATTTGTAAACAAATGCAGGGTTGAATGGACAAATGAACAAGGAAATGACTCTGTAGCAAAAATCCCATTTGGTTAGACGAAAGAGAATGTATCATTTGTCTTTTCTTGAGGTATTTAAAAAGAAATAGGGAAGGAAATAAATCAGCCCACAACAGATATCTGAAATGTAGAGTTCCAAATCAGGGATAAATACACTCAAAACTGTAGCAAGGAAATAAATGGTTCCAAGGCAATATATTTAGGGAAAAAGAGCTCCGGCAGGATATTTAATAACATTCCTTTGGGGCTAGACAGTGGCACAGTGGTAACACAGTGCTCTGTAAGGCTGACTCATGGGAAGCTTCTGGATTCAGACCCAGAGACCTTCCTGAACATGCTGGACATGTGTGTGTCAATGATACAGGACTGGCGGAAGCTGGGGCTGGATCCTGGCATGAAGACCCGGTTGGGGATACAGTTTCTCTCCTGCTCGCTCTCTTGCTCTCTCTTCAGCTCATAAAAGGCAAGAAGGAAGGAAGAAAGCAAAGAAGGAAGGAAGGAAGGAAAGAAAGAAACTTAAACTTTTTTTTTTATTTTAGGTTTTAGTTATAGGGCATGTGCACTTGCCAGAGAGAAACAGACAGAGGGAAAGTGAGAAATCACACACACACACCCCAAGAGGGATGGCCTTGCCACAATCCCTTCTTCTCCATTCTCCTCTTAGGATTTTTAACACACACATAAACACATAACTGGCATAATTTTCAAGTTGCCAGGTGTGGGACTCAAACCATGGTTGGCCATGTGGAAATCCACACCACCACACCACCTGCTGGCCCCAAGAAACGTTTAAGATAGATAGATAGATAGATAGATAGATAGATAGATATATACACATACAGTGTTTAAGGGACCAGCAATTGGCATAATGTAGTCAACTGAGGTTCGAGTCCTGGACCCATTGGCTTAAACTCACGCTAGGCACGTGTGTGTGCATGCCCAAGATCCCGAGAGAAGAATAGAGAAGGAATTGCGGCCACCATCCACCCCAGGGGGTGATTTCTTGCTTTCCGTCTCTTTGTCTCTCTGTCTCTCTCTTTCTGGCAAGCACATGTGCCCTATAACAAAAGCCTCCCCCCCCCAAAAAAAAAAGTTTAAGATAGGGCCAGCAGGTGGTTAAGGAGCTAAACATTTCCACGCAGCTGACCACGATTTGAGTCCGGGACCTGGAGGCTTACTTTCTCACTCCCTCTGCCTCAGTCAGATTGGAATAAATGAATGAATAAATAAAATAAATAAATCTTTTTTAAAAAGTTTTAAAAAGTTTAAGATATACATATATAAGATATATATATATGAATATGTGCATGTGGAAATAATTTTGTATTAAATTCTAATTATATATTAATAGATATAATTAGATATATGGAGATAGGTGTGTGTGTGTGTGTGTATATATATACATTCTGCCTTTCGCACAATAAACAGGGGCAAGTACCTTTCAGGCAAGCACAGCAATGCGGCATCTTGCCCATGGAAATCCCTGAATGAATGAAAAGACAGTCTCACGTGCACTTTTCTTTAGGTTTCTATGTTGGCAATCGCTATGTAGAGATCGAGAGTCAGTGCGGCCTTGCAACAATTTTAAAATAAGATCGAACAGTCTTAAGGTAAACTTGTTGAAAAACGTTCACAGCTACTCAGTTGACTTATTGGCTGATCAACAAAAAGGAATTTAAGCTCTTGCTGTCTATCCTAAGTGAGGCACAACATTAGAACTAGCTTTTCAAAATGAAGTCAAAAGCGTCCAAAGAAAACAAAAAAGCTCTAAAGCAAAAATAAAGGCTCTGCCAGTCAGTAAAGAAAAATATTGGCTATACTTTCATGAATTACAAAAACAAACAAAAGGAAGTGGCTCGCAATGGTTCGTGTACACTGTCTAACACAAAGCTTGCAACTGGAAGCATCAAATTCGCGAGAGGAAACACATACCGAGCGAAGCTTTCATCATCAAAGCCCAGAGCAGGCTCGTTATAGCAAGGTTTCTGGACACAAGGATCAAAGACAAAATCCCAAAAGAAACAAGATGTAGAGGACTCTCTAGATCATCACAATAAGTATATCAAAGGAGAGATTTTTTAAAAAGAATACGAAGTGATAACGTACTGAGGAATATGATATAAAGAAAGTTTGGCTCTCAATGCTCAAGATACTTGCTATCATGGAATTAAGAAAGAAAACAGGAAAACAAAAACCCCTTGGCAACCAAACAAAACAAACCAGAATGTAGTGAATAGTCACCATGGCTGTGTTCTGGTTTATGTGATACTTGTAGTACTCTTGGCTTAAATCTTTTTTTTTTTTTTTTTTTTTTTTTTTTTGAGAGGTTTTTGCTATAGGACATGTGCACTCGCCAGACAGACAGAGACAGAGACAGAAAGTGAGAAATCACCCCTCTGGGGGGATGGCCACGCCACAATCCCTTCTCCTCCAGTCTCCTCTCAGGATTTTGGGCACGCACGCACACGCGCCCAACCTGAGTCTAAGCCACCAGGTCCAGAATTCAAACCACAGTCGACTACTCGGGGAGTCCAGCAACAGCCATTACACCAACTGCTGGTCCCTTGGTTTAACTCTTAATAAGCCTAGTGAATAAAGATCTTGATTCAGATGCAATATACCTTTTTTCATAGTTGAGAGTTTAGTTGGGTGTTCTTTCAGATGATGAGGATAAGACGTCAATAACTTACTTATACATGGGACAGTAGGTGGCATGGTGGTTAAGGTACTAGATTCTCATATGGCTGACTGAGGTTCAAGGCCTAGACCTGGTTGCTTGCTTTCTCACTTTCCCTCTCTATATATATCTCTTTCTGGTGAGTATATGTACCTTATAGCAATTTTTTTGAATTAGTAAGTAAAATTAAATAAATAATTCTTTTTAAAAAAGAATTTGCCTGTATATAATAGCCAAAAAGAGAATCTTTTAAAAGATAATCTTCCTTTTCTTGAAGATTCAAAAGAAACCCATGCCTAATACTTAGAAACCCCATGCCTAATGCTTTGATTCAGAAAACAGAACTGTATCTAAAGAAAAGCTAATGATTTAATTAGGAAAACTTGTTTGAGAATTTAAAATGTTAGGATTGGATCAACAGGGATACAGAACAGTGCTTCTCAAACTACCTGTGATAAGCAGCCAGTTTTTTCCTAATCTGTTGCAAATTGATACTTCCATTAAAATACAATAAACCTGAATTACTATACTAAAAAATAAGGCATGCTAATCATGAGAAAAAATATCAAGCACTATTATTTTTTAAATAATTATTTTATTGAAATTTATTTATTTATTTATTTTAATTTGACCAGAGAGGGACAGAATGAGGAAGAGAAAGAGAAAAAGAAAGAGAAAGAGAGAGAAAGTGAGAGAACAAGCCGCCAGGTCCAGGACTCGAACCGTGGTCAGCCATGTGAGAGTCCAGTGCCCTTAACCACCACGCCATCTGCTGGCCCAACGAGGCACTATTTCAATTGGAGGACATTCTACAAAATATCTGACCAATACTCAAAACTGTCAAGACTACTAAAAATAAGGAAAATCCGAAAAATTGTCACGCCCAAGAGGATCCTGAGGAAACACAACAATTAAATGTCCTAGCTACTATTCTGGAACACAAAAAATGACATTAGATAAAAACTATAGAAATCAGAATAAATAATGGAATTATTATAATACATCAAGATTAGTCCAGTAACTATAACGTATCATACTAAAATAAGTTGTTACTCAGGGAAATGGTGTGGGGAGATGGGGGACACTCTACTACTACATAATTTTTCTAAATCTAAAATTGCTCTAAAATTAAAAGTTTATTTAAATTTAGAAAGAAGAAATAAAAATATACAAAATTCAAGCCCCCCCAATTTTTAATTATTACACTCAACAGACATAAAATTACTCTGTCAAATTTCTAAACTCTATAAAGTTTCTAAATTCTTTTTTTCACTTTTATAAACTATGTTTTGTTGTGTGTATTTGAGGTTTACAAAATGATGTTATGAAATACATAAAAAATAGAGATAAATAAATCTACATCTAAATTCTTACCATCAATTTCTGCACTTAGCTCATTATAAATTGGTAAGAAACACCACGGCCTTGCACCAACACACCAACCACACTTAAAGCAGCACAGGTCTAGACAAGAGCTTCCCGAATGCCATGGGGAAGTTTTCACTGGGTGTACAGCAGTACAGAAAAACTAGGACAATAAATTGGGTTTTTAGAAAGCTAATTTAGTTTGAAGTCTGACCTCTTAGGGAGAGAGGGGAGTAGTTAAGAGAAAAGCATGTAAGCAAGAAAGAAAGCTTCTCCCTCACAGACCCAAGATGGCCTTAAAGACTTTAGTCCTGGCAAATGTTTGAAGCTGACTCTGTTTTATGGGTAATGTTACATATTTTTTTTTTAGACATTTCCCAATCGGACATCATTGGCTTCTTACTGCCTCAACTTGAGGAAGCCTCAAATCTGTGTAATCCTATACTCTTTCTATGGCCCTGGGAAGCCTCGTAATATCTTCAGAGTTTCCCTGACAGGCCTTGATCCTCCCTCAGGAAGCTCCATCAGAAAATATTGAGGTAGAGAAACACCCCTCTCTCTCACAGACAAACACACACACACACACACACACACACACAGACACAAGCATGTGTGCATAGGTGCACACACATCTTAGAAAACATTCAGACTGTCTTGTACCCCAAACACTTTTATGTGCGTGTTAGCAGCTAGCCAGCCCCTTTCTCATCCTTCAGATTTCTAAACAGAGCTTATTTCACTAGGCTTGAGAGAGGGGTACCCATTCACTAACTCCATTCTTTGGTGGGACCCAGAGAGTTAGAGAACCATGTTATAGTTCTCTGCAATCCCTGCTCTCTGAACCTGTCTATCTCTTGCTGTGAGTGAAGGACTTAAAGCTCAGCAAACCTCTGTACGCTCTTTCACTATTCCAATTTAAATTAACACTAAATACAAAACTTAGTCACACTAGCCATATTTCAAGTGCTCAGTAACCACCTGTGCTGGTGGCTACTGTACTGGACAGTGCAGACATAGAACAGAGCCATTGTCGCAGAAGGTTCTACTGATTTTTTTTTTTTTTGAAGATTTATTTCTTTCTTCCATGAGTGAGAGAGACTGAAAGGTAGCACCTCCAACGAATTTCTGATGCCCCAATCCACCCCTTTAGCTATAGCTCCACATCATGGGGAAACATGTGGCCAACATGCTCAGGCAGATAACCGGGCTTGAACCAGGAACCTTTCCATGTGGAATTGCCTCACAGAGCACAACGTTCTACTGCCATGCCACCATCTGGCCTCCTCTACTGATTCTTTTTTTTTTTTTTTCATGAAGGCCACTGATTTTATTGATCTAAAAAATTTTATAAGGACGGTGACCGATTCATCAAAAAAGAAGCCAAACGGCATCAAACAGACCAGAAATGTGGGTGGGGGTGAGGGAAGGGATCAGTAATCCACTCAGGAAAGCTGGTAATTGTTGCCACGGACCTGGCAGGGGAAGGAGAAGGAAGAGAGATGCATGCAAGAGCAAGGATTCCAAAAAAGTTGCAATGGTGATGGGATAGATTCCCAAAAGACCCTGCAGTACGTCAGAGGTGGGAATGACAATAGCAATCTTTTCCTTTGTAGAGGACAGGGGAGGAGTCCCCACTCAGCTGCAAACTCTGGAGACTCAATGCTGGGGCTGGGGATTTAGCGTTCCCTAGAGTGCATCACAAGAAGGCATCACGCCACTCTCGAAGACACCCAAAGCAATCCCGGGACTGCTTGGCATTGGCGCCACATGTGTCCTTCAGCCATTCCCGGAAGAGGTCTTCATCTTTCTTTAGCACCAGAAACTGGCCAAGGACCACAGAGGCCTTATCAAAGCCCCTCTTCTCCAGCTTCTTTCCCAGGGCTTCACCAATCCCGGCCAGGCTCCACACTGGCTTTTCCCCCATGGGCTCTGCCACAAAGTCTCCGTGCTTTTGGGAGGTTGTCATCTTGATCAGGCTTAATCGGCAGCTCCGGCTCCCCTAACGGCTACTCCCTCTACTGATTCTTGATTAACGACTGTAAAGAGTTTACACAATGGAGGCCAACAGGTGGCATGGTAGTTAAGGCGCTGGACTCCTACATGGCTGACCGCAGTTTGAATCCCAGACCTAGTGGCTTGCTTTCTCACCTTCTCTTTCCCTGTTTCTTTCTGTCTCTTTCTTGTCAAATTGAAAAATAATAATAACAAATGGAATTAAATAAATAAATAATTCTAAAAAAAGTTTTACTTGATGGTATCAGAACTTCTGGAATTTGAAATTTATCATACTTTAAAGCCTCAAGCAAAACCTAATAAACTGTTATATGAATATTTAAAATTACAAATTGTATTCTTATAATTAAATACAATGTTCCTAGGAATCCCATTTCATACATAATAGTCATTACATTCTTAAAGCAATAAATATGTTATAAGGACTACTTCAGTTTACTTCAGCTTACATTCAATTAATGTGGCATTATTTCAGAAAGCATATTTTCATGTCATTTAACTGGTGTTTATATGTACGCATTTTTTTTAAAATTACTCTGTCACATTTTATGTCCTAATCATGAAAGTGAAAGAATAGCTTAAAAATGATTCACTGAAGTGTAAATGTAGTAATGAACACAGTAATATAAACACAGGCATTGAGAACAACAAAACAAATGCAAAAAAGTGAATAGGAACCGAAAACAAAAACAGAATGTGAGTCCATTCATTCTGGGTCAAGTAAATCTGGGAGAATACTGATTTCCCAGCAGTAACCAAAGAAGAAAAGCATAAACAGGAAATACAATGAATCTTTGAAATGAATGTCACTCTTTCAACAGCTCTTGTCCTCTAGTTCTCACTGTGTTGTCTGCTTCAGAATGCGGTCACATGGCATGATACCACTGACCCCTCGTGGGACATCCAAGTAGCACAGTGATCATACAGATGGGCCAATCATCTGTTCTATTCAAGGCAAACAGAAAATAACTTTCTCAACTATGAAAGTGATGAAATTTGTGGCTAGACTGACACAATGACTACCATTCATTCTTAGGAATTCTTTATATATTTTTTTAAGGTTTTTGCCATAGGGCTTGCCAGAGAGAGACAGAGGGAAAGTGACAAATCACCTCTTAGAAGGATGGCCGCACAGCAATCTTGTCGCCTCCATTCTCCTCTTGGGATTTTGGGCATGTACGCAAATGCATCCAGCAAGATTTTTGAGCCTCCAGAGCCAGGATTCCAACCATAGCCAGCCATGGGAAAGTCCAGCGCCTTAACCACCGTGCCACCTGCTGGCCACTTTCTTGTGAGTTTTATTAAAAGCAGGTATGTATGGGAACCAGCAGTTAGCGTAATGGCTATGTCGTTGGACTCCCACGTAGTCGACCGCGGTTCGCGTCCCGGACCCGGTGGCTTAACACTCACGCCGGGCGCGTGTGCATGCATGTCCAAGATCCCGAGAGGAGAATGGAGGAGAAGGGATTGCGGCGTGACCATCCCCCCTGGGGGGGTGATTTCTCGCTTTCTGTCTCTATGTCTCTCTCTGTCTGTCTGGCGAGCACACGCGCCCTATAGCGAAAACCTCTCAAAAAAAAAAAAAAAAAGCAGGTATGTATCATGGTATTGCAGAACAATAGTTGTAAATGATAGGAAAAATGTTCAAAGAGAAGACAGAAAAACTAATTAACAAAAAACCAGCAATCGATGACTTTATGGTAGAACATCACAACCACAGTAGATGAGATGGAAGAGCAGTCACTATTAGTTGCTCATGCTAGTCCTTCACAGCAGGAGGAAATGAGGAAGTCAATGATGAGTACGAGGTACACATCAACTCTTGGCATATTGTCACATAACATGGGAGTAAAAAGTATAGAATGACCTTGATTCCCTGAAAATCCATGTAATCACTTGGTTGCCCAAAGTTCTGTAAGTCATCATAGTAACAGGGAAAAGTATGCTGAGACCAACACTAACCAAGCACCTGGTCGGTATATCATAAGAAAGGCATTCAGATAAAGCAGGCGGCACCTGAATGCCCACACACACCGCATTTTATTCAAAGACCAATAAGTAGTCAGTAGGTCAGTGTGAAAGGAAACTGAAAATGACCAAGTACGATCAAATTTCAGCTATGCATTTTTTTTATAATACACTTTACATTTATTTATTTATTTTATTTATTTATTTACTTTTTCAGAGAGGCTTTTGCTATAGGGCACGTGTGCTCGCCAGAAAGACAGAGAGAGACAGAGACAGAAAGCGAGAAATCACCCCCCAGGGGGGATGGCCACACCGCAATCCCTTCTCCTCCATTCTCCTCTTGGGATCCTGGGCATGCATGCATACACACCCGGCGTGAGTTTAAACCACCGGGTCCAGGATTCAAACCGTGGTCGACTACATGAGAGTCCAGCGACATAGCCATTATGCTACTGCTGGTCCCAATACAACTTACTTTTAGAACAAATTTCATGTACAGAAATATTGTGAAGGTCATAAAGAGAGTTCTGATATGCCCCAATGGAGTTCTTATTTTCCCTATTGTTAAATCTTACTATAGGTGGTACATTTGTTAAAATTAATCAATCAGTATTAATACATTATTATTTTTTTTTTTGGAGAGGTTTTTGCTATAGGGCATGTGCGTGCACCAGAAAGACAGAGAAAGACAGAGAAATAGAAAGCAAGAAATCACCCCCCAGGGGGGATGGCCACGCCGCAATCCCTTCTCCTCCATTCTCCTCTCAGGATCTTGGGCACATATGCACACACGCCCAGCCTGAGCTTAAGCCATCAGGTCCAGTACTTGAACTGTGGTAGACCACATGGGAGTCCAGCGACATAGCTATTATGCCAACTGCTGGTCCCATCAGTACATTATTATTAATAAAGTTCATACTTCATTTAGATTTCCTAGTTTTTACCTAATGTCCTTTTTCTATTCCAGAGTCCCATCCTGAATAGCACATACATTTAATAGTCATTCACACCTTCTCAAGTTCCTCTTGGCTGCACTAATTTCCAAGACTTTCTTTGTATCTCACAGCCATGGCAATTTCGAGGTAGGCTGGTCAGATATTGAACAGACTGTCTCTCAGCTGGAAGTTGTCTGATGTTTTGCTCATGGTTAGACTGGAGTTACGGGTTTGGAATAAAAAGATCACAGTAGCAAAATATCATTTTTACCATTGCATATCAAGGTACATATTATCAACAGGACTTACCACTTTGATGTTGAACTTGATCACCTGGCTAAGGTAGTGTCTCTCAGGTGTCTCTCTACTGTACAGGCACAGTTTCTCTCCTTTTTCTATGCTGTGCTCCTTCAAAGGATGTCCCCTGCACAAGCCACATTTAAGTGGGTTAAACTGCACAAGGAGTTGATTATGTTCCATCTCCTTGAGGACAGAGTATCTATATCAATTTGGAATTCTTTTGCAGAGCAGATTTGTCTCTGTTGCCCCATTTATTTATTCAATCATCTATTTATATCAATATAGACCCCCACTTATGTATTTATTTTATCCTTTGAGTTATAATTCAACACTTTATTTTGTTATCCAAATAGTCCTAGCTTTAGTCATTTGGATGCTCTTTCAACGGGTTCCTGTGCTGCTTTGATGCCACATCGTGTGTGTGTGTGTGTGTGTGTGCACGCATGTGCACACGCACGCAGTACTTCTTTAATTTTTGATACTACAAGATGTTCCAGGCTCATCATGTATATTTTCTGCCTGAGTCCTACAACCAGCCAATTCTCCAAAGATTTCTCATTTCTTTTGTTGGAGAATGGTATGAGAAACCAAGATTTAATTGCTAAATCACTTAATACTGGGGCATTATTACCTATAGGCCTACTCAACTGATAAAGAATACCAACCAGTGTATATACACATAGTTACATTCACAGAGAGTAAAGAATACCACCCTGTGTACATACACATAGTTGTATTTACATTCATAATAATTTGCATATATATTAAACTAAATATGAATTATATTCAGAGTAAATGTCTCCAACACTAATCCATTACTACAGGGATAATTCTATCCTTTTTCTTCCTGTTTATGATCACCATCCAGCTATTTACTTGTTTTAATAGCTGCACAATTTTTCTTTTTTCTTCTTCTTTTTTTTTTTTTTGGAGAGGTTTTTTGCTACGGGGCGCGAGCGCTCGCCAGGAAGACAGAGAGAGACAGAGAGACAGAAAGTGAGAAATCACCCCCCAGGGAGGATAACCACGCCGCAATCCCTTCTCCTCCATACTCCTCTCGGGATCTTGGGCACGCACGCACACACACCTGGCGTGAGTTTAAGCCGCCGGGTCCGGGACCTGAACCGCGGTCGACTACATGGGAGTCCAGTGACATAGCCATTACACTAGCTGCTGGTTCCAATAGCTGCACAATTTTTAGTATGCTAGCACAAGGAAATGAGCAGGATCTTTAAGACACTACTTTCCCAGGGGCCAGCAGGTGACAATGTGGTTAAGGTGCTGGATTCCCACATGGCTGACTTCGGTTCAAATACCAGACCTGGTGGCTTGAAAATCATGCCAGGCCCATGTGCACGCATACCTTAAGTCCCAAGAGGACAATGGAGGAGAAGGGATGTGGTCTGGCTATCCCCACTGGGGACTGATTGCTCATTTTCCCTCTCTCTATGTCTCTCTTTTTCTCTCCAACAAGCACACACATCCTAATGGCTATGTCGCTGGACTCCCACGTAGTCGACCACGGTTCAAGTCCCGGACCCGGTGGCTTAAACTCATGCTGGGCGCGTGTGCGTGCATGCCCAAGATCCCGAGAGGAGAATGGAGGAAAATGGATTGCGGTGTGGCCATCCCCCCTGGGGGGTGATTTCTTGCTTTCTGTCTCTCTGTCTCTCTCTGTCTGTCTGGCCAGCTCACGTGCCCTATAGCAAAAGCCTCTCAAAAAAAAAACCTAAAAGAAAAAAAGAAAAGACAATACCTTTCCATACTGAAGTGCATGGGTTGCTGAAAGGAAAGGTGCTCATACGAGGTCTTATTTTAATATATCAACTATTTTGAAAATATATAATGTTGACTTGCATGAATTTTTACAATTATACTGGCAATGCTAATAAAGAAGTTTTTAGATTATCAGTATTTTGCTCAATAGTGTGTGTATCTCTGTAGTATTTTTTATATATTAAAAGCCTTTTTCTTAGCCCAGACTCTCTGTTTTCTTTTTTAAAAAGTTTTAAAAATGTTTATTCTAGATAATTTATCATTTATATTTTATAATGTACACAATATACTATAATGTCCATGAGACATACAGACATTATAATGTCTAATATAAATTTGCAAGTGCTATAATTTAATCATACATAGTGGGGATGCAAGATCCAACATTTTTTGGATGCACAACAAAAAAGTTTAGAGGCATGGGGACATTGTAGCAGCTTCCAAATATGTTTCTCTGCTTCTATTTTGGTGTTTGGTAGTTATGCCTACACAACATCTGGATTGACATTTTTTAAGGTGAAGCACATGTGGACCATTGGAACAGAATATAAACCCCAGAATGTACAGCCAACAGATTTTTTTTTTCAGGAAGGAAGGAAAGTTTATGTTTCCATTTAGTGAAACAAACAAGAAAAATATTTTAACAAATCACTGAACCTATCAACAATTTAAAAGAAACTAAAATGTTTAAATTGAGAAAACAAAGCATAGTTTAAAAAAAAGCAATCAGTAATGGTTTACTCAAAAGTCATAAAATTCTATTTCGTGATTTCAGTCTTATGTTCAAACTCTCTCCTGTTGAATATACAGTGTTGCTGTGGTCCAATCTTTCCATTTAAATCCTGGAAGTTAACATTCAATGTTATTACTGATATTTCTTGTCCCTAGCATTAAATTGGTCACTTTCTTGGTTGCCTTTTGCTCTCTTATTTCTGTATGTGTTGTTAGTTTTCCTGGTTGAGCACTCCTTTCAGAACTTCTTGAACAGTGGGTCTGCTATTGGCAAATTCTTTCAGGTCTTGTTTATCTGAGAATGTTTTTTATCCTTTCTTTCCATATAAAAGAGAATCTTGCCGGGTATAGGATTCTTGGTTGAAACTGTTTTTCACTTAACACTTTGAATATATTTCCCATTCTTTTCTTGCTCGCATTGTTTCTGATGAAAGGTCTGAAGTTAACCTGATTGGATAACCTTTGTAAGTAACCTGACATTTCTCTCTTGCCAATTTTAGTATCTTGTCTTTGTAGATTTGACCAGTCTGGCTATGATGTGCCTTGGAGAAGGTCTTCTTGATTGATTCTATTAGGAGGTCCTTTGTATTTCTTGGGTCTGGATATTTGAATGCCTCTCTAGATTTGGCAAGTTTTCTTCCAAGATTTCATGGAATAGATAATCAATGCCCTTATTAGTTTCCTCACTTTCTGGGATACCAATTATCTGGATGTTTGGGCGCTTAATGCTGTCTAGTATTTCTCATATAGTATTCTCATTTTGGGGTTATTTTCACAGGTTTTTGGTCATTTTTTCTAGATTAGAGGTTTTGCCTTCGACATCCGAGATTTGATTTCCTGCATGGACTAATCTGCTTTTAATACTTTCAAGGGAGGTTTTGATTTCCTAAATGGCAGCCTTCATCTCTAACAGTTCCATTTTATTCTTTTTTATGGTGTGTATTTCCTCTTTCAGATCATGGAAGAACTTCAATACCTCCTAGAACTCGTTGTCTCTTTTCTCCTGCGTCTTCTGGAATTCGTTATATCTCAGCTCTTACATCTCATTTAATTTTGTCACTACAAATATTCTGAATTCTCTATCTGATATTTCCATGAATTCTACTGTACTGTCTGTGGATGATGAGGGATTGTTCTTTTCTTTAAGGGGAGAAATATTTTCTTGATTTCTCATGTTTCTTGTGTCTCTGTGGTTGTTTCTGGTCATTCTGTGACAAAATCTATCCTCCTCTTGTCTGAATATTTCAGGAGTCTAGGAGATGGAGTTTAGAGCATAGCTTCCCTGAACATACCAGGACACACCTCAGCTTTAAAAAAAATCTGTTTTCTATATAAATAGAAAGCAGAGCCTAAGACAAGGAAGGATTAAGAGCTGATGCTTTTTTGGGAAGTGAAAATGCAGGTCAAGCGAATCAAGGAGGAATAGGATCAGGGTAGAGAGATGCACAATTGCTCTAGCCACTGCTTTCTAATCAACCACAAAAAATCCAGCAAGTTACTCATCAGATGCTCATGCTCCAACATCCAGAATGTCTCCAGACAGACCTTGGAGTAAAGTTCATGGAAAGGAGAAAAGAAAGGAAATGTATCTGGTTGGCCCTTTCCTCTAATTTCACATTTCTCAATGATGAAAGTCAGTCCTATAGGTAGTTATGTCCTCTGCACTTCCAGATTGCATTATTTAGCCCGGTGATGGTTAATTTTAAATGTCAACTTGCCTGGACCACAGTGTCAGGATATTTGGTCTAATGTTAGTCTATGAGGGTGTTCCTGGATGAGATTAACATTTAAAATACTGGACTTGGTGTAAAGTGGATTATCCTCCATAATGTGTGTGGGTCTCATCCCATTGGTTGAGGGCTAAATAAAACAAATTCTCTCCCTGACTTAGAATTAAGCAGTGGACAGGCTTTGGACTTGAGCTGCAACTCCTGCTGAATCTCCGGCCTGCTGACCTACCCTCCAGATTGTAGACTCACCAAGCCTTTATAATCATGCGAGCCAATTACAATTTCTTCTCTTTCTAGAGAATGAGTAAAATGGATGTCTTTTGTAGGTTCTGTTTTACTGGAGACAGTAAACACAAGCTCCTTGGTGACCTCTTGGGAAGGCAGATCCCATACCCTGTCATCCAGCATTTGTTCAGGTCCAGAAGTGATCGGAGGAGCCAGAACTCCTAGGCACATAAGTGGTTGACCTAAATGCAGAATACCAGCAAGGGAGATGGCCCAGCACTCCTGTGAGAACCAAGCTAGGCCCAGGTAGCAAAACCATATGGACCACAGTGGAACTGGATGGCTTTGGTTGTGGCAGAAGTAGAATAAGTGACTGAGGGTCCAGAGGTGGCATCCAAGGAAATCTCAGGAGGAATACAAGGTGTGCCTAAAGCTAACTTCAGGCACAAACTGCCTAGATTTTCGATGTTCAAAGATGACATCAGGATTTCTTCAAAAGACTGAAATGTGCACAATTGGCTCAGACACCAAGACCTTACATTTTCACTAATTCTTATGAGCTTTCAGATAGCTAGGAGATAAGTCAATGATATCTTATTTGGCTTATTTTAAATCACATTCAAAAGCTCCAACAATAAATCAATCATGTCTAGAGTCTACTGTGACTCTAGAATGAATTAAGGAGGCATTTATCTTCTCTCCTAACCTGACACATTTGAACTTCAGTGTTTGAGAGTAATGTGCTATACTCTCAGCAGCTGATGGAGCCCTAAAAATAGTTAACATGTTTCTACCCAAGAAACAACCTCAAAACTTAGTGGCTTAAAACAACATCAAGCAGTTGTTTGCTCACAGTGCTGCAACTTGTTCTCTGCGAGGCCAGCTTGTTCTGAGTTACTCGGTGCTGATTAGGATGGCTTGATTGACGCTGGACTACCTGAGCATGTCCTCATTCATATGGCTGGTAGTTGTCTCTGGCTATTGGCAGGGAGCACAGCTGGAGCTAGCCCCTGGAACACGTGGCTAGCTTGACTTTGCTCAGACCATGGTGTCTGGGTTCCAAGAAGCAGCATTTCAAAAGGGCAAAACCAGGAAACTGCAATACTTCTTAAGATCTAGGGCCACATTCCTCTAAACAAACCAGTTCATAGGCCAGCCCAGTTTTGGTGTGGTTGCAGAATCCATGATGGCGCCCACAATTTCTGCCACCTGCTATTACTCTCATGATTACTTCTCAAGGAAAACTGGATTTTATAGATGTAGCTAAGATTACTAATCATGATTTGAAGCTAAAGATCGTATCCAGGTGGACTTGACCTAGTTCCACAAATCCTTTCCAAGCAGAGTTTTCTCCAGCTGATAGCAAAAGGGCAAGCCTAAGAGAGCTGAAGCATGAAAGAGATTCAACGAGAGAGAAGTTCTCCATTGTTAAGATGGGGAAAGATGGGGAAAGTAGGGAGAGGAGGTCAAGAGTGAAATTGAGCTATTCAACTTCATTCTTCACCACCTTCTCCTACTCATCTCTTGCTATGGACATCAGAAATAAATCAGCCCAGCACATGCTGTGAGAGACTTCTAGCAGCTCAAAGAGATCCCTTGCCAGCAGCAGGCAAGACAACAGGGACCTTCGTAATACAATCATACAATCAGAAATTGTACGTCATACAATTCAGAGATGAATTCTGCCAACAACCTAAGAGAGCTTGAAAAAGGAGCTTTCCCTAGTTGAACCTCTGGATGAAAATGCACTCTGATTTCAGCCTTGCAAGACCCTGAGAAGAGGACTCAGCCACAATGTGCTGGACTGCTGACATACGAAAATGGTGAGATAAAACCTGTGTATGCTTTAAGCCGTGATGCGTGGTATATTATGCAGCATGCCGGCCATAACTAATGTCTTAATTGCTATCCCTAAGGCCAATTTTCTGTGTATTACATTGGTAAATAAATTTTTGAATTTTTATTGTAACCTCTACCTTTTTATCTATTGACCTTAACCATTTGGGGAGAGGGTATATTTTTACATTTTAATATATAAATATTATTTTGATTCCACCAGGAACATAAACTGGAAACACAACAGTGTTGGCTTGTGTCTCTAGTTGCCGTTAACATGCACATACCCTCCCCTCTGAAACTACATCAATTCCTTGGAAAATATTGGGTCATTGAGAAAGTTATGATGCATTTTTGCATAGAAAAAACATTTTTAAAATGTCGTGACTTTCCTGATGACCTACTATCTAAGCTATTAGTAATGCAATGATTTTTGCTTTAAGAACTCTCAATAGTGAGTTGACATTTATACCTTGTAACCCATAATAACAGATGGGACCATTTTTTTCTGTGATTATTTCGTAGACAGCAGCCCTTCTCTTACTTTATCCCTCTCTGGACATTTTTTCAGTGTTTGGCATACTTGTGAACTGAAAATATTAAGAAAAGAATTTTTAAAATTGCTTGCTAATAAAAAATAATGTTGGAAAGTTATGATTTCAGGTTTGTAAGAGGGATAATACTGTATACCTTTCACCAAGTGAGCATTATAGGGATAACTTGACCCATACTGAGCATAAAGAATAGATGAAGCCTGGAATCAGCAGTTGGCATAATGGCTATGTCGCTGGACTCCCATGTAGTTGACCGCGGTTCGCGTCCCGGACCTGGTGGCTTAAACTCATGCTGGGCGCATGTGCGTGCGTGCCCAAGATCCCGAGAGGAAAATGGAGGAGAAGGGATTATGGCGTGGCCATCCCCCCTGGGGGGTGATTTTTCACTTTCTGTCTCTCCCTCTCTTTCTAGTGAGTGCACACATCCTATAGCAAAAAAAAAAAAAAAAAAAAAAAAAAAAAAAAAAAGAATAGATGAAGCCTTACGGAAAGGAAAGTAGCAGTAACAGGACTCTGAAAACTGCTCAACTTCACTCTTCACCTCCTCCCCTACTTCTCTCCCCTGGTGACATCAGAAATAAACCAGCCCAGGCCCTATGCATGTATACTGAAGGAGGAAAGAAAAAACAAAGAGCAAAGGAATGTAATTGAAATGCAGATGAAGAATATGTACACAGGGACCAGCAGGTGGCGTGGTGGTTAAGATGCTGGACATTCCCACATGGCCGACCAGTGTTCGAGTCCTGAATCTGGTGGCTTGCTTTCTCGCTTCCTCTCTCTCTCTCACTCTCAACATCTGTCTCTCTCTGGTCAAATTAAAAAATAAATGAATGAATAAATAAAATAATTTAAAAAATAAAGAATATATACACCGAAGAGGAGTTATCCAAGGAACCAGAGCAAGGACTCAAAAGACAATAGGGAGTAAAAGGCAAGCCAGTGGAGCTCGGGGAAAAAGAGTAGCCTAGAAATAGAAAACATGAGAAATAAAAGTGGACACACACAAATTAAAGTACACAAAAAGGGACACAAAGGACAGGTTTGTTTGGTTTTTAAACATTTACTTGCCAGAGGGCCTGTGTGCTCACCAGAGAAAGACTGAGAGCAAGAGGGAGAAAGCCCCCTCTGTGGAGTGTGGTCACGCCACAATCCCTTCTCCATTTCTCCATCTTGTCAAAATTTGGGGAATTTGTACACATGTGCTTAGCATGTTTTCCAAGCTGCTGGGGCCAGGATTCAAACTGCATGGTTACCCATGTGAGATCTGGCTCCCTTAACCACTGGGTCATGGGGTCAGCCCTATGACAGGCTCTGTCTGAAGTTCCAGAAAGAGATGGAAAAGGGCAATGATTTTTTTTAAAGAATTACTTTATTAACGTATTTGTTTGTTTATTTATTTATTTATTTATTTATTTATTCTAATTTAACCAGAGAAGGATGGGGGTGCTGTGGATAAGAGAGCGAAAAAGAGAAAGCAAGGTGCCAGGTCTAGGACTCGAACTGCGATCGGCTATGTGGGAGTCCAGCGCCCTTAACCACCATGCCACCTGCTGGAGTCTGGGCAATGATATTTTTAAAATGAGAGAAGATTATAGGCATAGAAGTCAAAGGAGATATAATTTACACATATGTGCTGGTCCTTTATAGAATACAAAAAAAGACTAGAACCAAACAATTTTTTTTTAATTCTTTCTAAAAATTAACAGGAGAAAAATCTTCCAAAAAGACTTCAACCTTCAGGATAAAAGGCCATACCATTTCAAGAAAAACTGAGATAAAATGACCAAAACAAAGATAAATCTTACTGAAAGAAAAAGAACCAATCCCAGTAGAGAAAAAACAAGTCACACATGAAGCAGGAAATAGTTACATAAGAAAGAGAAAAGGCTGGCAGCCCTCAGACTTTACCATGAAAATTTTCTATTCCAGAAGACAGGAAAGCAACGTCTAGAAAGTGCTATAAGAGAGTATAACCTGAGGATTTATATTCAGCAGATATGTTTTTCATATACTCAGGCAAAAGATAGATACCCTCCAGCACAAAGAACACCAGCAAGAGAAACATGGGGACGATAGCAAACTTAAGTCTTAAGGTTTTAAGTCCCAATTTGTACATGTCTCATACTTACCACAGCGCCTGGTACAGAAAAAGAGCTATGAGTGGGACCAGCAGATGACGTAATGCTTACAAAGCTGGACTCCCACGTAGTCAACCACAGTTTGAGTCCTGGACCCAGTGGATTCAAACTCACACCAGGCGCATGTAGGTGCATGCCCAAAATCCCGTGTGGAGAATAGAGGAGAAGGGATTGCAGTGTGGCCATCCTCCCCAGGGGGTGATTTCTCACCTTCTGTCTCTCTGTCTCACTGGCTAGCACACATGCCCTATAGCAAAAATCTCTTTCTCTCAAAAAAAATAGGGAATGTGGCATGGCCATCCCCCCTGGCAGGTGATTTCTCCCTTTCTGTCTCTCTGTCTCTCTCTGTCTGTATGGCGAACTCACGTGCCCTATAGCAAAAACCTCTCAAAAAAAAAAAAAAAAAAAAAAAGGCAAGCAAAAAAAATAGCTATGAGCAATACATGTGTAAACTAATATTTTATTTTGGAAATAATGTTAAACATTATCAACATGGTATTGTCCACTTCAAATATGTTAAGAGGGTTTTAAATCTCATGTCAAGTGTTCCTACTACAGAAAACAAACAAACAAAACACACAAGGAAACTTTAAGAGGAGTTGGTTAAATCTTGTAGCCTGATTATGGTGATGGTATTATAAGTATTTATATGTGCCTAAACTCATCAAGTTATACTCATTAAATATATATGAAGGAACTTTAAATAGTTATGGAAAAAATAGAATTAAAGTGTGTATGTATTTCAGTGCAAAACATTTTTTTTTAATTCATGCATATAGTTTTTTGTATATCGACTGTACCTCAGTAAAAAGAAGACTAAGCAGGGCTGGCAGGTGGCATGGTTAAGGGTGCTGGACTCCCACATAGCCAACCTGAGTCTGAATCCCAGAGCTGGCGGCTTACTCTCTCTCTCTCTTGCTCTAACTCTGTCCTTCTCTGGTCTAAATAAATAAGTAAATAAATAAAGTTAAAATTTAAAAATCTTTAAAAAAAAAGAAGGCTAAGAAATTTTTTTAAAGGTTTTTGCCACAGGATACGTGCATTTGACGGAGAGAGAGAGAGAGAGAGAGAGAGAGAGAGAGACAGTGAGAAGGAAAGTGAGAAATCACCCCCAGAGGGGATGGCTATGCTGCCATACCTTCTTCTCCATTCTCCTCTTGTGATTTTTGGGCATGAAAACACACACACCAGCCTGATTTTCAAGTTGGCAGATCTAGGACTTGAACCACAGTTGACCATATGGGAGTCCAGCTCCTTAACCACCACATTACCTGCTGGCGCCCAAAAGCTAAGCAGTTTTGAGAGCTGTTGCTACAAATGAAAATACTGTTATCTGGGCATGTCAGAAGATTGCTGGGAAGGCTGGACAGTGATAAAGGCTGCCTAGGCAAGAATACCAAATAATGCTATAAGACCAGTGGAGTTAGAACAGGCCCTTGCCACTGTCCAGCATTGGAAGCTGCAGCTTATAACTCTAACAGCCCTGGCACTGGACACACAGCCACCACTGGCACAGCTGTACCTGGTGTTCTGAAGCCTGATCGCGCCGCAATGACCACCAGAGAGTACACCTGATTGCTGGGTCTTGATCACGTGCCCACACCCATAGCAAAGGGAAATTGGGAAGGAGGGTCTGATCTGCACTTTTTTAAAAATAATTATTTTGTTCAACTTATTATTTTTTTAACTTTATTTATTTGTTTATTTATTTATTTTAATTTGACCAGAGAGGAACAGAGCAAGAGAGAGAGAGAAAGAAAGTGAGAAATCAAGCTGCCAGGTCTGGGACTCGAACCACAGTTGACCATGTGGGAGCCCAGTGCCCTTAACCACCATGCCACCTGCTGGTTCCTGATCTGCACTTTTGACTTCTGCAGTGGCAGGTGCTCTCTGTCTCCTGCCCAGATCATGTGGAGGAGAATTTCCCAAACAGTAAGGAGAGTCAGGTGCTAGGCAACCTGGCAGAATGACGTAACTCTACAGTGAAATAAAGCCATAAATACAGCTTAGAGAGATTAACTGCTGGATGCCTAGGTGCAAATGCTCTGTAATCGTGGCCAACCTTACCTAAGCTTTGGACGCCTCAATGTCATCTATAAATGGAGATAATAATAGTACCACTCTCTAGCGCTGAGTATTAAAAGAGTTCATTCATGTAAAGCATGTGGTTAGTGCTTAGTAAATATTTCTTAGTAGATATTGAAGTCATTCTTACATTCTAACTCTTCACCGCCTAGTATCAACCTTCCTGCATATAATTATAACCCCTAAAGCACTCATCTAAAAAATTAAATTATCTTATAAAAATAAAAATATTCTCTCTTCTTTACAGTCTCAAAGCCTACCTGGTTAATACATCTAGCTTCAAGTCCAGGACATGTGGGAAATGTCCATTTCTCTTTTATTCTAACAGCCCTTACTGGGAGTCTGTAATACATAGATTCAACTTTAAAGGTAACCTCTATTGATATGTCCTATATATAACTTGGGGGAAAAGGGAAAGGTAAGAAGAGAGAAATTAGAACACAGAGTGTCTTCATGAGGCAGCAGAGAAGACATGTATTGCTAACATCGCTCTTATATTCGCAGTGCTGTATAATTCCATGGTTGGGTCTGGTGACCTTTTTTCTACACCTATTCTGTGCCCGATGGCTTCCCACCAGCATCTTGAGTGGGACTCTTAACCTGATGATGTGAGCCAACTTTAACTTTAAGGGACCTGAGCCTTTCATGGTCCAGCTTTGTGGGAGGCTGCGCACCAGTGAATATCGCAGGTTTCTCAAAGAGCAAACAATTACACAATGCCAAAGGCCATGATTGGCTCCCCTACAAAAACCTCACCTTCAAAACCATACTCTGATTGGCCACTTCCCATAAGGGCCACGATTGGCTCCCCTTCAAAAAAAACCTCACCTTCAAAACCATGCTCTGATTGGCCACTTCCCATAACAAATCGGTGAGCTTAGAATCCCTCAGATTTGCATATCCAGCACCTCATGATTGGTCCACAAAAGCAACCAATCATAACCCACCTTTTATAATCCTTCATTCAACCAATCACTGCCCACCAACATGTATATAACCACGATCCCTGGCCCACAATCTCCAGACGACCCGGACGACCCTGAAGAACTGTGACACGGCGTTGTCTCCGGAAGACCCTGAAGAGTTGTGACACTGCGTTGTCTCCGGACGGCCCTGAAGAGTTGTAACACTGTGTCGTCTCCATGCTGCCCACAATAAATGGATGACCCTAAAGAGTTGTAACACTGCATCATTCATCCCGTCTCTCACTCCTTCCCTCAGGAAACCTGTTCTACTGTCCCCCGGGGTCAGGACACAGCTTCTACTGAATTGCTGTGGTGTTTGTTCCACTGGGCTTCATCATTGGCTCTGGGGTGGAGAAGACACCCCTGGTTCTCTTAGAGCTATCCATTTCCCTCCTCCCCCTAACTGTGACCCAGGTTGCAAATCCATGGAGACAGATACTAAGATGGGGTGGGATTACGCCATGCTTATTAGGAATCAACACTGGTAAGCAGAACAGGTCGGAGGGAGCCTTCCAACTGCAGTACAGACCCACAGAGCCTGGACAGACAGAGCCTCAGTCAACCTGCCAGGAGCTCTGGAGTAAGCATTGCCCACCACCTTGTCCTTGTCAGGTGGAAATGATCGGGCCTTCAACCAGCTTCTTGTGTGCCGTCACACCCACGGAAGATGACCTGGGTGAGGCGATGGGTCTTGAAAGAGCTGAGAGCTGGAAGCTGTTTGCTGACCACACCGCCCATAGCTGGACAGCAAGGCTTTGCTTGAAAAGCACCTGGGGGGTTCCTCGTGTTTTCTGCAAGCAGCAATTTCTTTTGGAGTCGCACGATCACACCAGTCAACACTGTCAACACCCGTTTATCTGTTCTCAGAGTGGCACATGGAAACCTCAGCTTCCAATTCGTGGCCATGGAGTTGTTTTTTTTAAATTTTTTTTTATTATCATCATAATCTTTTTTATATTACATTGGATTACATATAACTTTACAGTGTATTACAATGCTTTTTCAAAAGGGAATGCCATGCATGTCAGTCAATACAGAGACATTAATCTCCCCGCTTCAACATTCAATATCTTTTCTATGTTTTCCCCAATCATTATTATTATTATTCGAATTATTTTTTAAAAAACATTCAATCACTATTTCTCGTTTTGCTTGTAAAAAGACTTTGCCCATCATGAAATACTTCTCAGACCAATCCAGTTG
Source organism: Tupaia tana (assembly GCA_026018925.1). Taxonomy (NCBI): domain Eukaryota; kingdom Metazoa; phylum Chordata; class Mammalia; order Scandentia; family Tupaiidae; genus Tupaia; species Tupaia tana. The sequence continues at coordinate 220,965,022 of JAKSZU010000001.1, read as the reverse complement.
AGAATACTACACATGTCATTATCTACAGTTAATAAGCCATATCTGTTTCTCACTAACGTCCTGCCTCTCTATTGTTCTCTTGCTATCTTTATCCTCTTCTCTTCACACCCCCCCCCCATTCCACACTGTCCTATTCTCATTAAGTACCTTCACTGCTTTTATGTCCTCCAATTTTTTGCTCTCTACCATAGAGTGCGGATAGTCGGTATATATTGAGTGGATACATACAATATCTTTCTTTCATAGCCTGACTTACTTCAGAGTTGTGTCTGTTGATGGTGACATTTATCCCTCCCTTGGACATCTAGCAAAGCACCACGTCTCCAAGATGGGCTATGAAAATTCTGCAAGCAAGTTTAATGGTCACATGGGCTGCTGTCTCCTCCAGCCCTTTCGTCATCTGGAGACAACAGCACAAAATATTGTAGTTTTAGGAAAACAGAGATTGGCATGTTTATTTTATAGATAGGCTCCTGGGGAGAAAAATCTGACATCAGTCAAATCATGGCAAATTGAATTGAATTTAAATGCATTCAGGGAACTAATAATGCAAAGGAAATTGTTCCATGAAAAGAAAATTATTTTTATTCATCAAATAGTCACTTCTTCATTCTCCAATGTCCTTATCCTACCCTGCTCTCCACCTCCAGCAAAATGAATGCATTTTCTCAATTAACCTGTTTGATACTGAGCTTTTATTAAAATAAAATCCACCTCTTCTGTTAACCACAACTTAATATCCCATAATGCTTCCTAGACATAATGGTGTCTTATTTCTAATGAGATAACTAGGGTTATGAAATTATCCCAGCAGGGGGTAATAGAAACATGAATATAGAAATCTCCATTCATAAATGAAAAGAAGTTAAATAAATATCTCCATGAAAGCGCCCCTAGAACTTACTCTTCATTAAGATGAATTCACAACTGCCTGAGGGTTCAGTGGGGAAAGAGGCATGATTACAGTTCATTACCATGGAAGATGGAATGTTTCTAGACTTCTGGGATTAAAAATGAATAAACATCCTTAAATCATTGTGATTTCATTTTAATTTGAATACACCATGATGCTTTTCTTTCCGTTGGCAAGATTTTTTTTTAAAATTAACATACAGCAGTTGTACATATTTGGGGGTTCTGATGTGACTTTTGTAGTACACAAATATGATATGTCATGATTATATCAGGTCAATTAGAATAACCCTCATCACAACTATGTGCCATTACTTTGTATTCTGAACCCAGGATTCTTTTTTTAATTTATCATTATTATTATCCTTTTTTTTAAGTTTGCTATAGGGAACATGTGCTTACCAAAGAGAGATGGAGAGAGAGAGAGAAAGTGAGAAAGCAAGGCACCAGGTGGCTTGAACTGCAGTCAATGTGGGAGTCTAGCGCCTTAAACCCCATGCTACCTCCTGGCCCCAAACCCAGGATTTTTAACACACTCTTTAAATACTTTTAATTTTACCTAGACTTTGTAAGTGTTGCTTTTACAATATTTTTTTTTCTTTTATTTTGGAGAGGTTTTTGCTATAGGGCGTGTGCGCTCGCCAGACAGACAGAGAGAGACAGAGAGATAGAAAGCGAGAAATCACCCCCCAGGGGGGATGGCCACACCGCAATCCCCTCTCCTCCATTCTCCTCTCGGGATCTTGGGCACGCATGCACATGCGCCCGGCGTGAGTTTAAGCCACCGGGTCCGGGACTCGAACCGCGGTCGACTACATGGGAGTCCAGCGACATAGCCATTACGCTAACTGCTGGTCCCAATATTTTATATTATTTATTAGTTCAACAAAGTTTTTTAAAGGTTTTTTATTACTCATGAGTGTGTGTGTGTGTGTGTGCATGAGCAAGAGAGGAACGAGCACCCCACCTGGGTCTCAGCACTTTGCTATCTCCTTCCTGGCCTCCAGTCCTCAGGATCTTAGGCACTCGTACACTGCATTCGAATCTGCAGTTGGCCAAGCATCTTGCAGCACTGCAGTTCGGTACACTACCACCCGCACCACTGAGGCTGGGTCTCAACAATCATTTATTGAACACCTTCTTTGTGTTGAAACAAGGGGTATGAACACTGTCCTTCCCCCAAGGAGTTCACAATCTCATAAGGACACATACAAGTAAGCTTAAAATGATAGTGGTGGCCTTAAAGCGGCATGCACGAGATTGCCCAAAAAGAAAGCCCCATGCATGACCATAGGCAGTCAGGGAAAGTGGTGTGAGGACATGGTACTCAGGCCAAGGTGGAAGGTCATGCAGACACTAGCTAAGAACATGCTCCTAGTGCTCCTTCTTGATCGTTCAGTTATTAATATGGTCCTTGGACCTACCCGGCAGGAAGATAAAAATATAGCCTCCTTTGCAGCCTGCCACATGCACTGCCCTCCCATTCTGCAACTTTCCAAAGAGAGTCATATCATAATTTTGTTTAGATCAATGTCAATATTTACATTACAATGACATTGTAAATGCTATTCAGGACTGAGCCATTTGGAATATCAGTTTCTTCTTCTTTCCTCATTATCTTAGTTTTTTTTTCCTACTTGTTGGGTCTTCAGTCACAAACCCTCTGTTGTTTCTAAGAAACAGAGTCTTGGGACCAGCAGATGGCGTAATGGCTATGTCACTGGACGCCCATGCAGTTGACCGCGGTTCCAGTCCTGGACCCGGTGGCTTAAACTCACGCTGGGCATGCGTGCGTGCCCAAGATCCCAGGAGGAGAATGGAGGAGAAGGGATTGCGGCGTGGCCATTCCCTTTGGGGGGTGATTTCTCGCCTTCTGTATCTCTCTTTCGGGCAAGTGCATGCCCTATAGCAAAAACCTCTCCAAAAGAAAAGAAAAGAAACAGAGTCTTACTACATTGCCCATGTTATCCTCAAACTCGCGATCCTCCTGCCTCAGCCTCCTGAGTGACAGGGACTACTGGTGCATACCGCCAGGACTGGCTTCAAAACGTGCAGCACCTCCAGCTTTGTGCGGCTTTCACACTTGCCCGTCGTGTCACACTTGCCGTTATGTGCCATCAGTTAGATTTTAGCAGGTCCTGAGGCTGGGATTTCCCTTCACTGACGCTGAGGATTACCTTTCCTTCGTCCTGGAGTCACAGTCCTGTTTTCTTCTTTCTTAATTTACTCTCTCAAGGTGGGGGCACATCTGATACCCTGAGAAAGGGTATCTGAGAAGTAAAATGTTTCAGAGCTCTCATGTTGGGGGAATGAATGGAGAGGAAAGAATAGAATTCAAAGTAATAAAAGGGTATTTCCTGCTGAGTTCGATACGTTTTTTTCTTTGATTGTAGTGATGGTTTCATAACTGTAGACACATGCCAGGACCCATCACACTGTGCAGCATATTGAAGGCCAATTACAACTCAGCTAAGCTACAAGAAAAGAAAAAGAGAAAAAAAAGACACGCATATAAAATTCAAAAGCGGGACCATCAGTTGGCATAATGGCTATGTCGCTGGTCTCCCACATAGTTGACTGAAGTTCGAGTCCCGGACCTGGTAGCTTAAACTCACACTAGGCGCATGTGCGTATGTGCCCAAGATCCTGAGAGGAGAATGGAGAAGGGATTGTGGCATGACTGTCCTCCCTGGGGGGGGGCACGATTTCTCGCTTTCTGTCTCTATCAAGCACACGCACCCTACAGCAAAAAACCTCTCCAAAAATAAAAAAGGTAAAATTCAAAAGCGCATCAATGTATGTCATTAGCTGTCTATGGGCAAACAGGGACCCACATACAGTGCTGGTAGGAATGCAAAATGGCACAATTGCTATTTAGCAAGGGGTTTGACAGTATCTAACCAAATTACAATTGTTTCTCATCTCTAGCCCAATAATTCCAATTCTAAGAATCTATACCAGATGTTCATGGACAGAAATACAAAATACTATCTATATAGGACTATTCATTGACGCACTAGCTGTGACTGTATTAGACTGGAATGTTTATCAGCAGGGTGTTGGTAAGTGCTGATATGGCTACACCGTGAAGTACGACACAGGTGGAAAGAAGTGAGGACAATCTCAATACACTGTTACGGATTGCTCTTCTGGTGTGCATAGCAGTCCTCTGGCAATTAAAAGAAAAAAAAAAAAAAACAAGAAGTAATTAAAGTAAAACATAAAAATAGAGATGGGAACAGATCCAGGAATGAGTGGGAAAAAGGAAATGTAAAGAGTGAAAATTTAGCCTACGCAAGAAAGGATGAGCTGGAACAGAAGGTAACATCAAGGGAGAGTTTTTCCTGCTTTTTTTTTTTTTTTTTTAACAGAGATTTTTTTTGCTATAGGCCATGTGCATTTGTTGGAGAGCCAGAGAGACCAAAAGTGAGAAATCATCCCCCAGGGGGATGGCCACACCGCAATCTCTTCTCCTCCACTCTCCTCTCAGGATTTTGGGCAAGCATGCACACACACTCAGTGTGAGTTTTAAGCTGCCAGGTCTGGGACTCGAACCACAGTTGACCACATAGGAGTTCAGCAACATAACTATTACACCCTCTCCTGGTCCCCCTGCTTTCTTTCTGTACTTCCTCCCTTTTTTCTCACTTCTTTTTATAATGAGAAAGACACAAGCATATCTAAAAGCTGATCGCTGGTAAGAACAATCAATTGGAAAGATTGAGTCTGTGTAAGAAAGAGAAGGTATAGTCAACAGCTAAGGTTCTGAGAAAGGTGGGAGGGTATGAGAGTCAAAGTTCAAGTAGCAAAATTGTCCTTAGATGGGGAAGAATTTCTTCTATCCCTACAGGGGAGAAAAAGCTCGAATGGAGGCAGCTGTAAGGGATTTGTAGGATTGGGAACACCAGACACAGTTTCACTACATGAAGGAGCTAGGTGAACAGGGCATATGGGAAGAGTGGAAAGAGGTGGCTGTAGGATCCAGAATGTGGAAACAATGTGAAATAGTCATTGCAGGGGGTAGAAAAGCAAAAAGTAACCGAACAGCTACTATGGGCCTGCATTTAGTGAGCATGTGGCTTTCTCCAACAGGACTAAGAGGAAGCAGAACTGGCCTCTGTCCACAGTAGGGTTTCGCCAGATGGATACAACGAAGAGAGACCATAGAAAGGGGTTTAGATAATGGCTCAAGTATGTTACAAACCAGGGTATCATGCAATCTAAGGTGGTAAACTAAGAAGAAGAGAAAGCAGGAGGCTGATTGGTTACAAGTAAACAGAAGGCTCCAAGGATTGGAGTCACAGTGAGGTTGAAACTTGCTGTGATGGGACTGGCTGAAACCAGGCTATCATGAAAAAAACGAGGGGCAAAAAGGCATTTAGGACATGTCTGGTGATGACAAAGACTAAAAGAGGGCCATTGAGTGGCCTGCAGATGGCATAATGGTTAAGACACTGGCCTCTCTAGGGACCAGCATTTAGCGTAATGGCTATGTCGCTGGACTCCCACGTAGTCGACTGCGGTTCAAGTCCCGGACCTGGTGGCTTAAAACACGCCAGGCGTGTGTGTGTGTGCATGCCCAAGATCCAGAGAGGAGAATGGAGGAGAAGGGATTGTGGCATGGCCATACCCCCTGGGGGGTGATTTCTCGCTTTCTATCTCTGTCTCTCTCTGTCTGGCGAGCGCACGCACCCTATAGCAAAAACCCCTCAAAAAAAAGACACTGTCCTCTCACATAGCCAACCGTGGTTTGAGTCCAAGACCTGGTGGTTTTAAAATCACAACATGCTCATGTGCATTCATGCCTAAAATTCCAAGAGGAGAATGGGTTGTGGTGTGGCTATTGCCCTGGGAGATAATTTCTCACTTTCCCTCTCTCTGTTTTTCTCTCTGTTCTCTCTCTTGCAAGTGCATGTATCCTATGGCAAAAGAAATTAAAAAAAAAATTTTAAAGAGGGCCATGGGTTTGGAAGACTGAAAAGTAGGGGTCTCTGCCACATAGATTAAACCGGCAAATCATCATTTCCCAAAGTGGTTCTGAAGAATATTATCCGACAGAGGGCTATGCACTAACAATGCATTATTCAGGTCTGATTCATCTTGTAGCAAACAAACTTATTTACTGTGTTTAACCAACTACTCCCTGAATTCTGGAGTTTCTGAAGTTTTTTAGTATAACATCTACTATTATTTTTCTGAACGAGTGTCCCTCCAAACATACCTTAGCAACTCTGTTTTGTATGTCACATGCTGGAACTCTTACATCAATGGGACAAAGTGAATAATTGTCACAGTATGTGATCTTTTTTTTTTTTTTTTTTTTGAGAGGTTTTTTTGCTATAGGGTGTGTGTGCTTGCCAGACAGAGAGACAGAAAGCAAGAAATCACCCCCCGGGGGGATTGCTACACCACAATCCTTTCTCCTCCATTCTCCTCTTGGGATCTTGGGCACACACGCACACGTGCCTGGTGTGAGTTTAAGCCACGGGGTCTAGGACTCAAACTGTGGTCAACTACATGGGAGTCCAGTGACATAGCCATTACACTAACTGCTGGTTCCCGTATGTGATCATTTTTTAAATGTCTGCTCTAACATGTTTCAATAGGAAAAGAGTATTTGCCTACAAACACATGTATAAAAGTACAACCTATTTTAAAAAGTTTAAAAGGGATATGTTTCATTAGGTAAATAGTCTGGTTTATTTTGCTATGAAGGAAAATAAAAAACAACACTATTGTGTTAGATAATTAGAGTTGGGATTTAACCACTAAGGTGATTATCTTAGTCTGCATTAATATACCTCATTTTGACCATTAAAGAACCTTCTGTTAAAACTAATTACATTCCTTGGGGAACCAGCAGTTAGCGTAATGGCTATGTCGCTGGACTCCCACACAGTCAACCGCGGTTCGCATCCCGGACCCGGTGGCTTAAAACTCACGCCGGGTGCATGTGCGTGCGTGCCCAAAATCCCGAGAGGAGAATGGAGGAGAAGGGATTGCGGCATGACCATCCCCTCTGGGGGGTGATTTCTCGCTTTCTGTCTCTCTGTCTCTCTCTGTCTGTCTGGTGAGCGCATGCGCCCTATAGCGAAAACCTCTCCAAAAAAAAAAAAAAAAAACTAATTACATTCCTGCTGAGGAAAAAACATTGAATAATAAAGGTTCTGATGTTAATTCCATCAAATACGTATCTCCAGTCTTTAAACCTCATAATAAGAATTCTCTCATATACCAAGGGTCTTCAAAAAGTTCATGGGAAATACACATCATGAAAAAATTATGCATAGATTTCAAAAACTTTTTCCACTAAAACAAACTTATACTTTATTCCATTTTTTCCCCCAAGAACGTTTTGATGTACCCTCATAGAGCAATAAGAATAAAAAATGGCTATTAAAAATTAACAAATAGGAGGGCTGGCATATGGCATGGTGGTTAAGGGTGCTGGACTCCCACATGGTCGACCATGGTTCAAGTCCCGGACCGGGAGGTTTGCTTTCTCACTTTCTCTCTCTCTCTCTCACTCTCGCTCTCTCTCTGGTCCTCTCTGGTCAAATTAAAATAATAAATAAATAAATTAAATTAAATTAAATTAAATAATTTTTTAAAAATTAACAAATAGAAAATGTCTCCATTTTCTTTCACTTTATTTCTCACATATTTAAGAACAGTAACAAAAAGCAGATACCTGATACAACTGTATTAGTGTGGCAACTATCTTCTAGTCTCAGAAGTTTGGACGACAAATGCACCCCGAAGCTGACCTTCATCAGCAGGAGAACAAATCACCAAATCCATTGCTACGTATTTTAGCAGCACGGTGGGACACCAGTTGTGGATGCGGACAAGCTGGGCTCCGTGATGGTCTTGCCACAAAAAGCAAAATACAGTGCCAATTCTAAAAGTAACCTTCTGCCTGCTAAATTACCCAGCGAAGTAGAATTTAAAATTGGTAAAGTAAGAAATGTTTAAAATATCCCTGTGTTGTCCTGAAATTTTAATTCATTCTGGATAAATAGGATTTTCTAGAACAGTATTAGAAGCTACAGTCTGATGTCTAGCTGTGAACTCCTTTAGTCTGCTGATTGTATTGTTTTGATCTGCTTTTCTGAAAAAGTAGTTTTGCCTAAAGCTGTAGACTTATTCCATTCAGTTAATACCTAGTAGTACTTCATATAGCCTAGCTTTGTGTCATTACCATTTGCAAATTCAGTGTTTTAAAATTAACCTGTTGATACTTCTTAATACATTTCAACGGCTGTCTCTGAAGAATTCAGATATAATTTGTGTATGGCAGTTTTCTTTATACATCATTTTTGTGAGTGTGTCTACATATGACTTGTTGATGTGGGGAGAATTAGGCAATATATAGCTTTTTGGTTTTGTTTTGTTTTAGTTTGTTATAGGGTGCATGCATGCACTTGCTGAGAGAGACAGAGAAAGAGAGGGAAAGCGAAAAATCACCCCATGAGTGGATGGCCATGCACAATTTCTTCTCCTCTGTTATCTTCTCATGATACTGGGCACAGACAAGCACCTGGTGTGTTTTTCAGGACATTTACGCTGGCCCTGAAAAGCTGTTTAATTTTCTCAAAATGAATCTTGCTAGACTTTGTTCTCATACCCAGTGAAAGAAGACAATGGCATTTTCTATCGCCTTTATTTTTTTTATTAGTATATCCCTGTTGATTTGTTTATGCACTTCATTGACTGACATTTTCCAAAACTTTTTTTCAACTAGAAAACATTTTTCAAAAGGAAAGAAGGACAAGCACAGTAGTTAAGCCTTGTACATAGTCAGATTCCACATGACTGACTGCAGTTCAAATCCTGGCCTAGTGGCTTGAAAAACAAGCCAGGCATGTGTGCACGTGAGCCCCAGATCCTGAAGGATAGTGGATTGTGGCATTACCATGCCCCATCACGTGGTGCTTTCTTCCTCTCTCTCTGGCACATGTACATACTCATTGGCAATTAAAAAAAAAATGTTTTTAAACAGGAAAGAAAATGTGAAAGTAAATAAATATGAGTGTTAATAAATAACTTCATTTTACTCATGATGAAGGAAGAAAACTCTTTCCGCCAGAGCTGACCATGGAATTCCTCCTCAGAGAACCATCTTTGTTGGAAATACCTTTAATGAACTTTTTAGTTGTTCTTATTTTTCAAAAGGATTACTTTATTTAACTTTATTTATTTATTTTAATTTGACTAGAGAGGGACAGAGCGAGCGAGAGAGAGAGGAAAAGTGAGAAAGCAAGCCGCCTGGTCTGGGATTTGAACCACATTGGCCATGTGGAAGTCCAGTGCCCTCAACCACCACACTGCCTTCCGGCCCCCAAACTTTTTAGTTTTTAAAGTGACCTCTGAGCCAAGCCTGGACGGTTTGTGAGGAGAGGAAAATATTAGGTCATCGGGAAAGTCATGACATATTTTTCTATTTTTCTATGTAAAAATATGTCATGACTTTCCCAATAACCCAGTAGTTGAACTGTTTGTTTTATATTAGAAATGCGAGTAATTTTTGGAGCTAGAACTGAGTGAATCGGGAGGAAGCAGGGAGAGGTCTAAGAAGAGGAATGGAAGGGTCCAGCAACATGACAAGAGGCACAGAGAAGATGTGGCCACAGAAAGAGCCCCCAAGGATGGAAGGCCAGTTGATTTTAAGGATGAGGATAGTTTAATATGCAGTTGTAAGTGTTTTGCCCTTCTTTTTTTTTTTTAAGAATTATTTAATTAAATTAATTTAATTTAATTAATTTATTTACTTTTTTTTTTTTTTTTTTTTTTTTTAGTTTGACCAGAGAGGGACAGAGCAAGAGAGAGAGAGAGAGGAAAAGCAAGACTATAAGCCACCAGGTCCAGGACTCAAACTGCAGTTGGCCACGTGAGAGTCCAGCACACTTACCCACCACGCCACTTGCCCGCTCCCCTTCTGTTCTGTAACAGAACACTCCTAACCCTAATACACACACACAAATGAATTAAATCATGTCCCCTCAAAATTGATAAGTTGAAGCCCATACCCCAGGGACCTTAGAATATGATGGTATGGAAACAGGGCTGCTGCGGCGTTGCTATGGTAAGGGCACACCGAAGCGGGGTAGACCTAATCCAATATGTCTGTCGTCCTTCCAACAGCAGAGACACTCATACGGGGATAGTCCCTGTAAGTTTGGAGTTTTGCTGCCATTAGCCAAGGAACTACCAGATGCTAGAGGAGAGGCCTGGAACAAAGGCCTCCCCCGCACCTTCAGAGGATGCTCTGCCCCGAGAACACCTCACACCCAGGCTTCGATTAATAACTTCCAAAACTCAGAGATAATGAAACAATAGATTTCTGCTATCTGAGCCACTCAGCTTGTTATTTTATCATGATGGCCCTAGGAAACACCATATACACTCCACCACCCAGGCCTTCATGAGGATCTGCACCACACGCACAGTGCCCTCTGGTGGCTGGGATTTTTTAATTTTTTTGAGAGGTTTTTGTTTTGTTTTGTTTTGTTTTTTTGCTATAGGGCGCGAGCGCGCGCCAGACAGAGAGAGACATAGAGACAGAAAGCGAGAAATCACCCCCCAGAGGGGATGGTCACGCCGCAATCCCTTCTCCTCCATTCTCCTCTCGGGATCTTGGGCACGCACGCACACGCGCCCAGTGTGAGTTTTAAGCCACCGGGTCCAGGACGTGAACCATGGTCAACTACGTGGGAGTCCAGCAACATAGCCATTACGCTAACTGCTGGTTCCCGTAGCTGGGATTTTGTACAGGATTCCAGCAAAGTAGCTGAGGCATGCAAACACAGCAAGACGTGCAGGAGGCAGTGCACAGAGCAGGGACCGAGCAGGCAGTGGGGGCCAAGACTAGGGACCCAGGGAACACAGCCTCCTCCACCTGCCCTAGCGGCAACAACTCTTGGACCACTGGAAAATGATCTGTCTGCCTCATGCATAAGGACTGGGGATTCAAGACCATTTTTACTAACTCATGAAGGACCAGGTGAGCTCAGCAAACTGGGGAAGTTGGAAGTCTAATAGCTGACCTCTGGCTGCCACTACTAATGATGTCAAGTGGAGATTCTGGTTCACTGTTGGTGAGTGGTTTAAGTAACGAGCGATTGAAGGCAAATAGCTCACTGCCTCATCCCCGAGAAAAGCAGCCCCTGCAACAAAACAGGCTGCTCTGTATTCAGCCTAATGCTCATTATTCTCTGCAGCGAGAATGAGTTTGCTGCGTTATGGGCTTCAAGGCAAGGGGGGAGATGAGCTCGGTTTAATGCCTGCTGACTCATAAGACGAAAGGGCTCTGGCCTGCCTCTGATGCGCTGTGGATGCTTAAATCAGGAAAGATTTCCAACTCCTTTCTAGCAAAGAGGCTGCTCTGGGAGTCCAGCCAAGCATCTGGGGACCTAGCAGCCCGTCTCTACTGCCAGGGACAGGGGATGGGAAGAAGGAAAGAGCAGTTACATTCCCTCCATGGACCTCTGTGCTTTTAACCCCTCTGCAAGCAAGCTGACGCCAAGCTGAGTTACAGATGCTGCTGGTTCCTATCAAGAGGAACGATACCTTGTACAGCCAGCATTTAGGAAAGGCTGCCTGTCTTACATCAGGCATCAACCAGATAAAAACGTGAATCAGCAACTTCTACTCCTCAACGAAGTGCAACCCAGAGGGAGCGTAAACCATAAAACCTCGGACAAGGTTAAGTGAAATACACGCCAAATTGGGCTAAAGTGGCATGGGACGGACATTTGGAAGGAAAACTGTATCTTAGCTGTGTCTGGTGAAATAGAGGGAAGGTAGTTTCTGAAGGCTAAGAAGGGTTTCTGAAGGCAGAGAACTGGGAAATGATATTCCCAAACAAGGGAACTGAATGGATAAGGAACTCAGAGCTTTTTCAGAGCCTGGAAAAGTAGTCTGAAACTGAGGATGGAAAGTTTTGTGTGTATGAGTTTTCATTCTATGTTCAGGAGTTTGTATTCTATTCTAAATACAGTGGGGAAGACAATGCGGATTACTTGAAGCATCAAATAAGACCGATTTTAAGCTTTAGCAAGACAATCTGCACTCGAAATACATCTGCAATTTACCAAGTCCGTGAGCATGGCTAGAAACTGTGCTAAAAGTTTTAGACATAGTCTCCTTAAGCGGCTGCTTTTTTAATTTTAAGACAGGGTCTCACTACATAGCAATTTTCCTACCCCTGACTTCCAAGTATTTGGGACCATGGGCACATACCTGGGACCACTGTGCCTGGCCTTCAGGCCTTCACTGGCCCAGGAACAACACTCAGGCCTCCTGTGTGGTTTCAGTCTGTAGAACAGCAGTGTCTGGCCACCATGTACCACTACGGTGGGGCCTAGGGCGTTGCTTTTAATATGCTCAATTTGGGGTTTGTTTGTTTCTTTGTTTTTGGTGAGAGAGATTTTTGCTATAGGTCACATGCTCTTTCTGGAAAGACAGACAGAAACAGAGAGAAAGCAAGAAATCAGCTCCTCAGGGGGATAGCCACACCACAATCCTTTCTCCTCCATTCTCCAACCATCCGTTGGTCCTTTAATATGCTCATTTTACAGATGGGAAGACCGAGGCTCAGAGAGAGTAAGCATCTTGGCCAAAGTAAAGCACCTAGCAAAGGACACAGAGTCCAAAGCCCAAACTTCTCCCCACAGTATGGTTCTGCCTGCCGGTAAATAATCCTCATGTGGTACTTTTCAGCAGAAATGTCATATATTTTCTAACATCCTTTAAGACAATACTCTTAGGTTAATACATTTTAAATAAAGAGCTGAGTCGCCCACAAAAATGTTTTACAAAACAGAGTTGCACAGAGACAGGGGATGCTCAGAAATTTGGGGAGTGCATAGCCAAATAACTTGGGTCTGGAGAATCTTACCAGATGGTTTTGAAGTTATTTTGCAACACTTCCTCAGCAAATGCTCAGCATCTCTGAAAGATGAAGGATGATGAGGATTCCTTTATGTCTTGCCAGGTTTCCTGATGGAGACACCAAAGCATGGGAGCTTAAGAATTAGTCAGGGGGGGGGGACCAGCAGTTAGCGTAATGGCTATGTCGCTGGACTCCCACGTAGTTGACCGCGGTTCGAGTCCCGGACCCGGCGGCTTAAACTCACGCCGGGCGCGTGTGCGTGCGTGCCCAAGATCCCGAGAGGAGAATGGAGGAGAAGGGATTGCGGCGTGGCCATCCCCCCTGGGGGGTGATTTCCTGCTTTCTATCTCTCTGTCTCTCTCTGTCTGTCTGGCGAGCGCACGCGCCCTATAGCAAAAACCTCTCCAAAAAAAGAAAAAAAAAAAAAAAAGAATTAGTCAGGGGGCCAACAGATGGCAAAGCAGTTACATTAATGGACTCCTACATGGCCGACTGCAGTTCAAGTCCTGAACTCGGTGGCTTCAAAATCACTCAGGGTACATGTACATGCATGCCCAAGATCACAGGAGGAGAATGGAGAAGAGATTGTGGCATGGCCATCCCCCTGGGGGGTGATTTCTCACTTTCCCTCTCACTGTTTCTCTCTCTCCAGGAAGTACATGTGCCCTAAGATGAAAACCTTAAAAAAAAAAAAAAAATCACTCAGAAAGTCAGAAGCAGGGACACCAGGCTGTCTGCAGCTGCAGGCCCGTCTGCCCGGGACCTTCATACACCTCTACCCCTACTCCTCTCTGGACTTCAGGTTCATTCAGTGGGACTTTAAGACGAACTCGCACCCCACCCCACCTGCAAACCGGATCAAGCCGTCCAGCAGTTCTAGACACTAGGCTGCCTGTGGCCGTAGGCCTTTCCGCCCGGGACCTGTTGCTCATCTCTGGCCATTCCCCACTTGCCTCCTTAGAAACAGGGAGTACTTTGGGTCACCCAGGACCAGTGACAACAGTACATGGTACTGGTGAGCAACATAGGCCAACCATAAGATAAATCATCAATTTTCTAATCCTGTACAACTTTTAACACTCAGAGTTACCTTAAATAAGCTAGGAAGCAACATATAGATTACCTGATGACTAGGAACAATCACAGAGGCTCAAGAAGTAAGAGCAACCAACAAAAGGCCTCTCCCCCAAGGGAAATCATCAAGCCCACATCACCCACAGTCAATACAATGGACGTCGTGGACATGTCTGATAAGGAATTTAGAATATTTGTAGTGACCAAACTAACTGAGATGGAAGAGAAAAGAGACAAGGAGCTCCAGGAGATGAAGAAGTCCTTTCATGATTTGAAAGAAGAAATGGATACCTTAAACAAGAACCAGATGGAACTTCTAGGGTTGAAGAATGTGATACAAGAAATCAAAACCTCCCTTGAAAGTATTAAAAGTAGATTAGATCAGGCAGAAGATCGAATTTCTAATGTAGAAGACAAAACATCTGACCTAGAAAAAAGTATCAAGAAGATTGAGAAAACAACCATGAAAAATGAGGATAATATAAGAGGAATACTGGATACCATCAAGCGCCCCAACATCCAGATAATTGGTATACGAGAAGAGGAAGAAAATAATAAGAGCCTAGATAATTTATTCCATAAAATCCTGGAAGAAAACTTTCCAAACCTAGAAAGGCATTCAAATATCCAGACCCAAGAAATACATAGGTCCCAAGTAGAATCAACCCAAGATCCTCTCCAAGGCACATCATAGGCAGACTGGTAAAAACAACGAAGACAAGATACTAAAGTTGGCAAGAGGGAAACGTCAAGTTACTTACAAAGGTCGCCCCATCAGGCTACATCAGATCTCTCGGCAGAAACAATGCAGGCAAGGAAAGAATGGGGAAATATAGTCAAAGTGTTGAGTGAAAAACAATTTCAACTAAGAATACTATACCCGGCAAGATTATCTTTCATACAGGAAAAAAAGATAAAAACACTCTCGGATAAACAAAATCTGAAGGAATTTACCAACTCCAGACCAGCTCTTCAAGAGGTTCTGAAGGGAGTACTATACCAGGAAAACTAAAAAGTCAGACCGACAGTTATACGAGAACAAAAAGCAACCAAGAAAATGGCTCAGTTAATGATAGGATCAGGTATGGAAATATCTATAATTACATTGAATGTCAATGGATTAAATTCTCCAATTAAGAGACATAGACTGGCCAAATAGATAAAAAAAAAAAAAACAGAAACCCTCTATCTGTTGCCTACAAGAAATTCACCTTATGAATAAAGACATACATAGACTAAAAGTAAAGGGCTGGAAAAAGATATTCTATGCAAATGGAAATCAAAAAAGGGCTGGAGTAGCAATATTGATTTCAGACAAAATAGATTTCAAGACAAAGACTGTAAGAAGAGACAAAGAAGGGCATTATATAATAGTAAATGGAGTAATCCAACAAGAAGACATAACCCTTATAAATAGCTATGCACCCAACTCAGGTGCACCTAAATATGTGAAGGAAAGACTGCTGGAGCTAAAAGGAGAGATAGGGAGAAATACTATAGTTGTTGGAGATCTCAACACCCCGTTATCTACTTTAATCAGATCTTCTAGGCAGAAAATAAATAGAGATACAGGACCTAAATGATACTATAAATCAAATAGGCTTGAGAGATATCTATAGAACTTTCCACCCTATATCCACAACATATACATTTTTCTCACCCCGGCATGGAACCTTTTCAAAGATTGATCATATGTTAGGACACAAATCAAGCCTTTACAGATTCAAAGGCATAGAAGCTGTATCCAGCATCTTCTCTGACCATGATGGAATTAAACTCAAGATTAATTTCAAGAAATAACCCCGAAAATACACAAAAACATGGAAACTGAACAACCTACTTTTGAATGACTTCTTCCCACTACTGAAAAAATTAAGTCTGAAATCAAAAAATTTATGGAAACAAATGATAATGAGTACACAAGTGTCCAGAATCTATGGGACACAGCAAAAGCAGTCATAAGAGGGAAATTCATAGCAATTAGTGTGCATAAGGAAAGGATGGAAAGATGGTAAATAGATAACCTATCATCATGCCTCAGGGAATTGGAAAAACAACAACAAACAAACCCAAAAAATTCCAGGCAAAAAGAAATAATAAATGTTTGAACAGAAATAAATAAAATAGAAAATAAACAAACCATACAGAAAATAAATGAAAGCAAAAGCTGGTTCTTTGAAAAGATTAACAAGATCAACACACCATTGGCTAGACTGATCAAGAAGAAGAAAGAAAGAAACCAGACTAATCAAATATGTGATGAAATAGGCAATATTACAACAGACATAGTAGAAATACAAAATATCATTAGAGGATACTATGAGCGACTATATGCCAACAAACAAGATAACTTGGAGGAGATGGACAAATTCCTGGATGCATATAATCTACCAAGATTGAATCAGGAGGACATAGAAAACCTGAATAGACCTATAACAAGCCAGGAGATTGAATCAGTAATAAATAACCTCCCGACAAAGAAAAGCCCAGGTCCAGATGGCTTCACTTCTGAATTCTACAAAATTTTTAAGTAAGAGTTAACCCCTATCCTACTAAAATTATTTCTAAAGATTCAAAAGGAAGGAAATCTTCCAAATTCATTTTATGAAGCCTCCATCATCCTCATCCCCAAAACAGATAAGGACATGACAAAAAAAGGAAAACTACAGACCAATATCATTGATGAATATAGATGCAAAAATTCTCAACAAGATACTCGCAAATCGTATCTGACAACATATAACAAAGATTATTCATCATGACCAGGTAGGCTTTATCCCAGGGATGCAAGGGTGGTTCAACATACGCAAAACCATAAATGTAATATACCACATTAACAGGAAGAAAGATAAAAACCACATGATCATTTCAATTGATGTGGAGAAAGCATTTGATATAATACAACATCCTTTTATGATTAAGACCCTCACTAAGATTGGTATAGAAAGGTCATTTCTCAACACAATAAAAGCCATCTATGAAAAATCTACAGCTAACATTATACTGAATGGGGAAAAGCTAAAAGCTTTTCCACTAAAAACAGGTATTAGGCAAGGCTACCCACTTTCTCCATTGCTCTTTAATATAGTACTGGAAGTCTTAGCTAATGCAGAGAAGAGAACAATATAAAAGGCATTCGAATAGGCAAAGAAAAGTTGAAAATATCTTTATTCGCAGATGACATGATGGTATACTTAGAAAACCCAAAGGTCTCCATGAAAAAACTTCTTGCAGTAATAAGTGAATACAGTAAGGTGGCAGGATACAAAATCAACATCCAAAAATCTATAGCATTTCTATAATATGGATAACAAGTTGAATGAAGTAGAACTGAAGAAAGGAATCCCTTTCACTGTAGCCACAAGATATATAAGATATCTAGAGATAAACCTAACTAAGAAAGTCAAAGACCTTTATAAAGAAAACTATGAAAATCTTTAAAAAGATATTGAAAGTGACATAAAAAAATGGAAGGACATCCCCTGTTCCTGGATTTGAAGAATTAACACAATCAAAATGGCAATTCTACCCAAATTAATCTACATGTTTAATGCAATTCCAATCAAAATACCAGAAATATCCTCCACAGATCTAGAAAAGACAATCATAGAATTTGTCTGGAATCATAAAAGACCTTGTATTGCAAAAGCAATCCTGCACAAGAAGAATGGAGTAGGAGGCATATCACTCCCTGATCCCAAGATATACTATAAAGCTGTGATCATCAAAACAGCATGATAGGGACCAGCAGTTAGCGTAATGGCTATGTCACTGGACTCCCACGTAGTCGACCGTGGTTCAAGTCCTGGACCCAGTGGCTTAAAACTCACGCCGGGCGCATGTGCGTGTGTACCCAAGATCCCGAGAGGGGAATGGAGGAGAAGGGATTGCGGTGTGGCCCTGGGGGATGATTTCTCGCTTTCTATCTCTCTGTCTCTGTCTGGTGAGCGCACGCGCCCTATAGCAAAAACCTCTCCAAAAAAAACAAACAAACAAACAAACAAACAAAAAATAAAACAGCATGATATTGGCATAAAAACAGACATGTGGACCAATGGAAGAGAATAGAGATCCCAGAAATAATCCCTAAAGCTTACAGCCAACTGATTTTTGACAAAGGATATCAGTAAATCCATTGGGAAAAGAAAAACCTCTTTAGTAAATGGTGCTGGAAAAACTGGGTATCCATCTGCAGAAAGATGAAACTGAACTCCCATCTTTCAACATTAACAAAAAACTCAAAATGGATAAAAGATCTGAACCTAAGACCTCAAACAATAAAACTACTAGTGGAAAATGCTGGGGAAACTCTGGGAGACACTGGAGTAGGCAAAGACTTCTTAAATAAGACTCTCAAAACACAGGCAATAATCCCTAAAATAGACAAGTGGGGCTATATCAAACTAAGAAGTTTCTGTACAGCAAAGGACACAGTAACAAGTGTGAATCGATGAACCTCAGAATGGGAAAATATTTTTGTTAAATATGCCTCAGACAATGGACTGATAACCAGAATACACAGGGAACTCAAGTGCCTTATGCGAAAAAAAATGATTAACTCAATTAAAAGATGGGAAAATGAGCTGAACAAAATCTCTCTAAGGAAGACATACGAACAGCCAAAAAGCATATGAGGAAATGCTCAACATCCCTCATCATAAGGGAGATGCAGATAAAAACCACAATGAGATACCACCTAACCCTTGTCAGAATGGCAAAGATTAAGAATATAAAAAGTGATTAGTGTTGGCGGGGACGTGGTGAAAAGGGAACCCTCCTACACTGTTGGTGGGAATGTAAACTGGTTCAGCCACTGTGGAGAACAATATGGAGGTTCCTCAAAGATCTACAAATAAAACTACCATTTGATCCAGCAATCCCACTTGTGGGTATCTACCCAAAGGATAGGAGAACACTTAGTCAGAAAAGTGCTTGCACACCAATGTTTATTGCAGCATTAGTCATGATTGTCAAGACATGGAACCAACCTAAATGTCCACAAACTGATGAATGGATTGGAAAAGTGTGGCACATATACTCTATAGAATACTACTCGGCCATAAAAAATAACAAGACCCTGGCATTTGATAGAAAGTGGTCAGATATGGAGGATCTATTGCTGAGTGAAGTAAGTCAGGCTATGAAAGAAAGATATTATATGTATCCACTTACTATATACTGACTATCCGTACTCTATGGTAGAGAATGAAATATTGGAGGACATAAAAGCAGTGAAAATACTTAACGAGAATAAGACAGTGTGGAATGAGGGGGGTGAAGAGGATAGAGAAAGATAGCAAGAGAACAAATAGAGAGGCATGTGGGACACAGATATGGCTTATTACCTGTTGATGATGACATGTATAGTATTCTCAACTAGATTGTTCTGAGAAGTATTCCATTATGGGTAAAATCTTTTTACAAGCAAAATGAGAAATAGTGATTGACTGTTTAAAAAAATAATTGGAATAATAATGATTCGGAAAAACAATGAAAAGATACTGAATGATGAAGTGGAGAGTTGAATGTCTCTGTATTAACTGACATGCATGGCATTCCCCTTTGAAAAAGCAATGTAATACACTGTAAGGTTATATGCAATTCAATGTAATATAAACAAGATTATGATGATAATAAATTTTAAAAAAAGAAAGTCAGACGCAGAACACCACAAGAGAATCCAGATTCCTGATGTTGAAGCACATATTGGGTCATCAGAAAAGTCATGATGTATTTTTCTACATTTTTCTAAGCAAAAATGCATCATGACTTTTCTAATGACCCACTAGAGAATCAAAAATCATGGACACTAAGAAGGTGGAGATGGGGGTGGAAAAAGCATTGTCCTCCTTTCTTCTAAAAGTAATATGGGGTCAGTCTGTGGAGTAGTGGTGAAGGCAGCTGGATCCCACAAGGAAAACTGCACAGTGTGAGATTCGAGTCCGGCAGCTTGGTGGATCTGTGTATGTGCCCAAACCCCAGAAGGAGGGAGGGATGGAGAAGGAATTGCTACGTGACCATCCCCCATGGGGGGGGGGGGTGCTTTCTCACTTTCCTTCTCTCTCTCTGTCTCTGTCTCTCTATCCAGTGAGCACATGCACTTTCTGGCAAAATTTTGAAAAGAAAGAAAAATATTATGTACTTTTATAAACTACTCTTCTTTTGGTAAAGTGTACTTCTTTATTGTAGACTATCGGGAAAATACCAAAAGTTCAAAGAAGAAATGAAACCCACCAATTAGAAATACCCTCTGTGAACATTGGTATATTTTCTTCCAGGAGTTGATGTGGTTGTGTTGACTACAGAATGACAGCCCTTCAATCCTACTCTCTTTTCTGAGAGTGTGGATCCACAAGGGTGAACGCAATCCATAATGCCTTTGTGATGAGCCCAGAACTCTGCCACGCACAGGAGACAGGCAGAAGAACGACTGCACTCATTGCCCGAGGAGAGGCTACGATCAATCCAAGAGCTGATGCACAGACCCGGAATCAGGGAGCCGGGTGAAGGTGCAGAGAAGCAAGCTGGCTTCAGGAACACTGGAAAGGAAAGCTGGTTAGGGAAGACTGCACGGGAAAATGGTCTGGAGCTGGGCCGAGAGCAAAATTTAGATGTGGGGCTGCAGAAAGAGGGGAGAAATGCACACTGGGATTACACAGAAAGAAAGACTAGACAAAAACAGCGTGAATGAAAGTTAAAGACAGTGGGCCTGGGTTTGGGGATTACAGAGGGTGGACATCAGTCCTAACATCACAGGGTTTGCAGGCAGTACCACCCACGGTATCAAAGGCATTTCCTTTCCCAAGACCAAGGTAGTGATCAAGGCTCCATACAAGGACCTACTTTATTCTCAGCCAAACCTAAAGATGCAACCAGAAAACCACCACCTGATAGAAAGCATGCTCTTGTTCCCTGGGGAAAGAGCTCGAGTTCATCAGTCTAGAAGGTCCTCAAACATTGTTGAAGCTCCTGTCCAGGAAGAGCACGGTCAGTGTCTGTGCTGTAGAAGGGACCACAGGAGAAATGATCTCACAGAATCGTGGTGCAACATCAAAACCCCACATGCACTTGGCAAATCCTGCACATATTCCAGAAGCTGAATTCTGCCGCCTTAGTAACAGGGAAAAACTAAATAAATAACCTCCTAGATGGGAGGAGTACAGTATCTGGGAAAGTCCCAGGAAGAATCCTGACAGCTCCATCCCTGTATGACTTAGTGCATGACTTAATTGCTTGGAGCTTCAATTTCCTCATCTGTAACATGAGGATAAGAGCACCTACCTCATACTCCTGGTGTGAAGATTAAACAAGATGACATGCCCAGTACCTCACATGATTGATACTTGGCATTGAATAAACCCTGGATAAACACTGTGTCCTCTTCCTTTCCTCCCATTAGTCTACTATTAAAAAGACAGAGCCAGAAGGCCAGTGTGATTTTGGGAAACTGACAAGCAGATTATGAAGCTAATGAATCTTGAAGGCTATCCTGGGCATTGGCAATATCCAACTTATGACATGGCTCTAGGATTTGCACCTGCTTGAGACATCACAGCTTGGTCAATCTGCCTCTACACCACGCTGAGCTTCAGACGTAAGGACGTGATCTCTAGGAGATTGCTGGGGTGAGGCTAGCACTGCAACCTGAAATCCTGCCTCCTGCTCCCAGCTCAGGTAGGACAGGTACCACGGGGAGGTGACTGAGAGGTACTGAGACAGTTTCCAATGGTCTAACTCATGTAGTGAGGACAGGCACAAAGAAGGCCCAAAGAAAGCTCCTAAGATTCAGGAAAGAAAAATCCTCAGCGAAGAACACAAACGGACTGCCAGGAAACCAGACAGTTAATAATCCAACTTGACAGAGAGCCAAATGTCTTGGGGGAGCTCATTTAAAGTGTGGGTGTTACATAGTCCAGGAGAGAAAAACGCGTAAACAATAGCAGGTAAACTATGAATCAAGCTTTTCGCAAGCCAGATTGAGAATCTATCGATTGCCAAGTCTCTGGGATTCCTGCAAGATCCTTTCTCTCTGTCCTTTCTCTCCATTCTCACTGGTTTTGCCCTAATTCAGGTCCATATTACCTCCTGCCAGTCTGGAGACAGGAGCTCCTGATAGCTTCATTTTCTAAATGTACAACTTATCAAGTTCCTCATTGTTTCTCAAATAAAATCTAAATTTTATAACCCAACCTTACATTCAGAGCCCCCCATCTTATGGCTCCCATTTTAAACAACCCATTCCCTTTCAGGGTTTTATGCTTCGGGCAAACCCAAGCCCTCGTATTTCTCTATTTCAGTGCCTTTGCTTGAGCTGTGGTTTCCCAGCTGTTCTCAGATCCCCTTTATACCCGTTTCTTAGGGCTCCGTAACAAATCACCACACACCGGGTGGCTTGAAACAACAGAAACTCGGGCTTTCACAACTCTGGAGGCTGCTGTCCAAATCAAGGCGTCGGCAGGTTTGGCTCCGTCCAGAGGTGCTGAGGGAAGGAGAGTCCGTCCCATGTCTCTCTCCTGGCCTCTGATGGCTGCGGGCAGCCTTTGGCATTCCTTGTCTTACAGAGACATCACTCCAGTCTCCGCCTTCTTTATGTGACCTACCCCTCTGTGTCTCAGATTTCCCCTCTCCTTTCTCGGATGAGACCACCTGTCTTTTTAAGGGCCCACCCTAAATCTAAGATCTTTAATTACATCTGCAAAGACTTTTTTTTTTGGGGGGGGGGCCACATTTCAATCCACTACACCCTTTAAGACTTTGATTTCTCTCTCTCTTTTTTTTGAGAGGTTTTTGCTATGGAGCATGTGCGCTCACCAGACAGAGAGAGACAGAGAGACAGAAAGCGAGAAATCACCCCCGGGGGGACGGCCATGCTGCAATCCCTTCTCCTCCATTCTCCTCTCGGAATCTTGGGCATGCATACATATGCACCCGGCGTGAGTTTAAGCCACCAGGTCTGGGAATCGAACCACCGTTGGCTACATGGGAGTCCAGCGACATAGCCATTATGCTAACTGCTGGGGCTTTTTTTTTTTTTAAGAGAGATTTTTGCTACAGGGCACATACACTTGCCAGAGAGACAGAGACAGAAAGTGGGAAATCACCCCTCAAAGGGGATGGCCACACCTCAATCCCTTCTCCATTCTCTTCTCAAGATCTTGGGCACGCATGCACACGTGCCTGACGTGAGTTTTAGGTCCAGGACTCAAACTGCTGTTGGCCATGTGGGAGTTCAACGTCTTAACCACTATGCCACCTGCTGGCCCCAAGACTTTGTTCTCTTGCTGTCTCCTCTGTGAAGCATGCCCCAGGAAGTAATCTCTCCCTCCCATACACTTCTAAGACACTTCACTGAATGTAACTTTGTGTACTGCTTATTTTGTACACGGATATCTTGCCTAACTCCCACAGGCCTCTATTTCCTCATCTTTGAAACTGAGATGATCATTACCTCTACCGACAGCATTGTTTTGATAAAAAAAAGTTTTCAGTGACTTGAAACAGTGCTTGGAAGGTCAGACAGTGGTGCAGTAGTAAAACGCAAAGTTCTGTAAGGCTAACTCACATTGAAAGGTTCCAGGTCTGCATCTGGAGACTTCCGTGAATACTCTAGGTTGTCCAGGCTCATGACCTGGGGCTGGCTGACGCTGGGGGTGGATCACAGTGTCAAGATCCTGTTGAGGGGGCCGGCAGGTGACATGGTGGTTAAGGACGCTGGACTCCCACATGGCTGACCGTGGTTCAAGTCCCGGCCCTGGCGGCTTGCTTTCTCACTTTCCTTCTCTTGTGCTTTCTCTCACTCTGTCCTGCTCTGGCCAAATTAAAATAAAGTTAAATAAAATAATTCTTGGGAAAAAAAAAAAAAGATACTGTTGGAAGTGTTATCACTATCTCTCTGGGTCATTAAGTAAACACATACACACACACACACACACAAATAAACTAACTTAGAAAAACCCCATAGTGTAACTTAGAAAAACCCCACAGTGTAACTTAGAAAAATCCCATAGTGTAACTTAAAAAAATCCCATAGTACAACTTAGAAAAATCCCATAGTGCTTGAGGCCAGCAGGTGGTGTGGTGGTTAAGGCACTGGACTCCCACATGGGCAACTGTGGTTCGAGTCCCAGACCTGGTGGCATGAAAATCACACCAGATATGTGCGCATGTGTGCCAAAATCCCGAAAGGAAAATGGAAGAGAAGGGATTGCAGTGTGGGATTGCATCCCCCTGGGGGATGGAGATTTCTCACTTTCCCTCTCTCTGTCTGTCTCTGTATTTCTTTGGTGAGCACATACGCCCTATGGCAAAAACCTAAAAACAGACCAAAAAAATCCATAGTGCCTGGACATAGTATTATCTTTGTTATTATCATGTATCTTCCCTACAATGTGGAGATACTCAGGAAAATACATATCATGAAAAAACTATAGATGTCAAAAACATTTTTGCACCAAAATAAACTCATACTTTAATTTCAATTTTTTCATAATTTTTTTGAGGTCTGCTTGTATTGTAAGTTTCTTAAAAATAGGCACTTATGTAACTTTCGTGGTAAATAAAGATTATTAATCCTTAGATAAGATTATGTGTCTTGACAGAATAATGTATGAGAGAACAGATTGGGGGGGGGAAGATGGGTAAGTCATCCTGAAATAAAATATTAATAGCCAACACAGAAGGCGTAGCATGTGGTGTGGTGGTTAAGGCTCTGGACTCCCACATGGCTAGCCATGGTTCGAGCCCTGAACCTGATAGCTTGCTTCCTCTCTCTCTCTCTGTCTCCCTCTGGTGAGCACACAGTGCACTATAGCAAATTTAAATAATAATAATAATTTTTTTAAAAAATAGTCAACACAGAGCCATGTTTAGAAATGTAAAAGGAAGTCCTCCCTTCCACTCACAAGAAGCACACCTTGGGGATCTGCCACTTGGTGGCCCTCCTGAGTAGCTCAGCACATCCAAAGGAGAATCCCTTCTCACAAAGAACATCGCTTGCTGATTCATCATCATGGTAATTATATTTTACTGTTTCCGTTGTACTTCTTAGCGTGTCTGTGCTTCTGAAATAGAAGGGACTAAAGAAGCAGGGTGGGGCTGGCCTGCAGGGTTAAGGAAGGAGTGACTCAGGGGTGGAGGAGCCTCTTCCCAGGAACTGGATAGGTTGCTGACTCACGGTAGCCTCCCCTAAAGGTGCTGCTCTCCGGGACCTCTCAGAAGCTGGGGAAGCCTCCAGTGGTGGCACAGAGTTCTTCTTTCAATGCCCTTCTAGCTTCCCCCTTATCAACCCAGCAACTGTTTTGTAAAGTTGCCTTCCTTCCAGAGAGCCGGTATTCTAGATGGATAGTTCACTCTAAAGTTTTCTGCAAGATTTCATTGTTGAAATTAAGGGTTGGGCTCAGCCCAAGTCTGCAGGCTGGGACCACGTGAGAATGTAAGGGCTCAATTTATAGCCTATAGGCTGGGCATCGTGGCTGGCCTGGGCAAGATAGTGAGACCTTGCCCAAAAGAGCCAGGTGTAGTAGCGCATACCCATAGTCCCAGCTACTCGGGAGGCTAAGGCAGGAGGATCCCAACACAGTTAGACTTTTTTTTTTCTTTTTTTTTTTTTTTTTTTTCTATAATGCATGTGTTCTTGCTGGAAAAAGAGAGAAGGAAAAGTGAGAAATCACACCCCAAAGAGGATGGCCATTCTGCAACCCCTTCTCTTCCATTCTCTTGGGATTTTGGACATGCACACACATGAACCCAGTGTGTTTTTCAAGCCAAATCATAGAGTCAGGTAGGTAGGATAAAACTGCCTTAACTTCCATGCCACCTGCTGGCCTAAGATACTATCTTTAAAAAAAAAAAAAAAAACTCAGGATCACCAGGTGATGTGGAGGTTAAGGCACTGGACACTCCTACATGGTTGACCACGGTTGGAGTCCCGGGCCTGGTTTGCTTTCTTACTTCCTCTCTCTCTCTCTCTCTCTCTCTCTCTCTCTCTCTCTCAGCAAATTAAAATAAATATGTGCATAAATAAAATTAAAAACAAATAATTATTTTTAAAATTCATGAAAGCATTGAGGGCTGGTAAGGCTGGTGATCAGCCCTACTGTCTCCCACCTGGCCACAGATAGTAATTTTAGTAAACCCACCACCTTTAATGGGGCACCTATTAAGTGCTGGGCACTGTCCTGTGTGTTCTGCTAATTATCTCACGTAATTTTTCAGAACAACTCTAGGAGAGACCTAGCGACAGCTCCATTTAACAGGTTAGAGTGTTAAGGCTTTCAGATGCTGAATAACTTGCCAAAAGTGACAGTCCTTCTGGGTAAGGATGAAATTGAGGTCTGATTTCCAAGTCCAAGCTCTTAACCACTGGCCTCCACTGCTCCCAATGAAAAGATAGATTTTTCTGTCTTCACCACTGCAAAAATGAGGGCAACCTGACATCGAGGTAGTGAATGAAAGTAACATTCTTCTTGCATTTCCCAAGTTACAATCTGGTGCAGACAGATGGATAAACAGCTGCAATCTCAAAGTTCTCTCGATTTTGCATAATGAATGTAAATGAGCTTCAGGTTACTAGAGAATGTCTATCAGAATTAAATTTTAAATATTAATATTTGGGGGAGAATGCCTTGTTGGAAAGTCATTCCTAATTTCTCTGTAATTATACAGCATGCAAGTGCAGGCTCATATAATGATTATTTATTATTTTTTAAGAATTATTATTTATTTATTTATTTGAGAGATTATAGCTATAGGGCATGTGCACTCACTGGAGAGACAAAGAGAAAGAAAGTGAGAAATCATCTCTCCCCCAAGGGGGATGGCCACACCACAATCATTTCTCCTTTATTCTGCTCTGGAATCTTGAGTATACACGCATGCATGCCCAGCATGAATTTTAGGTGCTGGCTCCAGAACTCAAACATGGTCAGCCATGTGGGAGCCCAGTGCCTTAACTGCCAAGCTACCTGCTGGCCCCTATTTATTTCTTTATTTATCTTTATTATTATTATTATTATTTTAATTTGACCAGAGAGAGTCAGAAGGAAAGTGAGAAAGCAAGCCACCAGATCTGGGACTCAAACTGCAGTTGGTCATGTGGGAGTCCTGCAGCTCAACAACCATGCAACTTGCTGGCCCTCATTTTTTTTTATTGCACTTAACACTCACCAGAGAGAGTCGAGCAGAAAGAAGAGAGAGAGAGAGAGAGAAAGCACCATCCCTGCAACAAGGTGTGTTCACACCAAAATCTCTTCTCCATTTCTCCATTCTGTAGGGATTTGGAGCACACACAAGTGCCTGGTGTATTTTACAAGACACTGGGGCCAGGATTTGAACTGTGGGGGCCATATGGAATCTGGTTCCCTTAACCACTAGGCTCTGGGGCTGGCCCAAGAGATTAATTTTTTTATCAAGACTTACACGAAGTGGAGTTTAATTTATTTATTTATTTTTAATATTGACCATAGAAAGACAGAGAGAGAGAGAAAGTGAGAAAAGAAGCTGCCAGGTCTGAGACTTGAACTGCAGTCAGCCATATGGGAGTCCAGTGTCTTTAACTACCATGCCACCTGCCAGCCCACAAAGTGTAGCTTAGTGAGTAGACAAAAGCTGAAATCTTTACATGAGGAAACTTCAAAAAGTTAGAAGAAAAATGGAATTTAGGGCCAGCAGGTGGCATGGAGGTTAAAGGCGGCTGGATCTTACATGGCCAACTACACAGTTCTAGTCTCGGACCAGCAGCTTGAGACACACTGGGTGTATGTGCATGTGTGTTCAAAATCCTGAGAGGAGCATGAAGGAGAAGGGATTGTGGCACAGCCATCACCCCTGGGGGGTAACTTTTCACTTTCTCTCTGTCTCTCTTTCCGCACCCCAACAAACACACATGCCCTATAGCCTAAAAAGAAAGAGAGAGAGAGAGACAGAAAAGAACAATGACATTTAAAATCTTAGTTTATTTTGGTGCAAAAAATAAAATGTGAAATCTATGCACAGTTTTTTCATAATATACATTTTGCACAGACTTTATGAAGACCCTTTCCCCCATGGGTACTTTTTCGGCACGTACTGTGAAACCTAGTCAGTATGAGCTACAGTTCATGGCTGGGATCAGACTTCTCTGGATGTGCTCGCTCTGGGAAATGGGAAGCAGCTATGTCCTACCTACAATCAATGCTGAGTGACTTGGCTCTGTTTCCAGATAACAAGTGCCAGAACTATGCTTCTAAATAACACTTCTCAGCTAGCCTAGGCTCTAAGGAAGAAAGCATTCTTTATTGTAGACACTGATGAAAGACGGTCACATGGAAAGAAAATAGGGATGGGTCAAAAAAGAAAAAGGACCTTGTAAAATTTTCATTCTTGTCTTTAATTTTACATGAACTTAAGCCATTTTCCTGGGAACATTTAAATACAGCCAGTCTTCCATTGCCACCAGGGTACACTATACCTGCAAAGAAAAGCCATGGCATTATTCCGGAGGAAAGGGGGCAACATTATGATTTCCAAGGCCTGAGGTTTGTGAACCAAGACAACAGAGACTAGGAAGGGTGGTTATGTGTGCCAGTGCTTCAGCCCCTGCTCGGCTCAGCTATTGCCCAGGTGCTGACGTTTATGTTCTATCTCCTCAAAAAAGGGAAGGATGAATTGCTGTGGGTTATTTTTATTTCAAATCATTACTGAACGGACAGGAATTTATCGAATTTTGATCTAGAAAAATCTTTGAGCAATGCTCGAATCCACCTCCATATTCTTGTGCATAAATCCCTGTCTGGAAACTGACAGCTCAATGCAGAGATTAATCACAACAAATGCCCCTGGCTCCTTAGAGAAAGAGAAGGCTGCGTCCAGTGAAATTGCTCTCAGATTAAAAAATGTTTTCTCCTCACATGGCCTTAAGAAACCTTACCACATTTATGCAAATTTTTGCTTTTCAGTTTTTTCCCCAGGCAGCAAGATTGCCCCTCGTAATCAATATCCATCGAGATAGTTTGATGTGGATTACTCTGCAAACACTTTCAGGTTAGCCACTGCAAACTGAAATGCCCTGTATAAAATGTACAAATATATTTGCATTGATGGATACAGTATCTGATCCTATTTATTTCTGGAAATACCCTTTGGTCTTTTGCCACAGAGAAATATTATTATTATTTTTAAATCTAGAGGATATACACACCTCGGTCTCCAAAAGCTGTTTGTTCCTCCAACCAGAAGCTATTTCCTTCACGGAAAGGAAATAGCACCCCCTAGTGAAACAATGTTCCCCAGCATCCTTCAACCCTGGAGCTCCATTTCCACTTTTCTATCAGAGAATCACAGGCCCCAGCAGAGGTGTGACTGCATTTAAGAGGCTGAAGTCCAGTGCCCAGGGACTATGAGCTTTAGAAAAGCCAATGAGGGACAAGCAGATGGTATAATGGTTTAGTTGCTGGACTTCCATAGAGTTGACCACAGATCAAGTACTAGACCCAGCGGCTTAAACTCACACTGGCCACGTGTGCGTGCATACCCAAAATCCCAAGCGGAGAATGGAGAAGCAAGTACAATGTGGCCATCCCCCCAGGGGATGATTTCTCACTTTCTGTCCCTCTTTCTCTCCAGTGAGCCCATGGTACGCTGTGGCAAAAATCTCTCTAAAAAAAAAAAGAGCCACTGAAATTGAGAGCTGAGAAAAATGGGTTTCCCACATTTTTAAATCCCAAAACTGAAACGAGTAAATTTTATTAAATTTCTACAAACTATCAATAGTGGCAAACAACATTTTTTTTTTTTTGGAAAGGGTCTTGTTATGGCCTTGAACTTGCCATCCTCCAGCCTCAGTCTCCATAGTATCTGGGACTACAGGCATATGCCACTGCATCTAACCAATTCCACTCTTAGACATATAAATTAAAATATTTATATACATCTATTTAAGAATTGAATTGTTTATATTCCCTATTCCCATTGGGATGTGAGCACATTTTAGTATTTCTATGGTGAAAGATAGGTGCCCTTAAAATAAGAATTAAAGTTTTTTCATAAATTTGACCTATGACTTCCTATGACCTATGACTTCCTGACACTGACACCTAAGTCTATATTGTTCTCTTTTTTTAAAGAATTCTTCATTTAAATTCATTTACTTATTTATTTTAATTTGACCAGAGAGGGACAGAATGAGTGGAGTGGGGGTAGGGAGTGAGAAAGCAAGCCTCCAGGTCCGGGACTCGAACCACAGTCAGCCATGTGGGAATCCAGTGCCCTTAACCATCATGCCATCTGCTGGCCCCTGACATTAGTCTCTTAAAGATATTATTAACAATATGAAGTATTATTTATACATATGAAGTTCTTGGCAAAAGTTTACATACCCCATTGAATTTATTTAATCTTCATAGCAATAAATTAAGGAAGAAAAAAATAAAATTTTCAGATAAGTCGAGGTCTTGGGGGGGAGGTTGTTTTTCTTTTCTTGTGAAAAAAATTAATTCCAAAGGAAAAATAAAAAGGAAAATACAAAATCAAAACAGATAACAAGCACAGTTCAAATAAAACTAATTTGAAATGGTATACATAGACCTTTGCTGGGAGATGGTACGTACCACAGTCAGACAATCTGAGCAAGAATTGGATGACCTGGGACAAGCTACTTCCTGTCTGTGCCTCAGCTACACAGTGAGGAGGAAAAGCATATTCACCTCACAGGGCTGTTACGGCATTTAAGTGAGTGCCTGTACATGAAGTGTACTTAGAAGAGTGCTTGGTACATACTAAGATTTCGATAAATCTAGCAGTTAACTATTGTCCAATCAAATCATATCAATCTTTCATTCCCAGAACTAGAATAATCTAAGATTTTGGATAAACTCTCATTGAAAACACCCACAAAAAGTCACTAATTTTCTATTTTAAAACTTTATCTGTGAAAATAATTTAAAATTTACAAAAGTTTACAAAAATTAAAATAAAATAAAAAACACTTATGTACCAACTTTTTACCCAAATTTGATTATAAAATATTTTATCCCTTTCTTTGTCATTTGCACTGCAGATAATTACAAACCTATTTCTCTTTTTAAGTTTTTTGGAGGCATTATGTTTTCAACTTTATTTTAGTTTTGTTTCTAGAGTCTTTACATAATATCCAACACATGTAGACCTAAATATGAATGATTTTCTTGCCGATTATCATTAATTTCTGTTTGTTTTCTTATTTTTTTATTAGTTTTTTAAACATTCAATTGCTATACATCATTTGACTTGTAAAGAAAATTTACCCAACCTGAAATACATCTCAGACCAGTCCAGTTGAGAATACCATACACGTTATCATCAACAGGTAATATACCATTTCTGAGTCCCACAAATGTCTTGCCTTTCTATTTTTTCTCCCCGATTTCCTTCCCTATACTCTTCCCTTCTCCTCCCCTTCTTTCACAGTGTCTCCAGGGTCCATAACTATTTTCACTGCTTTCATGTCCTCCAGTCTCTCAGTCTCTACCACAGAGTGTGGACAGGAGACATACTATATTTTTCTTTCATAGCCTGGCTTGCTTCACTCAGCAATAAATCTTCCATATTGAACCACTCTCTATCAAATGCCAGGGTCTTGTTTTTTTTTATGGTATTATTCATAAGTTTTAACGTATTCATTTTGTGTCACTCAGTAACAAATTACCACACAATTAGCAGCTTAAAACACCACCATTGGGAGCAGCAGGTGGCGTGGTGGTTAAGGCGCTGGACACTCCCACATGGCCGACCAGGGTTCGAGTCCTGGACCTGGTGGCTGGCTTTCTCACTTCCTCTCTCTCTCACTCTCACCCTCTGTCTCTCTCTCTGGTCAGATTAAAAAATCAATGACTGAATAAATAAAAAATAAAATAAATAATTATAAAAAAACAAAAAAACAAAACACCACCATTGTATAAGCTCCCAGTTCCGAAGTCTGGGAACAAGGTGGCTGAGTTCTCTGCTCAGTCTTACAAAGCTAAAATCAAGGACTGGTTATTCTGAGCACCTTTCTGGAAGTTCTGGAAGAAGCCACTTCTAAGCTTATTCATTATTGATAGCCACATCCAGCAGCTAGGACTGAGGCTCCCAACTGTGATCCTCTGACAGGTCCTAGAGGTTACAGACATTCCTGGCAACCTGGCCTCATCCATCTTCGGAGTCAGCATGAAGAATCTCGCGCATGGTAAATCCTATTCATGCTCTGAATCTCCCTCCCAAAGAGAGTTCCTTTTAAGGGGTCACCTGATTAGGTCAGACTTACCCAGGATAATCTCTCTTAAAAACAACTGACTTGGGACCTTAATTATATTTGCAAAATCACAGTTTTTTTTTTGTTGTTTTGCTTTGTTTTGTTTTGTTTTTAAGAGGTTTTTGCACTCACCAGAAAGACAGAGAGACAGAAAGCGAGAAAACATCCCCCAGGGGAGATGGCCACGCCACAATCCCTTCTCCTTCATTTTCCTCTCAGGATCTTGGGCATGCACGCACATGTGCCCGACGTGAGTTTAAGCCACCGAGTCCAGGACTCGAACCGCATTCAACTACATGGGAGTCCAGTGACGTAGCCATTACTCCATCTGCTGGTCCCAGCACCTTGATTAGTGTTTGAATAACCGGAAGATGGTGTGTGTGCAGCAGGGGCAGGGAGTTGGGGGGCCATTTCAGCACTGTGCCTTACTATCTCTGATGAGGAATTGTGTAAATCTCTGTATTAGTCTGCCAAAGCTGCTCTAATAAAATCTCACAGATTGGGTAGCTTAAACAACAGAAATGTATTTCTCTCCCAGTTCTAGAGGCTGGAAGTCCACAGTCAAGATGTCAGCAGGTCAGGAACCAGCAGTTAGTGTAATGACTATGTCGCTGGACTCCCACGTAGTCGACCACGGTTCGCATCCTGGACCCGGTGGTTTAAAACTCATGCCAGGCACGTGTGCGTGCGTGCCCAAGATCCTGAGAGGAGAATGGAGGAGAAGGGATTGCGGCGTGACCATCCCTGCTGGGGGGTGATTTCTCGCTTTCTGTCTCTAATGTCTCTCTCTGTCTGTCTGGTGAGCGCAAGTGCCCTATAGCAAAAATCTCTCCAAAAAAAAAAAAAAAAAAATGTCAGCAGGTCTGGTTTCTCCTGAGACATTTCTTCTTTGCTTGAAGATGGCCTTTTCCTCTTGCACGACACACATGCTCTCTCGTTGTGCCCAAATTCCCTCTTCCTACAAGGACACCTGTCATACTAGATGAGGACTTCAAGATACGAATTTTACGAATTTGAGAGGGAAACAATTCAATGTCCATGATAGTGTAATAACAAAATCGAGCCTTTTTAAAATTTTATTTTTAGAGAGATTTTTGCTACAGGGTGTGAGCACTCACTGGAGAGACAGAGAAAAAGAGAGACAGAAAGCAAGAAATCAACCCTCAGGGGGAATAGTCACACCACAATCCCTTCTTCATTCTCCTCTTGGGATTTTGGGCATGCACACACATGCACTAGGTGAGAGTTTCAAGCTGCTGGGTACCTTAACCACCATACCACCTGCTGCCAACCCCCATGCCCCCCCACACACACACCCAGTGTGATTTTAAAGCTGTTGGGTTTGAGACTAAAACTGCAGAGTCAGCTATGTGGGATCCAGCACCTTAACCTCCACGCCACCTATTGGCCCCTGCAAGCTAGTTTATTTAACATGAGCCATTAAATTACATACCGATATACAAAATTACAGCTTTATTAGAATGTTTCCTTAATTCTTGGTTAGAAATTCAGTGAGATTTTTGGGACCAGCAGTTAGCGTAATGGCTATGTTGCTGGACTCCCATGTAGTCGACCACGGTTCGCGTCCCGGACCCGGTGGCTTAAAACGCATGCCAGGCGCGTGTGCGTGCGTGCCCAAGATCCCGAGAGGAGAACGGAGGAGAAGGGATTGCTGTGTGGCCATCTCCCCTAGGGGGGGATTTCTCGCTTTCTGTCTCCCTGTCTTTCTGGTGAGCGCACGCACCCTATGGCAAAAACCTCTCCAAAAAAAAAAGAAAGAAATTCAGTGAGATTTTTATTGTTATCTGATTCTTAGATCGAACTGTCCCTACTGTTATGTGCATCCTGTTTCCATTCTGGGGAGTTTCATCCACCCAGCAAGTTCCATTGAGCAGATGAGCAAGGTACAGAGACACAAAGAGGAGTAACAAAATCCTTGCTCTCAGAGAGTGTCGTCTAGCAGGAAGGACATTTTATGTGTGTGTTTCCATGTACTTGTGGAAATAGCTTACATAAAGGGCTAGAGCTATTCCTGGGATCACTCTGCACAGTTCTTATGAAAGCTGAGGTACTGAAAATTACAAATAACCATGTCAAGAAAGGGAAAACCTCTCTAAATAGTTGGTTTTTCATTATCTTCTTGAGTCGCCACAACCCTAACTGTGCCACAACACTGTTGGTTATGACCTTTCAGACGGAATTCTCTGGTAGGAGAAAAACCACCTGGGATTTGAAAGTGAAAAGTAATGATAACATTAAAAAAAAATAAAAAAATAAAAAAAGCTACATCTGACTAGGTTAGGCGCCTCGAATTCCACTAGAAGAGAAGGGGTGGGGAGTCTAGGGAGGGAGTGGGGGCGGGGGGAGTAGAAGGGAGGAGAAGGATGGGAAGGGAAGGAAGCCCTTTATTTTCTTATTGTTTAATGCACTCACTTTATGCCACTCGTCCAGAGACCTTCTTTCCTTCTGGAAGGAAACGTTTGCAAGCAATGAAGGAAATCTACGCTGCAGGCCGAGGTGCTTCTCAGCTGCGGGCAGACTCAGGCGATTCCACCTGCGCCGGGATGCCTTCCTGCTAGCTGGCCCTCCTCCCTCTCATCTTCTGAGGCCAGCCCACCTTCACCGTCTGCAGTCTTTGGCGCCCGGCCCCGCCCGGCCCGCCTCGCCACGTGCAGTACTGGTGCTGATAAATGGCTCCTGCGCGCTGGGCCCCGGTGGGCCTCGTGGCCGCTTGCTCTGCTCGCCCACGGCTCTCACCCTCCGGACGTGGCTCCTGAAGTAGGACTTCCGTCCATGGAGGAGCAGAAGTACCTGGAGCTTTACCTGGACCAGTGTGTCGCCCAGGTGAGCTTGGAAGCTGCCCACACGACCCCAGTCAGGGCCTGGGTTCCCGCCCCGCTGCTGAGTGCAGAGTCCGGGTGCCAAGGACTTGCCCTTCGTCAACTCTTTACGACCCCAGAGTCGCCTTCAGGAGTGCGCTTGATTAGCTACGCGCCTTCGGCTGAACGTTAGAAGCGTCAAGAGGTGAAATTATTCATACTTGCCCAAGTTTGCCAACCGGCACTCCACCCTGGTCTAGCGTGAACCCAGGGCCATCCGCCCAGTTTTCAGGTCCACCCGGCCCGTCAGGCTCCTGCTTGCTGTAGTGACCCCGGCTCCAGTGAGTCCCTGCTTTGCCAGGGCCAACGAAGACCCGCTAGTCCAGGCCCCATCGGTGGTGTTCTTTAAGGGGTGGCAGCCTTTCATGCCAACAAAGGCCTCAAGAAATAAAGTCTCCCGGATGAGATGGTGGTCACGAGGCTTGCCAGGTTGTGAACGGGACACCTGTGGCTTCAATTAAGTTGGTACTTTTGATTAAAAAAATCTTTAGAGTCAAGTTTTACAAAAGAGAAGAAGGAATCTTAAAAAAACATAATAAAAGGTTGGGCCAGCTGGTGGCACGGTGGTTACGTGGCTGGGTTCCACAGGCTAACTGCAGTTGGAGTTCTGGATTTTGCTTAGTGATGAAAGCACGTGCCTGTTTGCCCAGTCTCCCAAAAGAAGGAGAGATGAAGGAGAAGGAATTGCAGCATGGCCATGAGGGGGCGTTTCTCACTTTCCTACTTTCTCTCTGTGTCTTGGTGAGCTCACACACCCTCTATGCAAAAAAAAAAAAAGGGGGGGGGGGGAGGGGGTGGGCAAAAGAGCAACTTTTTAGGAGATTTTAGGTTTTTGCATAGGGTGCATGTGCTCACTGGAGACAAAAGGAAAGTGAGAAATCACACTACGCCCCCACCCGGGGGGGTTGGGGGTAGCTATGCTAAAATTCCTTCTCTTCCATTCTACTCCCTGGCTTTGGGGTGCACACTCACCCAGAGTGATATTTCAAGCTGCCAGGTCCAGGACTGAAACTAGAGTGCAGCGTCACCTGATGGCACCTGTGGGAGATTTTTGTAAGTCACAGGGATGGGCACTGAGGTAGAAATGGTGCCTTTCCATAGCCTTAACGTAGCAAGGGAGGGTGCGCACTGGACGGATGAACTGATGGCTCTGCAAAAACCATTTCTTCAGCCACGAGGCCAGGGATACAGTGAGGGTGAGCGTGCTGCACCTATATCCCCTGAGGTGTGCCCCTATCGGCACAGGCACACTCGGAAGGAGGCTGTCGTGCTTTCATTGCCATAAAGTCACCTCCTCAACACCTTGTTGCCATGCCTGAAGTTCCCTGTTGAAGTTTAGTTTCACTGGGTCAGCGCTTTGTCCCCTCATAGAATGCCACAATGGCAAAAAGAGGGACAATGATTGTTGCAGATGTTCGTGCTTTCACGTAAGTTGGCTGATGAGACCCTTTCCGGCTAGGACAGGAGACAATGGAGAGAAATCGGGGCCCACTGTCGCCTCCTCGCTTTCCTTAGGGCTACTCTGTGGGGCGAGGATAGGAAAAGACGAGGCCTAATTACATCATTCCATAATTCAAAATGAAGTAGAGATTAAAAAATGTTATCTAGCCCAGCACAGAGATGCCTGTGGCT
The DNA here is from genome assembly GCA_026018925.1 of Tupaia tana. Taxonomy (NCBI): domain Eukaryota; kingdom Metazoa; phylum Chordata; class Mammalia; order Scandentia; family Tupaiidae; genus Tupaia; species Tupaia tana. The sequence continues at coordinate 220,928,388 of JAKSZU010000001.1, read as the reverse complement.
AAGATCCTGCACTCCCCAGGCTGGGACCACACGGATGCAATTCCGATCTAATCTAAAGGCCAGGTGCAGTGGTGTCTAGCTGTGATCCAAACAGACTGGGGAGGCCACTACAGACAGATGGCAAGCTTGAGGCTGCCACGGGCAACAGAGTGAGACCCTGTCTAAAAAAGCCAAATATTGTGGGGTGTGTTTGCAGTCCCAGTGGGGAGGCTGAGGCAGGAGGAGCACCAAATAACAAGACCCGGTTGATTTTTTTTTTTTTTAATGTTAAGGTTTCATTTTTCTAAGAGTTTTCTTTGAACAATTAGTCACCCCTGCCATCTGCTGGACTTGCAATAATAGAACAACTCAGTAGGATCCAGCCAGACATTGAGCATTAGCCGAGGTTGCTTTATCACTGAGAAGATGCAGTGCCGTGAGTTCATGACTGTAGATCTAAGGACGAGGTTATCCTGCAGCAGTGCTCAGCATCAGGACTCTAGGCCTGACCTTGGGGAAGCAGCTACCATTGTATGCACCTAGGTAATAGATTTGTGCGTAGCACAGCCCGTGAGTCTGACATTGGTTGCTTTTCTCAGCTGTACCCTCAGGCGCTGAGTCAGGTGGTTGGGCAGCAGCCTTTCCTGGGCTGCACATGCCACACCTTGATTAAGCCCTTCTTGTCATTTAAATTTCAGGAACATTTTCCTGTCCTAAGTTCATGTAACTAGAATGTTTCATTATCTCTCCTTTGATTAGAAAGACTAATGGAGGGGCCAACAGGTGGCATGGTGGTTAAGGTACTGGACTCCCACATAGCTGAATGTGATTCGAATCTCCAGTGGCTTGAAAGTCACACAGGGCACATGTGCATGCATAGCCCAGAATCCCAAGAGGAGAATGGAGGAAAAGGGATTGCATGCCACCTGTTGGCCCCTCCATCTCCCTTGAGGGAGGGGGATGGTCTCTCACTTTCCCTCTCTCTGTCACTCTTTAGGTGGGTGATGGGAATAACTAATGGATCTTTAGTGACTCTTGATCAATATTCATGACTACATCCTTTCTTTAAGATGTATTTCTGTGTAGGACCAGCAGTTGGCATAATGGCTATGTCGCTGGACTCCTATGTAGTCGACCGTAGTTTGTGTCCCAGACCCGGTGGCTTAAACTCACACCGGGCGAGTGTGCATGCGTGCCGAGGATCCCGAGAGGAGAATGGAGGAGAAGAGACTGTGGCGTCACCATCCTCCCGATAGTTGATTTCTCACTTTCTGTCTCTCTGTCTCTCTCTGTCTTTCTGGCTCATGCACGCATCCTATAGCAAAAACCTCTCCAAAAAAGAAAAGCACAGTGGACATGTGTGCTCATGTCCAAAATCCAAAATCCTGATGGGATCATGAAATGGAGGGAAAAAGAATTACAGCATGACCACGCCCCATAGAAGGTTTGTTCTCTCTCTCTCTCAAGCACACTCTGGAGATTGCAAGGAAAAAGACCATTGAATTATACAGAATTTAGAGCATGGTTGATCAATCGCTTCTATTACAAAATTTGATTTAGAGAAAGAGAAACTTACCAGAGATAAGTTAAGCATTTTATTTAAAAAATGCTCTTTCTGCATTTTAAAATACAAGAGTCTTCTAAAAGTTCATGGAACACGTGTATTATGGGAAAACTATGAGTAGATTTAAATTCTTTTTGCACCAAAATAAATTCATCCTTTAATTCCATTTTCCATGAACTTTTTGTTTTGTTGTTGCCAGGGGTGCACACACTTGCCAGAGAGAAAGCACCCCCAATGGGGTATGATCACTCTGCAGTGTTTTTCCCTCCATTGCTCCATCCCATCAAGGTTTGGGGGATGCACACGCACACATCTTGTGTGTTTTTCAAGCTGCCACTGCTCCTTTGTATACTTCTTTATTTTTATTAAATGTGCCATTACCCTGTAATACAATTTTTTTTTTAAAGGTTTTTGCCATGGGGCACATGCACTTGCTAGAGAGAAAGAGAGAAAGTGAGCGGGAAAGTGAGAAATCACCCCCAGGGTTGATGGCCACACTGCAGTCCCCCCTTATCTATTCTCCTCCTGGGATTTTGGGCATGAGTGCACACACACGCATGCCTGGCGTGATTTTTTTTTGGAGAGATTTTCGCTATAGGGTGTGTACGCTTGCCAGAAAAAGAGAGACAGAAAAACAGAAAGCGAGAAATCACCCCCCAGGGGAGATGGCCACACCACAATCCCTTCTCCTCCATTCTTCTTTTGGGATCTTGGGCACACATGCACATGCGCCCAGCATGAGTTTAAGCCATCAGGTCCGGGAATCGAACCACAGTCGCCTACATAGGAGTCCAGCGACATAGCCATTTTGCTAACTGCTGGTCCCCCTGGCGTGATTTTCAAACCACCAAGTCCAGGTCTCAAACTGTGGTACTCCATGTGTAGTGGTTACAAAGTTCAGCACCACCACTACGCCACCTGCTGCCTCCCCCACCAGTAATAGAATCTTAAGGTACTTTGTAGAAAGAGGCAGAGCATGAATACAAGCAGTCTTGAACTACCTCCATACTGATCACATTGCCTGTCTGCTATAGTAGTATTTTTGGGGTGTAACATGCCGTTCTGTTTGCTGTGTTTTGTCTGTTTTGGGAACTGCCTAGGATGATCTTGCCTCACCTGGGTCTCCCCTGTTCGACCCAGTTGTACCTTATGATGTGTACATACCGAATCCATCCATTCCAAAGACTGCGTGTAACTCACGTCTTGAAGGAGTCAAAGAGCCATCTGGTGATTTCTCATCTGTGGATCTCAGCTTCCTACCAGATGAACTAACCCAAGAAAACAAAGACCACACTGACATTAGAAGCAAGCATGATATTGGAGAAAACTGTAAAACTGAAAGTCAACAAAGTGGGTCACTATTATCCAGTGAACAGGACATCGGGCTGGGCATAGCCAGTGGCAGTTTGTCAGAGTCCCCTTCACATCTGCGCACTGGCGATGCTGACTCAGTCCAGCCCTCTCCTGGGAACCCAGACTCCAACCCCTTGCCTCTGGCATCCATAACTCCCATGATGCCAATGACCCCTGCTTCAGAATGTTCTGAAATTGTGCCTCAACTACAGTAAGTTGTTTGTTTTGTTTTGTTTGAGGGATGGGGCCTGCAGTGTCACAGATAATCACTGTCCAGAGGAAGCCAGATCCTACATGGCTGACCAGGGTTCCATTTTCAGCCAGCGGCTTGAGAAGCATGTCAGGTGCATGTGCATGCCCAGAATCCTAACGGAAAGGAGAACTGGAGGAAAGAGCATTGCAGCATGGCTAGGTTCTCCCTCTCTCTCCCTCTCCCTGTGTCTATCTTGTACACATGTACATACATCCTCTAGCACAAAAAATACCGTAAGATTGATACTAAGTAAAATAAAATGAAGTGACCGGTGCTTTTGGGTACATTTATATTCCTGAATGCAATGACAACTAATTTCAGGATAATAGTGTGAGAAATAGAATTTCAGATTTCATTACTCTTTGTTTCATCAGTTATTAATGGATGTGGCTTTAGACAGTTTGGTTATCTGTAAAATAAAGCACTAATTCTTGATACCCTAAGAGGAGGTTAAGATTAATAGGCACATTCTTGAAGGATTATGTCATTTGTATTAAAGCACTGAAATTGCTGACAGTTGTAGTGAAGGATGAATAAACACAAAAGATATAAAGATATGAAATTAAATTTGATTTGCGAATTGATTGTGATTTTTATTTTGAAGTATAGTTTTGAAAAAAGATTTGAAACTAAATTTTAGTCAACGAGTCATGAAATTTTAGGAAAAGCTATTTTAGTACTTCAGGATTATACATTTTGCTAGAGACCATGTTACTATGTATTTTGCATTTAGAATAATTCTCCCCCCCAGGAAGTTGCATTTAGGAAATGAGGACATTAATGTGTTTTTGTCCTTTTTCCCTGTTTACATCTGATATAATTTTATAAATTATTTCTTCAGGAATATAGTTTCTACTGTAAACCTGGCCTGTAAATTGGACCTGAAGAAAATAGCTTTGCATGCAAAAAATGCAGAATATAACCCAAAGGTATGATTTCAACAATTAGTTTCCCTTTAGCTTTACTTTCCTTCATATGATATTGACTCATGCTTTTGTCTTTGATTTTCTAACAACAAAAAAAACCTTTCGAGTTGTCAAAAACTTTTCACTAGGCGACTCTCTCTATTGTGAAGTTATAACTAATCTCATTCTCTTTATTGAACAAAACAGTAATTTGAACAGTTCCTAAAAGTTAAGATCTCCCCCTTGTCATTCAAAAAATTTTTCAGTGTGATTATTGGGACACTAGTTTTCTTTTTTAAATAATAATTAACTTTATTTATTTATTTATTTTAATTTGACCTGAGAGGCACAGTGAGAGTGAGAAAAAGAAACAAAGTGAGAAAGCAAGCCACCAGGTCCAGGACTCAAACCATGGTCAGCCATGTGGGAGTCCAACGCCCTTAACCACCATGCCACCTGCCAGCCTCATGGACACTAGTTTTCTTAAAATACCATCCTATTTTCTGAAAATACTTTTTCTCCCTTCTCTCTTCAGAGAGAGAGGCAGGTAGGCAGGCAGGCATTCCCAGCACGGTCTTTATACTGCAATAGACCCTCAGCCAGGCCCAGATCACTGGCATGTGTGTGCACACTCACTTACATAGAAAGGCCCTGGGATGTGAATACAGGACCTTTTCCATGTGGGTCCAATTGCCTTACCGTTGTGCCACCTCCTGGCCCTGAAGGTATTTTTTCCCCTAAGTGTTGTCCTAGCTAGCTGACACTGTATTTTTACATTTCCTCTTATTTGAGAGAGCTAAATTGTTTGAAGTATAAAGTTCAAGCTCTTACCTACTAATGAAAGATTCAGGAATCATCCCCTCTTGAAGCTTAAAAGCTTTCTTGTTTCTTGTCAAGACCAGGCTTCCTCTTTTCCATGCCTCATTTTCCTAGGGGGATCGGATTTGTTAACCTGATCAGCATCGAACAATTGGCCAGGCTCTGTGCTTAGGAATACAAAGATGAGTAAGACTCCATTGCTACGGGGGACTTTGTTCACTGACTTAGGTGGCAGAGGATTTGTGGAGTTCGATGATAAGTTTATAGATTAAATACTTGTTTCGCTGCTGCGGTCCTACTGTTGCTCACATCTCAGTTTAATGTTTTCCAAATACAATATAGCTTTCGTTTTTAAAGTGCACATAGCTGGCTATGATGAAGGCAGAAACACTATGATGAACTAGGATTCTTACAGCTGCAGCCATGGCCGATCACGTTACTGAACAATCAGCACTTTCCGTGTATTTTATTCTCCACTATCCTCAGTTCTCACCTCGTTGTGAAGGCTGAGGAGGCATATAGGATCTGTCCAAAATTGTAATTGATGCCCAAAGAAATTCTGGCTTGACACTTAAGATACTTTAAGAATTTAAGAAAATGGGTTGGTGTCAGTGAGCTCAACTAGCAGCACCTCCGGGAGAGCTTCTAGTTCACAATTGTTCTGAAATCAAAAAAAGAAAAAAAAAAAAAAAGGAATTTAACAAAATGAAAATGAATACAGAGTACTTTACTTCCTTTTAGTAATTACCTGGGAAACATCCATAGGATTGTTTTCGTAAGTACATTTAGAATTATAATCATTTTTGTTAATCTTTGTATGGGGAGAATAGGCTGAGATGTTACTTAGTTTTCCCATCTAATCTCAGTTTCTTTAAGATTTTATGGGACCAGGAGTTGGCATAATGGCTATGTCGCTGGATTCCCATGTAGTCGACCACGGTCCAAGTCCTAGACCCCATGGCTTAAACTCACGCCAGGCGCGTGTGCATGCCCAAGATCCCGAGAGGAGAATGGAGGAGAAGGGATTGTGGCATGACCATCCCCCCTGGGGGTGATTTCTCACTTTCTATCTCTCCATCTTTCTCTGTCTTTCTGGTGAGCGCACGTGCCCTAGAGCAAAAACCTCTAAAAAAAAAAAAAAAAAAAAAAAAAGATTTTATATCCAGCTCAGCTTTTCAACTGGAATAGTGTTCATTCCTCACAGCGGCTAATTCTCTTTCTGGCTTCTGTGTACAGAGGTTTGCTGCTGTCATAATGAGGATCCGAGAGCCCAGGACAACAGCCCTTATATTTAGCTCTGGGAAAATGGTCTGCACAGGAGCCAAAAGGTATGAAGAACCACCCTCCACCCTTACCAGATATACAGTTCAGTGTGTAAAACAACAAGCATTGCATTGATGTTCTCAAACACACAGAAGGACCAAAATACTTTTCTTTGCTGAAGAGTTTATTTCATGAGATGCCCAATTTTGGATTAAAATCGTGGACTCTTGGCCCAGCTGGTCCAACCAGCCTCTGTGACCAGTTGGTAGCTTACCAGATTACAAAGCTGGAAGCCACATGCCAACTGCGCTTCGAGTCCCTGGCCCAAACAGCCTGAAAGCACAATGGGCACATGCACACATGCCCGGATGCTGGAGGAAAGGGATTGCAGCATGACCGAGTTCTGTGGGGGGCAGCTTCTTGCCCTTTCTCTCTCTGTCATATACTCATGTGCTCCATCATGAGTTGAGAAGGAAAAGCCACTAAACCTATAGTACTCACTTATATTCCACTCTCTATCATGCCCACCCCCCCAGCTGAAGGGACTTCTCTGGACAATTATTTTTTTAAGGTAAATTTTTGCTATAGGGCGCATGTGCTTGCTGGAGAGATGGAGATAGAAGAACAGAAAGTGAGAAATCATGCCCCCCCACCCCGGGTGGGATGGCCATGCTATAATCCCTTCTCCTCCATTCTACTCTTGGGATGTTGGGTACATGTGCACACATGCCCGGTGTGAGTTTTAAGCCCCTGGGTTCAGGACTCGAACTACTGTCAACTACATGTAAGTCCAGCGATGTAATCATCATGCTATCTGCTGGTCCCTGGGCATCTTATTTTTAAGGCAGTTTTTGTTTTCGTTTTTTTGGAGAGGTTTTTGATATAGGGCACGCACGCTTGCCAGAAAGATAGAGACAGAGGGACAGAAAGTTTGAAATCACCCCCTGGGGGGATGGCCACACCACAATCCCTTCTCCTCCATTCTCCTCTTGGGATCTTGGGCACGCATGCACATGTGCCCAGTGTGAATTTAAGCCACCGGGTCCAGGACTCGAACCACAGTCGACTACATGGGAGTCCAGCGACATAGCTATTGTGCCAACTACTGGTCCCAAGGCACAGTTTCTTAAAAAATTTTTTAAAGGTAATGACAAAGGATGTTATAAGCATGGGAAAGTAGTTGCTGTAGATTTTCCTCATAGCAGAGAAATGGATAGAACTTTCTAAAGGAAGTAAATTAGACATTTCTTGAACATTAGCTTCAGGGGTATCTCCAAAAGGGCTCATCATTTCCAGGACCTCATGTAGAGAAAGCCCTGTGCTGATATATGTTCTTCCACCAGAAAACTCTAGTGGGGGAGCTGCTCTCTGATCAGTGTGAAAAGATGAGAGCAAACTGACCTCCTAAAAGGGTGTGCCACTTTCTCCTCACTCTAGAGATGAGCTAAGTGCTCACTTTCTCCTGTATTTATAGGAATACTGGATGTTAAGATTCTTCTTTAGATTTGCTAAACTGATTGACAAAAAAAAGCTATGTTATTTTAATCTATATTTCTCTGATTTGCTAGTGAGATAAACTTTTCATAAACCTGTAAGCTATTTACTATGTCTTTAGCCTAATATTTTATGGAGCTATGTCTTCTGTTAACAGACTTTCATATATAAGTATTTTTACTATTTCACACTGTAAATATTTTTTCCCAGATTACCATTTGTTACTTTTGTTACTTTTTTAATAGCTAAATTTTTTTTTTTTTGGAGAGGTTTTCGCTATAGGGCGCGTGCGCTCACCAGACAGACAGAGAGAGACAGAGAGACAGAAAGCGAGAAATCACCCCCCAGGGGGGATGGTCATGCCACAATCCCTTTTCCTCATTCTCTTCTCGGGATCTTGGGCATGCACACACACGCACCCAGCGTGAGTTTTAAGCCACTGGGTCCGGGACATGAACCGCGGTCGACTATGTGGGAGTCCAGCGACATAGCCATTATGCTAACTGCTTGTCCCCCAATAGCTAAAATTTTTCATGTATAGTCAGTCTATCCAACTTCTGTGGACAATTTCTTTTTTTTTTTTTTTTTCCAGAGAGATTTTTGCTATAGGGCACATGTGCTCGCTAGAGAGACAGAGAGAGATAAAAAGCGAGAAATCACCCCCGGGGGGATGACCAATCTACAATCTCTTTTCCATTCTTCTCTTGGGATGCATACTTGCCTGGTGTGAGTTTTCGTTTTTGTTTTTTGGAGAGGTTTTTGCTATAGGGTATGTGTGCTTGCCAGAAATACAGAGACAGAGAGACAGAAAGCAAGAGATCACCCCCCAGGGGGGATGGCCATGCCGCAATCCCTTCTCCTCCATTCTCCTCTCAGGATCCTGGGCATGCACGCACAAGCGCCCAGAGTGAGTTTAAGCCACCGGGTCCGTAACTCGAACCACAGTCAACTACCCGTGGGTGTCCAGCAACATAGCCATTACACCAACAGCTGGTCCCTTGGCATGAGTTTTAAGCCTCTGTGCCCAGGACTTGAACTGTAGTCAACTACATGGGAGTCCAGCACTTTGCTTTATGGTTTTTACGTTTGGTTTCCTGATTAGGAAGGCATTCTTCATGCACAGAAGTACATACATTTACACTGTATGCAAATGTTGGCTTCCATATATTTTTCTGATCTTTTTTTTTTTTTTTTTTTTTTTTTTTTTTTACAGTGTATTACATTGCTTTTTCAAAAGGGAATGCCATGCATGTCAGTCAGTACAGAGACATTAATCTCCCCGCTTCAACATTCAATATCTTTCCTATGTTTCCCCCAATCATTATTATTATTTTTCTAATTATTTTTTATGATAAACATGATTTTTTTTTTCCAATTATCAGATCATAAAGTTCCCAACAATAGGAAACGTAGACTGCACTCAGGGCTGGACCAAGGGTGGGTCTCGTGCAGCCCCGCAAATGTAGGTGAATCTCCATGGAACACAGTTTCAGGAATGCGGCTCAGGAAAGCAGAGACGGCCATCAGCGGTTGCGGCACGCGGGGCAGATCCCGGCCACGGCCCGCGGGGGCAGAGCCCCGGCCACGGCACGCGGGGCAGACCCCGGCCACGGCACGCGGGGCAGAGCCCCGGCCACGGCACGCGGGGCAGACCCCGGCCACGGCACGCGGGGCAGACCCCCGGCCACGGCACGCGGGGCAGACCCCGGCCACGGCACGCGGGGGCAGAGTCCGGCCACGGCACGCGGGGGCAGAGTCCTGGCCACGGCACGCGGGGGCAGAGTCCTGGCCACGGCACGCGGGGCAGACCCCGGCCACGGCACGCGGGGCAGACCCCGGCCACGGCACGCGGGGGCAGACCCCGGCCACGGCACGCGGGGCAGAACCCCGGCCACGGCACGCGGGACAGGGCCCCGGCCACGGCACGTGGGGCAGAACCCGGCCACGGCACGAGGGGGCAGACCCCGGCCACGGCACATGGGGACAGACCCCGGCCACGACACGCGGGGACAGGACCACGGCCACGACACGCGGGGGCCGGCCCCGGCCACGGCACGCGGGGCAGAGTCCCGGCCACGGCACACGGGGCAGGGCCCCGGCCACGACACTCGGGGCAGACCCCGGCCACGGCACGCGGGGACAGACCCCGGCCACGGCACGCGGGGCAGACCCCGGCCACGGCACACGGGGACAGGACCACGGCCACGGCACGCGGGGCAGAGTCCCGGCCACGGCACGCGGGGCAGACCCCGGCCAAGGCACATGGGGTCAGAGCCCGGCCACGGCACGCGCGGCAGAGCCCGGCCACGGCACACGGGACAGGGCCCCGGCCACGGCACGCGGGGCAGAACCCCGGCCACGGCACGCGGGGCAGGGCCCCGGCCACGGCACACGGGGACTGACCCCGGCCACGGCACGCGGGGCAGACCCCGGCCACGGCACGCAGGGACAGGACCACGGCCACGGCACGCGGGGGGCAGACCCCGGCCACGGCACACGGGGCAGACCCCGGCCACGGCACGCGGGGACAGGACCACGGCCACGGCACGCGGGGGCAGGCCCCGGCCACAGCACGCGGGGCAGAGCCCCGGCCACGGCACGCGGGACAGGGTCCCGGCCACGGCACGCGGGGCAGAACCCGGCCACGGCACGAGGGGGTAGACCCCGGCCACGGCACACAGGGCAGACCCCGGCCACGGCACGCGGGGACAGGACCACGGCCACGGCACGCGGGGCAGAGTCCCGGCCACGGCACGCGGGGCAGACCCCGGCCAAGGCACGTGGGGGCAGAGCCCGGCCACGGCACGCGCGGCAGAGCCCGGCCGCGGCACGCGGGACAGGGCCCCGGCCACGGCACGCGGGGCAGAACCCCGGCCACGGCACGCGGGGCAGGGCCCCGGCCACGGCACGCGGGGCAGACCCCGGCCACGGCACGCGGGGACAGGACCACGGCCACGGCACGCGGGGGCAGACCCCGGCCACGGCACACGGGGCAGACCCCGGCCACGGCACGCGGGGACAGGACCACGGCCACGGCACGCGGGGGCTGGCCCCGGCCACGGCATGCGGGGCAGAGTCCCGGCCACGGCACGCGGGGCAGAACCCGGCCACGGCACGAGGGGGTAGACCCCGGCCACGGCACACGGGGCAGACCCCGGCCACGGCACGCGGGGACAGGACCACGGCCACGGCACGCGGGGCAGAGTCCCGGCCATGGCACGCGGGGCAGAGCCCCGGTCGGGCCGGACCTCCGGATAGGGCATGCGGAGCAGAGCCCCGGCCACGGCACACGGGGCAGACCCCGGCCAAGGCACGCGGGGCAGACCCCGGCCACGGCACGTGGGGCAGACCCCGGCCACGGCATGCGGGACAGGGCCCCGGCCACGGCACGCGGGGCAGACCCCGGCCACGGCACGCGGGGTCAGAGCCCCGGCCACGGCACGTGGGACAGACCCCAGCCAAGGCACGCGGGGTCAGAGCCCCGGCCACGGCACACGGGGCAGAGCCCCGGCCACGGCACACAGGACAGAGCCCCGGCCACGGCACGTGGGGCAGAGCCTGTCGGGCCAGACCTCCAGACAGGCCACGTGGAGCGGAGCCCCCGCGCCCTGACCCCGCACCCCAGCACGTGGATTGGAGCCCAAGCGCCCGCCTCCCCACCCCACGCGCCGGCACGCGGAGCGGAGCCCCCGCCTGCCGCCCTTGGACGTTTAATTGTATCTAGTACTTCTTGCATATTATTCTCAAAGTTTTGGGCCATTTTCTCAGTCTTTATGGTGGACCTTTCTAGGCCAGCCATTTTCTCTTCTACATTAGAGATTCCATTTTCTGAATGATCTAGTCTGCTTTTAATACTTTCAAGGGAGATTTTGACTTCTTGTATTATAGCCTTCATCTCTAACAGCTCCATCTGATTCTTTTGTAAAGTGTGAAACTCCTCTTTTAGATCTTGCATGAATTTCCTCACCTCCTAGAACTCTTCAACTCCTTTCTCCTTTCCCTTCAGCAGTTCCTTGTCTCTCTTCTCTTCGATCTCTGTTAGCTTTGCCATTATGAATGATCTGAATTGTTTATCAGACATTTCCATGAATTCCCTTGAACTGTGTGTGGATGAAGAGGAGCTGTTTCAATTGGAGGAGGGGCATTTTCCTGCTTCTCCATATTTCTTGTGGTCCTGCAGCGATTTCTAGTCATCTGGTGGATGGTTGGTTTCTTCCCAAACTTTTGAAGTTTAATATGAGGGTTGGGAAGTGTGCAGAAAAGGAAGCAGAGAGAGGGAAACAATACCAACAACAACAAAAAAAAACAGACAAGAAACAGAGAAAAAAAAGAGAAAAGCTTTGGAATAAATCTAAAAAAGAAAAATTAATATTAAAAAAATTTCAATAAAAATCAAAAATTAGAAAACCGCGCGGCGCGCTAGTGTGCCGCGCAAAATGTCTAGATCTCAGGAGCCATTGAGCAGACTGTCTCTTGAAGAAGGGCTGTTCTGGGAGGAGCAGAGGGGATTATTAACAAAACAAAGGCCTAGGAGGGAGGGGCCAAAGGGCCCTGTAAGAAGCCTCATCTTAAAAAATTCTAAAAAGCAAAAATTAAAAAAAAAGACAGACAGACAGACAGACAGAGAGAGAGAGAGAGTGAGAGGTAGAGAGAGACAAAGATTGATTCAGAGACAGGAGATATGAAAGGGGTTTTCCTACCACGTGGGTTTTGTATGATGGAGGCCCAGTTAGGAGTGGGACATCTTCATTTCTCCCAGCATGTCTACATCTCAGGAGCCATTGAGCAGGCTTTCTCTTGAAGAAGGGCACGTGGGTTTTGTATGATGGAGGCCCAGTTAGGAGTGGGACATCTTCATTTCTCCCAGCATGTCTACATCTCAGGAGCCATTGAGCAGGCTTTCTCTTGAAGAAGGCATTTTTCTGATCTTTTTCAGGTCCTGCTTTGTACTGGGGAAGGGATAGTTACCATTCTGATTGATCTAGAACATTCCGGGTAACAGAAATGTTCTGTGTCTGTGCTGCCCAACCTAGTAGTTGCTAGTCACATGTGGCTCTGAACGCTTGAAATAAGCTAATACAATTGAGGGACTGAATTTTTAATTTAAACAAATCAGTCAGAGCACGTGTAGAATTTTGTTACAATGTAAGGTTGTTTTTTGTTTGTTTGTTTGTTTTTTCAAATATCTAGATAAATTTACGAAAGAGTCCATTCTTACCTCCATTTTCTGTCACCTGTTCTCACATATATTAAGTTCCTACATGTATCTGAGTAAGTTTCTGGACTTTCTCTTCTATTAATCTATGTATTCCCATAAAGACCCAAGTTTTGACATGTTGTCTTTGCCACTTAGCTGGTACATATTTCACTTTCTCACTTTCTCACGTTGATTTCTTTTGCACAAGTGTGTCCTTAGTTTTGTAAGCATTCCTATCTGAATCGAACACACTTCTAGACCAGATGGCTGGTTCTCAATCCTGAGTGAGCATCACCAGCACCCAGGCAGCTCATTAAAGCCTAAAATGCCAGGCCCCGCCCCAGAGTTTCTACATGACTGAGGTGGGTCCTGGGATTCTGCATTTCTAACAAACTCCCGGATGACAGTGCTGGCCTGGAGCACACTTTGAGAGCCAGTGGAATCATTAAGTTTACCAAATAGCACTAAAAACAAGTCAAAGAAGAAGTCTCTATGTGGGAAAGGGCACAAATTTAGATAAAAATTCTTTCATGGTTCAGTTTAACAACTATGCATTGGAACAGATCTTTTACAAGGTGCCAGGAACAGAATGATAGGAGGTGGGTCCTTTTCCTCACAAAGCCTGCAGTTTCATAGCATACACTGAAAGATAAGCATGGTACAAATGGCAAAAAAAAACACAATCAAAAGTGCATGAATTCAAGACAGGTAGAAGAGAGGACAAAGTAATGAAGACACCTCTAAACACTTACCTCTCCCCAGCGAAGAGCAATCTCGACTCGCAGCGAGAAAGTACGCTCGTGTGGTGCAGAAGCTTGGGTTCCCTGCCAGATTCCTCGACTTTAAAATCCAGAACATGGTTGGAAGTTGTGATGTGAGATTTCCCATCAGGCTGGAAGGTTTGGTGCTAACCCATCAGCAGTTCAGTAGGTATGACGATTACAGAGCTTGCCATTGAGTTTACTGAGATATTGAAGCTACATATGGACTGTTTATATAAAGTATCCCTCAGAGAAAATATGATTACTAAAAAAGATGGGGTGGGGGAAGCAGCAGATGGTGTAATGGTTACATCACTTGACTCCCACGTACTTGACCATGGTTTGAATTCTGGACCCAGCAGCTTAAAACTCACGCCAGGCACATGTACATGCATGCCCAAAATCCCAAGAGGAGAATAGGGGAGAAGAAATTGCAGCATGGCCATCCCTCCAAGGGGGGTGATTTGTCGCTTTCTGTCTCTGTCTCTCTGGCGAGCTCATGCACCCTATAGCAAAAATCTCTCTTAAAAAAAAAAAAAAAAAAAAACGGGGGCACACAGGTGAAAGAGACAGTTCTGAGATGCTGTATCTGAGTTCTCCCAGGTTACCATATATGTCTATCTTTTGAAATGGTGGTTCTCAAACTTAAATTGCACTGTAATCACATGGGCTGTATTAAAACACGCATTCCTGCCTGTATCATCAAAAGTCTTTCTTGGGACCAGCAGTTAGCGTAATGGCTATGTCGCTGGACTCCCACGTAGTCGACCACGGTTCGAGTCCCGGACCCGGCAGCTTAAACTCACACTGGGCGCGTGTGCGTGCGTGCCCAAGATCCCGAGAGGAGAATGGAGGAGAAGGGATTGCGGCGTGGCCATCCCCCCTGGGGGGTGATTTCCTGCTTTCTATCTCTCTGTCTCTCTCTGTCTGTCTGGCAAGCGCACGCGCCCTATAGCAAAAACCTCTCCAAAAAAAAAAAAAAAAAAAAAAAGTCTTTCTTTGCAGTTCTCTGAGGTTCACAGGTGGTATTAGTGCTGCTGGCCAGAGACTACACTTTGAGACCCCCTGCTCTGTAGATCTATTAATAAGTACACATGCTTAGTAAAGGCAGGGCAAGGAGAAGGGGGATGTGAGATAGTGGAAAGGGGCTGACAGCTGATGAGGGGAGAAAGGGTTGGTGAGAGGATGGAAAGAATGGCCACTGCCTATCTGTGAAGGCGGTCTTATCTAGTTCTTGTCCTGTTTCATTTGGGGGTTTTCTTTTCATTTGCTTAGCTGCAGCCTCCATTGCAATGTCTTCTGTAGCATATTCCCATTTCTAGGGCAGTGTATCTGGCTTTCCTGACTTCTTCAAAAATGACTTCCTGTCTTGAGAGCCAAAGCTCTTCTTCACCCTCTGGCTGGTTTAGTCCTTCTCCCTCAAGCTCAGGCCCTCAGAGAGCCATGATGAAGAGCTATGATGGAGATGATCAATCGACTCCACCCCTGGGATATACACGTGGGTTAAGGCACTTGAACTGTTGTAGAATCACAGATGCTCTTAATTCCCTTGATCAAGCTTGAACTTAAAGTCCTCTCATTCCGCTTCCTTCAGAAGATTCCGCATGGCTACTGGGAACTAGATATTTCAGGGAACAGGAGAAATGAAGATTTTCTACTCATAATTCAGCCTCCAGCAAGCAAAGCTAGTGTGGCAGGAAAGTTGAGCCCTTCCTTCAGAAGATTCCTCATGGCTCCTGGGAACTAGATATTTCAGGGGACAGGAGAAATGAAGATTTTCTACTCATAATTCAGCCTCCAGCAAGCAAAGCTAGTGTGGCAGGAGAGTTGAGCCCTTCCTTCAGAAGATTCCTCATGGCTCCTGGGAACTAGATATTTCAGGGGACAGGAGAAATGAAGATTTTCTACTCATAATTCAGCCTCCAGCAAGCAAAGCTAGTGTGCGATCACAACAGAACAGCAAACAGATTCTAGAACACCTCTGTCTGCTTGCTCCTGAACATTGAGGCTTAACTTCAAGAATTTGAAAGAAACACACCATCCATCAGATGACAAGAAATCACCGCCGGATCACGAGAAATACGGGAAAACGAGAAAATACCTCTCCTCCAAGGGAAAAGAGTAACTCTCCTTCATCCACAAGCAGTTCAGTGAAAGTCATGGAAATGTCTGATAAGGAATTTAGAGCATTCATAATGTCGAAGCTAACAGAGATGGAAGAAAAGAGAGATAATGAACTGCTAAAGAGAAAGGAGAAAGAAGTTGCCGAGTTCCAGGAGATGAGGAAATTCTTGCAAGATCTAAAAGAGGAATTACACACTTTACAAAAGACTCAAACGGAACTGCTAGAGATGAAGTCTATAATACAAGAAGTCAAAATCTCCCTTGAAAGTATTAAAAGCAGACTAGATCATTCAGAAAATAGAATCTCAGATGTAGAAGAGAAAATGGCTGACTTAGAAAAATCCACCACGAAGACTGAGAAAATGGCCCAAAAATTTGAGAATGATATGCGAGAAGTACTGGATACCATCAAATGTCCAAATATCCGGATAACTGGCATTCCAGAAGGTGAAGAGACCCATAAGGGCATTGATAATCTATTCCATGAAATCCTGCAAGAAAACTTTCCAAACCTAGAGAGGCATTTGAAGATCCAGTCCCAGGAAATACAAAGGACCCCAAATAAAATCAACCCAAGAAGATCTTCTCCAAGACACATTATAGCCAGGTTGACCAAGACCACAGACAAAGACAAGATACTAAGATTGGCAAGAGAGAAACATCAAGTTACCTACAAAGGACATCCCATCAGGCTAACAGCAGATCTCTCATCGGAAACAATGCGAGCGAGGAGAGAATGGGAAAATATATTCAAAGTGTTACGAGAGAAGCAATTTCAGCCAAGAATACTGTACCCGGCAAGATTATCTTTCAGGTGGGAAGAAAAGACAAGAACATTCTCAGATAAACAAAACCTGAAAGAATTTACCAGCACCAGACCAGATCTCCAAGAAGTTCTCAAGGGTGTGTTGTATCAAGAAAATTAAACACAGACACATGGAAATAAGAGTCCAAAAACTATGAAAGTGGCCAACTTAATCATAGGGACAAGTCTGGAGTTGAATATTATATCCCAGAATTTAATCAGGAAAATTGAACCAGAACAGAAGATAAAAGTACACGAGACTGATAGGTTCATGCACCTACCATTTGAACAGAATCCTAACTTGTTTCCTGGCTTTAAGCAAAGTTCCTTGGCACTTCTTTGAGTTAAGTTAAAACTGGTTTTCTTAGTAGTAATGAGTGAACTCACCATTGAAAGTAGTTAGATTATGTAGGAAATTGTGTGATCAATGCAACGTGGGTGGGAAGGGAATGAAGGACAATTGTAGACACCGGAGGTGGTGTGAGAGGAGGGTGGGGAGGGACAGAGGGTCAGAAAGAGGGGTGGAAATAACTCTAGGAACTAGTAATGGAAAATTTTTTGCAATGTGCATGATTGTGTCATTATGCAGTGTGTACTGGATGGGAGACTGCATTTTGTATGCTGTGATGAAGCTTAGGGAAGGAATGTAAATTGAGTTACAAAAAAAAAAAGTTTCAGAAAAAAAAAATATATTCAATGACTGCAGTAGGATATGTAGCCACAGCTAGGTGTTACTTTATAGGATGCGTAAAGTAAGACTTGTGTTCATGGAAATGTGTGTATCACCTGTGTTTGCTATGAGGGTATTTGGATTGATTAGGGTCTTTGGTGATACAATAAAATGTGAGGAGAAAACAGTATAGAAAGCAAACATAGATACCAGAGACAGTGTGGGAGGAGAGTGGGAGATGGGAGAGGGTAGGAGATAGGGAATCAAGGATGGGGGGAAAAAAAGCAAAACATACAGAAGACAAGAAATGGAAGATCATTTGCTGACAATAACATGTTTGTTGATGTGCTTGATTGAGACAATATATAGTGTACTTTGGATGGAAAATCTCATTTTGTATGCTGTAATGATGTTCAGTGAATGAATGCAAATAAATAAATTGAAATAAAAAATAAATAAAAAATTAAAAAAAAAAAAAGTCCTCTCATTCCAACATGTTACCTTTTCTTCGCCACTGTGCACTCACTCTGTTTGATAGAGTGGATAGGGGTACTGTGATTTTTCTAACATTTGTCTCTGGATGTTGGGAAGCATTATTGAGTAGAAGTCTCAAAAGGCTCTCTACAGTAGAGCAGAGAGTGGTGCTCCGGGAAGATTAGGCCACCCATACTGACTTTCACCTTTTCAAAAGGGTTAGCCTCCAGGCTGGTCCAGTGAGAGGCTTCACAGCAGCCGTCATGGGTCCTGTTCATCACTGAACTGGGAAGAGCATTTCCATGTTGTCTGGATTCACCCTTTAGGTGCAAAGATTCATGTGCATAATGATGTTCCATTTATCAGATTTCTTTTTTATTTTTCCCTATGTCTGTTATCCATTAGCCATTCTTTTGAAAACAGTTTTGTCTTATCAACTTCCTCTTATCTCCTGACTTCTCTTAGGTAGACTTCCCCAGCCCTTCTAGGAAACTGTCCTCTCTGGGCAGGGGTATGGAAAAGCAGTCCTTAAATTCCATCGTCCTCTGTTCCGTGGAGAAGCCAGTTTACATTCATTAGTAAATATGAACGAGCTGCTATTTATAGCAACAAATTCTGCATTTTATAAACTTGGGTAGTTTAATTTTCTTTCTCTATGTAGCACCTGTCCAGAGACAATGGCAGTGGTCTAAACATTTTTCAGATCCTATCTGCTAAAAATATTTAACTTTAGCAGTTTATAAATGTACACAAAATGTGCTTATTACTGGAAACTTGGAAAATTACTTTTTTTGAAAGATAGAGAACATTTAACCAACAAGAGCTTAATATTACATTAAATCTGATGTCCTCTGTTATCTCAATTTCTTTTTTCTTTTTTTGAGTTTCATTTATTTTTTGCTTAATTTATTTATTTACATTCATTCACTATACATCATTACAGCATACAAAATGAGATTTCCCATCCAGAATACACTGTATATTGGCTCAGTCAAGCACATCAACATACGTGTTATCGTCAACAGATAATTTTCCATTTCTTATTTCCTGTATGTTTTACTTTATTTTTTGCCATCCTTAATTCCCTCTCATCCTCTGCCATGTCTCACCCTCCTCCTACAATGTCTCTGGTATCCATGGTTGCTTTCTATACCTTCTCCCCATTTTATTGATTCACTAATGAACTTAATTAATCTAAATATTTCCAATAGCAAGAACAGCTGATACATACATATCCATGAACACAAATCTGACTAGGCATAAACCTCAGTGAGTAGAATGAACACACCATAGAGTAACTCCAGCTGGGGCTATATAGCTTACTGCAGTCATCAAATTCTATTATCTTAATTACTAATAGCCCAGGATGGCTAGCACCCAAGAACATATTATGACCAAAAATTAACTGTTTATTATTGTAAGAAATTACCTAGGACACTCAAGACTCATCAAGATAGACAAAAGGTTTTTGGTAAAATAGCTAACTTAGTTAGAATTGTTTTAATATGCACCTTACTATACTGAGTCTTGAATGTTATGGGAAAGTAATTGAATAGTATTGGTTTTAACTTTTCTCTTTTTTATCTTAACAGTTATGAACCTGAACTGTTTCCTGGCCTTATTTATAGAATGGTAAAACCACGAATTGTTTTGCTTATCTTCGTGTCTGGAAAAGTTGTGTTGACAGGTAAATGCTAAGATTATTTTTTGATTTTTATAAAAGTCAATAGGTATATATGTGCTTTGCTTTTCCTTTTAAATAGCTTTGTTCACCATTATAAAGAAATTCTTGTTATTATAGAAAACCTGGAAAAACGAAAAGTAGAAAGGAATATAACATCACCCACAAGTCTCAATACATAAAATGATATGACTTTTTTCAAGTTCTTACGTTATCTCGATATTTATGTCCATCTTCACATCTTATCTTTGTACTAGCACAGAGCTCGTTGTTACAAATCCTTCATAGAGGCTTTTCATGGGTGGCCAATATTCTAACACAGGGGTGGGCAAATACTTTCTGTACTGTTTTAGGTTTCATGAGCCATAGGATCTGTCTGGCCTGCTGACCCATTGTAGTTTTGGTTTCTTTTGTTTGTTTGTTTGTTTTGAGAGAGATTTTTGCTATAAGGCGTGTGCGCTCGCCAGAAAGACAGAAAGACAGAAAGTGAGAAATCACCCCCAAGTGGGGGATGGCCATGCTACAAGCCCTTCTCCATTCTCCTCTCAGGATCTTGGGCACGCACGCACACGCGCCCAGCATGAGTTTAAGCCACCAGGTCCGGGACTTGAACCGCAGTCGACTACATGGGAGTCCAGCAACATAGCCACTACGCTAACTGCTGGTCCCGACCCATTGTAGTTTCAGAAAAGCTGTGGACATTACACAAAGGAATGGGCTCTGACATATGAATTTCATATTAAATTCACATAATTTATGTGTCATATAATATCATTCCTTTACTTTTTTCCCAACCATTTTAATGATATAAAAAATATTCTTAGCTCACAGATGAACAAAACCAGGCAGCAGGCTGACTTTGGCCAGCAAGCTTGTTTCCTGAGCCCATGATAACAATGTTATTATATCAACCTTATTCTCCCATTGTCAGATTCTTAAATGTCCCTTCTGTGTTGGCTGTTTATAAATGACACCAACCTTTAACTATTTTATGTGTGGAGAATTAATTTATTAGTGTGGACACTCAAAATGGAGCTTTTGCAAGGACCAGCAGATGGCATAATGGTTATAGCACTGGACTCCCACAAAGTGGACCATGGTTTGAGTCCTGGACCCAGTGGCTTGAAACTTACATCAGGCGTGTGTGTATACGTGCCCAAAATCCTGAGAGGAGAATGGAGAAGAATGGATTGTGGCATGGCCATCCCTTCTGGGGAGTGATTTCTCGCTTTTTGTCTCTGGAAAGTGCACACACCTTATAGCAAAAATCTCTCTCTCTCTCAAAAAAAAAAATAAATAAATAAAGATTCTTGGTACAAATTGCTTATTATTTTAAAGAGATATACATTATAATCCTCTACATCACACGTTCCTATCAGCAATCTATGCAAACATCTTTTACCAAACCCTCAGCAGTATTCAAAACAAAGCAAAACAGAAGAAAACTTTTTAAATCATTAGTGAAAATTATCTCACTGCTTTAATGTCACTGGTAACAGAAATAGAAATCAATCACTTTTTAAAATAGGATTATTTTCTTTAACTTTATTGATTTATTTTAATTTGACCAGAGAGAGAGAGAGAGAGAAGGAAAGTGAGAAAGCAAGCTGCCAGGTCCAGGACTTGAACTGCAGTTGGCCATATGGGAGTCCAGCACCCTCAACCACCACACCACCTGCCAGCCCCAAAATCAATCACTTTTCAACATACCCAATAACATGTAATCTCTTGTAAGTAACGTGTATGTAATTTATTTTCTCTAATTCACTTTTATTTTTTTTTTCCTAGGGATCTGTATGAGTTTACCATAATTTTTAAAATCATTACTCTTTACTATATACGTGACATTTTCCAGTTGACTAATTTTTTAGCAAATTTTTTAAAAGGATTCTTTTATTTAACTTTATTTATTTATTTTATTTTAACCAGAGAGGGAGGGAGGGAAGGAGAGAGGGAGGAAAAGTGAGAAAGCAAGCTGCCAGGTTCAGAAATTGAACCACGGTCATCCATGTGGGAGTCCAGCACCCTTCATCGCCATACCACCTGCCGGCCCATATTTTTAGCAATTCTTACATTGAGAGGTTTTTAAAAATTTTTGAGGGAAATGGTTGAGACTCTTTTTCACACCCTTCTACTGAAGTTTGCAATTGTTTGCTAGTTTTGTCTGCTTTTTATATATCTTACTCTACTCTACCAAAATGAATGTGGGTGTATGTGGCAGGATACATTGATTCCCAATACCCCACTCCCAAAGAGCCAGTTGACTTAACACTGTGTATTCTTTTTTTTTTTAATAATTATTTTATTGACTTTAATTTTATTTATTTATTTTAATTTGACCAGAGAGGGACAAAGTGTGAAAGAGAGAGAAAGAGAGGAGAGAGAGAAAGGCCACCAGGTCCAGGACTCGAACTGTGTTCAGCCATGTGGGAGTCCAGCATCCTTAACCACCACTCCACCTGCTGGCCCCAACACTATGTATTCTACTCTACTCTACTCTAGTATGCAATGACTTCTTTTGACCTTGATTTTTATTTATGGGTCTGTTCCCTGGTCTGCCTTTGATCCAGGATTATACTATTGATACTATAATACTATCGTCTTATGCTATAGTATTAATTCTCGTGGTTTCTGCCTCTGATAGGACCTGTTTCTCTTCATTGCCTCTCTTTGTTTCTTAGTTCCTCTTGACTATTCTGTCAAATAAACTTTAGAATTTTATAACATCTCTCCTCATCTGAAAAAAAATAAGTCTTCTGTAATTCTTAAATTAATTTTAGAAAAATTGATAGTTATCACTCAGCACCAAGCAGATGGCATGTCTGTTTTTAAGCCTTCTTTTATAATTCCCAGTCTAATTTTTAGTTTGCTTTTCTCTAAGACGGAACTAATGTGTCTTCAAAGTGGGAAAAACCTGTTTGAAACTCAGGAACATTTTGAATATAGCAAAACTACAATTTTTCAGATGCAATCAACTACATCTGAAGAAATGAAGACCCACCTAATGACGGATCCCCATGTTCTAGAGAAAGAAGGGGGAAAGCCTACCTTACACATTGGATAGTATAGATAGTGGAGGCAAATACATACCCTATTTGAGGGAACAAATTTTTCAAGACCTTTGGAAGCATACTTTCATAATGTGGCATGTATCATTATGAACCTGTGCCATTAAAGATTAAAGCTGCCACACGTGGGACCAGCAGATGGTATAATGGTTGTGTTGCTGGACTCCCACGTAGTGGACCGCAGTTTGTGTCCTGGACCTGGTGGCTTAAAACTCACACTGGGTGTGTGTGCGTGCGTGCGTGCATGCCCAAGATCCTGAGAGGGGAATGGAGGAGAAGGGATTGTGGTGTGGTCATCCTCCCTGGAGGGTGATTTCTTACTTTCTGTCTACCTCTCTCTCTCTCTATGGCAAGCACACATGCCTATAGCAACAATTTCTTTTAAAAAAAAAAATTGCCACATGTAGGTCAACTCCTACTAGAGATTTCTTTAAATATCTTTAATTCAGACTAGCTTTCTCACTTACCCCAATGTAAACTAAAAAAGCTTTTGTGTCTATGATTGCTAGAAGTTTTAAATTACAAACGTAAAGGAGTATCATTAACACATACACACAAACTAAAGACTGTATGATACACTTCCCTTAAGTGGTGTGTCAAGGGCCAGGTGATGGTGCAGTGGTGAACACATCTGGACCCATGGGAAGGGCACCGGGGCTGCCTCAGGGAGTGTGCTGGGAGCTGTCCGCATGCCCACAATCGGGCTAGCTGACACTGAGAACGGACAGCAGAGTAAAGACCCTGTCGGGAGGGCCTCTTTCTCTCTCTCAAAAAATAACTTTTTAAAAATTGTTTTCAGTACACAGCATAGACTTTTTTTTTCAGTTTTGCAAGATATGGACCATCACTTTTGTGGAGGAGGGTATGAAATGTATTAAGTGAAATTCTGCTTGTATTAAGTGAAAGTCAAGCCATAACTTACTACTGAAATGATGATCAATTATCATCTATTGGGGTGTCTTTTTTTTTTTTTTTTTTTTTTGAACCTGTTGATGACATATTGTCTTAAACTACTTTTCCTAGCGCAACATAGTTTAGGTTACTTTGCCTTGCCTTAGAGACAAACGTTCCTTATTCCATCATTTTCAGTACCTAGACTCTTTTTCCCTGCAAAGGGTTCAAAACTTTAAGAGCCCAATGTGGAGTGAACACCTGAGGAAAGGGAGACCCAGGAGGTTCATTTAAGTCTTCTTAGCTGCAGCTGAAGATATTCAAGTAGGGTTTCCAATGGGCACCTAGAATTTCACATGTGGCTAGTGCAGTGTGGTGAAGCTATATACTACAGAGAGGTTCAGAAAGCGAGGTCCCCACCAGGGTAAGTAATTTTGCCTGGAAAGTTATAAAGTATTGAAACTGCATATGCCTTTTGAGTTTGACTACAGAAAACAGTGGACCTCAGCTCCTGCCTAGGTACAAACGACAAACTACAAAGCTCTCGCCTAGAACACCAAAGCACACAGTACACACATGTGGCAATTAGAAACCACTGTATCATGTGGCATTTGCAGGGTCTTTGGAAATAGCTAGATAAAATGATCTCACTCTCCTGGAGTGTCAGGGCTGCAGCCGCCATGTCCAGGGCTCCATCTGAAGGCCCTAACCGTAGTGAAGTGAGCTGAAGACGATCGCTGCTCTCCTACAGGGTCATAGGAGATAGCAGAGTGCAGCGGAACTGGGCTGAGCTTGCGCTGGTTTCCAGGGTCCCTGCTGGCTTTCTGTGGCTGATGTGACATTTAGGACCTCGGTTTGGTTTTCTCAAACCACGGTATAATTAATAATGTAGCTAGATTCTGCCAGAATAATAGACAACAGACAGCAAAATGTTCACTTCTAAGATCAGGCACAATAATAATAATAATGACTGTATATCACACATTATAATTCATATAAATTGTATATTATATGCCACTGTGCCAAGTCAGGACTTGACACACGGTCTAGTCAACTCAGGCTGTATTTATACCTGTTTCTCGACCTGTGGCACAGGGACAGCAGGGTTAGTAACCTCAGCAGTGTTATACAGTTGTATGTGCCTGGCAGTGGGGACGTGGCAACCCATCCACTGCCCGGCATCTCAGCGTACTGCCCTGTCTCTCTAGACATTTGTGAAAACACCCCTGTGCTTTTCTGGGTACCTTCCTAATTCTAGTCAGCAGAAGGAATAATAAATACTGTCTCAGTGGGGAGTCAGCAGGTGCGGCAGCCAAAAGGATGGACTCAAGACCAATTGTCCAGTTTGGATCCAGGCTTTGCCATTTACAGCTGTCGACCTGAGTGGGTTTAGGCTCCCGACCTTGGTTTCCATGTATCTAAAGTGCAGGTGGCCGTATAGCTGCCTCCTAAGCGAGGTGAGGAAGCAGAACACAGTCCTGGGCACATGGTATAAACAGTAGCTCTTATCTCGGTGAAAGTCCACTCTTTTGGCTTTTCCTTATCATTGAAAAAGACTGGAATTTTGTTGTGATCCCTTGACCCGATGATAGGAACATAAAGTCAAAAGCATTGAGTAAAATGTTTCATACTAATTTCCTTCCAGCATGAAGGACTAAGCCAGGTCGTTGTTACTGAGGGTCACCCTCCGTCAGCTCAACATCCATGGTTCATGGAAATTAGTAGGGGAAAGTGCAGCAAAAAAATGGCAAGCCTGATTAGTGAGTGGGCCAAAGAGAGAACAGAGAATCCCTGTCAAGCATTACCAGTAATCTTCCACTAAGATAAACTGGTCTATACTGTAAAATTAATGTCTTGAGGGAGGGGGTTAATGCCATTTAAAAACATTATTTAATTTAATTTATTTAATTTGACCAGAGAGGGAGAGCAAGTGAGAAAGCAAGCCTCCAGGTCTGGGACCAAACTGCGATCAGCCATGTGGGAGTCCAGCATCCTTAACCACCATGCTACCTGCTGGCCCCTGTTTTTGCTTTTTAATTTGTAAAATTTTGACTTTTGTGCACATAAATGTGGTTTTCAGAAAACCAGATGTGTGGTTACTACTTGGTATAAGAGTAGAATTGGAAGGACCAGGAGTTGGCGTAATGGCTATGTCATTGGACTCCCATATAGTTGACTGCGGTTCGAGTTCTGGACCCAGTGGCTTAAACTCATGCTGGGGGCATGTGTGTGCGTGCCCAAGATCCCAAGAGGAGAATGGAGGAGAAGGGATTGCAGCGTGGCCATCCCCCCTGGGGGGTGATTTCTCACTTTCTGTCTCTCTGTCTCTCTGGTGAGCACACACGCCCTATAGCAAAAACCTCTCAAAAAAAAAAAAAAAAAAAAAAAAAAAAAAAAAAAAAAGAATAGTAGAATAGAAAGAATAAAATCCAAGTAATATTGGAGGTGGATATTTGGCCTAGCTAAACTAAAGGGTAGGGAGGAGCTTATAAAGCTTATTGACAAGTGACATGTTTGATATATGTTGGGTGCCAACCCATATGTGTACTGTGTTAGGTGCTGAGAATACACTGGTGACCATAACACTTCCTATCTGGCAAGAATTCAGCCTTAGTGAAGGAGATAGACATAAATGACCATGTGACGCTGGCTCTTATAGAACCGTTTGATAAGCTTTGTATATGTGGACCAGCCACCCCAATGCTGTTAATCCCAAAGTATATTTTTCTAGGACACTAAAACGGCTTAGATTTGATAAAATGTGAGCGTTTACAAAAGACTTCCTATAACACCAACTCACACAAGACTTCCTATACTATCAGTTCAATAGGCCCTGCTAGAAGGCCTATTGTCCTTATGATAAGGATACTAAAACTCAGAGGTGAATACTTTGCCCATTATTCCACAGCGAGTTAGGAGTAAACTGTCATCTGAGTCCTTAATGTTTGGTCTCAAAGCCAGTCCTTCCTTCATTGCACCAGGCCACAGAATTTCCATCTCTGTAACCAAGGTTGGAAATGGTGTTTATTTCTGTCAGTGGCAGTCGGAAGAAATGGTCAATTTTGTTTACAAGTCCAGGGTCATCTCATTGGAGTGTGGCACTAAACCCAGGATTTTGATTATTGTCTATTGATTCGACAATGGGATTTTGGTGCCAATATTTCAGTGAGGAAATGTTTGACTGAACTGACCACGTCTCATGATTTTAACACCAAGTTACAAAAACTGGCAATGTCTGTCGGATGGCTTTTGGTGTAAAAGAAGGGATGTGAGCTATTCTCTTACGGCTGTTATTCTGTGATTCAAGAAACTCCAATTTCTTCAGCCTCATTTTCCTCATCTATGAAATGAAGACAGTGTACTAGATGATTTCCCTAAGGCCCTTTTGTGTCTAATGTCATTTTTCTATGATATAAAATAATGATGCCTCTCGATGTCTGTTCTTTCTCGGGTGTTGAGTGTTTTCCACTCCCCATGGGACTCCCATGCATACTCTCTGAGCACGAATGCAATGTTCTTAGGTATGATTTTTTTTCCAGTGACAGTGGAATAGAGTACATGGCCATCCAAAATGTTGGATCTAGATGTATTATACTTCAAAGAATGTAAAAAGAAGGACTTGGTTTGGGCTCTTTTTT
Source organism: Tupaia tana (assembly GCA_026018925.1). Lineage (NCBI taxonomy): Eukaryota > Metazoa > Chordata > Mammalia > Scandentia > Tupaiidae > Tupaia > Tupaia tana. Next base: position 220,901,449 of record JAKSZU010000001.1, on the reverse strand, counting down.
TTGGGGGGGGGCATGTGTGTGTTAGCAGACAGGGGAGCACAATTGGTACAGCCACCAAGAACAATGTTCTAAACAACTGTATGCGGAAGCCAAAAAGCCTATAAAACCAGAGGCAGGGAGTTCTCTGACAGTGTTGTACTCACTGCTTTCCCAACTCTTCATTCAGTTTTTACAAAACTCATCTTTTAGAAACTGAAATTTGGTGCTATAACTAAAAATCTGCTAAGACTTAAAGATTTTTCCTACCCTACAAGTATAGAATTAATTTTTTTTAACTGCAAGAGAGCATGAGTGATCACCAGACCGAGAGTAAGAAAGCAGCCCCCTCCCCCATAAACACCATAGGACATGGTCACATTGCGATCCCTTTTCCTCCATGTCATCAAGACTTGGGCAGAGGGACCAGCAGTTGGAGTAATGGCTATGTTGCTGGACTCCCATGTGGTCGACTATGGTTTGAGTCCCAGACCTGGTGGCTTAAACTCACGCCGTGTGTGTGTGTGCTTGTGTGCCTGGGATCCTAAGAGGAGAATGGAGGAGAAAGGATTGCGGTGTGGCCATCCCTCCTGGGGGGTAATTTCTCGCTTTCTGTCTCTCTCTCTCTGTCTTTCTGGCAAGTGCATATGCCATATAGCAAAAAGCTCTCAAAAAAAAAAAAAAAAAAGATTTGGGGCATACAAGCACATGTGCCTGGCATGCTTTTGAAGCTGTGGGGCCTAGGATTCAAACTTCAGGCAGTCTGATGGGATCTGGCTATGTATACACAGAGCTTAACTGCTATGCTGCAGGGCTGGCCCCAGAATTTCTTTTACTTATGTTTGTAACTCACTCACTCCTTACACACATCTTGGCAAATGGAGACCTACAAATAGTAAATACCTCGGCAATTAATAAGTGACTGTTTGCCTTTTTCTCTCTCTCTCCAAGAAAAACAAAAGAGCTTATAAGGATTTCATCCTTGAGTGTTTCATTTTTTAAAATTTAAGGTGAGGGCAGTTAAGGCTGATATCTCCCACATGGTCAATTGCATGGTGTAAGTCCTAGACCCAGCAGCTGGCAAAACACGCTGGACATGTGTGCATGAGTGCCCGAGATCCCAACAGGAGAAATGACGGAGAGGGGACTGGGCATGGCCATTCCCTCATGGCCAAGTTCCTGCTCTCTTGTTCTTGGCATGCAAATGTGCCCTCTAGCAACATTGTTTAAAAATCGAGGTGGAATTCCTGTAAGTCCCATTACAAAGTAAGCAGTTCAGTGGCATTTAGTACATATTGTGATTATACCACCATGTCTATCTAGTTCTGAAACATTTCCATTGCTCAAAATAAAACCCTGTGTAATGAAGCAGTTGCCCCATTTTCACCTCCCTAGGAGCTTCTGGCAACCACCAATCCACAGTCTTTTATTTTTAAGGTAGGATCTAGTATTTCATTTAGATCTTCATTAAACTGTTGGAATTGAGAACCAGATATACATAATAAACCTCCAAAATAGATCTTGAAAGGCACTTTCTGCTCAGGGCAAGCAGTCGTGGAATGGCATGTAGCCAAGCTGGCTTCTCTGTACCACCCCAGCCAGGTCTGCGCTCTCCACGGCCAGCTGCACCCGCTCTGCTCTCCCCTCTGTTAACACCAGCCCAATCCCTGGTAGGACTACCACAAGGGTTTTCTGTGGGACACCTTGGCCTACCTGGGAATGCTGGACACATGCTGTTAAAGGAATCATGGTGTTGAGTGAAAGAAAAAAATCTTTTAAAAACTGCCGTCTGAGGGGATGGCTTCTTTGTACTTATGCCATACCCCAGAATATAACAGGTGATTTACTATCATGTTTTTGTTTTGTTTTGCTATAGGGTGCATATGCTCATGAGAGGGTGGGTGTGGGGGGAGAGGAAGTACTTGCCGGGGGGGGGGGGGGGGCGGATAACTAAACCACAATCTCTTCTCCATTTTCCTCTTGGGATTTTGGGCACACACACACACCTACACCCAGTATGTTTTTCAAGCCACTGGGTCCAGAATTCAAACTGCACAGTTGGCCATGTGGACCCAGCCACTTTAACTACCATGTCACTGGCTGGCTCGATTTACCTATTTTTGAATATTTCCTATAAATCATATGAAGGCACATCAAAAAGTTCATGTAAAAATGAAATTAAAATACAAATGTATTTTGGTATAAAAAATGTGTAATTTCATACAGTTTTTTCATAATATATTTTTCATGAACTTTTTGAGGATTCCTCCTATATCAAGTTTATGACCTTTCATATCTGGCTTCTTTTAACTTGGGATGTTTTAGGGTTCATTCATGTTTTAGGGTTGTAGTAGGTGTCAGTATGTCCTTCCTTTTCATGGCCGAGTAATATTCCATGTGTGTATACTATGAAGTTTTATCCATTCATCTGTTGGGCATTAAAGCTATATCTACCTTTTGACTATTGTGAACAGTGTTATAAACAAAGTGTTACTTCTTTGAGCAGCTGTGTTCAATTTGGGGGAATATTTACCCAGGAGTGGAATTGCTGGATCACATGGTAATTTTTTTAAAAGAATATTTATTTAAATTTGACCACAGAGGGAAAGAGTGACAGTGAGAAATTAGAACTGTAGAAATTTAGAACTGTAGAATAGCTAGTTTGTCTCAGTTTGTTAGTCAAGATTAGGAAATCAAGGGCCAGCAGGTGGCAGGAAAGTGAGAAAGCAAGCTGCCAGGTCCAGGACTCGAACCACAGTCAGCCCTGTGGGAGTCCAGTATCCTTAACCACCACACCACCTGCTGGCCCCATCACATGGTAATTTTTTAACTTTCTGAGGAAACATCAAACTTTTCCACAGCAGCTGAACCATTTTACCTTTCTATCAACAATGTATGAGGGTTCTAATTTCCCCACATTCTTGCTATCACTTGTTATTTTCCTTTTTTTTTTCATAGTTTTTGTTTTTGCTATAGGGTACATGTGCTTGCCAAAGAGACAGAGGCAGACAGACATACAACAAAATGAGAAATCACCTCTTGGGGGATGGCCACGCTACAGTCCTTTCTCTTCCATTCTCCTCTCGGGTTTTGGGCACTCATGCCCATGCACCTGGCCTGAGTTTTAAGACACTGGGTCTGGGACTTGAACCATGGTTGACGATGGGGGAGTCCAGCGATATAACCATTATGACATCTGTTGGTCTTGTTATTTTCCTTTAAAAAATATATTATAGTTTATCCTTGACTCTGAATCCTGACTTCTACCTGCTTTTCAAATCTTTTTGGCAATTCCCTCTTGTCAGTCCTGTAATTAAACCAGACAACCATTTCTCAAAGAGTATTTCTGCTCTCTTACTGAAGTCTTTCTGCTCTCCAACTTATAGCTCTTTGGGAAGAGTGTTTATCAGCTAAATTGTTTTCTTTTTCTCTTCATGTTGACCATTTTTATATTCCTTTCATTAACCTCCTTCACTCTTTACCTCCAGCTCACAAAAATATCATAATAGTTTGCTGATTAACTGAAGCTCTGTATGCAATCATACTTAGTACCCATTCATCACCTTTAGCACTATGTGTCTGTATAATTTAGGACGTGGAGTGGTGGTGCTTTGAGTAGGGACTGACTGATAATCTTTCTGAAGGATGAAGACTGTGTCTACATGTTTTTAATCTCCTAGAGAAGTTATAATTAAAGATCCCTTGTAACCTAAGACTTTAAGGATGTTAATGATACAATTTCCCCTTGAATAATCCCTTCTTGTACTCCAAAATTTAGAACTGTAGAATCACTACAGTTTGTCTCAATCTGTTAGTCAAGATTAGGAAATCAAGGGCCAGCAGGTGGCGTCGAGGTTAAGGTGGCTGGATCCCACATAGCCAACTGCACTGTTCAAGTCCCAGATAGTGTTTTGAAAAATGCACTGGGTGTGTGTGCATGCACACCCAAAATCCCAACAGGAGAATGGAGGAGAAGGAATTGTGGCATGGCCATCTCCCACTAGGGGGACGATTTATCACTTTCCCTCAATCTCTGTGTCTCTCTGGCATGTGCATTCACCTTGTAGCAAAACTATCATATATATATATGTGTGTGTGTATATATATATATATATGTGTACATATATATACACATATATATATGTGTGTATATATATATACATATATATATAACTATCATATATTATATATATAATATATATTAGGAATATATATAGTAGGAATTTATATATATTTACACATATAAATATTCCTTCTCTCTCTCTCTCTCTCTCTCTCTATATATATATATATATATATATATATATATATACACCTTCTCTCTCCCTCTCCACATATATATATATATATATATATATATATATATATATAAATTTATATACATATGTAAATCGAGATGTTAACTAGAGATGACTGCATGAAAGGCAGTCCCTTTGGCTGGAAGTTAAGTGCTAATGAAGTGACTCTAAGGTCATGCCTGTGGTGCACTTACCGATGACATGCCACATTTCATACAGAGCACTGCATGACTAAAGACAACGCCCAGATAGTAGAAGTACTAGAAAACTTTGCTCTAGGGTACATGTTTTTGTGGGACCCGTACCCACACATGGGAATATGGCTGTAGTCACCAAATTCTTTACCTGGAATAAATAAATGCCACTCTATTTCTCAGGTATGACTAAAAAGATGTCATATTAAAAGTAACTGGAGTTCACACAATGAAATTTCAGTGTTAAGAGAATGTTGGTATTGTTTTTATATTAAAGATGATATAACATGGATTTTTTTTATAGGTGCCAAAGAACGTTCTGAGATCTACGAAGCGTTTGAAAACATCTATCCTATCTTAAAAGTTTTTAAAAAGGCCTGAACATATCATTCAGCATCTCACACTATATATACTGGTATGAAGATGTGCATAAGCCCAGCACAACAACGGCTGGATTCTTCTTCCTTTAATTGTAAATGTTCCAGTACATTTTGACTTGACTTATTAAAGGGTGATTCTATGTGAGTAACCATGCCTAAGAAATGAAGAAAATTTCTTATTCAGAATGACTCTTGTATGTTATTTTCAAAATTGGGGACCAGTAAATAGAGTAATGGTTGTCGCTGGACTCCCACATTGCCAACTGTGGTTCAAGTTATGGATCTGAAGGCTTGAAACTCATGGAGGGCACGTGTACATGTTTGCCCAAAATCCCTAGAGGAGAAGGGATTGCAGTGTGGCCATCCCTCCGGGGGGTGATTTCTCACTTTGTTTGTCTTTGTCTCTCTGGTGAGTACATGTGCACTATAGCAAAAATCTCCTCTATTCCCCACAAAAAAATTAAACTGAACAAGTAGGTTTAGCTGCTGTGGTGAAATGATAATCTTAGCATCCTAACAATGCTAGAAGCCATGTGACACCAGTAGTTTTAGATTACTGGTTGGTCTGAAAAAATAACATGGGTGCAGGGGCATCCAGGATCCTGAAGACCTAGAGAGCTGGGGAAAGGGGATCATGGTATGGTGAGACTATTTAGAGTGTGTTCTCTCTACCCTTCCATCTCTCTCATCCAATCTCTGAACAATTTGAGGATTTAAGAGGTTTAAGAACTTGCTAGAATGATATTGTAGTATCATTAGAATTCAGCGTTTTAGTTTTGTTAGATGTGTACTACACTAACGTGTTTACTGAAAATACATAGCAAAGTCTGAAAGTTTCACAAAACTATGTAAGCTAGGGACCAGCAGTTGGCATAATGGCTATGGTGCTAGACTTCCATATAGTTGACCACAGTTCGAGTCCTGGATCGGGTGGCTTAAACTCACACCGGGCATGTGTATGTACATGCCCAAGATCCCAAGAGAATGGAAGAGAAGGGATTATGGTGTGGCCATCCCCTGAGGGGGGTGGGGGGAGTGATTTCTCACTTTCTGTCTCTCTGTCTTTCTGGTGAGCATACATGCCCTACAGCAAAAACCTCTCAAAAAAAAAAAAAAAAAAAAAAACTACATAAGCTAGATACTGTCTGTAATATGTAGCGACTAGGAATAAATGTGTATATTTTGCCTTTTAAAATACTGAACAGGACTGACCCTGTAGCATAGTGGTTAAGGGCCATATCCCACGTGGCTGACCACAATTTGAATCCCGGCCTCATACTGATAGGATGGAGAAATGGAAAAGGGATTGAAGTGTGACTACACCTCTCAGGGAGGTGCTTTCTCCATCTCCTCTGAATGGATGTGCCCTGTGACAATTAAAAAGTACATTCAGCAGAGGATCCTGATCATTATGTAAAAGACATTGGGAAGGATCCTACCCAAATGCAATTGAAACTGGATCCTACCTAAATACAATGGAAACTTCAAAAGTTGAAGCCTTTAAAGAAAATTCTTTTGTTTGAAATTATCTGAGAAAGTTATTTTTCACTTAAAAATCTGACAATTTCAAAAACTCCAGGTTTAGGATTTTCTCGTTTTGAAAATAATATACAGAATCATTGCTTTTTGCTTGCTTTTATAATTCTATGTAATTGCATTGAAACAAACTGGGTAAGACAAAGAGTTCGAGAAGATTGAAGACTCAGGTAGGTGTAGACGACCAGGCTTTTGAGGATAAAGATGCAGAAGTTAATGAGAAGCGATGGGGTCAACAAAGGTGATAGTTCTGGGCCCTTAAGTGGTCAGTGGTTATGCCCTATACCAATATAAGGAAACTCACTTGTGGACAGGTAGGGTTCAGTTTCTGACTGGCTTGAGTTTGTGTTGGGGGGAATGTCACTTGATACGGAGATAGGAGTTAGATCCACTTTTTTTCTTTTTAATGAAATCTCTGTTTTTTTCCTCTCTAGTCTGATTAATGTACAATATACACCCCTTTTACATGTCTCTCAAGAATTTATACTCTTTACTGGACTGGCAAGTAGCCTAGTGGTTAAGGTGCTGGAGTCCCACATGACCGACCACGGTTCAAGTCTCAGACCTGGCGGATTGCTTTCTCACTTTCCCTCCCCCCTCTTCCACCCCTCTCTGGTCAAATTAAAATAAATAAAGTTAAATAAAATAATCCTTTAAAAATGTATAATTCCTTACTAATAAAGCAGGAGATGGGGATATTGAGCACACCAATAGGGTAAAGACCCAAGATGGAGGGACCAGCAGTTAGCGTAATGGCTATGTCGCTGGACTCCCACGTAGTAGACCACGGTTCGAGTCCCGGACCTGGCGGCTTAAAATCACGCCGGGCGCGTGTGCGTGTGTGCCCAAGATCCCGAGAGGAGAATGGAGGAGAAGGGATTGCGGCGTGGCCATCCCCCCTGGGGGGTGATTTCCTGCTTTCTATCTCTCTGTCTCTCTGTCTGTCTGGCAAGCGCACGTGCCCTATAGCAAAAACCTCTCAAAAAAAAAAAAAAAAAAAAAAAAAAAAAAGACCCAAGATGGAGTCACAGTGGCTAAGTTTTCACAGCCTAAAGCTGGCTGCATTGGGACTCAAAGCAACTGAAACTAAGGGCAACAGTTTCTATTCAGTAACTATATTCTAACAAAAGGTACAGAATTCTGTGGTCTGCTGACCCCACAAAGAATAGGGTAATAGGGACCAGCAGGTGGCACAGTGGTTGAGGTGCTGGACTTCCCCATGGCAGACCGAGATTCGAGTTCAAACCCAGCAGCTTGAAAATCATGCGGGGTGCATGTGCATGTATGACCAAAGTTCCAAGAGGAGAGTGGAAGAGGGGATTCCAGGTGGCCGTCCCCCACCTCCTCGGGGGTGATTTCTCTCCATCTCTCCAGCCAGAGCACCTGCCCTATGGCAAAAATCTCTCCAAAAATTTTTTAAAAATTAAAAAGAATATGGTAATAAACCACTCAGACTACTAAGTAACTATCTTCTAAAACCTACTTCCTTATCGGACAGCCAGCCCATTGCCCCTTGCCTCCAGCCCCTCTTCCACTACTTTGGAAGCTTTTTTTTCCCCTTCCCTGCTTTATTCTCCTCTCTGTGCCCACGTCTCTAATTCTTCACCAGTACCAACAAGAACAGCAAGGGTGTTGGGTCTGATCACCTAGTACTCCCATGTCAATACCTGATAGGCAGTTGTGGATCTTTGGGTGTAGAACTTGGGAAAAAAGTCCCAGAGCTCAGAGCAGCCATTAATAAATGGATAGCCTACTGAAATAAGCCTCAATAATCACTAGTCTAATTTAACCTATAAAGCCACTTTTCTTTTTTGGTTCTATAGTTTGGAGGCTATTCAAACACTAATTATTCTAATACAATCCTCCCTTCCTGCCCTTTACCCATTCACCAGCAAAACTTGAAATTTTAGCCATCTAGCTAGTTCAAATTCTCTTAGTGCACAGAAGAAAGTAAAGACATTGACTTTATTTTTGGAGAGGTTTTTGCTATAGGGAGCGTGTGCTCGCCAGAAAGAGAGACAGAGAGACAGAAAGCGAGAAATCACCACCCAGGGGGGATGGCCAGGCCGCAATCCCTTCTCCTCTTGGGATCTTGGACATGCACGCACATGCGCCTGGCATGAGTTTAAGCCACTGGGTCTGGAACTTGAGCCGCGGTCGACTACATGGGAAGTCCAGCGACATAGCCATTACACTTGACTTTGACTTTAATTAACATTCGCTTTTCAGAAAGATGCAATTTAGATTTTGCACATTCAGCACGATTATTTTCACTGATTAGTTGTTACTGGTAAAGTATTATTAGATCACTAAATCTACTGTGTTGTTAAGTACTGTAATTGTATCCATTTAGCATGAGAAAACAGGCACAGAGAAGTTAAGGAATTTGCCCCAGGTCACACAGCTATTAAGTGGGTAAACTTAAATTTCAACCTAGTTCCAAGACCCAGCCCCTTTGTTTACTGTAGCTTCAGCCAATTTGAAAGCATCCCTAGTGAATTAAATCAACTCCCCTATTCTGTGCTGCTTCCGTTTCCCCAGAATCCTTAAGCAACATATTGCTATTTTTGCACGAGTGTGAGGCGTTAACTTGGAGCCTTGGCCTGATCCACCAGATGATGACGTTTTGCTTGGCAGACTTGTCCTTTAAGTATGATTTTGCCTAGCTCCGGACGGGCAGCCCCGCCGCAGACAGGAACAGCGACCGCGCCTGCGGCAGGCGCCCGCCTCGGCTCCCCGCTCTGCGACCCCGGCTAGGGTCTCGTCGGGACCCCCGCCCTCGCGCCCGGCGCCGCCCCCGGCCCCGCCTCCCCGCCCAGGATGCACCAGGTTAAAAACAAAATCCCACGTGACTGGCTCGGCTCTCAGGCCATCATGGCGTCTCCCAGTGGGGAGGGAGCCCGGGCGCCCGAGGCTCCGAGCTGCGGGCCCCAGCCGCTCGGCCGGGACCTGGAGGACTCGGTGGACGACGCGGAGGGGCTGTACGTGGCGGTGGAGCGCTGCCCGCTGTGCAACACCACCCGCCGGCGGCTGACCTGCGCCAAGTGCGTCCAGAGCGGCGACTTCGTCTACTTCGACGGCCGCGACCGGGAGAGGTACGGCGGCCGCCACGGCCCTATTGTTTCTTCTCCAGTGTCTCCTCCGGCCCGGAAACCAAAGGCTGGAACCGGCGGCTCCGCGGTCCGGGCCCCGGAGCCGGGCGGGAGGAAGGAGAGGGAGAGAGAGGGAGGGTAGATGCTCTGAGCTGCCGCTTCGCTCCAGAGGACAGTGGGGGCTGGGATCGGGGACCAGAGGAGGGAAGGTCTCTGTTTCCTTGTCGCCCACCTGGGAGGAGTTTAACCCCACGGAGCTCTTGGGCACTAGCCGAAAAAAAAAAAAAAGAAAGAAAGAAAGAAAGAAAGAGTAAATGGTGACTCTCGAAGAAGCTTCGCCTGTTGCTCCGAAAGAGTTAGGTTCTCAGTCCTTTGCTGTACTCCCATTCAGAAGCTTAGTTTAACCTTTCCGTCTTCGAAAGCATCTTCATAATCATTGTCTAGGAGAGACAGCAAAAGAGAATCGAATAACTGGTTAAGAGAGATTTGGGCCCTCATAGTTGGTGTCAGAAATGGACTTCGTTGTCAGACACGCTTGCTATAATGTGTGAACTAGGGCTAGCTGGTTGCTCCCTTTTCCCCTTCCCTGCAGAGGTTGGGATGCTTAGGAATTTGGAGATGTGCTTTGGGCTTTGTTTTAAACTTTTGACTGGGAGCTGCAAGCCCTTAGTTTAGAGAATTGCAGATAGGAACACGTTTGGGCTTCTCTGTTTTTAAATCTAGATCCCTGGGTTAAACGAATTGAAAAGATCCAATCCAGTGTGTAGTTGAAGGGTCTCTCATTCCCAATTTTTGTTTCAACAACTTAGTCTCAATCACAGTAGGATGACTTAACTTTTTGAGCATAGAAAAATCGGGTATGTATTATTTTATTGACAGCTCAGTAAATTAGCCATAACTTGAAACTGTGCAGTTAAGTACTTTGCTTTCTGTCACACAGTAACTATAGGGGCCAATGTTAAAATCTAGACATCAAGAACCCATATACCCATGCATTTAACGCTAGACCGTACAACTTACATGTATTCCTGTATGTTTTCAGTTCTCAGTAACCCTGTGATCATGAATTGAGTTCTCTCTCTCTCTCTCTCTCTCTTTTTTTTTTTTTTTTTGAGATTTGTTTGACAATTTTCTTTTTAACTTACTGTTGCATCTTATCAGTGCACTTGATGACTTTTAGAAACTGGATGTAATAAGTGATAGCTTAAAAATTAAAGCAGTGACTAGTAAGAATGCTAGGTATGAGGTGAAAATGTCTAACTGATGGAGTTTATCAAGGATTTATTTCTGGATCTTCTTGTCATACACTTATTCCTAGACCCATTCCCATGATTTAGATATCTATATGCTAAAGACGGCCAGACTTGGCATCAGAGCTCTGGAAGTTCAGGAAACAGCTGTCTATTCAACATCTGTTTAGTTTGTAATAGATACCTCCATCTTGATAGAGCAAACTGAACTCCTCATTTTCTGTCCTAAATCTGTTCCTCACGTGTTTATGCTAATCCAGTGGCAATCTCAATGTCAGTTATATTCAGGCCAAAGAAACCTTAAAGTGCTTTTTGACTTCTCTCTTAGGCCACTGTATCTAGTTCCATCAATAATAAATCCTATCTACTCTTCAAAGCCTATCCCAGATCAAACTTCCCTCCATCACCGGATCAATTCATCAGAGATTATTGCCTCTGGGTCTCTCTGTTTCCACCTGTGCCCTTTTTTTAGTGTAATTTCCGTCTTGCAGCGAGTGTAATGCCACTCCTCTGTTGTGTCCAAATCTACGAATGCTTTCCCATTTGACCCATAATAAAAGCTGAAGTCCTTAAACAAAGTTCTGTATTTATAATCTGTTCCTCCTCTAAACTATTATTTTCTCCCCTGCCTAGTCTGCCATACCACCCTGGCCTCCTGTTGGTCCCCAAATACACATAAGAATATTCATGCCTCGGGGCCTTTGCAGTCATATTTCCTTACTGCCATTAACTCTTTTCTCCTAGAATCCTCAGGGCTACTTCTGCTGTTTCCTTTAGGCCTTTGCTCACACCTTAGAGACTGTTTTGTCTCCTGTAAAAATAGTAACATTTTCCCTACTTAGCCTGCTTTATTGTCTTCCCTAGCATTTATCACCATTCGATAGTTTACATATTATTTTAGCTCCCTGCTCCCTAGTCCAGTGATGTAAACTGCATGAAGGCAATACTTTATCTGTTTACACTATTGTGTATCTTCACATGGTAGAAGCTCAGTAAAGAGTTATTGGATCACTGAGTACATCTACTCTTCTTTCCCATACTTAGTCTGTTCCTGGACCATCCTATCCTGATCCATTTGTTATTAAGCCAGAAACCTGGAACTTTTATTTGCGTCCAGATTGTTGGCAAGTCTAATTCAGCTTGATACCAGAATATATGTTGAATCTGTCCTCTTCCAGTCCAGTCTACCATCACTGTCATTTCTCTTTTGACTATTTAGTAATCTCCTTTCTTTTACTCAGACAGCTCCTTTCTACCCTGCCTCTGGCCTTCATACAGTAGCCACAGTGGAAACCTAAATCAGATAATGTCACTTTTTGCTTAATCCTGCATTTAAAATAAAATGCAAGCTCCATACCATGGCATGAGAAGCCCCATGTGATTTGGCTACTGCTTACCTCTCTAACTTTGACTTTAAGGTTAAGTTAAAAATACAGGCTTTGGAGGGAGGACCAGCAGGTGGTGTAATGGTTACGTCACTGGACTCCCACATAGCCAACCACAGTTCGAGTCCCAGACCCAGCAGCTTAAAACTTATTTCAGGTGTGTGTGTGTGAGCATGCCCAAAATCCTGAGAGGTGATGGAAGAGAAGGGATTGCCACATGGCCATCCCCCCAGGGGGTAATTTCTTGCTTTCTGTCTCTGTCTCTCTGGCATATACATGCACACTATAGCAAAGATCTCTAAAAAGAAAATGGGCTTTGGATTCATGCTGCTTTTGGATTGAATCCAAGCTCTACCACATGCTGTATAATTTCAAACAGATTTCTTAACCTCACCTATGCTGCTTTATTTCATTTTAAAATGGTGGAGCATCTAATGTCATAGATTTTTGTTCGTAATTATGTAAAAGTATGCATTTAAAATGTTTAACGTGATTTCATCATATATTAAGCACTCAAAAAATAGACTCTTGCTCACGCACTTATTCACTGCCACAGCCGTAGGCCTTCTTCTTTCAAATCTTCAAACACACAGAGTTTTTCTATATTGGGCTTTTCCCTTCCTCCTAGAACTCATTTCCTTCTGAATGGTACCTTGTCTGTTTTTTGTTTGTTTGCTTTGTTTTTGTTTTTGGATTTTGTTTTGCCAGAGTGTGTGTGCACTTGCCAGAGGGAGAGGGAAAGTAAGAAATCACCTCCTATCTGAACTGGTCACATCACAATCCCGTCTTTTCCTCTCTTTTTTTAGGATTTTTTGGTGTGCATGCACACGTGCCCAGGGTGTTTTTCTGGCTGCCAAATCTAGCACTCAAACCAGATAGTAGTTGGCTATGTGAGATCTAGCTGCCTTAACCCCTGCACCATCTGTTGGTCCACGTTGTCTTTAACCTCCTTAACTTAAATGTTGCTTCCTCAGTGAGGCCTTCCCTGACCTCCCTTGCTATGTTCCCACCCATTATTTGCTATCACAACATGTGATTTCTTTCTTTGATGGCACTAAACAGGATGTGTAAATGTTATTTATTGAAGGACAATATCTGCATCCAGAAGGTAGTTCATTTGTCCTATCAGACAACCAATGGCTAGCTTAGCAGCGGTGGGTAGAACACAGAAGATGTGTTGTTGAAGTAACAGCGAAGTGAAAATGTAGGCTTAACTAACTTAAGGATGAGGGGCCGGCAGGTGGCGTGATTGGTTAAGGTGGCTGGACTCTCACATGGTTGACTACAGTTCAAGTCCTGGAACTGGCAGCATGCTTTCTCACTTTCCTCTCTCTCTGGTCAACTTCAAATAAAATAAAATAAAATAACAGCAATGAATACAATTAAATAAAATAATTCTTTTAAAAAAACTTAGGATAAATTCTTTGCGAGTGTCAGCATTAAAGTGAATTTCAGGTAAGACGTGTGTTACAGTGGATTTCTTTTGCTCACCCAGTAGAAAAATGAGTAACAAATACCAGAAGCATTTAAAATTTAGAAATAAAAGTATTTCAGATAAGGGGCTGGCAGGTAGCATGATGGTTGGGGTGCTGACTCCTATATGGCCAACCATAGCTCGAGTCCTAGACCTGGTGGCTTGCCTTTTCACTCTCCCTCTCTTTCTCGTTGGTCAAATTGAAGAATAATAATAAATAAAATTATATTAAAAAAATCTAAGGCTGCCCCAGTGCTCCACCAGCTTCATTTCACTGTCCCTTTTAAAAATACATTTATTTCTTTTTTAACCATGAATCAAATTTTCTCACGAGGAGAATTTTACTGAGTACTTTATTTCCTCACAAAATGACCAACTGTAATCAAATGAGGCAAACATTCACCTCAAGATTTTATTGTTCATGACAAAACGAAAAAATGAAGCTTAGAACTGGATCACTTGACCCTTTTCTCTTATTTCCTCCCTCAAAATACATCTCTCTTTCTCTCTTTTTTTTTTTTTTCAAAAGAGATTTTTTGCTTTAGGGCACGTGAGCTCACTAGAGAGACAAGAAAACAGAAATCACCCCCCAGGGGGATGGCCATGCCACAGTTCCTTCTCCTCCATTCTCCTCTCGGGATTTTGGGCACGCACCAGGTTCGGGACTTGAACTGCGGTTGATTATGTGGGAGTTCATTGACATAGCCATTATGCCATCTGTTGGTCCCAAAATACTTGGATCTCCATAATAGCCAGTATTTTCTTAGATTTTTAGTTGGGCTCAACACATTCAAGCTTCAGCACAATCTTCTTTGTAGGTTTTGCCTTTTTCCAGAAAATGAGCTTAGTCTGCCCACCGTAGCCTCTCTGCTTCCTGTCATAATGCCGTTTTCCCTGAGCAGACAGAGAATCCTTGCCCTTTTGTACTGTGTCTCTTTGTGAGGTTGGTACTGGCCACACTTCTTACAGAAGGTCCTGCACGTTTTAGGGATGTGAAAAAGCTAGTCTCCCTTTTCTAAACTGTGCATACCATAAGAAAAGGGGTTTGTTCATTTTCCTTTGTTTCTAAAACAGGCCAGTATCTGGAAGGTTGTAAAAAAAAAAAATGTCTTGAGACCCAGAACCCCTGTCCCAGTAGCCAAGTGATTTTTAATGAGCTCTCATGGGGTGCCATTATCTACATAAAATATTCTGACAAGTTGCAGAGGGGAAAGGCAAGTCTCTGCCCTCACAGATTTACACTAACTGCTCATAGGCTTTGACTTGCATGGGCCAAAGGCCAGCTATCCTACTGTCTTCATTGCCTATGAAACATTTTGTATTCTATGCTTGCTTTCACACTCTTAATTTCCTAAAACTCCCTTTACTGACCGTGGGAAACCACTCAGAAATAAAATTCAGAGTCTACAGTACAGTTTAAAAACCGTTGTTTAACCTCTGGATCTTTTCAGTAAATAAAACAAATTAGCTGTACCTATTTGGATCTTGAATGTGCTCTTGCATATCAGAGTTCTTGTAAATGTCTTTTTTTCAGGTTTCATTAGACTGACTGAGTATATAGGTTAGACTAGTTTCAGTTAGACTGAGTATATAGGTTAGACTAGTTCCAGTTAGACTAACTGAATATATAGGTTAGACTAGTTTCAGTTAGACTAGTGAACATATAGGTTTTCATGGTTTAGCAATGCGCTGAAAAATAGATATTAAAGAAATCTCTCTCACAGTAATTTAGTTCCTTTGACTGCTAAAGAGGGAACATGTATCTTTATATACCTTTGTGCACAATATGAGTTTGGCAGATGGATCGGTTTAAAAATATCTTAACTCATTACTTTTTTGTTTAATGGGAAAACTTCCTTTTAACAAGTGGTATCTTCAAGCCTCTCACCCATGTCATCACCCCAACTCTCCCCGGGTCCCAAAACAATACCCACTTTCTTCTCTGCTTTTCCCTATCTGTCTTTAAGATGTGTGCTTCCTTAACGGATGACGAAGAGGAGTGATGCTAATCTGTATAATCGTGTGTTGCTTGACAACGGGGACATGTTCTGAGAGATGCTTGGTTAGGAGGTTGTGCCATTGTGTGGCCCTCATAGAGTGTCCTTATACAAACTGTGATGGTACAGCCTCCCATACACCCAGGCTGCGTGACGTATCTCATAGTACCACTTCCATATATGTAGTCTGCCATTGACCAGAGTGTCATTATGCAGCATATGACTACTGCAGACACAGTCTTCTGTGGATCTTGTCCTGCTGGACATTTTCAAATTTGAGATCTTTGAGCAGGAACATAATTTTCTGGGTTATACACTTACCTGACAAAAAATAGCACTGCTGCCCAATAAGTAACTGATATTGACGTAACCTTTCCACTAACTGGGAAGAGATTGGTTATGTTTATGGTAGGTGGAGAATTGATCTGGGAACATGCTCTAAGGATGCCCAGGGAACTCTGCCTACTGGTTTAGGAACCAGTAATTTTCAAATATGGATTAAAAAGACTTATTTCAGGGCCAGCAGATGGCATAGCGATTTCATTGCTGGACTCCCACAGGGGAGACTGTCGTTCAAGACCCAGACCCGGTGGCTTAAAACTCAGGCTGGGGGCATGTGCATGTGTGCCCAAGATTACCGGAGGAAAATGGGAGAGAAGGGATTGTGGCATGGCCATCGCCCCGGGGCAGGGGGCGCTAATTTTTCATTTTCTCTGCCTCTGGCAAGCGTGTGCACCGTATAGCAAAAAATTTTTTTTGAAAAAGGAATATATGATTATACTTTTACCAAGAAACAGAAATACAGGCACCAAACAAAGAGATGAGATAAGGAATAAGAAAATAATTTAGATGTTACTGCATATTTTAAGGGGAAGCCACAGGCAACATCCAGAATATAACCCCTTAGATACTTCTGTTCTCTCATTAGCATCTTGGTGGTGGTCCGTCAGTATGTCCTATTCTGATCTGTTCTGAGAGATGCTTGGTTAGGAGGTTGTGCTCTTGAGAGCTCAGTTCTGTGTGCTGCACTCAACAGAACAGAAGCCCTGCAGGTATTTAGACTCCTTGTGTTTAGGTGAGAGTATGTCATCCTTAATACTGTTGGATTATATCCTCCCAGAAGGCTCTCAACTTTTGCCCCATGCAGTTTATTCATAGTATTCCCACAGCAAGTGTGGATTTGCTGAAAAAATACAACTTTTGTTGTTAATGTCACTGGCTACTCTTATCTTAATGCCTTTTAGGATTTATGAAAGGCTTTCACATTTACTATCTGATGTGTTCCCTAACAACCCCAAGAGTTACTGACTTATTTTAAAGATGAAGAGACTGAGGACTGAGGCTCAGAGTCGGGACTGACTTACTCCTGGGCTAGACTAATTCTTAAGCTGTGTCCACAGTGTGTTACGAGTGTGGTGTATAACAACAGAAAAGGTAATCACCCATTTTGTTGTACAGATTGAGGTGTATCTCGGAGAGTTACACATACTCTAGTGAATGGAGGTCTGGGATTGAGCCTGGAGCGGCAGTGACCCAGTGCGTACCCCTCTACCACTGCGTGAGGATTCCCTGAATGCCTGGTTTTTCTTACCACTGCCACCTGGCCAGATTCTAGCAATCTGATCCAGTACTCAGATTCCCTCCAGTGCCCAAGATCTCTACACTAGATATTTCCAAAGCGTGTCATAATCTAGAAGTGTTTATCATCTAAAGTCTCATTCATACACTAAAGACATACTTTGTGGAAAATAAAATGTGATTGTAAAAATAATCCTGGGATTTACTGCTTGCTGTTGATAGGGAAGGTACTGCACTGATGAGATAATGAAGTAGACACTGGCTACAAACCTGGTGCCAGCGGAGGGAGGTGGGGGCACAGAAATGGCACATCCCAGGGCCGTGGAAAGATTCAGACAGAGCCAGGACAGAGCCAGAGCACGGGCTCTTTGTTAGAAAGGGCCAGAAAGAAGCAGGATGCTTTAGGGATCAAGTTGTAGGAACAGAGTTGCGAAATTTCAGTGAGTTTTTTCTTTAGAAAGGTTGATTTTCAGTCAGAGCTAGGTAAAATTAAGTTTCTAGCCTTGATTTAGTCTTTTAAAATATTTTTCAGGTGAATTTGTAAGTGTATCTTAAAACGGAAAATTTAACTGTATTAATCTATTTGGGGAAGATATTTTTGAGCTCCCTAGAGCTGACCCACTTCAAGTAAACGGCGTAATCCTGGCTCCCAGGGGTCAGTTCTGTGGGTCCTCCACTCAGTAGACAGTAACTTCCAGTGACAACTTCCATCTCGTTAAAATTTTAAAAGCTTTCATATGTACTTATTGCAAACAGTGCGGTTGAGCTCAAGTGTTTTGAATTTTTTGAAACCATAAATGCAAAATTCATGTGTTTTGAAAGCCTAGGTATTATGACATTTGAAATTTTAAAATGTTTACTTCAGACTTTACAGAGATACCAAGGAAACATTTTCTCGTAATCCCACCTCAGAGAGGTGCCTCTGCTACAGATGGGGATGGTCCTTACTATCTTATTTTCCTCTGTGCGTAAGGGGACACACAATACATACTATTTTTTCAGGAATTTATGTATTTATTGGTATTTAACATACTTGGACATATTTTCATGTCAATGCACAGAATATTACTCCTTTACAGTGATTAAATTTGCCTTTTTAGTTTTTTTTTTTTTTTTTTTTTTTTACATTTTTCCCCCATAGGGAGTATGCACATCCACGTCCCTGGAAAGAGACAGAGAGGGAGGGGAACTGAAAAATCTCCCCTTAGGGAGATGGCCGCACTAGATCCTTTCTTCTCTATTCTCTACCTGGGATTTTGTGCACGCAGGCGCCTGGCGTGATTCTCAAGCTGCTGGGTCTAGGACTCAAACCGGTCAGTCAGCTTTGTGGGATCCAATGCCCTAACTACACTACCTGCTAGCCCCTACCTTTTTAATTAAAAACAAAAATGTCTTGTGAGTTGATTTCTTCCCTGAGTAGGAATCAGAGACTGAAGGAAACAGCACCCTCATCAGGGTCTTGGCCTTGCCCCACCGCCAGCTTCAGCCAGCCCGGATCATGGGCAAGCACGTGCTGGTTTACTCACAGGGGTCTCGGGACTGAAAGTGGGAACTCCCACCGTGGGACTGCCTTGCAGAGCATTGGCATTTGCTGGGGGGCCACCCTGTAGCCCTAAAATTGATCTTTTAATTCACTCAAGTCAGGCCATGGAAAAAACAGATTATGCTATTGCATTATGCTCTTTTATTTTTCTACTTATTTACTATCTTGTAAACAAAACCGAATTTTTCTGTTATTTTTGTTTCTAAACGATGTCTTAGAGTAAGATGAATAAAATAACTTTTTTTTTTGAGAGGTTTTTTGCTATAGGGCGCGTGCGCTCTCCAGACAGACAGAGACATAGAGACAGAAAGCGAGAAATCACCCCCCAGAGGGGATAGTCATGCCACAATCCCTTCTCCTCCATTCTCCTCTCGGGATCTTGGGCACGTACGCACACGCGCCCGGCGTGAGTTTTAAGCCACCGGGTCCGGGACACGAACCGCAGTCGAGTACGTGGGAGTCCAGCGACATAGCCATTATGCTAACTGCTGGTTCCCAATAAAATAACTTTTTATAGTAGTCTGTTTTTGCATGTGCAGAAGCAGGTGTTAGGATTGCTTTATCTCTAGTTTCATAATCCCTCAGTCTCTTCTCCAGGTCTGATTCTATAGCTCAGTTTAATACGTAGAAGGTTAAGTGCAAAATCACTTATTGTAATGAGGAAAAGGGAGACGAGCATATTTTATGTGCTGTCTTTACTTGATGCATTCACATTGATCTTACTTCATTCCTATAACCAACTAGTGGATAAGCATTATTCCCATTTTATAAGTGAAGGAACTGAAAAGTCCCTTTTTTCCCTATCTTTTGCTAGTGACTTTTATTTAAACTTCATTCCTGGTGGAATGTGTTTTTACTGTTTTCTCATATCCTAAATAGTCTAACATATGGCAAAGGAAGTGTTCTGATAAGGACCAGGTTTTTATTTTCATATCTCATTTGTCCATAAACATCACACCCCTTTGTATGATTCAAGAATTTAAGGGAGAAAACCTTCACAGCTAGAAACCATTACCATGTTAGTGTCCTAGTTCAAGAAGTACTTGATTTTTTTTAACCATGTCTGTTTAAATATGTAATTAACCATATTGTTCACTTGTTTTACAAAAACCAAGTTTCCCCAGGCACATCTGTGTTCTCCTTCCTACCTGAGAAGCCTTGCTTCACGGCGGCATTTCTAGGGAGGAGTTGTCATTAATGTTTCTGCCATGGGACCAGCAGATGACTTAATGGTTGTCACTAGACTTCCACATGGTTGATCATGGTTTGAGTCCCAGACCCAGTGGCTTAAAACTCACACTGGGCACAAGTACGTGCGTGCCCAAAATCCCAAGAGGAGACTGGAGGAGGAGGGATTGTTGTATGGCCATCCTCCCTGGGGGGGATTTCTAGCTTTTTGTCTCTCCGTCTCACTCTGTCTCTCTGTCTCGCTCTGTCTCTCTAGCGAGTGCTTGTCCAATAGCAAAAGTCTCTCTAAAACCAAAAAAGTTTCTACCATAATCTGTGCGTAAATCAGAGCTAGAGAAAGTTCCTGTCCACTAACCCGAAAACTGTTGGTGCTTGTTTTCCTCATTCCTGTGCATTTGAGAGGATGTAATCCATCTTAAGGGACCTAAGAATTTTACTACTCTTAGGGGAACCATGTATATATTTTTGTAGTGGGTGTGATCCTCAGCACGAATAATTTTAATTGATTGAATGGTATCTTTCTTTACAATCCTATTATAGAAAACTTGTAAAATGCAGAAATTTTAAAAAAGGAAGCAGACTTTACTCGTCTTTACAACTCTATTAATACATCATTTCTTTCTCGCTTGTTTTCTATGCTTGTGTGTGCACTTAGGTGTGCGCATGTATTTTAATTTGGAATCTTACCAAGTGTATATAATCTTTCTGCTTTTTAAAAATCTGATCTCATAAGGCCATGCTCAGGTCTTCGTCTATAAAATATTTTTAATGTCCTTCAGTGGCAGTATACCATGACGTAATTTATCATCTTCCTGTTGAATGTTAACGTTGTTTCCAGTCCTACTGTTATGACTGATTTTGTGACTGATGCTTTCAAGCAGAAATCTTTCTCTGTGCATCCGGATCTATTTCCTCATGATTAGATTCCTTGAACTGCAGTAACTGGTTCCCAGGATTTGAATATTGTTAGGCCCTTAGTTGCTTATTTGGAAAGTTATGTGTTTTTTTGCCTTTTTAAAAACACATTAGTAGTGTTTCCCAGACTTTTCCATTGCCGTAACTCTAGCACAAGGTAAACACGGCCCTAGGAGGAAGGAAGGGACTGGGCATTAGAGTTGTTTATAGAAGCTGAGCTTAGGACGTAGTCAGTGCTCAGGTGGTGGCTGTTACGGCGATGCAGATTTTCCCTAGCACATTGTAACACAGATCCCCTTGTCTTTTTCTTCTTTCTTCATTTTTTTTTTTTTAATTTATTTCTGTTGTGAGGCAGAGACTGATACTCCCAGGGGGTTCCATGTCATGATCTACTCTCAGTTTCAGTCAGCCCCAGATTGTGAGCACACGTGTGCCAGGTGTATTCGGGGATATTTCCTGATGCCAGAACCTCCCCAGTGGATCAGCCTCAGAGTGTTATACTGCAGTACCACCATATAGCCCCCAGATCCCTGGTGCTATTTTTCTGATGATGTGGGGCAGATTTGTGTGATAACCTGGCCTGTGCATAGGTTCACTCAGTCACTGGTGAGTGTGGTCATGGAACAGAGTAGAATCAGGAGGCTTACACTTTAAAAAAAAAAAAAAAAGTATTTTTAATTGCCAGAGAGTATGTGTGCTTGCCAGAGGGTGAGAGAAAACATTGTCCTCAATGGGATGTCACAGTCCTTTTTGCCTCCGTCTCTTAACCCTGTCAGGATTTTGGGTGCACACACACACACACACACACACACACACATCCAGCCTGTTTTCAAGCCACCAGGACCAGGACTCAAGTTGTGGTTGGCTGTGTGGAATCTGGTTCCCTATGCACAGCACTTAACAGCTATGCTACCAGGCTGGCCCCAGACTCAGTCTTAGCCATTAGCAACATGTACCATCACTGTTACCCTACTTGGATATGTTGAAAGACTTTGGTGCAGGACAGATAATTTTTTATTTTTTAACTATTTTCATGATTTTTCTGTAGGATTTTGCATGTACTTGTGGGGGAGGGGAGTGATAAATCACCCCCCGCAATCCCTTCTCCATTCTCCCTTTGGGATTTTGCACACATGGTCAGCATGACTCTCAAGTGGCCAGGTCTAGGACTCAATCCGTGGTTGGCCGTTTGAGACTCCAGTGCCTTAACTACCACACCATCTGCTGGTCCCAGGACAGGACAGATGAATTTTTTACATGGCACAATTTCCTCTGCTTATAATAAAACCGGACAACTCAGACTCATCCTAAAGTGTCAGCTTAGAAAGGTATCACCCCCCCAGAAAGCAGTCTTGGAAGCCTGCACTGGGTGTGTGTCCTGTCTTACCACTGGGGCTCTGTGTGACCACCCCTTTCCTAGTGCTCATCAGTCTCTACCACAGGCGGACTGTTTCACAGTCAATTTAAGGGAGTGCTTTGTCTTAATAAGAAAAACTCCTAAGTTGCAAAGGTATGGGAGAGTTTAAGGCACAGGGAAGTTCATTTCAGGAAAAAAGTTTTAGGGAAAAAATCACGTAAGTATGTATGAATTTAGTAAATAATATATAAGGCATTTTAAATTGGAGAAAACAAGAAATAGTGTTGTAAAAGCCATGAATGGAACAGGTCCATTGACAAATTCCCATTAGAAAACCACACACAGGGCCCAGATAGTGACACGGGGTAAATGTGCCTGTGCAAGGGAGACCGGTGCTAGTTCGCATCCAGAGACCTTTCGGAGTGCTCCAGGCACGTCCGTGCCTATATCCAGGATGGCTGAAGCTGGGAATAGATCAAGCCATCGAGACCTTCTGGGAGGTGCTGACTGTCTTGTGTGTCTCTCTCCTCATAGAATCAGTAAACTTTCAAATTAAAAAAGAAAACAGCAGATAAACTAGCATCAAGCAAACAAAAATCAATTGATAAATGTACCTGTGTAAAAGTTTGGAAGATTCTGTAGAGCAAAATTGTAAGTAGTCAGAAAGCAGATTGAGAGAAGAATAATTGCAATATGTTGGAAGAAAAATGGTTAATACTGTGATAAATCTTTTTTAAAAAAACATAGGAAAATGGGTGAAGGACTTAGGGAAATAACAAAAGAAAATTAAGTAGCCAATAAGATTTGAAAAGATGTTCAACCTTCTAATAGTGAAGTAAAGGCAAAGAAATGAATTAAAATTGATCTGGGGGGGGGGGCAGAGGTGAGAAGATAATCATCTTAGCAAAAAAAGAAATGTCCGGTGTTTAGGGGAGAATGTGAGAAGTGGGTTCTGTTACTGTTGTTAGTGGGGAGATAAATGAAATTTTTTAAGAGGAAGTTTGAGGGAAATTGTCAATTTTGCACATGATTATTCTTTGGTCCAGCAGTTTATTAGATATATAGGAATTTCTCATGGAGAAACGTGAAAGCTTGTAAAGATTTGTGCACTAGGACATTCATGTATCCCATTATGATAATCATGAAAATTTGGAAGTAACAGCAGTGTTCATCAGTAGGGGTTTTGCTTCAGTAAATTGCATGATGTTCATTCAGCGAAATGCTGGGTGCGTGCTAGAGACTGAGTTAGAGCAGTACGTTATGGTACATTCTACAGAAAGAGAGCAGTATGTTCTGGCATAGAGAAAGATACACAGGGGCCAGCAGTTGGCATAGCTGGGATGCTTGATCCCAGATGGCCAACTGCACAGTTCAAGTCCCAGACCCGTGAGAAACACATTGGGCACATTTGCGTGTGTGCCCCAAATCCTGAGAGGAGAACAGAGAAGGGATTACAGCATGGCCATTCCCCTCCTTGAGTGATTTCTCACTTTCCCCCTCCCTCTGTCCCTCTGTCACCTAAACCTAAAGGATAAAAAGAGCCTCCAGAAGATTAGCAGATTTTTTAAAAATCTATTCATTGTGATTTTCTAGTTGCCAAGCCCATGACTCAAACCTCAGTTGGTCATGTGGGAATCCAGCCCCTTAACCACCATGCCACCTGTTGACCTAACAGAGATATTTTTAAAAAGAGAAAAAAAAAGAGATACATGATATTTTAGGTGGGAGAACTTGAAAAGCATTATATAAAATATGGATCTCCACCCCCCACACACACTCACATACACACCTTTTTTTGTTTTGTTTTAAGATAAAATAAGCATCTTTAAATCTGGTGATTGTCTGTCTGTTCACGTCTTGGAAACCATATCTGAGAAGGCACAGAACCCTGGTGTGGAGATTTCATCTACTTGCATGAGTGGTGGGCTGGGGCAAGCAGGCTGGCTGCAGGTGCCGAGCGAGCCGTGGAAACTCCAGCCTGGCGGTCCTGAGATCTCAGGAGCCTCACAGCACCGCCCAGTTTTCATTTCCTTCTTGAAGGATAACATGACTCACGAAGTATTGGATAGGGTAGAATTATCTTTTATGACTCCTGTCATCTCTATATTTGTTTTTAAGGGTTTCGTTGTTGTTGGTTTTTTTTTTTTTTTTTTTCCCTATCAAAACCCAGGAGGATCAGCCAGCTCAGTATAAAGCTAGACAGTTTTCTGTTATCCCAGTGTGTTTTGGCGTGAAGTGGCATTTTTACAGCCTCCGAAAGCAAGATTTTACACTCCATAGCAGTCATGTGCGTGCTTGTTATTTCCTTTAGATTATTAAAACACCTCAGCATGTTGCCTCAGTAATGTAGAAACAAATACCACATTAGTTTCTATTTTTTACTCAAGCTTATTTCTTTCATGAGTATAAGAGACAAAAAAGCAACAAGCACCCTCAACGGGTTTACGTCACAATCTGCCTCTGCCCCTCCTCTCCCGCTCCTGGCTTCTCAAGCCATCCGCATCGCGAGTGTGCACACACAGGTGTGCAGGTCGACCTGGGAACCTACCCTCAACTTCTTCCCTGTGGATTCAGCATTGCTTGAGCAGCACCCTCCTGATGTGCCACTCACTGGTCCTAGCTTCTCATTTTTGGTCCCCGAGGCAGTGCAGGGCATCACATGACGAGAACGTGGGCAACGCGTGTCTGTGCCAGTGTGTCATTGTCCCATCCCTTCTTATAAACCCACCAAGGTTGAATCATGAGGGCCTCACCCTGATGACCTTACTGCGAATCACCTCCCGAAGGCCTCACCTTTCAGCTAGTGAGAAAGAATTATACTTTTTTTTTTTTTTTGAGAGGTTTTTCTCTATAGGGCACGTGCGCTCTCCAGACAGACAGAGACATGGAGACAGAAAGGGAGAAATCACCCCCCAGGGGGGATGGTCACACCGCAATCCCTTCTCCTCCATTCTCCTCTCGGGATCTTGGGCACACACGCACACGCGCCCGGCGTGAGTTTTAAGCCACCGGGTCCGGGACACGAACCGTGGTCGACTACATGGGAGTCCAGCGACATAGCCATTATGCTAACTGCTGGTTCCCGAAAGAATTATACTTTAAAAATGATAAGGAACCGACACCAACAGATGATGTAATGGTTACTTTGCTGGATTCCTACATAGCCAATTATGATTTGAATCCTGGACCCAGCAGCTTGAAACTCATGCTGGGTGCATGTACATGCATCCCCAAATCCGAGTGGAGAATGGAGAAAGAATTGTGGTGTGGCAATCCTCCCTGGGAGGTGATTTCTCACTTTGTTTCTGTCTCTGTCTCTCTGGCGAGTGCATGCACCTATAGCAAAGTCTCTCTTTTAAAAAATGATAACCAATTTGTAGGAGAAGGCAGGATTAAATTTAGTAATTACATTTGTTTTTATAACGGAAGCTGCAATTTCCTTGAATTCAGTCACTTTGGTGTTCTGATGTGCCCATTTTGGAAAACAGTTTAACATGGGAATATGGGAGACTATCTTACAAACCCGGGAATTTTAAAGTTGAAGATTTAAACTTAGTTTTATAATAACCAAATGGTAAGCAACTGTGTAATAATTGCTTAATAATTGCTGTGTAATAAGTAATACACATCCCATTGGGTGTTCAGGACAGTGACATTTCCACATGAAGCTGCAAAAATAACCAGCTCAGAAATTTGCTTAGTGTTTTTGAACAGAAAATGAACATCTAAATAAAATAGTGAATATTTTTTTCCCTTGTAGGTTTATTGACAAGAAGGAAAGGTTAAAACGGCTTAAGAGCAAGCAAGAAGAATTTCAAAAAGAGTGAGTTATTTTGCTTTTTACTTTGTGGAGGTTATCTAGTCCCCAGTTGGTTTAATTCATTGCTGTAGTATACAGATAACGTGGATGAGTTTAAACTTTTACCGAGTTTAGGATACAGTCTCTTAAAGTGTGGGAAAGGAGTGTACCTGGAAGAAGGAAAGCAGGTTTGTAGAAAACTGGTCTCTGATCTGGTGCCTGTACATAGTAGGCACTCAGTATTTGGAGGGATAACTCAAACCCAACCCCCATGATGGACGCACGTATGGCAGATGGGTCCAGTAGACTTGGTTAGGTCTAAATTAGCCAGTGGCGCCTGTGCAATATGACTGCCTTCATTTACTTTGCTTCTTCTGTATCAGTGTTTTGCAGAGTGTGGCCACAGATCATCTGTATCATAGTTCGCCGAATGAGACAATTATTAAAATTTCAGGTTCTTAGGGACCAGCAGTTAGCGTAATGGCTATGTCGCTGGACTCCCATGTAGTTGACCGTGGTTTGTGTCCCGGACCCGGTGGCTTAAAACTCACGCTGGGCACGTGTGTGTGTGTGCCCAAGATCCCGAGAGGAGAACAGATGAGAAGGGATTGTGGCGTGGCCATACCCCCTGGGGGGTTGGGGGGTGATTTCTGGTTCAGTAGGTCTAGGGGAGGTGCAGAGGTCTGAGTTAACCCCTATGTTAACAAGCACCTCTGAATCTTTCACCCTCTAGGGTTGCGAATTTTCCCAAACTGTCCTAGTCACTGTTCTCCGGACCCACCCTAGGTGTCTACATCTCGGAACCTTTGTTCACAGCTTCTGTCCACGTCAGTGCATTTCCTTGAATTTAACAGGAATTTCTTTAACTTCTTTGACTACAAAAACTTAAATATTTTTCAGAAGAATACTTTTTCATTAGAATAAAATTTTGGAAATGCTGTCTTGTGTCATTTCGTGGGGGAACTCACCACATAATGTTTTAGATGATGAATCTTTTCACAGCTATCATTGATACTTAGGACTAATGGAAATGGTTGTGACTGAGGACAAGGCTGTTATGGAAATTTATCAGACGTTTACACAAACACTCTATCATGTTAGAAGTACATAAGGGAGGAGGTAGAAATTGTAGAGAACAGGAAATTTGAAAAACACCTTTTTGCAGGGGCGGGGTGGGGGCGGGCGTGCATGCATGCACTCACCTGGTCAGGGACTTGAACCATGCAGTTGGCAATTTGGTATCCAGTGCCTTAACCTCCGT
Organism: Tupaia tana; assembly: GCA_026018925.1. Lineage (NCBI taxonomy): Eukaryota > Metazoa > Chordata > Mammalia > Scandentia > Tupaiidae > Tupaia > Tupaia tana. Next base: position 220,874,226 of record JAKSZU010000001.1, on the reverse strand, counting down.
GCCAGTTGCTGACCCCAGAAAATTAAAACATTTTTTGCTAGAGGGCACATGTACTTGCCAGAGAGAGAAGGTAGGGTGTGTTTGGGAGAGTGTGGAAAAAAGTGAGAAAGCATCCCAGTGGAGAATGGTCATACCATAATCCCTTCTCTCCTATTTCTGATTTGAGGATTTTGGTCATACATGCATATGAAGCCTACCTGCATATTTTTCAAGCTGCAGGGTCCAGGACTTGAAGTGCACTGTCAACCATGTGGGATCCAGCTACTTTAACCACCATGCCAGAGCTGGCCCTGGGAAACATTTTAAATGCTAAGTCTCACTTTGGTATTTCTTTTTCTTTCTTTCTTTTTTTTTTTTTTTTAAGAATTATTTTATTTCACTCTATTTATTTTTATTTTTATTTGACCAGAAAGGGACAGAGCACGAGAGAGAGAGAGAGAGAGAAGGGAAGTGAGAAAGCAAGCTGCCAGGTCCAGGACTCAAACTGCAGTCAGCCATGTGGTAGTCCAGCATCCTTAACCACTACACCACCTGCCAGACCCTCACTTTGGTATTTCTAACCATTTCTAAGAACTTAATTTTTAAAATTGTTGATTTTACATTTTTTGCACTTCAAAAAATATGTTAAAAACTTTCTTTTGTCTCTTTTTCATAGAGTATTAAAAGCAATGGAAGGAAAATGGATAACAGATCAGTTGGTGAGTTGTGAGAAATATTTAAATTAATATTCCTTATACTTGAACTTACATGTTTTTAAGTTGATAGAGCTTTAAAGATAATTTTGAATTTAAATTTATTTTTTGATCATTTTTTGTAATCCCCTATTTAAATACATTTGTAGCATGGTCTTCTCAAATATTTCATCTATATCCCCAAAACAAAGTATAGGCAATTAATTATGGAGCCATTGTAAAGGATAATTATGAAATCTCATATTGACGTAAAATAACATAAACAATGGGCTATCCTTTTTGCAAAATTCATTCATAAACACTCATGCTCCAGGTGTAGTAATGATTAAATGTAAAAAGTAAGCTCATATGACTATTGAAAGGACATATGAGAGAGTGTGTATGTAATCTTGAGGCAGGGAGAAACTTCGTAAACTGTAGAAGAAAGCATTTTGACATACTATATACATGTTTAAACATTCTATGACCCTTAAGTTAAAGACCCTTAACAAAATTAACAATTAATTAACCTGGGAAAATACAAGTACAACATATGAAAATAAGAATTTTGATTGACAACACATAACTCCCTGTAGGTGGGAGTATCTATACATATTTGGACACAATTTGGTGATGGTTTGTTTTGGACAGGGTCTTGCTGTGTTGTGGTCCTACTGCCTCAGCCTCCTGAGCAGCTCGGACTACAGGCCTGCATCGTAGTGCCTTGTTTTCAAGTGGTCCAGCAATCAAACCAGGCCTCCCATGAGGCGTTAGCCTGTCAAGTAGCAGCATCTACAGCATATGCTACCACGGCTTGGTCTATTATTATTTTTTTAAAAAACACATGTATATTCAGCATTTCTATAGCAATGCAGTGTAGAGGGGCCAACAGGTGGCGTAGTGGTTAAGGTGCTGGAGTCCCACATGGCTAACTGTGGTTTGAATCCTGGACCTGGCAGATTGCTTTGTCACTTTCCCTTTCTCTCTCTAGTCAAATTAAAAAGTAGTAATAATAGCAAATGGAATTAAATAAATAAATAATTCTTTAAAAAGAAAGAAAAGCATTGTAGAGATTTATTGGTAAAGGAGCTGATTACTTGCATTACTGGTGGTAAAGTTAACATAAATAACCTAAATGTTCATCAATCAGGATGACATTAAAAATAATGACACTCTATTACTGTTAAAAAGAATGTGGTCAATCTACATATATGCATATGGAAAGGTCCTACACACACACACACACACACACACACACACACATATAATTTTTCTAATAATTATTTGATTTGATTTGATTATTATATTTTAAATTGAGCCGAGAGAGACAGAGGGAGGGAAAGTGAGAAAGCAAGCCATCAGGTCCAAGACTTGAACCATGGTAAGTTATGTGGGAGTCCAGTGCCTCAATTACCATGCCACCTGCCAACACTTCAAGATTTATTTTATGATGAAAAAAACAAAGAGGCTAAAATATGACTTTGCGTATTTTAAATATAAATATATATTTTAAAAACCTGAACAGATATATGTGGAAGGGTTTTTTTGGAGTTTTTTTAATTGCCAGAGGGCCTATGCACTTGCCATAGAAAGAATCCCCCAATGAACACGGTCACACTATAGTCCTTTTTCCCACATTGTTCCCTTCTGCCAAATTCTTGGGCACACATACACATACACCCGGTATATTTCTCAAGATGCCAGGACTAGGATTCAAACTGCAGTCACCCATACGGGATTCGGCTCTCTTAACCTGTGCGTCACAAAACCATCCCCAAACTTTAGTTATAAGGGCCAGCCAGTTGTGCATTGGTAATACAGTGTTCTGCAATGCTGGGTTTGGGCCCTGAGGCTTCCGTATATACCTGGCACGTTCATGGTTCTGGCTGGCTGTAGGTAAGTGAAGATTGAGGCACAAGACCCTGTAAGAGGATGCCTGTCTCTCATGGAAGAAATAAATAAAAAAGAAAAATACCTTTTGGAAAGTGAAGCTGTCTTCTTCCCAGTTTACTTCTGAACCTCAGTCCCTGTGAATCTGTATTCACATTCTCTCTAACTGCATTAGCAAGGTGAGAGTTTTGCCCACTTTACCACTCCTGTTATCTTTTCTGTTTCTTGTACCATCAGCCTATTTAGATAAGTGTAACACCATAAACATTTGAACAGTGTTTAAAACTTTTAATTATCCATGTTTATGGGGACATTAGAGAATAATCATACTTTTTAATTAATAGGTCTCATTTTTATAGATCCTTCATTCACTTGAAGGGAAGCTATACCTACATCTTGATCGTGTGAAGAGCAATTTCATATTTCATACCGTTTTCTCAGGCTTTTCAGGAAATCTTGAGTTATATACTTTTTTAAAAGCTTCTGTTTGGTTGCTGTTTTTATGAATTTGCAGGTAGTCTTTGCGAGGTGATACAGGGATGCTGCTCCTCACCACCCACGTAGAGCAGTGCATCAGTAGGACTCGCTGCGATAGTTTAGGTGCCATTTACCCGCACTGTCCAGTACAGTGGCCCTGAGCCACATGGGGCGTTGGACATTCGAGATGGCTATTGAAAGTAAGGAGCTGAGTTTCTGATGTTACGCAGTTTTGTGTGTTAAATAGCCACACGCAGCCAGTGGCTATCTACTGGACAGAGCAGTTCTAAAGAACGTCCTTCAGCACTTTTCACTGCGCTCACTGACACATGCCAAAGAACTATGTGAATTTCTTTCTCTCTGAATTTCCTAGCAGCTTGTGCATTGAACCAGAAAAGCATTGTTTTCTTTTCCATAATCTTCCATAGATACAAAGGCTATGATTGATAGAATTATGTTGGTCTTCTCTTCATTATGGTTTCCAAGATATACCTGAAACTGAGTAGTGATCCCAGGTGGATGACCATATTCATGTAAGAGAACATTTGTGACATTTATTGTATATTTTTTGTCAGAGATGGAAAATTATGTCCTGCAAAATGAGGATTGAACAGCTGAAACAAACAATATGTAAAGGAAATGAAGAAATGAAGAAAAGTAAGTAATTTTCCCCCTTCTTTCTAACCCTAAGAAATGGCATATGTGTAATTTCATCGGATTAATACGCTGGAGGGACATGGAAAGAGAAGAGTTGGCAATAGCAGCATGGGAAAGTTTACTGCTTGGCCTTCTCTCTCTTTATGAAACACTCGTATAGGGTTTTTTTTTGTTTGTTTGTTTGTTTTGTTTTGTTTTTTATAAACACATAATTTTAGAGGCCTTAAATAATCTGCTACGTTTCTCAAAAAAGTTAATGAATGTGTTTTCCCATTTACGTTAGCTAATAGGAAGCTCAGACTATAAGTTGGTACTCACTGTTAATAATTATTTGTTCATACCAGAAGAGAGTACACTGACTTTTCTCCCTTAGTGGAGCTCCTTCATATTTTAATACATATTAGTTTTACATTTTATTTGTACAGTTTATACTTTCTCATTAGTGGTTGTCAGAATTTAAGAAATCCTACGTCCTTAGGCCCAGCTGCAGTGACACAGACAATGAGGTCACTGCTCTACAACGCTGGGCCCATGTGGGGAGGCTCTGGGTTCACAGCTCAGGTCGACCTCAACATGCCAGGCTCACCGATCATCTCAACTGGCTGGAGGGTTTGGGGAGGAGTCTGGTACGAAGACCCTGCCAGAGAAGACCTTTCTGTCTCTTTCTTAAAGGAAGGAAATAAACTTTTAAAAAAGAAAAATCCTACCTCCTTAGAAATACCTATTTCTGGGGACCAGCAGTTGGCATAATGGCTGTGTTGCTGGACTCCCATGTAGTCGACCACGGTTTGAGTCCAGACCGGGTGGCTTAAACTCATGCCAGATGCATATGCGTGTGTGCCAAAGATCCCAAGAGGAGAATGGAGGAGAAGGGATTGCGGCGTGGCCCTCCCCCCTGGGGGGTTATTTCTCGCTTTCTGTCTGTCTCTTTCTGGCGAGTGCATGTGCCCTGTAGCAAACCGTCCCCCCCCCCCCCCCAAGAAAAAAGAGAGAAATACCTATTTCTGCGGATCAGTGTTTAAGGTTTAGAATGAGTCACCACCATGCCTCATGAATCCCTTTCTCATCTACTCACTGCTGTCAGAAGCAAGTTTTTTATGGTGGTATGTAATGGCATAAAAGCTGCCTTTGAAAACGCTTGTCCTAATCAAGTGCGGATGTGGAGTTTCACATGGTAACTAACCTGGAGAAGCCAGGCAGCACGGCGAAGGACGCTCAGAGCGACAGCCAGCCAGTTGTCCACTTTCTGCAGAGTCTGTGGCTCAATAGTAGCAGAGGGACTCATTACTTAACCTTGGCTCACCTCTTTCTCCATCCTCCATTGATGTTCAGACCAGGGATTTGATTCTCAGCATCTGAATTTTCTAAAATTGCCAAATTTACGGAGTGTGCACATTTCAAATAAGCATGAGTATATTGCAGAAATAATTAGACCTCTGGAAAAATCATGATGTATTTTTCTATGCAAAAATGTGTCCTGACTTCCGACAACCCAATAGCATCAAGTGTTTGGATGTTTGGGGAAGGGAAGGTGGCAGGGAGAGGAGGACAGCTCTAAGTGCTGGTCCCACTAGGTATAGAAGGCATGACTAGTGATGTCCCCCATCTGTGAAGGCCGTGATGTTATATCTGATATTGTTATAAAAACTGTCCACTGTATGACACAGGACCGTGGCTAGATAGAGTCATTTGAGCACCTATAGAGAGTTCTGTAGAGATTGGGAAAATGAATGAGGTCACTCAAAATGGGTATGTAATAGAACCGAGACCTTCAGGGCTTTCAGTTTCTTGAGGAGAAGCAAAATTATAAGAAACCTCCCGCCTGCAACTAAATATATAGAATCAGGTCCTCAGTGAAAGAGGATGGTTTGGGGCCATGCTGCAGTGGTGCATGCTGGGAAGATGCTGCCACTCTCTGTAGGCTGAGGTTTGATTGCCAGCACACCCTAAAAATCTGAATGTGAGTGCCATGGTGCGCACCTGTGATCCTAGCTGCTCAGGAGGCTGAGGCAAGAGTAATGTAATACAGTGACACCCTGTCTCTAAAATGATGGTAATAATAAAAGAAATGGTTTGGGTCCAAGCGTTTATCAGATGTCTGTTATATTGGAGTCAGGAGACAACAAGGCCTAGTGGGACTGGGTGTAAGGAACGAAAAGTTAGGTATCGTAGAAGGATATTAGCATAGGGCCCTGAGGTACAAAAGGTCTAGGGAGTGTTTTTTGGAAGCAGACCTTGATAACATGAGTAAGATTTGGTTGTTTGAAAAATAGCAAGTAAAAAGCATTTTTAGAGTGATGTTGATTTGGACAGCAGTGTGGCAGTGAGTGTTTAGGGCGTGATGACTGGCTCAGCATTCAGCCAGCCAGCCATGTGTTCAGTGGTTCCATCTTAAGGAGAGGTTTTAAGTAGTAATGGCTAGAGTGAAGGGTATGCAGAAGGAAACTGTTGGATGTACATCAGCTCAAAGGTGGCCTGAGGCTGAGCGTGGTCCATATTTGGGGGGCATTGGAGAACCCTCCTGCACGGACCGTAGTTTATAAAGATTGAACGAGTGAAAAAAGGAATGCGCGCTTGGTGTTGAGCCAAGCTGGAGATAAGCAGAGTTTAGGTGAGAGTTAACGTGGATGGTGATAGTGGGAATGAAAGGAAGGACCTAGACGTAAGAATTGTAGGCCAGCTAATGGAATAGACCAAGCAGGGACTCATTAGGCGATGGACATATATGCCAGAATAATCATGAAGTAGGGGAATGGTTTAGAATGAATCAAGAAGAGATTTTCCTGGAAAAATAACAAACTTGGGTTTAAACTTGATAAAAGCATCTAGGCAATTCCTAGATGTCTGTCGGAGAGTTTACAGCTTGTTTTTGTTACTCACGTAAAGCATAACTATAGCCCAGTAGCCCTAGTGGGTCTTAAGACTTACAACCTAAAGTACTTCCTCCACAAGGCCTAAATCCAACAGGACGAGTGTGCTTCTCCTCCCCTGGCTGTATGTCTGGCTTTCGTTTCTCTTGAAGTGGTTAAAAAGTCAGGTGTATGTGTCTAGATATCTCACCAGGTGTGTGTTCCTACCCTGGGGGTTGCCGTTGCCCTCCACTGTGACTTTTCAGAGCTCTTGGGCTATTTCTGTGGCCCATCCTCCTTTGCTGCATGGCCACTTGCTATGAGAGTGTTCTTGGCTTCGCCAGTTGTAATCCAAGACATGCCTAGGTGGTTTATAAGGAAAATCAGAGATGCAGAAAGTTTTACCAGCTTGAATGAAATATCTTTTCTGCCAAACATAACTGGTCTTTGGTGCCTACTATAAGAAAGTCTGTATTACTCTGCTAAATTAAAACTCAGTAGTCGGAGCCAGCAGGTAGTATAGTGGTTAAGGCACTGGACTCCCATGTGGTCGACCATGGTTTGAATCCCAGATCCCACAGCTTGAAAGTCAAACCAGGCATATGTGCATGTGTGCCCAAAATTCCAAGAGGAAAATGGAGGAGAAGGGATTGTGGCATGACCATACCCCCTGAAGAGAGGGTGATTTCTTGCTTTCTCTTTCTCTCTCTCTGGTGATCATATATGCCATGTAGCCTCCCCCCCACCAAAAAAAAAAAGAAAGAAAGCAAAAAATTCCGCAGTCATGACGTGGCTCCTTTTACTAATGATGATTACAGATAGAGATCCAGAGTCATTGTAGTGATGGTGCCCTTCATAGCTGTCGTATCTACTTGAACTAAAGCAGAATTTCCACATTATGGCCGTGTCGATTTTTCAGAGTTTTGCTCAGTTCAGATCACAGGGGAGCCACTTAAGCTTGTCAGGTTGGGGTCTGCAGTACACAGGAAGGATTTGCTGAGATGATTATTGAGATTTATTTATGTGTTTTAGATTCTGAAGGCCTTCTCAAAACCAAGGAAAAGAATCAGAAGCTTTACACTCGAGCGCAACGCCACCAAGAGAAAAAGGAGAAGATTCAGAGGCACAATCGCAAACTTGGTGACCTGGTAGAAAAAAAAACAGTTGACTTGAGGAGTCATTACGAGCGTCTGGCAAGTCTTCGGCGATCCCATATATTAGAGCTCACCTCTGTCATCTTTCCAATCGAGGAAGTGAAGACTGGCGTGAGGTATAGTAAACAGGTCCTTGGACTCTAGGAATAGATCAAATTCCATATATTATTATCAAGTATGTCAAGCACCTCATTTCTTTGACCTCATTCTAGGGTCGTTGGCTTTCCTGGTAATGCAACTGAAGCCTTATCTGCTTCAGCAAACAGTGTACACAGCACAGCACCCAGCTGGGGAGGCAGCAGGGTGAGGGGTGGGCCCAGGCTGTGCCCTCGTACAGAGCTTCCAGGTGAGCCGCTGCCTCAGCCCTCACTGAGAACCATGCGGGTGATGGCAGTTGTTGTCCCAGCCAGGCCATTTGTTAGTTGCGTGATATGAGGCACATTTTTTAACCTGAAGGCTAACTTCTTGTCTGTTAAGTGGGTAAAAACTGCCTACTTTGTAGAGAAACTGAGCTAATATGGAAGAAAACACCTGTGCATTGGGTTTCTTAGATAGTCGGCATGGCACGTTGACAGCCTTTTCCTGGGAACTGTTGTTTATGGTACTGGCTGCTCTCACGCTCGAACACCTTTTCACTGGACGCAGTCAGTGGCCCCTCACCTGGGTGTTCTTCATAGTCCCCTGGGAGTTTTGAAAGTGAAGGTATGTTGAGACCAGCAGATGGCGTAATGGCTATGTCGCTGGACTCCCATGTAGTTGACCACAGTTCGAGTCCCGGATCCAGTGGCTTAAACTCAGGCTGGGTGTATGTGCGTGTGTGCCCAAAATCCCGAGAGGAGAATGGAGGAGAAGGGATTGCGGGGTGGCCATCCCCCTAGGAGGTGATTTCTTGCTTTCTGTCTCTTTGTCTCTGTCTTTCTGGCACGTGCACGTGCCCTATAGCAAAAACCTCTCCTAAAAAAAAGAAAGAAAGAAAGTGAAGGTGTGAGAGGGCACACCTCCAAGTTCCCCGTTCATCTCCCTGTCCATACTTCCATATTTTGTAACCTTCTGATGCTGCTGATGCTGCTGCTGATCCACAGGTTTAGAAACTACCACCTAGGGCTTTCGCCTGCTCTCTCACTAATCACCAGGCGGCCCTGCTGTTCTGGGTGAGGGTTCTCTTGTTCTGGCTGCTGTTGCTCTTCAGCTCTTTCCCTGAAACTGACGGTTGGGGACTGTTGTCATCTTGCAGTTGTTCTTCCCTGCCTCTGTTGGGAGTCCATCCTTTACTCTGTGGCCCTAGTTGACTTCCTAAAAGCCGACAAGTCTGACTGTTGCTTCCAGCTTGAAAACCTGCTCTCTGACTCTTTCCAAGTAATATATCATTAGTAAGAGTTGGCAATTAGAAGAACAAAAAAGGCAGATTCAAAATAGAACAGAATAGAAAGTTCAGAAACATGCCCTAAGGTGGCATTGTGGATCAGTGGGGAAAAGTTGGACTATTCAGAATTTGGTGTAAAGACAGCCGACCAAGACTCTGAGGTGGAAAACAGTGGCAAAACAGAAGCATTATGCCAAGTTAAACTCGAATGGGTCGAAGACGTCAATGTTAGAGCACATGACAGTGAGCAAAGGCTAAGGCACTGTTCCAGGTTTTGAGAGACTGACAGCTGAATGCAGTGTGTGATCCTAGATTGGATCCTGGACTCTGTGATGGATTGTAGCTGGATTACTAGGGGTAGATGAGTAGGGTCTGTGGTTTAGTTAACAATGTCATGGCAGTGTTCATTACCTGCCTTTTTTTTTTTTTTTTTTAAGAGAGATTTTTGCCATAGGGCATGTGCAGTTGCCAGAGACAGAGTTGGAAAGCAAGAAATCTCCTCCTAAGGGGATGGCCATGCCACAATCCCTTCTCCTCTGTTTTTCCTTCAGGATTTTGGCATGCACACACACACACCCGATGTCAATTTTAAGCCACTGGGACTCAAACCACAGTCAACTATGTGTAAGTCCAGCGATGTAACCATTACACCATCTATTGGTCCCAATTACTGGCTTTTTATTGCTGTGTTTCCCTGAATTGATGATTTAGGGAGATTAGATGACTCGTTGGCAGGAAAATTTTGAAGTTCTTGCATCTTTTCTGTAAGGCTTGAGATTTCTTTCAAAAAGGAAATATGCCCATATTTACTAGAAGAGAAAACATGAGAAAAACTTTCTCCTCTATGCCTCTGCCATTTTAATTTTTTTAAACTTAAGTGTACATTATTATATGCTGTTATTATTGTTATTTTTACAAAACTGGTGGTTTTGAAGTTATCATTGTGATAAGATTTCTTGTTTGTGGGGCCGGCAGAAGGCATGGTGATTAGGGTCACTGGATTCAGACATGGCCGATTATAGTTCGGGTCCCAGACCTGGCGGCTCGCTTTCTCACTTTCCCTCTCACTCCGTTCTTCTCTGGTCAAATTAAAAAATAAATAAAGTTAAATAAAATAATTCTTAAAAAAAAAAAAAAGATTTCTTGTTTGTTTGCATTTCTCTAACCGTCTCTGAACAGGAGTTGGAAGGGGTAGAAGTACAGCTTAGAATTGGCCACCGTACCCCAGCCCCTGCCCAGTGTCATCTATGACAACCAGTAGGAGTTAGCTTACACACGTGTTGTCACAGAAGGGAAAAAGATTGAGATCCTCTGGCCAAGAAGGCAGAATCCAGACTTGGGGCAGCACAGAAGGCCCTTCCCAATCTGCTCATTTCTGCCTACTTTTCCAGCACCATCTCCTGGCACTTCCTGTGCATCCTACACACCAGGCACACTGAATACCCCTGTTCTCCAAGCAAGCTGTATTCTCCCTCTCTGTGCAGGTGTACCTGCTGACTTCTCATGGTGGATTTCTATCCCATCCTTCACCAGCAGTTTTATTTTTTCAGAGACCAGGTCTTACTCTGTTGCTCGGGGTGGCCTTGAACTGGCAAACTTCCTGCCTCAGCCTCTCAGGTAGCTGGGATTATAGATGCACATCTGCACACCCAGATGCCAAGCCAGCCATTGAACTGTGGTTGTGGACTTCTGTGAGTCTCTAAGACCTTTTTGGGAGGATCCATGATAATGTTACCAGGCCAGCTGTAGTAGAATGGCTGGAAGCTGCTGCTTGGCAGGCGGAGGGCACATGAAAGGCCAAGGTTTGATTCCCAGTCCACCTTGGAGTCAGACACAGTTGGGTGCACCTGTATTCCCAGCTGTCTCAGGTGCTCAAACAGGACGCTGACAAGGTCGTGATCGGCACAGGCAACATAGTGACATCCTGGCTGAAAGAGTTGGGTGCGATGGCACGCACATAACAGTCCCAGCTACTGGGGAGGCTGAGCCGGGAGAATTGCCATGTAGTGAGTCTTTACACACACACACACACACACACACACACACACACAGAGTAATACTAGTATCTTCCTTTTTCCATATGTTGATAATTGCACTGGGGGCTCAAAAGCCAGGTAGACCTGGACACATTCAAGAGCAGCACCATCAAACTGTAGTAGCCAGCTAAAACCAGCAGTGCTTTTCATGGGACACTCTTCTAATGTGAAAGAACAGGCAAAAGACTTGGGTATTGAAGAGATTTTTTTTTTTTTTTTTTTTTTTGGGGGAGAGATTTTCGCTATAGGGCGCGTGCGCTCGCCAGACAGACAGAGAGAGACATAGAGACAGAAAGCGAGAAATCACCCCCCCTGGGCGGATGGTCACGCCGCAATCCCTTCTCCTCCATTCTCCTCTCGGGATCTTGGGCATGCACGCACACGCGCCCGGCGTGAGTTTTAAGCCACCAGGTCCGGGACGCGAACCGCGGTCGACTACGTGGGAGTCCAGCGACATAGCCATTACGCTAACTGCTGGTTCCCAAAGAGATTTTTTTTTTAAATGTAAAAATAATGTCACTCTTTACTAATGTATATTTGGAAAGAAAGAAGAATATGCTGTGTTAACATGTAATGGGTTTATTGTTAATTAATGAATTAAGTTTTTATGTGTTAATTTCTAATTCTGTAACTATCCATAATCTAATCTACATAAACAAAAGTTCTTTGGGATCTTCAACTGGTTTTTGTTTGTTTATTTGTTTGTGTGTGTTTGCTATACGCTCGGAGCATATGCGCCAAAAAGAGGGAAAGAGAAATCTCCCCCAGGGGGTTGGCCAGGCTGCCTTCCCTACTTCTCTGTTCTCTCAGGATTTTGGGCACACACACACGACTGGCATGGTTTTCCTTTTCTTTTTCTTTTTCTTTTTTTTTTTTTTTTTTTTTGAGAGATTTTTGCTATAGGGTGTGTGCGCTCGCCAGAAAGACAGAGAGAGGGGAACAGAAAGTGAGAAATCACCCACCCCCCCCGGGGGGGGGGGGATAGCTGCGCCACAATCCCTTCTCCCATTCTCCTCTCGGGATCCTGGGCACGCACGCACACGTGCCCGGCGTGAGTTTAAGCCACCAGGTCCAGGACTCGAACCGCGGTCGGCTACATGGGAGTTCAGCGACATAGCCATTACGCTAACTGCTGGTCCCCGCCTGGCGTGTTTTTCAAGCCACACTCAAACTGCTCAGTTAGCCACGTGGGGTCCAGTCACCTTAATTGCCACGCCACCTCTTAGTCCTATCTTTAAGCACCTAAAGAGTGTTGGGGCCAAAGAGTGTAAGAACACAGTCCTTCAGGCACTAACTCATGGTGTCGTCTTTCTCCACTTGTGTGGGCTCCTCTGCCATGGCTGAGTTGATCTGCATCTCTGAGAGCAGTTTCTCATCTACCAGTTAAATTCCCATGCTCACGTGCAGCTTTTCAATGTTCCAGCACGTCTGACAAGTGTGTTGCCTGCCCTTTGACATCGGTGTGTGTCTTCTGGTTTGTAGAGATCCCGCAGACGTGTCTTCAGAGAGCGACAGTGCCATGACCTCCAGCACCGTGAGCAAGCTTGCCGAAGCCCGGAGGACGACGTACCTCTCAGGACGATGGGTCTGTGATGACCATAACGGAGACACCAGCATTAGCATCACAGGGCCTTGGATTAGCCTCCCTAACAACGGGGACTACTCAGCCTACTATAACTGGGTGGAAGAGAAGAAAACGACGCAGGGGCCTGGTGAGAGACAAAATGCTTGAAAATGTACATGCATGTATGTCTTGTCTTTTGAAAACTGAGGTAAATTTATTATTACAAAATGAACAGTTTTAAAGTGGACTGTGTCGTTTAGTACGTTGACAGCGTTGTGCAGTCATCACCTCTATGTAGTTTTTGCTCTTAGTGTTTTTAAGTTCATGTTATTACTTTGATGAGAGAGGAAGAGGGAGGGAGGCCAACTCCTTCCCTCCCTTACCCCATCGTGATCCCCTTCTCCAGCCAGTCAAGAACCTGGGGCATGTGGACATGGCGTGTTTCAGGTCAGCTGGGGTTCTAAACCCATGGGTGGCTCCGTGGCTTCCCACACTGCAAATCAGTATTCTGTCACCTTCCACCACTGTACCGGGGCCACCACCGATGTGTAGGTCTAAAGATTTTCATCTCCCAAGTGGAAACGCTGGCATAAAAATATGACATTCCTCCATCTCGCTCCCACAGCTCTTGGCACCTGTGCATCTGTTTTCTAACTCCAAAGATGTGCCTGTGCTGGACAGCCTGTGTGAGGGGGTCACAGGGTACATGGCCTTTTGTGTTCTGACTCAAGGTTCATCCATATTATACCACATACCAACCAGCGTTTCATTTGTTTTTTCGCTGTATAATAATCCATTGTATGAATATACCACATTGTTTATCCATTCACCATTTAATGGAATGAAAACACATTTTGTTTGTTTTTTCATCTTTTAGAAATTAATATTTATTTATATAAAAATGCGTCACTATTTATTTTATAACATTGTAACATGTTTGTCTTAGTCCAAAATGGAAATAGCCTAATAGAAAAATCCTTTACCTCTGCAATTTCTCTTTGGTGGAAAAAGATTGTTCCTCTAGTCATTCGGTAAATGTTTAGTGATCACATGCTTTATGAGTGTGTGTGTGTTTGTTTATTTTAGCGTCATGCACAGTGCTGGGAACTGATGATACAAAGACAGCCAAGAGAGGTGTGGCCCTGAACATTCTCTGGGGAGAAGGGCAGGAAACAAGTAAACGATCAAAAAGACCCTACACTGAGTGGGTGTAGGGGAAGGAGCCCAGCAGCCTCCCAGGGCAGGGAAGGGATACAGAGGAAGGGACGAGTTGTCCATAAGGCATTCAGAAAAGGTTTCTCTGAGGACATAAAAGGTTTTTTTCCTCTTCTTTTTTTAAAAAAAAAAAATTACCAGAAGGTAGATGTGCTTGCCAGAAAGAGACAGAACAGCAAAGAAAGCACCCCCATGGGGAATGGTCATACCACAATCCCTTCTCCAGCTTTCCCTCTTATGGGGATTTTGGGCACAGATGCATATATGCCTGGCATATTTTAAGCAAGGTCTGGGACTCGAACCACATGGAGTTCAGCTGCCTTAACCACCAGGCCATGGGCTGGCCGAGGAGATCACATTGATTTACGTTGGGTATTAACTGTTCTGATACCTTATCAGGTCCAAGCAATTCAGACTTTAATTACACTTAAGCAGGGCCTGTTGAACCCTGTTTGTTTGTGTTATATTCCACTCAGCAAGAAACAAACCCAAACAAACAGAGGACTGTTCTGGACTGTTCTTTCTGGCTGTGGAACTTCTGTTGAGTAAGAATTGAAACTCACCCATCAATAATGAAATGATACTGTTACAAATCACAGAATCTTCATTCTTTTTTGTTATTGTAGTTAAAGTTGTTTTGTGTACAGCTGTTGTTTTTGTACTCTAGACATGGAGCATAATAACCCGGCCTACACGATCAGTGCTGCCTTGTGCTACGCGACGCAGCTGGTCAGCATTTTGTCTCACATACTCGACGTGAATCTTCCCAAAAAGCTGTGCAACAGGCAAGTAATCTGGTGGCCGTGGCACCTCTGCCTGATCGCTCTCTGTTGTGTTTGTGTTTGCGTCAGTTCAGCCAGAAACAAGAACTTAAGTCTTAACCAAAACAAGGAAAGGTCTGACCGTGACACTGAGATTAATTTCAAAAGCCTCATGCGCAAATCTGTTCCATTATCTCAGAGTTGCACGGAAGACTTTGAGAATACCACACAGATTTCTCTCACTTGAAAAATTAATAAAAGACAAAGCCCAGGATCTTCAGACTGTATGGTGTAGCTCCTCGTGTGTGAGAACCGCATAAATTATAACACTGGAATTTTTTTGTGTGGTTTTTTAAAAAAGATAAACCTCATATGGTTTAAAATTGAAACAAATAAAAAGACATATAGTCTACTCAGTTCCCAAGAAACCTTGGTATACCCTTGTTACCCTTGCATTCCTGGCAAATACACACACATTCTCATCCTCCCCCCTCTTAAATACAAGTGGTAGCATGCTGTACACTAAGGTGTTTTGAACTTTGCTTTTTTAAGTTTTTACTTATCTAACATATTTCTTAAATCCCTGCTGTGTATGCTACACTATGGTAGGCCATGGTAGGTATGTTGGTGACAAAAAAGTGTAATTCCAGACTTCTTGGAGCTTTTATTTTATTTGGAGGCACAAATGACGAATAAGCAGTAAGTCTGCCAGCGGTTACGGGCTGTGGAGAACCTAAAGCAGCGAGAGAGGAAGGGAAGGGCTTGCTCGGTTTAGGGGGCAGATAGGCAGTTGTGTGCAAACTTGAGGGAAGGGGGCAACAGTCCACACGATCTTTAGGGAAAGAGGCTGCGAGCAAACAGAATGGCCAGGACAGAGCCCTGGGAAGAGCGAGGGAGAGAGGAAAGCAGGGGCCTCTCTGGGGCTCATGGGGCCATCGTCAGCCCCTAACCGTCACTCTTAAAGAACAGGCAGTTGCAGAGTTCTCCTTGCTGTAAAAGTGCCAAGATCTCACCAATCCCATCTGTGCTTCAAGGAATGATCTTAGATGTTCATCATTTCATCAGTGTACAAGTATTTGTGTAGATGAGTTTCCTGAAGGGAATTGCTTGGCCCGTGGGTGTCCGCATGGTCATTTGTGTAGATGCGGGAGTGCTCTCTGTGAGGCCGTTGGTTTTCTCTTAGAAAGTTTCTATTAAGTGCAATTCGCTAAGGAGACACACAGGGTGTAGTTTATACTGAACTGTATGTAAAGCATACTCTTCAAAATGAGCATTTTATCACAGAATTTTCTCAAAAAAATACAACTTTACAGACTGTATGTTTGTTTTACAGTGAATTTTGTGGGGAAAATCTCAGCAAACAGAAATTTACTCGAGCAGTGAAGAAATTGAATGCAAATATCCTTTACCTTTGTTTTTCTCAGGTATGGAAACTGTGCTGTGAACTAATTTCTAAGATGTTACAGAGTTGAAAATATTAATCGATCCTGTGCTTTTTTTAGCATGTAAATTTAGATCAATTACAACCACTGCACACCCTCAGGAATCTCATGTACCTGGTCAGTCCGAACTCGGAACACTTGGGCAGGTAAGGGTGACTGTCGCTTTTTCCTAAGTGTTGTTTTTGCGACTGCTTCTAAGTGGAGTTGTACATGTGGACAAAGTGCGGGCGCCTGTTTCCCAGCCCCAGACTCTCCAAAGAGGCTAAAATTAGTGCCGTCCCATATAGAAGGAAGTGGTTGACCTATTACGGTCCTTCCATGGTAGTTCCCAGATAAAATTAATATAAAATGTTTTCAGCACGTAAAATACAATAGAAGCACCCAGACATTCCTGGAATAGGCTTTCTTGTGCCCTTCCTGAATATCACAGGCCATTTCTTTGCATCCACATCGATTTCTCCGCTGACCCTGCTCGGTGCATGCCCTGTTTGTTGTGCACTGTCTTTTGCGCCTGATCGTTCTTGGCCCACCTTGGCAGAGGCCATGCACAGTCGGCAGGGATTGGAATGGCCGGCTGTGCAAGTCTATAATCATTTGTATTTTTCCCTGTTATTTTTGTTTAACCTGTTATTTTCCTCCACGTGTTATCAGCAAAACCCTTAAGCGAAGGGAGGGCCTCATGTGTTTATCTTGGGGGCCTCAGCAGGGAGATAGGGGCTGCTGGAGAGACTTGGTTCCACCCTGCCGCAGGCTCCAGGGACGGGCTGTCCCCAAAGAGGAAATGCAGCTGGACTCCCTGGAAGCAGGAGCTGGAGGGCATTTGAAGGGGCAGGGGAAGAAGAGGCAGAGCCTGGGGCGGGGGAGGAGCATGCAGGCACAGGGCCACAGATGGTGCCGAGGCGGTCACAGGACAAGGCCTGGGAAGGACAGGTGGGTGTCATCTGGGTGAGGCGGTCGTCGGGGAGCTGTGGGAAATAAAATTAGTTTTCTCCTGAAATGCAGTGTGGAAAATGCACTACTGCAGATTAATCTACTCTCAATGGCTGTATCTCATTATGTGGAAAGTATGCGTCCCTCATTATGTGGAAAGTATGATTGATGATAAATATGTATGTATTTTTTGGAGAGTTTTTTTGCTATAGGGCGCAGCACATGTATTCTCCAGAGAGATAGAGAAAGTGAGATATCACAGGTGGCTGTGCCACATTCCCTCCTTTTTTGTTCTTCTCTCGGGATTTTGGGCACGTGCACACACATGTCCGGCGTGAGTTTTAAGCTGCCCGGACTGGGGCTCAAACCCCAGTCGACTCCATGGGAGTCCAGCACATAAACATTACGCCATCTGCTGCCCCCACCCAGTGATATTTTTAAAAGTGCACAGGAGCCTACTGTTGGCGCTGTCCCAAAGGAGCCGCAATAACTCACAAAGGACCAGACTATTCATCGTTTATGAGTTTAAGTGTTTAGTTTGGGGCTTCGCTAAGGCGGGGAGCACCCGTGCGGCCCCCTCCGTGTGCCGTTGATCGCTTGTTCCACTGAACACCGTGTGAGAGGGAGGCCACGCTCTCGGGCTGCTTACTGACACCGTGGATGGCGGTGGGCTGGCTCAGTGGGTGGGTTTTCCCCGTTGGATCTTCGCAAATAAAGTAGGTGGAGCGGAGGGAACGTGTGGCCTCACAGTTCTGCTGGTGACTGTACGGCAGCTGTCACGTGGGGGAAGAACTCGATAGCCTGGCCTTGGGAGGGGCACTGCATCAGGAAGTGGGCCGCAGTGGATGCGTTGGGGCGGTTCTCCCTTCCCACTGCAGAAGTTCTTAGGGAAGATGGCATCTTGGCTCATGCTCCGGGCATGGTGATGTCTTAGAGGCCGCTCCCTGTCCCACACAGGTCAGGACCCTTCGAAGTGCTTGCGGACCTGGAGGAATCCATGGAATTTGTGGATCCCGGAGTTGCTGGCGAATCGGATGAGAGTGGAGATGAGCGCATCAGCGACGAGGAGACTGACCTGGGCACAGACTGGGAGAACCTGCCGAGCCCTCGGTTCTGTGACATCCCTTCCCAGCCCGTGGAGGTCTCCCAGAGCGAGAGCACGCAGGCATCCCCACCCATCGCCAGCAGCAGCGCGGGTGGGATGATCTCCTCCGCCGCCGCCTCTGTCACCTCCTGGTTTAAAGCGTACACTGGACACCGTTAGTGACACGGACCAAAACATGCCAGACTTGCATCAGGAAAGTTCTCGCACTAGACTCTAGTGAACCTATCTGTTTAGTTAAGGTAGTGCCTGGAACAGAAAGAGGCTAAGCCTTGTTTTTGTCAAGCAGGGAGACAAGCATTTCTGCTGGTCAAGTGGCCCGTGATGGTGACCAACATGCTTATGATAGTTATAGAAAGAAGAGTCAGAGGTCCCGCCCAGATCGGTGTTGAGTAGGCCTGTTCAGGTACCAGTACCCTGGAGGAGGGAACTTCCTTGGGCTCTCTGGTCTCAGGCCACAGGGCCCACAGACCGGGTCAGTGTGTCCATCCTCAAGATGCTGAGACTGTTCCCAACAGAGTGTCAGAGCTCAGTTGAATCACAAGACGG
Organism: Tupaia tana; assembly: GCA_026018925.1. Classification (NCBI taxonomy): domain Eukaryota; kingdom Metazoa; phylum Chordata; class Mammalia; order Scandentia; family Tupaiidae; genus Tupaia; species Tupaia tana. The sequence continues at coordinate 220,855,566 of JAKSZU010000001.1, read as the reverse complement.
TGATTCTTGACGATTAGGACTTGAAGATGGAAACTGTTTAATATGAGTTCGTTTTTCTGCCATCTTTCTCTGTACAGAGAACCAGCAGACAATTTGAGATACTTGATTTCTTTGTAATTTGGTCACCTTTGATTTTTCGATCAGAGATTCGTGTTTGGTTTCGGAGGGCAGTCATTTCCGCAGGGAGGGTCAGTATGAGGCCCGTTGCCTTATGCTGCTCTGTCCTGGCTCCTCAGACATTCCTGTTTTTCTTCCCCCACTACCCCGCACCAAAGAAACTAAGATCTTTCTTTCTTTCGGACATACACGAATGGAAGAATCCTCACTGCAGTACTGCTCTAGAGGTCTTTTGAAATGACTTTCTTGTGTTCTGAGGGAAATCAGGCTTGTCCTTACTCGGTTATTGGATTCCTACAGTACACTGGGTGCGTTTTGAAATTGAACTCATTTCCTATGAGTGAAAGTACGTTATTCCTTGTGTAGCTGGATGCTGCCTGGCACAGATTAAGAGCCACTTAATTATGTGGCCTCTGGCCATTGTTCCGGTGTCCATTCTAAGCGATTTAGTAGGTGGTGGGGTGTCCAGGGAAAACCATCCCTGTCTCCTAGAGGGTTTGTTGCTCTGAGGACACTACCTTTGCCCACAGGTGCAGAGCAGAGCCTTAGAGCTGATCCTGTCCTTTATCCTGGGGAAAGATCAGATATCCAAGCTTTTCCCTTACCAAGAGATCGTTTTCAGCTAATGTGTCTTCTCATTCTCTTAGTGACAATCTTACAAGAAAACTGTAACAAGAGAGGCATTATGTACAAATGTGTAAGTAGTATTTTATTTTTAATAACTGCAAAAAAAATCCTATGTAACAATTACAAAAAGAAGTCCTATGAGGAATTCCTAACAGGCATCACTCCCACGTCCCACTAGAGTGCTCGGCAGGATAGGCCCTCAGCTACACCACTCGGAGGTTCGCCTCGCCCTCGCTCTTCTCTCAGTGTAATGATCACAGTTGTTACTTGGCCTCCAGAGCTGAGGTGCTGTACAGCTTCTGGTATCGATGCCTTTGGTGTTCAGTAGAGTCTGGGGGAGGAGGAGCAGAAAGGAGTTTCTCCGACTCGGAATTCCATTTATGGAGGTAGCAGGCTTTTGCCATCATCAGTTCTCCACCGACTTCGCTCTGTAAGCACCCAGCTTCGTGATTGCTGGGCTTGCAGCCGCCATCCAGTTCTGGAGTTCGTGGAGAGTGCGTGTGATAGACTTGAGCAGACACCAGGGAACTTAAACATCCCCTGGATAAGGGTGTCTAGCTACTGCAACCTCAGCAGGAAGCTTAGGCCCCCACGTCGGAAGCCTGGGCTTTGGGGTTGGGAGAAGAGATGGCCGTCAGCTGAGAGTGGCACAGCAGGCACGGTTTTCTCGGGGTGGCACTTAGGAACCCGGGGATGTAGCTGAAGCTAGCGAATAGAATCCAAGGATCACAGACGTGTGTGGAGAGTACTTCCGCCAAACTCAGGAGGATGTGGGCACCTGAGGGATTGATAGGTATATTTTGTTGTTAAGATCAACTAGAGGCACTTTATATAGGGTTAAGTGAGTAAACCCTGGAGTGGTTTTGAACACCAACATACTGGCTTACACTGCTGAAATATTCTGGGTTTCATTATTTTGCACTGGATCCACCGTGTAAATATTCTTAAATATACATTTCAACCACTGTTTTTTCTACTCTTTGCTGCTCATTACAAATCTTTCGTGTAGGTGCCAGGACCATATGTAAACAGCTTTTTAAAAAAAAATTGAAGCTGGTATTTTTTTCAAATAAAAAGCCATAGAACTTGGTCACGTTTTCCATTTTACAATGATTTATTGAAACAAGGTAATACTAATAAAAACCTACAGGCACCACATAGGCTGCTTCAGAATGTCTGCTAAAGACATTTTGGTCGTGGAATATAACTAAGAAAAGTTTTGCACATCTGCGAGTGACCGGGAAAATGGTATGTGGCACTGGCGCGATGGGCGGGCGCCCACTGAGGAGGACGCGCCGCACCTGGGAAGGAGCGTTCAGCGGCATCCCGTTCAGAGCGCCCGGCCGTGTCTCGTGCAGGAGCTGCCTTCTGCTCGGTGACTTCCAAACCAGTTTGAGTCATAGAAATGTTTTCTAAACTTTTATTGTATTACTGCAATAAATCTTTTAACAAGACTTGCTAATATGCGTGTCTTTTCACCTCTGCTGGGACGTCGATCGAGAGGGTAGTGTAGCAATCTAACCCTAGAATATTTTATATAGCATAATTTTTTAAGAATTATTTTGCCAGCTGGGACCAGCAGTTGGCGTAATGGCTATGTCGCTGGACTTGCACGTAGTCGACCAGACCCGGTGGCTTAAAACTCACACCGGGCGCGTGTGCGTGCGTGCCCTAGATTCCGAGAGGAGAATGGAGGAGAAGGGATTGCGGCGTGACCATCCGCCCTGGGGGGTGATTTCTTGCTTTCTGTCTCTATGTCTCTCTCTGTCTGTCTGGCGAGCCCTATAGCGAAAACCTCTCAAAAAAAGAAAAAGAAAAAAAAAAGAATTATTTTGCCAGGTAAGAAAAACGTGCCTGCTAATACTTTTTTTTTTTTTTTCTCAAAATTAGAGCTCGAGGTGATATTAATAGTAATGGTCATAGTCACCCAAGGCCTAGTGGTTATGTGAGCTGGACCGCACATGGCTGGCTACGCAATTTGAATTGTAGAGCTAGTGGCTTGAAAAACACAAGGCGGGCACATGTGTGCATGCCCAAAATCTTGACCAGGGAGAAGTGGAGAGGGGATTGTGGCATGACTATGCCCCTATGGGAGGGGTGCTTTCTCACCATCTTCCTGTCCCTCTCTCTGGCAAGTGTATGCATCCTATAGCAAATTTAAAAAATTAAATTAAAAAAATAAAATAAAAAGCAGGTGATATATTTTTGTATTTTAATTCAGAATAGCCAAAAATATTTCAGTGTGTAGTGAATGTGAAAAACATTGATGTATTTTGCAGCACTCACTCTGGACTGGCCAGTTCCAAGTGCTTGACAGTCCCCAAGGCTAAGAGCTGATGCTGGATGGTGCGGCTTCCAGCACCTTCCCCGGTGTGCTAGCTGAGGGCCTCCCGGGGGTCACAGGTGTCAGGAAACAGGTACCATTCTTCTCCGAGCACAGAGGAGGAAGGAAATTTTGCAGTGGCCTTTGGAGAGCTGGAAGAGCCGGGGAAAGTCTTGTACTGACAGAAAAGTTTCTCAAGTCTTGTTCATGTGTTTCCGTGTGAGCCTTTTCCAGGTGACTTCACAGTAGCCCTCCAGGTCCACTCCCTCTTCCTCCTGCTCACAGCTTGGGAGACTGCTGGGTGGGCCGCAGCAACAGGCTCTAGGATTCACTTTTTTTTTTTTTTTTAAAGAGTTTTTGCCTTTGAGGCATGTGCCCTTCCCAGGGAGAGAAGACAACTGAGAGAGAGAGAGAGAAGTGAAAAATCATCCCCCGGGGGAATAGCCGCACTGCATTCCCTTTTCCATTCTCCTCCCTGGATCTTGGGCATTTACACACACGTACATGGCATGATTTTCAAGCTACTGGGCCTGGGTCTCGAACTGTGGTTGGTCATGTGGGAGTCCAGTGATGTAACCACTATGCCATCTACTGGTCCCTCCAGGACTCTCTTGACGATTGGGGTGTTTGTTTCCTGGCTCTCTGCCGTGTCTATTCCTTCTTCCACTTGGTCCCCCGTCCTGGTCCCAGTGGCAGCTGGGGCCCCTGCATTAGCTCCTGCCCATTAGAAGGCCCCACTCTGACCCTACTACCATACTCCTCTCCATGAGCAAGGTTTGCAGGGCCAAGGGGCAGACTCCCCTGAGCCTGCATGATTCCACTTACAGACTCTTTTCTCAGTCTCCAGAACCCTGTGCCCTCAGAAAGAAGACCCATTAAATCTCTAAGAGCAGCCCAGGCACGCTCTGTGCAGAGGGCTGAGGAGGTGGCTGGAGTGAGGGGGTGGGATGGGCTGCAGAAGGGATCTTTGAGTCCTTGACCTGTGCCCTGTGAAGAGCAGGGAGGGCGTGCTTCTGTAGCTACACCCTGACAGTAAAGCCGCCTTGACGCTGGCCATTGCAGGTGTGCATGTTTCCTGTAGAGACCTTGTGCAGAGCACAGGCCATAGGAAAGGAAAGGGTGTGAGAGGTCCCAGCTTGGGCACTGGGGCAGCCAAGTTGCCTTCTCTGCTGAGTAAGGAAGGGCCCGGATGGAAGCAGAATTGTGCAGGCCACATGCCCCACAGCAGAGTTGTGCTGGGATCCTTGACGGAGGACTGGGGAGGAAGGAAAGAGGTGGCCAGCAGCCCAGTCCCAGCACAGTGAAGGCTGGCAGGCTGGGCCTGGTCCCCGCCCCAAGCAGACTGCAAACACTGGGTTGTGCAGATAGGTCATCTGACCTGAGTGGACAGATACAGGTGCACAAGTACAGCCTTTCTGTTTTACTGTGTTGCAGCTATTATTTTTATTTTTTAAAAGAGTCATCTCTATGCTACTTAATAGACTTGAGTACCAGTTCATAAATCACCTGCTTGATTCTCTGGTTTCCCACCCTAGATAGAAAATGACAGCACGGAGCAGTTGGAACCACCAGCACCTCTCAGGGAGGCCACTAGAGAAGAATGCAAAGGTGTCACGGAGCGCATGTGCTACAGGAGAGGCAGAGGGTGGTGGCATGAACAAGTTGCCCTCCCTGAGTCCAGAGTGCAGTGCAGGGTGAGCTCGTGTGAGGGGATGTGCAGGGGTGTAGACCTGCACAGGGCACTGAAAGGGGCTTGGCCAAATGTGAGTGGAGAGGGCATGGGACTGAGTAGAGAGCCCGTAGTGTGCTGAGGCAGGGCCTCTGATCGCTTCTGCAGTCATTTCCCATGGCTATCTTTTTTTTTTTGGAGAGGTTTTTGCTATAGGGCACATGCACTCGCCAGAAAGACAGAGACAGACAGAAAGCGAGAAATCACCCCTCGGGGGGTATGGCCATGCCATAATCCCTTCGCCTCCATTTTCTCGGCATCTTGGGCACGCACGCACGCGGTTGTCCTGGGCTCAAACCGCAGTCAACTACATGGGAGTTAAGCAACATAGCCATTACGCTAACTGCTGGTCCCCCCATGGCCATCTTAGTGCCAGGCCTTGGACAAGGCCTGAAGAAGCAAGCTTGTCTTAGCCTTTTTTCATTTCCAATTAACTCCTCTTCTCTGGTCTCATCCAGGGCAGGGGACAAACACTGTCAGAGGTAGGAGGGGGGTTGCTGACAACTCCTGGTTTCTCTGTTTCTAGTCTTTGAATAATCTAGGGAGGGCTACAAGAGAGAGGTGGGAGAGAAAAAAGCCAGGCCTGACAGCGCCTCTAAGCCAAAGCTGAGAGCAGCCCTCTCTGGTTTTCTGGCAGGGGCAGGGCTGGGGAAGGTTGCACTGCCCTTCAAAGTCTGATCCTGAGGCAGTGTGGGAAGGCAGGCAGGGCTGCACTGTTGCAGGAACTTCATACACGGGCTGTTTCACCAGCTGGGCGCTAGGGGGCCCTGATGCACAGCATTTTTCTCCTAAGGGGACAGCTACACAGGTCAAGAAATGAGCAGGGAGCAGACGCCCTCTGATGCTACCTGCTATGGCCTCTTACCATCACACAGAACACGCTGGGGCCAGGTCCTGCCAGAGTTCAAAACAGGTCGCCAGTGACTTCTCTCTCTTTTTTTTAATAGAGAGAAAGTGAGAAAGGAAGCCTGGGACTCAAAGGGTGGTCGGCCATATGGGAGTACAGTGCCCTTAACCACCACGCCACCTGCCAGCCCATCACCAGTGACTTCTGAGGGCCCCAAGCACTGCATGCCCAGTGGCGGGGCATTGCTACTAAGCCTCTGCTCCCAGTGTGTCCCATGGGAAACCCATGGCAGGAAGCTGACTCGTGAAAACTGGGTTGTTAATCCCATGGCCACACTGGGCAAGTGCAGAACCACAGCTGGTAGCAAGGACAGCTCACATGTATGTACCAGGGGCACGCCACACGCCCAGCTGGCCGTCACATGCCTTATCTCCTTCAGCTTACATTACTAAAATGCTTCCAAGGAAGGCACTGCTGAGATGGCAGGCTGAGAGCCCAGGGGCCTCTAGGATTTAGAAGCATTTTCCAACATAACCAACTGGGCGAGTCACGAGGAAAAGCACTAATCTCTCAAAAGCAAAGTAACCTGTTCCCAACCTCTCTTGGTCCCGTGTCACAAACACGCTGAGCCTGCAGGCTCGGCCAGCGTACCAGAGGGTATCATGTGCCTCTTGGGAAACTTGCTCAGCATCCAGACAGTTGTAGTACCCCCCTTTTGAGGGAGGGAGCAGTTACTGCTGAGCAGAAGGTTAGAAGCAGCCAAAGTCAACTCTGATTGAGAAGCTGCTCTGCCCACACTCGGCCGAGCCACAGCCACAGGTGAGCCTGGCTTCGTCAGACTTGGCCCAACGCTTGCATCGTCCTCTTCAGGACCACTGCATGCCCCAGGTGGCCCCTCCTCCAGGATACCCACTCTCCACACTTGGAGCTGACATTGGTCACAAGGATTTCTAGTGGGTACTCCATTTCAAGCCAACGTCATGTTTAGACCCTCCACACGACAGCTTTCTGGAGCCCAGTACCGCCCAGCCCCACCGAACATTACACGGCCACAGGCCAAAAGGGATCCCAATGACTTCAAACTGATTATGCCTGGGCAAGTAAGAATATCCTAGGTAATACCTCACCAAACAGGAAATACAGTGAGGCAGGTAGCAAATGTTGAAGGGCTGTGAACATACACACTTATAATGTTAAGTGAAAATGGTCTTTTTCCTTGGTAGTAAAAAAAATTCTCTCCCCTCAAAAAAATTATTATTTTTTAATTCTTATAACCTGGTTCACACGAACCTGCTACATCAGATGAAGAGTCACAAGACACAGGTCCCATTTAAGATGCATGTTTTTATTGAAGTTTAAAAAATTTTGTAACCAGACAGAAAGGATAAAGTAGACAAGAATGTTATAATCTTACAATATAGTATTTTCATATTCTTGGTGGATCACTAAAATATAACAAAGGGTTGTTCTCTATGCTACTTTTAAGGTTGTCCAGTTAAACCATTATTTGGTATCCTTTGAACAGATTAACCCCTTAACTATTTAGAGTTTCTTCTCAGAAACATTCATATATTATACAGAAAACATTCATAGTTTATTTGGGAAACATTCATATTTTATACAGGATGTACAAATTTGAGACAAGACAAAAAAAAAAAAAAAAAAAAAAAAAAAAAAAAAAAAACAACTAGCGGGAACACTACCCTGGCTGCACTGTGTGACTTCGTGTTCGGGCAGCTGTCCATTATGTACAACTGGATTGTAGTCACGTTCTATACAGAGGGGTCAAAGCACTCATCTAAAGGTAAAGGCGCTCGCATTTAATGTGCACTTTCACAGCCCTATGAAAACACAACCATTATATACACTGTAAACACCACAGGGCATGAAATCCATCTCCAACCACAAACAGCAATCTCACAGATCAAGCATACAAGGTCTAAGGTAAGGTGCCTAACTTTTCCTTTTAAGCATACTTTTCATCCCAGAGTCTGTTTTCATCATAGGACACTATACACTCATCTCAAATCTGGTGCCAGTGCTCAAAGCATTTCTGAACTCCCTTTGGGGGCTGCCTGCCTGCCGGTCTGCAGTGAGCTCTTCGCAATGTCCTTGGTGGTGGCAGTCTTCACCCTTCAAGGATGGGTTTGCTTTAGGAAACAGGCTCGGCTACTCACAGCCAACTGATCAACTGGGACACCGCCCTGGATCAAATGTGAGGCGCTACTGTAAAACAGAGAGAGATCAATTTTCTGTACAGCTTGTAAATTGAGTTTAAAAAAAAAAAAAAATAGCCTGAGCAGTGGCAGTCCTGATGGAGTAAGTACAGACTCCTAGAGTGAGGACTCACTTGCCTGGTGTACCCAGCTGTTTCACGGTTTTAAGATTCGGTGTTCTATAGCCTCTCGCATGGACTTCAGTATTCTTCTTCGGTTTCAGTCCCTTTTGCCTTCTTGTGGATTGCCCGATTAAAGCTGTGGCAGGCAGGGACCCAATGATTGTCATGAAGCCCCAGCTTACAGCCAGGGAAGCCCTTCTGGGACCGGTGGCAGCACATCCAGTACCCTGGCCCATAGGGTAACGCCTGGCAATAGGGCTTGGGGTGCCACCGGCAGAGAGACACGTCCCCTTTCACATACTTTTTCTTGCACTGCTTGCAAGGATCCTCTCTATAGCGTGGATCTCGAACCCAGCGAGAATCTGCAGGCCTGATGTTGTAATATTCAATGATAAATTTGAAGTAGCAGCAGGTACACTTAAGAGCCACGAGACTCTTGGTAGGAAGTAACCTGAAGATTTTCACCATGATGTGGTGGGGCAGGAAAGCCATGTACTGCTGAGGCTCCAAGAGCTGCTGGATCTTGAACCTGGTCTCCAGGAAGTCATGAGACACCTGCTTCTTCCAACCAGATGCCTCGAGCCCAGGGGATGTGCTTCTCACCGGAGGGGCTGGTGGGGGGGATGGCTCAGTTGGAACACTTCTTTCTTCCGAGGTGCTGCCTCCCTCAGCAGCACCTTCGAGTGGGCTGGCTTCTGAAGACTCACTTGTGCTTTCATTCAGCTGGGAACAGTCTGACTGGTGCTGACCAGGTGGCAAGAAAAACAGCATCCCCGGAAGCGGATCTTCATAGGAGCTAAGATTAGAAGGCTGGTGCTTCTCGACCTTGGACACAGTGATGCTAATGCACAAAGATTCTTTCCTCCTCTGGTCAGGATTCTGGCTAGTGGGCGGCACAAGCTCTCTACTCATACAATCAATGGCACCTGTGGGCAATTCAGTGGCTTGGTGACAGGTAAGAGACGAAAAAGGTGACCCCACAACATCATCTGTCATTTCCACATCGTACCTGTTGCCGTTTTTCATGGCAGACTGCTGGTCTGGCTCTAATTCTGTACTGTCCATGTGGAAACTGACACCTGCTGGCAAGGAGGGACAGCCACGAGGAGCACTGTCCCAGGGCTGGTCCCCCTCAGGAGAACAATGATCAGCTCTAGAGGGGCCACAGTCTACAGATAACGACCCCACAGTATTCACCCGAGTGTCAGGTGCCTCCAAGGTGCTTTTCTTTGTTTTGCTTTCATCGGCCTGAGTGCCACTTGCAAGTAACACCCTGCCCACATTTCGCCGGAAGCTGTTATTCCTCGAGAGGCTCCCTGGCTCACGCTGGCTCTGCTGCTTCAGGCACTCAGACTCCAGCCTGGCTACCATGTCAAGGACACGGACTGGTTCACTAACCTCAGGATTTTCCTTTTCTGTGGGTTCTTCACAAGCTCCTGGAGCTGAGAAGGACTCAGAAGTAGGGGGTACACCTCTGGATTGGCCAGAAAACCTCACAACAGCAGGTGAGTTTGTGCAGTTTTTTGCACAACTCGCCAGCAGAGCACTGGCTCTCTGCTCTAGGAAGGCGACCATCTGTATCACTGACAGAGGCCTCCCGGCATAGACACCATCCCCACTGTCACTCACGTAATGCACAGAGCAGTGCTCGATGCCACACGCAAATGGCTCAGGCTGATAGCACCTGCTACTGACTTCCCTCATCCTTTCTAACTGTATCTTGGCTTTTTTAAGATCTCCTGATTTTTTCCTTCTTTTAGTAGCTCTCCCATCAATATCCCAGGAGCTTTTTATTTTCATGGATCCTATCCTATTGCTACACTGGTGGGCTGCGAAGAATGCAATCTTCTCCTTGGTATTTCCAGGTTTCACGACAGCCCAGATGTCAAGCGGCCCTTCTTCTTCGCCCTGGTGGATCGTGGCAGATGGTGCATTCTTTTTGGTTTTAATGTTCAGGCTGCTCTCTAAAGGGCTCTTCCCACTCATACTGCACAGAACATTTGGAGAAAGAATCCTAAAAGGCTTTCGAGATGACACTTTACCAAGGGAGGCTGAAGGAAAGACGCTTGGTTTCATGTAGCTAGCTCTGCATTTTTCATCATTTATGGCCTTTTGGTGGCTCATAGGAGTTTTCAGAATTTCCCTGTTGTCTTCAGAGGGGTGCTCTTTCTTCTGGAGTTTCCAGTAAGGCTTTAGGTGCATAACAGAGACCCTAGAGGAAAGAAATACATATTTAATTAAGAAACCAATTTTATTTTAGAAAATCTTACTTAAGCTCAGAAGGTTCTAGCAAGAGAAACATTTTCAGGGCCAGTAGCTGATACAGTGGTTAGGTGCTAGACTCCACATAGCTGACCGCAGTTTGAGTCTTGGACTTGGCACCTGAATATCATACCAGGTGTGTGTGTGCATGCACCCACAATTCCAGGAGAAGAGAGGATTGCTGCATGGCCATCCCCCAAGGGGTGACTTTTCACTTTCCCTGTGTCTGTCTGTCTCTCTCTGGGGAGTGCACATGCCTTATGGCAAAAACCTTTAAAAAAAAAAATTTTTTTTAGTGAACTGGTGTTCACTAAATGCTTGCCAACTTTCTCATTTCAGCTCGTTTTTAATGAACAGATCAAGAACAAAAGCTAGATATGAATAGATTTCAAAAAGGTCATGGGAAATGGTATTAAAGTATGAGTTTATTTTGGTGCAAAAAATTTTGAAGTCCAGGCCAGCCAGTGGCATGGTAGTTAAGGCAGCCGGATCCCAAATGGCCAGGTGTGCAGTTCAAGTCCCAGACCCGACAGCTTGAACAAGCTGGGTGTGTGCCTTTATGCCCAAAATCCCAAAAGAAAAAATAGAAGAGAAGGAATTGCAGTGTAACCATCCCCCATGGTGGGTGCTTTCTCACTTCCTCTCTTCTCTGAGGAGTGCATGCACCCTGTAACAGAAATAAAATTAAAAACAAACAAACAAAACACAGGTCTCAACTTCACCTTGGCTTAGTTAAATAATTAGCTTAAATTTTTTTTGAATCCATGCACAATTTTTCATAATACACATTCTCCAGAAACTTTTTGAAGACCCTTTATAATCACTTTTTTGTTTTGTTTTTTGAGAGAGATTGCTATAGGGCACATGCACTCACCAAAGAGACAGAGAGAAACAGAAAGTGAAAAATCACCACCACCACCACCTCCCCACCCTGGAAGATGGCCTTGCTGCAATCCCTTCTCCTCCATTCTCCTCAGGATCTTGGGCACACATACATGAGTTTCAAGACACCGGGTCCAGGATTCAAACCATGGTCGACTATGTGGGAATCCAGCAACATAACCATTATGCCATCTGCTGGACCCCCTTGCAACTATCTTAAATCAAATTATAGATTTGAGAATCCTTAGTAATTTTAAAAACAATTTTGAACCAGTTCAGAAACACTGCCTTGTTTTGATTCCTGGCCATTTCAGAAATGAGACAGAAAGATGAGTACAGAACAGAGACCTATGTTCCAGTCCCTGATTAATTACCACAGTAATTTCACCTTGAGGTAAGTCACTTTTCTGGGTATGAGTTGAAATGTTAAATGAAGAGTTGAAATACTAGATAATCTACAGATTTTGTCAATTTGCAGGCCAAAACAGATGTTATACCCTAGGTTTTAAAAAAGTGTTTTCTAGGGACACCTGGTTTCCTGCAAAATAAACCTATGGACCAAGAAAAAGATGCAGTGACCAGCTGGTAGGAGACAGGTGTGAGACCACAGCACCTATAGGTCTACACGCAAGAAGTTTCACCTACTTGCACTTACAGCACAACAATCTAAAACAGATCCTGGGCCACTAAGCATATTATATTCCTTTTCTTTTCTTTTTAGCTAGCTATCTAGCTATCTAATTTGACCAGAGAGGGGCAGAGTGAGAGAAAGGAGGGGGGGGGGTGGGGAGTAGGAAAGCAAGCCAGCAGATCCTGGACTTGAACCGCGGTCGGCCATATGGAAATCTAGCACCCGCAACCACCATGCTACCTGCTGGCTCCAGGCATATATTCCTTTTCATTTGCACTACGTTTACGGGGTGCCTACAACATGGCAGCCTCTATGGTAACCACTTTCAGTTATCAGATTTAGTCATCAAGAATAAAAATGACCATCCAGAGAAGTCCACCTTTCATTTTTCAATCTTTAATTCCTGAAGACGTCTCAGCTAAAGGAAGAAAAATGGATATGGAGAAATCCTTCATTTTAGGCATACGAGTGACTTTTAAAAAGATACCCCTGGGGGGCCGGCAGGTGGCATGATGGTTAAGGGCACTGGATTCCCCTATGGCTGACCAGTTTGAGTCCTGGACCTGGTGGCTTGCTTTCTCACTTTCCATTTCTCTGTCTCTGTTTGGTCAAATTAAAAAATAATAACTGAAGATAAATCTTTTTTTTTTTTTTTTTGAGAGGTTTTTGCTATAGGGCGCGTGTGCTCACCAGACAGAGAGAGACAAAGAGACAGAAAGCAAGAAATCACCCCCCAGGGGTGATGGCCACGCCGCAATCCCTTCTCCTCCGTTCTCCTCTCAGGATCTTGGGCACGCACGCACACGTACCCGGCGTGAGTTTGAAGCCACCGGGTCCGGGACACGATCCGCAGTCAACTACGTGGGAGTCCAGCGACATAGCCATTACAGTAACTGCTGGTCCCAAGATAATTTTTTTTTTTGAGAGGTTTTTGCTATAGGGTGCGTGCGCTCGCCAGACAGACAGAGACAGAGAGACAGAAAGCGAGAAATCACCCTCCAGGGGGGGATGGCCATGCCACAATCCCTTCTCCTTCGTTCTCCTCTAGGGATCTTGGGCACGCACGCACACGCGCCCGGCGTGAGTTTTAAGCCACCGGGTCCAGGACGCGAACCACAGTCAACTACATGGGAGTCCAGCAAATAAATAATTCTTAAAAAAAAAAAAAAAAAAAAGATACCCCTAGGGCCAGCAAATGGTGTAGCTGTTGTATAGCTGGACTCGCACATGGCCAACCATGGTTTCGATTCTGGACCTGATGGTTTGAAAATCCTGCTGGGTTCATGTGCATGTGTGCCCAAGATCCCAGGAGGAGAACAGAGAAGGGACTGTGGAGTGGCCATTCCCCCAGGTGATGATTTCTCACTTTCCCTCTCACTGTCTCTTGTCTCTCTCTGGCTAGTACACACACCTTAAGGCAAAAATCTCTTAAAAAAAAAAAAAAAGATACCCCTAAAGGACCAGCCCTGTAGCACAGCAGCTACGCACTGTGTTAAGGAACAGGTTTCCACAGGGCCAGTAATAGTTCAAATCCCAACTCTTGCAGCTTGAAAGCATGCGTATGCTTGCCCAGCCTCCTGACAAGATGGAAAGACAGAAGAAAATACTGCAGCATGACCATGCCCCATTGGGGTAGGGTTGGGGGTGTTTTCGCTTCCTCTCTCTTTGGCAAGTGCAAGTGCCCTCAAAGGGAGGGAAAGGGTGGAAAAGGGTGGGGAGGGGTGTGAGGTATGTGGTGGTTAAGGCAGCTGGATCTTAACTATCTGGCTGACTAGCTCACATCCTGGACCTGGCAGTTTGAAAAACATGTCAGGGACAAGTGTGTGCATGTGCCCAAAAGTCTGGAAGGAGCAATGAAGGGAGGGATTGCACAAGACCATACCCCCATGGGGGTGCTTTCTCACATTTCTCTCTGCGCAACCCCAGCAATCACACATGCCCTCTAGCAAATTAAAAACAAAGAAATAAAGATAACCCTGAAATAGATCCTATCAGGGTCTTTCTAATATTGGCAATTTATAGCCTAACCATCTATCCCACCTTTCTAAACTATAGCATTTTTTTTTCTTATGAAGAGCAAAGGAGTTACTTTTGATGAATTCCTGCATATTTTTTTCTTATAATATTTCATGTTTTTTCTCTTCTAGTTAAGAAACCTTAGTCTACCAGAGTCAATAAGATTTCTTCTAAGTTTTCTATTGATAGAAGTTTTATAGTTTTTGTTCCTACATTTAACTCTCCATTTTGAGGTTGTTGGTTCGTTTTCATTTTTGTATAAGGGTCGAAGAGTCAAAGGTAACATGTAAATATCCAGTTGTCCCAGCACCATTTGTTGGAAAGAGGATTCTTCTCCTTTGGACTATCTTGGTTAATAATGTTTCTGGAGTCTCCTTTGTAGCCCATTGATTTGTCTTTTGTTTTCTGGTTTTTTTGATTGGTTTGTTTTTTTCCTTCTAGATTGGGGTCTCTACAGTCTCAATTTTGCCAGACCTCTGCAGCACCCAACATTCCCTTTCTTCAACCTCTCTCTTCCCTGTACTTTGTGCCCCCGCTCTGTCCGCATCATCCTCCTGCCCATCACATTGCTAACTGGCAATTTATATTTTAGCCATCTATAGATCTTCCCACTTCTCTGTGTTGTAGCATTTTGATAGATTTCTATTATTATATTTTATAGTTGAGTCTTACAAGAAAAGCCACCCAGAATTCTTCAAGAGCAAGAAGCTACATAAATGAAGAAAAGAGGCACACCTCGTGCTGTCTCTGTGCGGGCTATCTTCTGGCTTCCACATCTCTTTAGCTAAGTGAAATGAAAAAAGTGGAAGTTGCTGGAAAACCCATAAATTCTCTTATAATGATATCATTTCACAGTGTGAATAAATTTAACTTAAACTTTAGCAATCTGTGTGCTGTTTTGCATCACACATGTTCTCTTTGCCTTCCTCCCTCATACATTAAGTGCTATTATTGATAGAGACATTAAAAAGAAAATAATGTAATTAGAAAGGCTTTGTTTGCATTAACCTGCAAAGTCAGCTCAGCTGACACATTACTTTTATACAGGTTTTAGCTGGATTAAAATAGGAGTTATCCCTGGGGAACAGAAGTAAGGGGGAAAGGCCAATAAGGACACAGCATTGGGGTGACACCTGGAATGTAGGGGCAATTTTGTGGGACCTCAGAAGAAGATAAAACAGTTAAGTACTTCTTCACATCCTCCACTGGCTGAAGGTTGCCTGGGGTTAGCCTCTCCCCTTCCCTCTATGTTTAAAAGCTCTAAAGCAGAAAATAAAAAGAGGCTGGCAAGACTTAGAGAAACTGCAAAAATCTGAGTTTTGGTTGAAATCAGCAATGGACTACGAGGCTATCCTACCAGTCACCAGGGACACCTGCTACAAAAATCCATAAAATAAAAATTTAAAACCTCCAACAGATTATAGCAGATGGTGCCACTGTTTCCGCCCCCACCTCGACGCCCACACACCCCCTGCCTCACCCACATACAGAGACAGGCACAGAGGCAACCTCCAGCTAGGTTTCCATGGTTGCCAATCTCCTCATCACAACTGTATCCTAAAAGTTCGCTATAATAAAGTCCTGCTCTGTTGCAATGAAACAGAATGCACGTTTTGAACACCTACACACCAGTGGTCCTTAGACTCTCAGAAAGATCCTTGTGAAAAATAAGATCCCTGAGTCACTGAATCAGAATTCTGGGATTGGGCACAGAGTCTGTTTTTAGCCATAGATTGACATTTGAAGGGACTTCAGAGTCATGTGTTGGATCCAATGTAAGAGTGTCGATGGGGCTCTAGATTTGCGCTGGGGTGAGATGGAACTGCCCAACAAAACCCAACAGACAGTTCATACTGAAGCACCGAGCTAAGGCTTGGATGAAGACAGACCCACTTTCTTTCTTGTTATTGTCTTTAAAGTACAATAGTCAATGACTTTGTCAAATTCTTTCCTTCACCCTCAACTCCTCACTTTCTTTGACACTGTCTTCCCTACTCTCTTCTTTGCCAATCCTTAAACATCGGTTTTCCCAGAGTTCCCTGTTTCTAGACCATTCCTCTTCTTAAACTAAGTATCTAAGTGATCTGGTAGCTTTTAACTCCCACATGCTGAGGACTCTGCCTCCCACATTTCTAGCGGCATATTCTCTCAAACTTCATATCCTACTGCCTGGGAGATGTAATCACATGGATGTCAGAAAGAATCTCAAAATCAAGTACCTAGTCCATCAGGCCAGAAACTCCACTTGCTTAATTCTCCTCTCTAGCTTCTACAGAGTTCTCCTCCCTGACCCCACACATCTAACCAAGTCACTAAAATGCACTTCTCTCCTTCTCTGGCACAGCTCCCTCATATAAGCAGCCATCTTATCTCTGCTATACTGTGGTTAGCTCGAGGAAAGTCTGACCTCTATCAGTGCAATGCAAGATGCTGGAGCCCACACCCGACAACCTATGAGCTCCACTCTGTCTTTGCCCTAACATGCTTCATACTCCGAAGCTCATTCACAGAACCACTGCCACATGACCAAGGAGGTGAAGGCCAACCATACTACTAAGACCAAACCATAAAACTAAAACAGCCTCAAAATTTTTTCATACTAACCTCCACCCTACAAATACTCATTTCCTTCCATCTATTTATTATCAGAAGTTTACTAACCATTCTGAGCTGGACACCAGGGGTACAGTTATGAATAAGACATAGTTGCTGCCCTTAAGGAGCCAGAAAAGTAAACAGTTAAAATAGAATATGATAGATATTATAAAAAAATACTAGATGCTGTGAGAGCCCAAGGTGGGAACAGAAAAGAAGTGCTTCCCCGTACCAAGTGCTTACAACCTGGTATGGGGAAGGGCAGTGGTGATGTGTAGGGAGGGCGGAGAAGGTCATACTGAGCTTGAGTTCCCTCTTGAGGGCATAGGAATAGGCCAAAGAAAGCCTGGATTTTCTAAATTAAGCTCTGAAGGAAAATATGCAAAGCCCTAAGAGGTTCAAAAGTAGATAATGCTTTTGGGAAACTAAATAGGTGAGAAACAGGGGGACCAGCAGTTAGCATAATGGCTATGTCGCTGGACTCCCACGTAGTCGACCGTGGTTCCAGACCCAGTGGCTTAAAACTCATGCCGGGCGCATGTGCATGCCTGCCCAAGATCCTGAGAGGAGAAGGGATTGCAGCGTGGCCATCCCCCCGGGGGGTGATTTCTCGCTTTCTGTCTCTCTGTCTGGTGAGCGCATGCACCCTATGGCAAAAACCTCTCCAAAAAAAATAAAATAAATAAAAAAAAAATATATATATATAAATATATATATATATATAAACATATATTTATATATATATATAGGTGAGAAACAGAGTTTGAGTTGAGATGTTAAAAGTGGAGGGAGAGATGACAAATAAATGGATTAATTGGCAAAACAAGCAGGATTCTAACTCCTGATTACAGAAGAGGGAGAGGGCTCAAGAATGTGTCTTCGGGACCAGCAGTTAGCGTAACGGCTATGTCGCTGGACTCCCACGTAGTCGACCATGGTTCGAGTCCTGGACCCTGTGGCTTAAAACTCACGCTGGGTACGTGTGCGTGCGTGCCCAAGATCCCAAGAGGAGAATGGAGGAGAAGGGATTGCGGCGTGGCCATCCTGGGGGGTGATTTCTCGTTTTCTGTCTCTCTGTCTCTCTCTGGAGATCGGATGTGCCCTATAGCAAAACCTCTCCAAAAAAAGAAAAAAAAAAAAAAAGGAATGGGTCTTCATCTTGTGGCATCAGCAACCATACAAAGAATGCCACTTCCCAGTGATGTGACAACAGTGGCTGAGCTGATCAGAAGCAGGAGAGGTAAGTTTTAAGAAATGCTGGGTTTGATGGAACCAGCAGATGGCATAATGGTTGACTCCCACGTAATCAACCGCGGTTCAAGTCCCAGACCTGGGGCTTAAAACTCATGCTGGGCATGTGTGCATGTGTGCCCCGAATCCCTAGAATAGAATGGAGAAGAAGGGACTGTGGTGTGGCCATCCCTCCTGGGGGGGGTGATTTCTCACTGTCTCTCTGGCAAGCACACGTGCTCTATTACAAAAAAAAGAAAAAGAAAAAAATGCTGGGTTTGAGTGTCTACAAGATAAAGACATCCAGTAAGTAGGCTGAGGAAGGGAAAAAGATAGTTGTCATAGAAACGCAATGTGTTTGGATAGAGATTACAAGTCTTTTTCCAAGATTTTCCGCAATGAACATGTATTACTTATATAATCACAAAAGAATGTATATAAAAGGATGGAGCAGCCACTTGCAGACTCTCTATAAAAGTCCAATAAAGACCAGTGGTGATGGAGACCACTGGGGACCTTGCTGTGAGGACCTGCAGTGAAGGAGGGCAGAAGTTCCAGGGGACGAGTGACCAAAAGATAAGAAAGTAAAAACTGACTATTGAACTCTTTCATGAAGGTTGGCTGTGAAGGAGAAACTCTGTACTTAACCTGTCAGCTTAAATCTTCTCTAGCAGTAATGGTGAGATGGCACAACTGATGAATTAAAACTTGAACAACCTTGCTCCAGTGAAGGCCAAAATCTTGCTTTCTGTAATTCCAGTATTCTTTTTAAACTCTCATGTCTAATTTCAGATCAAAAAAGCAGTAAAAACACTCACCTAAAGATAGTGTACAATTCCAAAACAAAGCTATGGAAGACAACTGGACTTTGTGTTTTTAAAAAATGGATAAATCCCAAAGTCTAGAGTTATCCTAACTCTTGTCTGTAGAATGATAAATGTGATTGATGAGGAATCAAACAGCAATATGTGGTTGGAACAGGAAAATGAGAGACTTGCTAATAAGAGAGAGTTGCTAATAAGCTCTAACCAAAAAAAAAAAAACCTGTCTTCTTACTTGTCACAGTCTTCAGTCTTGCCTATCAAAACAGGTTAGAAAACATTTCCTTTTTACTCTGCTCCAGTAAAGACACAAGAATGCTAATTCCAAAATGGAGTCATTTATAAGTAGAAGAGCCACTCTTTTGTATAGAAGAGAAATAAAAATAGAATAGTACCCAAAGTACCCTTCTCAAGGTACCTTTAAAGTAAGTAAATCCACCATTTGTTTCTTTAAAACTGTAAAAAAAAGTTTCTGGAGAACATCTTATGATGTTCCTTCTTCACTAGACAATTGCAAATGATTAGTAATTCCAGCAAAGTATGGCATGTGCGTATAAAGAAATCCTTGTGGGACCAGCAGTTAGCGTAATGGCTATGTCGCTGGACTCCCACATAGTCGACCGCGGTTCGAGTCCCGGACCCGGTGGCTTAAACTCACGCCAGGCGCATGTGCATGCGTGCCCAAGATCCCGAGAGGAGAATGGAGAAGGGATTGCGGCATGGCCATCCCCCCTGAGGGGTGATTTCTCGCTTTCTGTCTCTCTCTGCCTGGCAAGCGCACGTGCCCTATAGCAAAAATAAAAAAAACTCTCCAAAAAAAGAAAAAAAAAAAAAAAAAAAAAAGAAATCCTTGTTTTTCCAAATGAAAAAGCTGAGGTAAAATGCTTTTGAAGCCCCACAGCTAGGCGATGGTAGATGATTAGAGTTAGATAACAAGAGTCTCCTGGATCTACACTTTCCCCACTATGAAAAAAAGTCACATCAAAAACCTAGGTTCAATGATAAAAACAAAATTAAATAATTCTTACAGCATCTATTCAAAGTGCTTTTTATCTTCCAAATTAGGTCAGTTGTTCTTAAGTGCCATGTCACACCTTTATACAAAACTGAGATGCGTTAAAGCAGACATACATAACACAAGCATACTAATTTAAAAGTAAAACTGCTTCCATGGGTATTAAATCGGAAAACCTGACAAGATCTGCAGGGTGTGGTGATAGGCAGAGGCATGGGAAGACTTCCCTTTCCTCCATATGCCTCTGAGCACTGACAGAATGCATTCACCTCCCACAGAGTATCTTAAAAACAAAGCTCAACAAAAAATAATTACAGTTCAGAAGAGACAGTATTTCTTACACTGAACTTCAAAATACTGCAATCCCTTCTCCACATTTCCATCCTTTTGGTATCTGGAACCTGTGCATGCACACGCACACTCGTGGCCAGCATGTTTTCAGGCCGCAGTATCTAGGATTTGAACTGCATGGTCAGTCATGTGGGATTCAGCTCCATTAACCACCAGATCATGGACCAGCTCCTCTTTTTCCCATATTTTTTTAAGTGAAGTTTTTGCTATACAGCGCATATGCTTGCCGGAGACAAGAAAGAGACAGAAAGTGAGAAATCACCCCTGCCCCCACGCCAGGAGATGGCCACACTGCAATCTCTTCTCCTCTCAGGATTTTGGGCACACACACACCTGGTGTGAATTTTAAGCCACCAGATCCAGGCCTCAAACTACAGTCAACTACATGGGAAAACCAGCACCGTTATACCACCCACTGGTCCGTCTTTTTCCTTTTTTAAAGACTATTCTCTGATGCCATTTTGTGGGACTGTAAAATGATTAGGGTAATTAGCAGTGCACAAGGAGAAACACTGTATTGTCTTGTCTAGTAACAGAAACTGAGTAGTGCAGAGGATCACCTTTAGAAATACATGGATGAGGGGGCTTCCGGTGGCATGGTGGTTGAGGGAGCTGGACTCCCATGTGGCTGACCATGGTTTGAGTCCCAGGCCTGGAGGCTTACTTTCTCATTTTCTCACTTTCTCTTTCTCTGTGTTTCTCCCTGGAAATACTAAAATAATAATAATAAACAAAGTTAAATAAAATAATTCTTTTTTAAAAAAAAAAATGAATGATTTTCCAGAACTCACTGCTCACAGCTTCCTCTCAGAATTCATACTGTGGGCTGGCAGGTGGCATGGTGGTTAAGGTGCTGGACTCTCATGCGGCTGACCATGGTTCAAGTCCAAGGCCTGGCAGCTTGCTTTCTCATTCTCCTTCTATTTCTGTCTCTTTCTGCTCAAATTGAATAATAACAATAATAAATAAAATTAAATAAGTGATTCTTTAAAATAAAAAAGAATACACAGTGATATTTAATTCAGCACATACCTGCTTCAAGGTTATCTGTAGGTTATCATAAATCACAACCAGAGATAACTTCCAGTAAATGAAGGTTTATAATAAGCTTGATGGTACAGCAAAATGTACAGAACATATTAAAAAGGAGTATGACAAGTGAGGAAGGCTAGCCATTATTTTGCTCTTCCACTGTGATCGAAAGAGAAGTAACACCTAATAACAGTTTGACAGTGTTGCAAAATACGGATTTAATGACATGTAAATTTATAGGTACCTTCTCCCCCTTTCTTGGAGCAGGGATGAAATGTCCTAGGGGACAGAATGCTTTCTCAAGCTGTTGTAAAGTATTTAGTAACAGGGACCAGCAGTTGGCATAATGGCTATGGCGCTGAACTCCCATGGAGTCGACCACAGTTGGAGTTCCGGACCCGGTGGCTTAATAAACTCACGCCAGGTGCGTGCATGTGCGTGCATGCATGCCCAAGATCTTGAGAGAGGAGAATGGAGAAGGGATTGTGGCATGGCCATCCCCCCCGGGGGGGGGGGGTGATTTCTCTCTTTCTGTCTCTCTGTCTCTGGCAAGCACATGCACCCTATACTAAAAACCTTTCCAAAAAAAAAAAAAGTATTCAGTAACAGTCCAGGGTAGACACTAAATATTATATTTTGTTAAATTGACCATGTTTATCTAATTTAACTGAGTGTTAGTTCACAAAGTTATTTCCTATTGCTCCTATGACATACTGCCAAACAACAACAAAACTCTAGCACCTTTATTGCTACCTAAACTGATGAAAAACCTACTGTACAACACATAGATGCCAATTAAAGAACATCAAAATCCAAGTGAAACCTAACAAAAAGTTAAAGTCCGATAAAAAGATTTTAATACATTTTGAAGTATACATTGAGCATTACAAGAAAATTTCACTTCTGCAGATTTGCAGGTATTCAAAGTTCCTTTTAAAAATACCTTTGCTTATTTTACCTACTCTAATATTTCCTACAGAAAATAAAGGAAAAGCATCTATTACCTCACACAACAAACCGCTACTTCCTTGAGTGAGCTGATACTTGCTTCTACTTTGAAATCAAGAACTCTGCCATATACTTTTTCACATAAATGTTTATATGAATTTTAATGAATGGCAATAGTAATCTTTGACATTTGCATATGCAGTACTTTCAAAGAGCTGCTCTCTGATCAGCTTTAATATATGCCCTATTTGACCAAAATGTAACTCATACATAAGGCTGTCTCTCCTAGGGAGTAAATATAAATGATTCTAAGGACAGCCAGGAGTATAGCTTCAAAAATCCATTAGGTGACTAATAACTTTTCTTAAAAGAATTATTTTTACTTAATTTGATTTTATTATTTTAAATTTGACCAGATAAAGACAGAGAGAGAGAGAGAGAAAGTGAGAAAGCAAGCTGCCAGGTCTGGGTCTCAAACTGTGGTCACCCATGTGAGATTCCAGCGCCCTAACTACCATGCCACCTTCTGGTCTCCAACTAATAACATTTGGTATGAGAAATAGAAGAGTTACTAATTCTAGAATGTAACTGCAACACCACAGTGTGTCTGCCAACACACACACACACACACACACACACACACACACACACACACAGACACCTACCTCTGAGTTGGACAATGACCTTAAGCCAAATACCTAACACAAGCCAGCTGGGCATAGGCTAGCCCATGAACAGTTACAAGTAACTTAATTTTACAATGGTTTATCCCTGGGCAAAGACAAAGAGAGGGGGAAGTATCAGGGAAACAAATACATGGAGTAAACAGTTTGCTTGCTGAATCAATGCAGACAAAAGAACAGGCAGCTTAGGACTTCTGTCAGCACTCCTGTGCAGGGGTGGAGAGGGTGGAGGGTTACTTCAGAAATAGGCCTATGGTGTTTACCAAAGAAAGCCTCAGGTACAGTCCTGACGGTTTGGTTCGGCTGCTCAGTAACTGTTCTTCCTTCTACCACATGCCTCCGGGACCTGTGGAACCAAGGCTGAAGTAGCAGTCTGTGCACTGGCTCCGTGCACACTGTTAAGAATGGCTACTTGTAAACAAATGAGGCTTCTTGGGCCAGCCTGTGACATAGCGGTAAAGGTGGCTAGATATCACATGGCCAAATACTTGGTTCAAGTCCTGGACTTACTGGTTGAAAAACACTACAGGCACATGTGCAGGTGTGTCCAAAATCCCAAAAGGAGTGAGAAGTGGAGGAGATGGGATTGCGCTCATGAGGGGTGCTCTCTCATCTTCTCTTTGTCTCTGGGAAGTGCACATGGCCTCTGGCAAAAAAAGAAAGGAAAAGAAAAATGACTAAATAAATGAGGCTTATGGTCAAAAGAAAACAGAAAAAGTGGCTGCTTGGGAGCAAAATTAACAAATGGGGTTAAAAAGGAATATTTCCAAAAGGTGACGTGGGGAATCTACACTACAGAAAAATCAGTTATTAGACATGGAGGAGCCCAAACTGCACTGTTACACAGCAAGTGCACAGGTTCTCAGGTTTGTGTGCTTGTCTTAGGTAATTAACTATCCCTTAAATATTGGGTTGCCAGGAAAATCATGAAGCATTTTTGCATAGAAAAACTGAAAAATATATCATGACTTTCCAGGCAACCCAACAATTACCTGGAAGTGTCTTCATCTTTGTAAACCCACAGCCATCCCACTCAGCAGAATTTGACTGAATCTGGAATTCCTAAAGACACGGATCAAAGATAAGGCTTACAATGAGGTAAACGGAACTCAATTTCAGAATAAATTGTGGGCCTTTCGAACCAGTTTTGCAATAAATCCATAATGAGGGGGGACGTTGGGGTGATTAAAGGAACCCTTAGAATTCCTAGGGAAATTCCTGGATACAAGTGTATATTGATTAGCATGGTTGTAAAAATACTGTGCAAACAATATATATTTTATGATAAGTACATATTTCCCATGTCATGACATGGTCTTCGAAGCTATCATATGTAAACGTGTAACTGCCAGAATTTATTTGACCATTTCCTCCAAGTGTGGACATTATGATAATGTAGCATCTTCTTGGATATGGTCTCTTACACATTAAGGGGTATGTCCCTAGAAAAGACTATCAGAGGATGAGCAGGTGGCGTGGTGGTCAAACTACAGACTCCCACATGGGTAACTGCAGTTTGAGTCCTGGACCTAGGGGTTTGCTTTCTCATTCTCCCTCTCTCTCTATTCCTCTCTAATCAAACTGAATAACAACAACAATAATAAATAAAATTTTTTTTCTTTTTTTTTTTTGGAGAGATTTTCGCTATAGGGCGCATACGCTCGCCAGACAGACAGAGACATAGAGACAGAAAGCGAGAAATCACCCCCCAGGGGGGATGGTCACGCCACAATCCCTTCTCCTCCATTCTCCTCTCGGGATCTTGGGCACGCACGCACACGCGCCCAGCATGAGTTTTAAGCCACCGGGTCCGGGACGCGAACCGCGGTCGACTACGTGGGAGTCCGGCGACATAGCCATTACGCTAACTGCTGGTTCCCAATAAATATAATTTTAAAAAGAAAAGTTTCAGAAGAATTCTTGAGTCAGAGGGTATTTTTATGACTAGATAGATGGGTAGCTTGCTCAATCACTATCCAGAGGGGTAGTGCTAATTTTCACTGCTACCTGCAAAACAAGCATGCCAGTTTTATGACAAGGGTTTTGCTGTTTAAAGAGGAGAATAAAAAGGATT
The DNA here is from genome assembly GCA_026018925.1 of Tupaia tana. NCBI lineage: Eukaryota > Metazoa > Chordata > Mammalia > Scandentia > Tupaiidae > Tupaia > Tupaia tana. The sequence goes on along the minus strand of JAKSZU010000001.1, from coordinate 220,831,045 downwards.
GTTTTTATACCGAGAGAAAGAAACTGATGTAAATTTAGAGATAAAGGTATGTTTAAGTGACAACAGAGAAACTTGTTTTTATTTGAGGGTAACAGGTCTAACACCTCTAAAATATTGACTACATGCTAGGCACTGTTCTAAACTCACAACACCCTAAGAGCAAATTCTTACTACAGCCAGCTGTAGACAAGGAAACCAAAGCAGAAGGATAGGAACTTGCTCAGATGACACATCAGGCACATCACAGAGCCTAGCTATGCAAGCAGTAAGAAATTTCGGATTTCTTCAATTTGATATCTTACTTAACATAAATTTATCTGTTGATCAAATATTTAATAACTTTTTTCTAAATGCCAGGTGTTGAGCTTGATCCTTGGGTTTCAGCTGAACAAAATCCAGGAATTTCTGCCCTCATAGCAACCTTGAGAAATATATTTTGACCCCTTTATTTATTCCCAAATCTAAACTTTTCCAATGTATTCAAATAAACTTAAGAAATATTCAAATTTTGTTTTTGGCAAAAAGAAACTTCAAAACTTGAATATGGAAGTCTGGAACAGAGGCTTGAGGACAGATGACCTTGCTAGTTTGCCAATACACACACAGGAGAATCACACAGATACTGTTCTAGTGTTAATTTACAATAGGTTTGTTTATAAGAAATGATTCCATTAAATGAGAAATGTTAGAGAACAGAAGATAATAACTTCATAAGCCATACACAAATGGGAAAATATGAAATGCTAATTTAATGAAGAATATGACCAGTAGAAATAGAAATTAATATAGGAGTATGAATTGACATTACTATCTATTATATCTATATTTCCTAGGTCTGACCATCTCTTTCAGGTAATGGACCATGTGAACTATATACAACACTTCTACATTGCCCCAAAAATACACTGCAACAAAGAGAAGCAGTTATCTTGCTATACATTTTTTTCAATAATTATTTTATTTTATTTTATTCATCATCATCATTTTTTCTTTTTTCCAATTTGACCACAGAGCAACAGAGAGATAGAGAGGGAGGACTTGAACTATGGTCAGCCATGTAGGAGTCTGGCACCTTAACCACCATGCCACCTGCTGGCCCCTTGCTATACGTTTTAATGTCACCCAATTGCTATTTCATCATGAGTGTATTCAGTTGTCAGGACTGCCTTAAGAAAAACACAAAAGTAGTGACTTAAATAACATGGTTTTGCACGCTAGAAGTCCAAGATCAAGGTCTGGTTTCTCTTTTCACCTTGGCCTGCAGGTGGCCATATTCTCACTCTGGCCTCACATATTGTTGCCTCTGTGCACGTATGCCCCTTGTGTCTCTCTTATGTGTCTACACACATAAGTGCGACAGTCTTACTTTAACTTAATCATCTCCCCTTTAAAGACCTTCTCTCAAGGTCAGTAGGTGGCGTGGTAGTTAAGAACGCTGGACTCTCACATGGTCAACAGCGGTTCAAGTCCTGGGCCTGGCAGTTTGCTTTCTCATTTTCTCCCTCTCTCTTGTTCTGTCCCTCTCTGGTCAAATTAAAATAAATAAACAAATAAGGTGAAATAATTCTTTTAAAAAAAAAAAAAAGACCTCTCCAAATTCAGTCACATTCCAAATTACTGGGAGATTAGGACTTCAACACATGAAATGGGGAGCACTATTCAGTCCCTACCACTGAGGTAAATGTAAGAACTCACAGGTTGAAATTTAATGTTCTAAGATCATATTTAAAAAATAACAAGAGGGACAAGCAGATGGTGTAATGGTTATGACAATGGACTCACAAAATCAACTGTGGTTTGAGTCCCAAACCCAGCAGCTTAAAACTCACATCAAGTTAAGTGCAAATGTGCCCAAAATCCCGAGAGCAGAATGGAGGAGAAGGGATTGCGGAGTGACTATCCCCTCTGGGGGTGTTTCTCGCTTTCTGTCTCTGTCTCTCTGGCGAGAACACGCATCCTATAACAACAATCTCTCTTAAAATAAAATAACAAGAAAGCTATTTTGATCTGAGTCCTGGATAATACAAGCTGACTCTACAGAATGCCTCATTCAAGAGCTCACTGCTCCAAAAAAACAGCTGGACAATCTTCTAACTTACTAAAATATGTCTGGAAAGGAAAAAAAAATGTTAGCATTCCTATTAATTTAAATCTCTTTTATACAGAGTACAGTGGTTTAATCCTTTCTGTAGTCACCAAGGCCTTTGAAATTCTGATGAAAGCGATTGGGCCCCTCCTGAGGAAATGGTACCTATCTACAAAGACTGGCATTATTGTTTCAGGAGATTCACAAAGCACCAATTCTAAAACTTATCAGGGTCCATGGACCCAGGTTAATGGGCCCTGACCTACAGAACCACTTATTATCTGAATGAAAAACTAAGTAGGAAAATTGGCACAAAATACGCAAAATGACTTTCAAGACCATGTTTATACTTAGCTACCTCCCCAAAGGAATGGAAGTAGCTAATTATTGGCTGAATAGCATCAGTATAAATTTTAACCATAGTCAAGACTAAAGATAGGGAAGAGGGAGAAGAGAGAGATTTCAAAAACAGAATCAAACCTAAAAAAACATATTGCAATTTGGCACAAAAATCTTAGCTCAAAAGGCCAGGTTACAAAGGCAAAAAAGATACAATAGGTAGAAATCACTAGAAGTTTTGTTTTATTGAAAGATGATCCATTTTCTTCAGATCAATACCATAGCCAAATACTAATGTTAAGTTGTGATATTCTAAAACCTGGCCTTTACTCTTCTCTTCCTACACACAGGCGTGCTCTGCCTCAAAAAGCAACTCTGAATATGTCCAGACAACCAGGCAAAAGACAAACCACTATTTTACCTCAGGAATTATCCTCTGTGGATAATTCCCCTAAGATGTAAACTTTCAAGGACAGGAACCTTATCTGCCTGGTTTCCACTACTTTCTACTATTTATTAATTTAATGAATGATGTATTTCAGTGAAACAGCCTTATTCTGGAAAATAGGGTGAGAAGGTAGGTCCACCTCTACTGTGTCTCCCTCAGGTCCCTCTAGCTTTGTACTGGATTCAAGAAAGTATTCATGGCAAGATGAAGCACCAGCAAGCAAAACTGCTAGTCATTAGATTTAGTACACCATTATTTTCTAGAAAGTTACCTGAAAGAAAACTGGCCAAAGACACATCTGGGAAACTGCTGAGAAAGTTAAATTTAATCTCCTCATCTATTCACTTTAATGTTCCTTATATGTCCATTTACACAATTAAAAGTTCAAGTATACTTTGAAGGCTCAGGAAATCCCTCAAAGAAAAATAAAAACTTGAAACGCATGCCAGGAGCATGTGCGTGCATACCTAACACCCCGAGAATGTAGAAGGGACTGTCGCATGGCCATCCCACCCCCCCTCCCCGCGAAGTGATTTCTCACTTTCTGTCTGTGAGTGAGTACATGTGCCCTATAGCAAAAATCTCTCTCAAAAACAAACAAAAAAATTTGCACTAAAATAAACCCGTATTTTAATCCTATTTTTCTAGGTACTTTTGAAGCACTCTAATACTTATAGTGTGATTGGACTTTAAAAAAAAAAAAAAAAAACAAAAAACATAGTCTTTTCAGAAACAAAAATATATTATAAAGATAAAAGACAGACCTGGAAGTCCTCAAATATATCAAGTGAATCCCATACCATTTTGGATAATACACAAATATAAAATGTAGCATAAAATGAGATTTTAAATGTAAATAAGAAACTAAATAAAATCACATTAAAATCACATTATCTTTCAAACCTCCCTTATATAATTTTGTCCTCCTACACACACACACACACAAAATCTGTTCAACTTAAAAACATTCTTCACTAAGTAATACCAAAGCTAATTATACTAAACAGTTATATTTTAGATGCTGTTGCTCAATTCCAAATCAAGCCTCAAAGTGATTTTTTAGAAAATTTAAGCACATTTTAAAAATAAACCAATAACATGAACCAGTAAGACTTTAAAGCAGGTATTTATTATATTATCCAAGAAGGGAAGTATATACTACTTTGAGTGTGTATGAATTCCTAATCATCATTTCCAGCTGAGAAGTAACCACTGGTAAGCACTCGGAGACAACTTCCTAACCATAAACTACGGGATCTGAAGTTATTCTGCAGTAATCAGCTACCCAATATAGCATACTGAATGTCTCAACGCCAAATCATGCATTGTGTCTTAACCACTGCTACAATATCATACAGCGAACAGCAAGTTCAAAAGAAAATAACTTAAAGTTGTTGAATATCACCATTTTATAACTTTTACTTAATGAATGGATCTAGGTAGGCATTGATCATCAGGGTTTTTTTTAATTCTTTCATTTTATTTATCACTACTATTTTTTTTATTTTGATACAGACACTCATCAGAGAGAGACAGAGAGAGAGAGGGAAAGTGAGAAAACAAGCCACCAGGCCCAGGATTTGAACCGTGGTCAGCCATGTGGGAGTCCAGTGCCCCAACCCATGCCACCTGCTGCCCGATCATGAGTAGCTGTTAACATCACAAAAGTGAAATACAACCAGACAATACATGTCTCCTGATGGGGAAAAAATACACTTAAAAAAAGGCAATTCTAATCTAGTCCATTCTTTAAAGCCAGCTAACAATTTACAGGAAATATAAGAAACAAATGTATTAAACAACACCTGAGGGACATAAAACAGCAAAATCTAGACTGTGGACAATCACAGAATAAAAACAAAGCCTGATTTCTTTAAACAAATTTCAAGTTATAATAAGTAAGAGAAAAATTAGAGGACCCCATACATTAAAAGAGACTTAAGAGACCAATTGGCCAAATATACCATACATGGAGCCCAAATCAGACATAATGTAAAGTGTGTATGTGTGAATACGTATGTGTATGCATTTTTAGGTTCTCAACTCTAATATACATCCTAAAATATGTTTAGATTAATGTATGATGTCTGAGATTGTCTTCAGAATAATATGAGAGTACACAGTTGAGAGTGCAGATTAAACAGCACTGACCAGAAGAGAAACTGTTGAAGCTGGAGGATGACTTATGGGGAGTTATCACCCTACTGTTTTTGTACATAAACTAAATTCTTCCAGGGGTATAGCTCAGTAGTACAGCATGTGACTGCATTAGCTAAATTTTTCCATGATTACTGGTTTTTTAAAAAGAGAAAGAAATAAATCGAAGCATTTGGAAAATACTGGGTGGATAAGCCTTAAAAAGTTTGTTATGCACAGAGTGTGGAGCTGCAAACCACGCATCTGGGGTGAGGAAACTAAAGATAAGTGGTTCCCTGGGCAGGGCGCTCTGCAGGAACTCAGGGTAAGGACCTCCCCACTAAGCCCCAGGGCTCTCTGATGCAGTCACTTCTTCCTGGTTCAGACACCGGGCAACAACATAAATTCTTGCCCAACTCCCCACCCGTTACTGAAAACTGAACAGGAAATAAATAAAAAAAATTTTAAAAAAACTAAAAAAAAAAAAAAAAAAAGAAAAAGAAAGACACATAAAAAACTAAAAGACAATAGTGGTCAAGACTAATCCATTCTTAATTAAACACATGATTTTCAATCCCTCATTCCATAACCTAAATGAGCAGTCTAGTTAGTACCCTAATCTACCTTATTTAAGAGCACGGAACTTTTACAATTTTAAAGATATAAACATTTAAACAAATGCATAGGAAATGTTGCTATTTAAAAGCATTTCATTATAAATCCTTTTGTAACAAGTCACCTTCCACATTTTACCCATGGGGGGAGAGGGACATGGTTGTATTAATTTTTAAATATATTTACTAAAAATGATACAGTTTACTAAACACTCACCATGTAACTGTACACTGTTCTAAAGACCTTCATTGTGCATGTATGTGTGTGTAATTAATTTAATCTTCAGGACAACTCTTATGAGATGGACTCAATTATTATTCACATTTTATAACCATGGAAAGTGACCAGTGAAAAGTGTAATGATTTTTTTTTTTTTTTTAAGAAAGAGGATTTTTTGGTTATAGGGTGCAAGTACTTGCCAGAGAGACAGGGAGAGTCAAAGAAACAGAAAGCAAGAAATCACCCCCCCCCCCCCCCCAAAAAAAAGCAGGGATGGCCACGCCCTAATCCTTTCTCCTCCATTCTTCGCTCAGGATTTTGGACACACACACACACACACACACACACACACGCCCAGCGTGAGTTTAAGCCTCCAGGTCCAGGACTTGAACTTGGTCAACTACATGGGAATCCAGTGACGTAACCATTACACCATTTGCTGGTCCTTTAACGAATATTTTTAATGATAAATTATAAAAGTGAATACTATATTCTGAATCATTTTAAAAACTGGTTTCTACTATTTTAAACAAAGTTATATATGTGTGTATGTGTATACATACACATATATAGCAACAGTCATAAGAGTCAAATGAGTTGCCTGAAAGTCGCCAGATCAGGTGTAGAAACACAGTAATACATAGAGTATTTCTAAACCCTCTCATCCCAGTGGGTTATCCATTCTCTAAAAGGAAATCTAAGTCACAGACCAAAGTCACTTCAAGTTTATTTTAATAGAAATGTTTCTCTTTGCCTAGGAAATAGCTGAAGATAACTGAACATACACAGATCCAAGCTGAACAAAAAGTCAAAGGAAAGCATCACATACCATCAGCTCATCGGGGACAGGTTCTCTGTGTATATTTTTATAGATCTCCCGCAGGTTCAAGCACATAATACTTTTTTCACATAAAGAGGCACTTCATGAAAAGGAAACACCAGAAACTACACTGGCATTCTAGTCTTCCATAGCTTCATCAATCTGGTCTCCAAATAAGGGGAGAAATAACCCTAGAACTCCTTTGAAAACACCTGCCTTTCCTTGGCACTTAATCTACACTACAAGGGATCAACCTCAGTTACCGGATAGGAATCCCAGTTTTAACAAGGCCAGCCATCTCCTCTGGGGCCCATTTCATAAGCCCTATTCCCCAAATCCCACCCTACCTCCCACACAAGTTTGCCCTGTAGCAAGATTTCCTTAATTCTCTAAAGAGCCTTACCATCCTCTCTCATCACCAAAGGTTGATAACTGAGTGGTTATTGATCTTTTTTTGGATTTGGGCCATTTCAGAATCTGATAAAAGGTCCAAGTTTTCTGATCCCCCAAACACCAAAGTGTATACATAAACAGTATTACAAGGTCTGGGGAATATCTCAAGGGCTTCTGGATTAAGAAAGAGCTCCTGCCTTAGTTCCTCCTCTATTTGGCCCTTCACATTCCCAGTGGGGCATTTCGACCTTTCTGCTCTACCCTGTTAACATCTGGATTGCCCCTGACCCACTGACACCACTTATCCAACAGGTCTCCTCCTTGCCCAGGTCTCATCCACTGCTCTACTCCCACTCCATCACCAAATGGCTACAGTGTGCCTCCTTTGAATTCCTAGAACTGTTCCTTTGCTGAGACACTTACTACATTTTAAGTTGTCTTCAAGGTAGAGGTAATCTCATTCTTTTCTGCATCCTTCATAGAGCGTGCAGCATAGTGTCCTGGACATGGCAGGCTTTCATTAGAGTGACTCAACGTCAAACCTGAGGACTTCAACTAGCCAATCAGCAAGAACCTCTTAAGTGGAACATTATGAGTCTGACTAATCAATACTTGAGCAGCCCAGGAAGTTGATGCAATTAAGCAACTCCACCCATCATTTCCTGAACTAGCCCCTGCATTCTCAGAGATGAGAGGTGGAGGAGGTGGAGAAACAGAGAGGCTCTCCAGGCCATGGTCCCTCTTAACCTTGGTTCCTTTTCTACAAAACAAAAAGTTATTCGGCTTGAGTAACAGCTTTTTTCTAACACTCTAGTTACCTAAAACTGCCTAAAGAAAATCTTATTCACCATGTGTAAACAAAAACTTCCACAACATAGTTATTTAACTTAATACCGTAAGTTTAGCTAGGGTAAAAAAACTTCCATGTTGCTAATAACATCCAGTACAGAACAAGCCAGACACAGGCACTCGCTAGGAGTTAGGAGGCTTCCCTCTCATTTTCAAAGCCCCAAACCACATCCTTTAAATACTAAAATACACACTCACTAAGTCCCGACAAGAAACACTGTAAAATCTCCCCATGACTCTTCACTATATTAAACACAGCTGTCTAGGGGTATGTTTACATAAATTTTATAAAGGCCAAACCAGCATCAGCACTAACCAAATGTCTGATAAGTAGACTCCTACACACCCAAACTAGAAAGGAAGAGGACACCGAGAAGCTTAAAAATATTTCTGTCTTCAAGGTTTGTTATAAAAACACAAACTACATGCCAGTATCATGTTTTGATTATTTAACAGTTATATGTATTTAAAGTCACAATTCTTCATTATTTCCTCCAATAGAATACCTTGTTCCAAATTAATTATAAAGTATACACGATTCACACCCAAAGTCTTTAGATACTTCAATTATTGAAACCAAACCACAAAGGAGAATCCGATACCCAAGTTCAGATTTCAGTGCTGGGTGAAGAGTTGCCAAAATGACAGCACGCCAAGCAGCACAGCCAAGGGGGTCAAAGGAAAGGGGATATGTGGTAAGGAAGAGTCAGAAATGATATAGAACTCCCTTGCTCAGATTTTTTGGTAATAAGCCTAGTCCTCTCTTCTCTATTGGCAAACTTATAAAAAAGGGCTATTAGTGCAAATAATTAATCATCCACAAACCGCTAGAATTTTTGATTTGGGGTTCAACCATTTCCTTTCCACCCTCCCTAGGCAGGGTTGCCTTGTAGCTAACCACAGCTCACTGAAAAGAAAAAGAAAACACATACGCGAAAAATAATAGCACCTGAGCTCTAAGGAACCTTTTGAATCTGCAAAGTATTTTCACGAACATTTCATTCAGTCCTCTTCTGTTCCTAAGCTCATCTGCATCTTGGGGCCATAGTAACAGCTGACCTCTCTCTGTCCCCCATCTCCGTCCATAGTGCCTTCTGTGACCACAATGCCTCATACCCCCCACATTCTTATACCTTATAATCTGCAACCATTGTGCAGAAAAGGAGATAAAAGCTAGGAAACTGAAACTTGCTCAAAATCTCAGTAGCCACAGGTGTAAGCCATCCAAGGTCAACATTTTCTGACACACTAAAACCATATCACATTTTAAATTACAAAAATTTTATGTAAATAATGCAATACATGAAGTTCTATGAAAATATCCAACAGTGTCTTATTTTGAGAACTGATAATCAGTCTCATCATGTATTAAATGATACCTCCTTCATCAAAGTTTTAAAAAGCAAAGAAGAAAACAATCTAAACAAAGAGCTTTTTACCTAAAGTCTTCCATAATGATCAACAAATAACTAAATAATATCCAGAAGCAAGAAGCTACCCTGCACTACCTGGGATGGATGGAGAGGAGACAGCACTAGACCTACTCACTCAAGTCAATCCTTTAAAAGCCCTTGTTCCCTCAGAGTTTTACGTAACACTCTAAAAGAGAGTAACATTTACTATAATTATTTCTACTGAGTAGAATGTCTAAGTGAGAAAAATATCAAACACCCAAGGATAATCAAATAGAATGTTCTTTAGTTCCTAAATTCACTGGGAAAACCATTACTTAACACCTACAGATATGCCCCAAAGTGCTAGAAACCCTGATTTAATGAAGGCAAAATGAAAGCCAAACAATGTGTGAACAAAGGTCACTGCAGCAGTTCAAAGACCAGTAGGGATGGTGAATTATCACAGTATCTTTTAAAAATGGCAAACACAGGGACCAGCAGTTAGTGTAACGGCTATGTCACTGGACTCCCATGTAGTCGACCGCGGTTCGCGTCCCGGACTGGTGGCTTAGAACTCACGCTGGGTGTGCAAGTGTTCATGCCTAAGATCCTGAGAGGAGAATGGAGAAGGGATTGTGGCGTGGCCATCCCCCCTGGGGGGTGATTTCTTGCTTTCTGTCTCTCTGGCGAGCCCATGCGCCCTATAGCAAAAACCTCCCCCCCCCCCCAAAAAAAAAAAGAAGGAAAAACACCTGGTATACATGATGTGTACCGAAATCCTGACAGGTAGAAAAACTCAGGCAATGGGATTGAGGCACGACCACACCCCACTGGGGTTGTGCTTTATCACTCATCCCCTCTGGGGGTCGCACACACCCTCTGGCAATTAAAAAAATAATCACAAAGAAAGTAGAAATCTTCAGGCTCTTCCTCCTACAGATCTGCATCGCTGGAATTGTGCTTAAATTTAAACTATCTTGTGTGACTTAAAGAGATCAGGGTATTAAAAGCCCAATCCTCAACCCTGGTGAACTTTCGTCCATTTCACGTCACACAGATAAAACAATTTTCAGTCTCGGGAACCAGCAGTTAGCGTAATGGCTATGTCGCTGGACTCCCACGTGGTCGACCGCAGTTCGCGTCCCGGACCCGGTGGCTTAAAACTCACGCCGGGCACGTGTGCGTGCGTGCCCAAGATCCTAAGAGGAGAATGGAGGAGAAGGGATTGCGGCGTGGTCATCCCCCCTGGGGGGTGATTTCTCGCTTTCTGTCTCTATGTCTCTCTCTGTCTATCTGGCGAGCGCATGCGCCCTATAGCAAAAACCTCTAAAAAAAAAAAAAAAAAATTTCAGTCTCTAATTTGAATGTTCAAGCAAATCATTTCTCCTTTTTAATCCTGTATTTTTTAGATCTAAATCTCAATTAGATCTTTCACTCATTTATTCAATATTTACTGAGTGTATACTATGTACCAACAAGTACTGTTTCAAAGGCTGAAGACACAGCAGTGATCAAAGCACAGAAATCTTATCCTCACCAAGCTTACATCCTAGTTGAGAGACAAATTATAAGGTACTCAATATGTAAAAGGTCAAGGGCTGGGACCAGCAGGTGGCGTGGTGGTTAAGGTGCTGGACACTCCCACATGGCCAACCAGGGTTCGAGTCCTGAATCTGGTGGCTTGCTTTCTCACTTCCTCTCTCTCTCACTCTCACCCTCTGTCTCTCTGGTAAAACTAAAAAAATAAATGAATAAATGAATAAAATAAAATAAATAATTATTTAAAAAAAAAAAAGTCAAGGGCTATGGAGAAAAAGGGGAGTAAAAGGTGTGTGTGAAACATATAAATTATATACTTAGACATAAGAATTCAGAAAGCTATTATTTTACAGTCAACCAGACCAAACATAACACATTTTTTTGAAAAATAAATAAAACCTATAAAGAATATGAATGCACATTTACAAGACAAAATCCAGAAATAAGATGATGAGAACATCAAGATAACACACCAAAACAAAAATGGCACCCAAAAAAAAAGGTCTTTTAGAACTGAATCTGATCCTGATATGTGCTCAAACCATTCCTGAAACATTCAAATAGATTTGCAACAAGTTTCTAAAGACCATTTATGGAGACAAACTTAAAAGGGAGGTTGAAACAATACAAGGAAAGCACACCCAGAAATCAGGTTAAAAATCAGTAGATTATTTTTTAAGTCACTCAATGTTAGCAATTAAGTGTAGAGTATTTCCCAAGTTTATAATACTAAAATTAAATCGGGATGTAAAGAGAAAAGTGACATCATGGCTATCTGATGCTACTCAATTGTAAGTTTCTAGCCTGATGATGGGAAACATACAAAACTAAAACTACACAGAAATTTCTTCCACAGGCCCTCATCTGGGAAGACAGGGAAGGTGGGAGGGTGAGAAGGGACACCAGTAGTTAAGAAACAAAATACAGGCAAGTCAGGCAGTAAAATAAATTATCCTGAATTGAAGTTACTATGAAAATGATGGCTAGTCATAAGAAAAAGAAAAACCATGGCCCAGACATGGTGGCGCACACTGCTAAGACCCCGTGTTTCATAGACTGGGACCAGGTGGGAGGCCCTGGTTCAATTCCCTGTCCAACCTAAAGGCCACACTCAATGGTGTGTGCCTATAATGCTAGATAATCAGAAGGATCTTTTTTTTTTTCCCAGAGACATTTTTGCTATAGGGTACATGTGCTCACTAGAGAAAGAGAGAGACAAAGAGATAGAAAGCAAGAAATCACCCCCTGGGAGTAGAGGCACATCACAATCCCTTTTCCATTCTCCTCTCGGGATTTTGGGCATGCAACACACATGTGCCCTGTGTATTATTTTAAGCCACCGGGTTCGGGACTCGAACCGTGGATGACTACATGGGAGTCCCATGACATAACCATAACACCATCTGCAGGATCTTATTTTTAAATTGTCCTATCCTGGGATGTGTGCAATCTCTAGAGAAAGAAGGATTGGGGGGGGAGGTACTTTTCAATGGGACACCGTCACACCACAACCCCTCCTCTTCCATTTCTCCACGCTGTCAGGATTCTGGGCATGTGTGCACATTGCAATGGCCAGCAGAGTTTTTTTTTTTTTTTTTTTTTTTTTTGAGAGGTTTTTGCCATAGGGCGCATGCGCTCACCAGACAGACAGAGAGAGACAGAGAGACAGAAAGCGAGAAATCACCCCCCACATGGGGATGGCCACACCGTAATCCCTTCTCCTCCATTCTCCTCTCGGAATCTTGGGCACGCACGTACACGCACCCGGCTTGAGTTCTAAGCCACCAGGTCCGGGACGCGAACCGCAGTAGACTACATGGGAGTCCAGCGACATAGCCATTATGCTAACTACTGGTCCCTCCAGCAGAGTTTTCAAACCATGGTCAGCCATGTAGGATTTGGCTGCTTTGACCATTAGGCTATGGGGCCAGTCCAGGAAGATCTGAGTTTGAGCCAGCCTGGGCAACATAGCAAGAACCTGTCTGAAAAAAAGCCAAGTGTGCAGGCAGAAGACCCTGTCATTCAAAGAGAAAAAACTGAAATTAACATTTTCCTAGCATGAAAGTAGGAACAGAAGAAAATGGATGGCTCGAGAGGCTATGAGAAAATCTTACATATACTGGTCAAATTTTATTAGAAAAATTAAATTATTGTGAAATCCTTTTAGTTTTAAAACAGAACTTAATCCCAAAATGTACTTTTTAAAAAAGGTCCACAGGGGGGCTGGCAGGTGGTATGGTGGTTAAAGGCGCTAGATTCCTACTTGGCCAACCAAGGTTCGAGTCCCAGACATGGAGGCTTGCTTTCTTGCTTTCCCTTTCTATCTCTCTGTGGTGAAATTGAAAAAATAATAACAAATGGAATTAAATATATAATTAAAAAAAAGAGTCTACAGGTATCTTAATTCTGTTTCACCACCACACTTCTTACATTTCCTGTACATCTAAGAAACAAAATTTATTGACTCCCCACAATTGTTGAATAGGGAGTTAAACCTTTAAAAATTTTATTCTAACCTGTCAAGAAACAATGAACCTAATTAAACATCTTTTTGCAGCATCCAACTGTTTTCTTACATACTTTCTTCAGCTGATATAACTGAAGGAATTTTAACTTCCTAAATGTTCATGTTCTTGAATTAGTTTGAATTAGTTCCCTTGACTGTTCTGAATTTTTCTATTAATAGATTTATGATATTCCTTCTAAAGTCATCTGATTTTCATCCATTACTACCCAATGCTCCCTAATTATCTGAGAGACATCTCAAAATAGCATAACCAGCTAAAGAGAGGAGCCTACTCATTCTTTTTTTTTTTTTTTTTTTTTGAGAGATTTTCGCTATAGGGCACGTGCGCTCGCCAGACAGACAGAGAGACACATAGAGACAGAAAGCGAGAAATCACCCCCCAGGGGGGATGGTCACACGGCAATCCCTTCTCCTCCATTCTCCTCTCGGGATCTTGGGCACGCATGCACACGTGGCCAGTGTGAGTTTTAAGCCACCGGGTCCGGGACGTGAATCGCGGTCGACTACGTGGGAGTCCAGCGACATAGCCATTATGCTAACTGCTGGTTCCCTTAAACCCAGTGTTAGTTCATGGGACAAAGTTTAGCCATTTTAAGGTTTTTTGTTTTTTTTTTTTTTTTTTTTGGAGAGGTTTTTGCTATAGGGCGCGTGTGCTCGCCAGCCAGACAGAGAGAGACATAGAGACAGAAAGCGAGAAATCACTCTCCAGGGGGGATGGTCACGCCGCAATCCCTTCTCCTCCATTCTCCTCTTGGGATCTTGGGCACGCACGCACACGCGCCTGGTGTGAGTTTTAAGCCACCAGGTCTGGGACGCGAACCGCAGTCGACTACGTGGGAGTCCAGCAACATAGCCATTATGCTAATTGCTGGTTCCCACCATTTTAAGGTTTAATAATGAGATATCGGGGCCAGCAGGTGGCATGGTGGTTAAGGGCGCTGAACTCCCACATGGCTGACCGTGATTCAAGTCCTGGACCTGGAGGCTTGCTTTCTCACTCTCTCTCTCACTTTCTCTCTTTCTCTTTCTCTCTGTAAATATTAAAATAATAATAATAAATAAAGTTAAATAATTCTTTAAAAACAAAAAACAAAAATAACGGAATAACACAGGAAACCTGGTTCAATTCCAGCCCATTCCTAAAAGCCAGGCTTTGTGGCATGTACCTGTGCTCACAGCTACTCAGAAGGCTGACACAGGAGGACCACAAACTCAGAGTCAACATGGGCAATGCTAGTGAGAACGCCTGAACGAGCCAGGCACAGTGGACATGCCTATAATCCCAGCTACTTGGGAGCTAATAAAGGATCATGACACAGTGATACTGTGTTAAACGACCCCCTTACACACAAAAAACTAAAATACTAGTTCTGGCAGTGGTGGCAAAGCGGTAATGCAATGTTCTGTGATGCTAGACATCCATAAGAAGGTCCCAGGTTTGTGTTCTGAGGTCTCCCTGTACATGCCGCTGTACATGCCATATGCACATGCCCGTAATCCAGGATGACTGAGACTAGATTGTGGCACGGGAACCCTGGTAAGGATGCCTGTCTCAGGGTGTGCATGCCCTATGGCAAAAACCTAAAAAGAAAACAAACCATGCCCGTGAGTGCACGCCCAAAATCCTAAAAGGAGAATGGAGAAGAGATTGCACCATGGTCATCCCACGTGGGGAGGTGCTTGCTTTCTCTCTCCAGTGAGTGCACATGCCCTATAAAATATTTTTAAAACAATTTAAAAATGGGATGATATACAAGAAAGTAATTCAAAATGCATAACTTTTAGAAATAAACTTGCTCTTTCTAAGACAGGGTCTCACTATACTGCCCAAGCTGGCCTTAAATTCACAATCTTCCTGCCTCAGCCTTCCAAGTACCTGGTATTAAGGTGCATGCCACCATGCCTAACCCAGAAATAAACTGCTCTGTAAAGATATTTTACACAAAACTTCATCAGCCCTTTCCTGGGTCTCTAGGTAGACATTCTATAACCTTCAGATAGATTCTATGCCCCACCCTCTAGGAACTTCTAATTGAGGACAATCAGTTCTGCTAGAATGGAACTGAATGATACATTAGGGGATAACTACAGTAAAATGGTAAATTTTCTTTGTTTAAATACAATCCCTTTTGCAAGGAATACCTGGTACAACGACAAAATGCACATGGCTGAATCCAGCTTCACAGGAATCTACAAAATGCACACATGCATACATCTCAAATATCTTTTTTAAAAACACAGACATCAAGGACGTACTTTACCTGAAATTTTTAAAATATTCTGCAGCAATCTGAGTTGTCTGTGCTGTCCCAGGGCACCTCGAAGTTTTGGGAAAAGATCCTCCCCACTCGGTCCAATGGCTCTAAACATCACCTACCTGCTTCACCAAGCGGCCAAAGCAAATCTCTTTCCAGGACTTTAAATTTGTAATACTGCCTATACAAAATCTCTACTTGGGGGACCAGCAGTTGGCATAATGGCTATGTCACTGGACTCCCATGTAGTCGAATGCGGTTCGAGTCCCAGACCCGGTGGCTTAAACTCACGCTGGGCACGTATGCGTACATGCCCAAGATCTCAAGAAGAGAATGGAGGAGAAGGGATTACGATGTGGCCATCCCCCTAGGGGGTGATTTCTTGGTTTCTGTCTGTCTCTGTCTTTCTGGCGAGCGCACATGCCCTATAGCAAAATCTCTCCAAATAAATAAATAAAATTTCCACTTGGATGTCAAATAAGCATCTCAAACTCAACATGTTTAAAATAAAAATCCTAATTCCCTGTGCATGGCATTACCACCATCCTCCAAAACCTTCCTCACTTTAGTAAACAGCATTGTTATTTTTCCAATTGCTAATGCCAAAAACTTTGGGTCATCTTCAACCCCCCTTTACTCTCACACTACCTAAGCAAATCCCATGGCTCTACCTTTAAAATGTATTCAGAATACAACTCACCACTTCCGTTGCTATTCTCCTTCCCAAGCCGCCATCATTTCTCACCTGCTTTTTGCTCCCCTATCTACCCTCAAACTCAGCAGTCAGATCCTATAAAAATGGGATGTTCAGGACCAGCAGTTAGAGTAATGGCTATGTCACTGGACTCCCACATAGTCAACCAAGGTTCAAGTCCCGGACCCGGTGGCTTAAACTCACGCCAGGAGCACGCGCGTGTGTGTGTGGGGGTGGGGGGGGGGGGGGGGGGCGGCAAAGATCCTGAGAGGAGAATGGAGGAGAAGGAATTGCAGCGTCGCCATGGGGGGGGGGGGGGGGGGTGTTATTTCTTGCTTTCTGTCTCTGTTTCTGGCGAGCGCACGTGCCCTATAGCAAAAACCTCTTCAAAATAAAAAAGGGGGGGGGCAATGTTCTATCATAACATTTTGTGGAGAGCAGTCAATTTGAAAATATGTGATTAAAACATGTGGCCTGTAGACACATGCAGATATGCACTTTGGTAAGCTACTTCAGTAGGGTTATTGAGAAATATTTACATATTAAAGCAGAACTTGCCTATTGTTAATGGTTGTCTTTTTGTTATTGTTGATACTCAATACCTTGATACTGCCCAGTATTAGGATAAAGAAAGTCACAAGCCTTTATTAGATTGTCCTCTAAAAGGATTAGAGAAACTATATGGTGCCAGTCATTTTTACATTTTTAGTCAATTTACATCCAAAAATAACTGGCTTTGTATTTTGATTTTTCTTCTCTTATTTTCTTTGCATTCCACTTCCTTCTTCCCCATTCTTTTTACATCCCATTTTCCCCTTTCCCCTTTTTTTGCCCTTTAAAAAAATAAACCTGAGGCTGGTTTTGGTCTTAATTTTTCTATTAAAAGTTGTGCCCACTTGATTTTTGCTGCTCTCCACAACATTTATATACTAAATCCTTCAGGGATCCCCTCTATTTGTCATTTCCTATTTTCTCTCCCCTTTGCTTGCTCCGTTCCAAGAAGGCTAGTCTTCTTGCACTTCCTCAAACATGCAAAGCATAATCCTACCTCAAAGTCTTCACAGTTAATACTCTTCCCTTTGCTTCTTCCCCCAGGTATTTATCTTGCCGCTTGTGCTTGCCCCAGGTTTTTGCTGAAATGCCATGCCTGTCCCATAAACCACCCTCCCTGCTGCCCTTGATCTTTGCAGGATGTTCTCTGCGACACTTTTGTCCTTATTCCTGATTTGTGTCCATGTTGGTCCAACTTTCTCTGCTAGAACATTAGTTTTAAAAAGGACAATTTTTTTTCATGCTTTATCTCCTAGGCTCCAAATAGTATTTACAGACACTTAACATACTTGTTATATAAAAATTTTACCAATTGTTTTGCCCTAATTAAAATTGAAATGTCCCCAAATTGTGCATTATTGGGCTTTTTTTATCCCACAATATTAAATTCTCCAGTTCTCCTAATTAGACAATTAAAAGCTCTTTTGGATCACCACTCAAAGAGAAGAAATTATTTAGCTAATCAAAATTATACTTTAACTTTTCCTAAATTCTATTCATAAACTAAAAGATTAGATAGCCTCTCTATATTTTACTAGCTACTGAAAAATTTAGTTTTATTTTGACATCCTCTAAAAAATCAGAGTATGTATTTTGGATGGCAAATATCAAATCCTGATCTAATTTCCTATTCTCCCCTCAACCCACTTCTCCATGTTTTAACCTCAAACACAAATATTGAGGAACACCTCAAAGATTTTGGTCCCAAACAACCCTGTCCCATAGCAAGACCTAAGCAAAGGCACTTCAAAACCTAACCATGATATATTTAGACTAAAGACTACCTGAGGCGTCCATGTAGGCAATTTGGCCCAGATTTTATTTAAAAAAAAAAAAAAAAAAAAAAATCACTTTAAAAAAAAGGTTATTTATTTCATGAAAGAAACACTAAGCAGCTTCCAGTCTTATGCCTTGATCCCCCACCCCCACCACCCCCCAGCTTTTCCCAGTCAGTCAGGATCACAGGGACACAAATATAACACACTCAGCAAGTACAAGTCAACCTGGGAAAGGAGCCCCAATATTCCACATAGCTTCAGCATCTGACAGTACTGCATTACAGCTACACGGCTGTGGCTGGGTCTAAAATTCACTTTTTACTTCTGACTCATTTAAGATTCTCCAGTCTCCCACTCTTCTTTACCAGCTGTATTCCATGGGGACTGGGGCAGAGGTGAGGGGAGAGCAATGAGCCTTTAAGGAAACTACTTGATTATTTTCATGCAGAAGAGTAGAGCCCATCTGAATCACTTTGGAGTCTTCATAATGTGACAGACCCTCAAATCAGGGTGCTTAAATCCCTCTGCAAATGATCACAACTGTACCTGAGTATGCTAAGGATATTTAGACATACCTTGAGCAGGCCACACTGTCAAGTATACAAAAACGGCATCTGGATCCTTCCGAACGCAATGGACCAGAATCCTGCCCCAAGAATGAGTTGGTTCCTTGTTACCATGGTAATAAGCACCCTATGAACAGTGCTAATTTACCACTTCACTGAGAATTCAAAGCATCTGTAGCTTTTTTTTTTTCTTTTTTTTTTAATCAAGACTGAGGTGGGAGGAGAGCAGAACCAATTATGGACTATATTTATAAACATGTAAACCAGTGTATTTCTTGACTCTGAATAACAAGATTTTAACTATTTAGCTTACATGAAAAAAAAAAGGATAAGAGGACCAAAGAAAATACATGTTTTGTACTGTAGTCTAATATGCACAGCTTTACTCCATCACAGAAGTCAGCACGACAGATATTCCAAAACAATCAGAATTTTAGATAATTTTAAACACAAGCGCACAAAACATATTAGGAAATTCCTATGTCCACAAGGTTCCCATAGTCTGGTCAGGAAGAAAAATCCACTGAAATAAAAACTGGGAGCCACAGGAGAATACTCAGTCAGAAAAGTGCTTGCACATCTGTTTATTGCAGCATTATTCATGACCACTAAGACATGGTATTAACCCAAATGTCCACAAACCCAAGACTGGATTGAGAAAGTGTGGCACATGTACTCCATGGAATACTGTTCAGTCATAAAAACCAACAAGACCCTGGCATTTGCTAGAAAGTGGACAAATATGGAAGATTTATTGCTGAGTGAAGCAAGTCAGGCTGTGAAAGAGAGACACTGTATGTCTCCACTTAACATATTCGACTGTCTGCATTCTATGATAGAGACTGAAAGATGGGAGGACATAAAAGCAATGAAAATAGTTATAGACACTGGAGATAGTATGGAAGAAGGGTAGGAGAAGGGAAGAGAGTAGGAAGAGAAATTAGGGAAAAAAATAGAGAAGACATTTGTGGGACACAGAAATGGTTTATGTTGATGATAATGTGTATAGTATCCTCGACTGGACTGGTCTGAGGTGTATTTTATGTTGGGTAAATTCTCTCTACAAGCTACATGATGTAAAGTGATTGAATGTATAAAATAATAATAAATTTGTTAAAAAATGACAAAAAACCTGGGAGCCAACAAAGGCAAATAGTAGTGTATAAACCTGATGCTGCTGAAATGTAAATTTTAAAGAAGTCATATTTTAGGCCCAGCCCTACTAGGGTACACTGGCAAACGCTGCTACTGGGCAGGCTGAAGCTATTGGAAGGCACAGGTTCAATTCCAAGTCTACACTAACTAAAAAGCTGGGCAGAGTGATGTCCATCTATAGCCCTAGCTGCACAGAAGGCTGAGGCAGGAGGAAGTCGTATGTAAGAGAGTCGTATGTAACAAATATGTAAGAGAAACTGTATTGAGCACTGCTACAGACTGAACATTTATCCCCTCCCCCAAATTCATATGCTAAAACTTAATTTCCAGCGTGATGGTATCCAGAGGTGGGGTCTTTCGGAAGTGGTTAGGTCATAGGATAGCGCCCTCACGTATCACTGCCCTTATGAAAGAGACCCAGAGGCCCCCTCTCCCTTCTGGAAAGATGGCTATCTAGGAACCGGCAAGCAGGCTCTCAGCAGACTCAGATTCTGCTGACACCTTGCTGGGACTTCTAAGCCTCAAGAACTGTGAGAAATAAATTTCTGTCACTTAACAAGTCACTCTGTCTGTGGTGCCCTGTTATAGCAGCCCAACACATGAAGACAAACACCTATTTCTGATTTTAAAAAAATTATTGGCAAACTAATAACAGAGGAAAATTTCTTTACCTTAATAAAAGGAATCTACCAGAAACTTACAGAAAATAGTACATACAAACAATAAATTATTAAAAACTTTCCCATAAAGAGGCACAAATAAAGCAAAAATGTGAACCATATTACCAAGAAAAGATTAAAATATTAAAAAAAAAAAGACAAAAATCTGTTATTACTTACAAACTACAGCTTATCTGGGGCTTTCAAGTAAACCCATCAAATGAAAAATGATTTGGTCAATAATCTTACCATATAAAAGATCAACATTAAAAAAAAATCAAAGAATTACTGCATGAGCCAGCAATTCCACTCATAGATATATAGCCAAATGGCTCAAATAAATACTTGCACACAAAAGTTTATAAAAGCATTATTCAGAATAGCCAGAAATGGAGACAAGCCAAATGACCATCAACAGATGAATGAATAAACAAGGGGTGGTATTAAATAAAATGGAATTATAATTCCGCCATAAAAGAGGAATGAAGTAGTACTGATAGACACTACAGAAAACATCATACCAAGTGAGAGACGTTGGACAGAAAACGTCATATGTTGTATGATTCCATTTGTCTAAAATGTCCAAATAGAGAAATCTGCAAAATAGAATAGTGGTTGCCTATGGAAACCACTGGAGAGCAGGAGATAGTGGCTTCCAGTGAAATTACCTTAGGGGGAGATGAAGATTTTCCAGAATTAGATAGTGGTAATAACTACGTTAACTCTGTGAATATACTAAACAACATGTGGTAATAGCTATATAACTCTGTGAATATAATAAACAGCAAAAACATGACTCTCAAAACATGTCTTAAAGCTACTGTAATCAAAACAGTATGGCAGCAGTATAGAAATAAGTAGTTTAATAATATTGCACACCAAATGATGAGAAACATATCAAGTAAATGGCAAAAGCAGGATGTTTGAATAAATTAAGGAAACTGGATATATGAGTGAAAGAAAAGCAGATGTCCACATCATAAGCAGACCTTAAAGCAGACTGAATAAAATATGAAATCCATTACTGTCAAATACAGGAGATTTTATATTCTCAGTAGAATATAACTTCTTTAACAAAATACATAAAATACCAGTGTATCTAAATAGGCAGAAATTTTAAATTTCTATTTGGAAAGGAGACATCATAAATGTAAAAGACAAGCAAAAGAATGGGACAAAAATATCTGCAGTATACACAAGGCATTGATTTCTATGATACTAAATAGTTCACCCAAACCAACAGGTGTAGGGAGGGGGACACAATATTTTAGCTATTACCGGTGTAAAACAAAATGAGACAATTATATATATAGTTTGCAAATATAGTCACCCCTAAGAGTCTGTGAGGGCCTAGTTCCAGAACCACTCTCAAATATCAGAATCCCCGGATGCTCAAATTCTTTATGTAAAATGTCACAACATTTAACTATGTTCTAGGCACATCCCTCTGTATACACTTGAAGTAATCTCTAGATTATGTATAATGCCTGACAGAAAGTTAATGCTATCTAAATAGTTGTTATACTGTATTCTTTTATTTGTCCTTTGTTGGTATTAGTGTCTACTGTTACATTGGATTTTGTTTTTAAAATACTTTGTGCACCTTTGGTTGAATCCTCAGATGTAGAACCCACAGATACAAAGGGCCAACTATAGACAGAAAAACGTATTAATAACCACCAAACTGGACATTTAGGGAGGAAAGCTATGGACACACACACACACAGCATCTGTTTCAATGCTGGTTGAATTTCTGACCACAGATACATATGGTAATTTTACAATTTCAAAAACAATTTCAAGTGGAAAAAAGCCTAAGAGGCAAAGCTGTAGGCTTTTGAGAACCACTGAAGATTAGATTAGATTTTTGATAGATTTCCACAGCAGCTTTATAGAGAATGAATAAAAGAAGCACTGGTCTGGAAATAGGTATTGATTCATTTTCTCCATTCAACAAATGATGAGCACCTACTAGAGCCTGGCACTGGGCTAAGCGTCAGGATCAGTAAGAAATACTATAAGCTACCTCAGCAAAATATCATATATAATTTGGGCAATGGTACAAAAGAGAAGAGGAGCCACCTCCTCTTTTTTTGTTGTTGTTCTGTTTGTTTAGTTTTATTTTGGGTGGAGGTGGGTATAAAGTACTCACCATTTTATGGCATTTTAGATAACCTATTTCTGATAAATTCCTTATACTGCAATATGATCAGGAATTCCTGATACATGTAATCCATTTTTGGATAACTTACCGAAGAGAAAACAAAAATTCCAGGACCAGCCTGTGGCACAACCATAATGCAATGCTCCACAACACTGGATGTATCTAGAATGTCCTGAGTTCCCATCACAAGGCCTCCCTGTACATTCTAGGCACATGTGTGTACTCATAAGCCAAGCAACCTTGACCATTTTCTCTGTGTCCACTTGTTATTCTTTGGTTTTGTCAAAGAAGAATGAAAAAAAACTACAACATTAATACTTAATCGAAAGGAAAAATAATTTAGTGAATCATAGATATTTTTAATTATGATTTAATCACACTGGTTTCTTTTTACAGCTGACATGTTCCCATTTTATCTCAGCCATCTGCTATCTCAACAGTACCCCAGTTTTTTTTTTTTTTTTTTTTTTTTTGGAGAGGTTTTTGCTATAGGGCGCGTGCGCTCGCCAGACAGACAGAGAGAGACAGAGAGACAGAAAGTGAGAAATCACCCCCCAGGGGGGATGGCCACGCCGCAATCCCTTCTCCTCCATTCTCCTCTTGGGATCTTGGGCACGCACGCACACGCGCCCGGCGTGAGTCCAAGCCACCGGGTCCGGGACTCGAACCGCGGTCGACTACGTGGAAGTCCAGCGACATAGCCATTACGCTAACTGCTGGTCCCAACAGTACCCCAGTTTTAACACGTTTCAACACAGACTGACTGTACATTAAATCTTTTAAACTTTCTCAGCCCAGCACCAGTGGCACAAGCAGGAAACTGTTACTGTAGTGGCTTAGGCCACATGAGAGGCCTCGGTTCAGTTTCTGGCCCAACCTAAACATGACAGACACAGTGGCAAGTCTCGTTTCCCCAGGCTCCCCCATGCTCCGTGCCCCCGCCCACCTTCTCCTGCGCTGCCTTCAACAAGCCTGTCTTCAGCAGGCCATTTCCACCAAGGAGAAGGAATCCTATCCAGACTCTCCACTCTTTCCACCTCTTTGCTGATGCAAGTAAGGGTGATGACCTGCTTCCTGCTGGCACTCAAGATTATATCCATATAAGAATTCAGAGAAATGGCCAGAAGACCCTTACTACTGTCCAAGGGATCGCTGATGATTCTGATAAAAAAGAAACTAATGGAGGCATTTAAGAAGAAATTTGCCTGCAATGGTGCTGTAACTGAGCAGAATATGGAGAAGTAATTCAGCTACAGGGTGACCAGCGCAAGGACACATGCCAGTTCCTTGTAGAGACTGGACTGGCTAAGGACGATCAGCTGAAGGTTCATGGGTTTTAAGTGCTTGTGGCTCACTGAAGCTTAAGTAAGGATTTCCTTGCAATGAGTAGAATTTCCCTTCTGTCCCTTGTCACAAGTTTAAAACCCTCACAGCTTGTATAATGTAACCATTTGGGGTCTGCTTTTAACTTGGACTAGTATAACTCCTTCACATAATAAACTAAAAAGAGCCCCCCAAAAAACAAAAACCTTTCCTTCTCTTTCTTTTATCCTATTTCCTTTCTCTCTCATTAAAAAAATAATAATTTAACTTTCTTACCTTTAAATACTTTCTTAAAATTATCAACCATGATGACAAAGGAGACAGAAAAAAGAATCTGCTGATAAGTTAAGCCAAAAATTCAGGGCCAGCAGGTGGCATGGTGGTTAAAGATGCTGGATTCTCACATGGCCGACAATGTTCAAGTCCTGGACCTGGTGGCTTGCTTTCTTGCTTTTCCTTTCTCTATCTCTGTATCTCTATGGTCAAAATTTAAAAAAATAATAATGATAACAAATGGAAATAAATAAATAATTTTAAAAAGAAAAGTTTAGCCAAAAATTCATTTACCATTTTGCTTAGGGCAGGCATTTCAAAAAAGTGAGGGACATGGCAGCAGCTTCTGGCTACACCACCATCTTAGAACTTGCTGCACTGACACCTAAAGCTAAGAAAAAGGAGCTTACCTGAGGCTACCGGTCAAGTATGCAACCACCGTCACCTTAAGAAGTCAATTCTCAGGACCAGGAGATGGCGTAATGGTTATGTTGCTGGACTACTATGTAGTTGACCACAGTTTGAGTCCTGGACCCGGCGGCTTAAACTCATGCTGGGCATGTGTGTGTGCGTGCCCAAAATCCCTAGAGGAGAAGGGACTGCAGAATGGCCATCCCTCCTGGGAACTGATTTCTCTCTTTCTCTCTCTCTGTCTTTTGGCAAGTGCATGCACCCTATAGCAAAAGTCTCTCTTAAAAAAAAAAAAAAAAAAAAAAAAGTGAGAGTGAAGATAAACATGTTTTCTCAGTAATTAAAAAGTATGTCAGCAGAAATGAAAAACCCAACAGAAAAGGATAATAGGACTGGAAGACTAGTACAGAAAAACCCAATACCCCAATAAGAGTTTAAGAGAAAATCAAGGGAGAAACAAGAGAAAGAGAGAAAGTCATCAACAACTGAATTCAGAAATACTTCCTGGGGGGGCTGGCCTGGTGGCATGGTGGTTAAGGGCACTGGACTCCCACATAGCTGATTAAGGTTCGAGTCCCAGACTTCGCAGCTTACTTTCTCACTTTGTCTCTCTCTTTGTCCCTCTCTAGTCAAATTTAAAATAAATAAATAAAGTTAAATACAATATTAAAAAAGAAAATACTTCCTAGGACTAGCTCCATGACACGGCAAAAATACATGCTCAAGAATAGCCAGATTCCACATTGCAATCATGGTTCAAATCCTTGGTCCAATCAAACGAAAATACACCGAGCACCCGTGTAAATGCCCAAGATCCAAGAGGGTGGAGGCCTGGAGGAAAGGGACTGTCACGCGAACAGACTCTGAAGGGCGCTCATCCCTCTCATGCACATCTCTGCCCACTCACAGGCTCTATCATTAATAAAGGGGAGGGGGGACTTAAAAAATAATAATTCCAGGTTGAAAATGTTCATCAAATACTCAGCTCAAGTTCTTCATCACAATGGGGCACATTTTTATAAAATTTCAAAGACAAGGAGACAAAAAAAAGAACTCATCGTATAACAAATCAGGAATAATAGAATGACTTTGAGTTTTACAAGCAATGTAGGAAGCAAATGAGAAACTAGAAAACAATGGAGTTTACCTTTAAAATTTTGAAGGAAAATTTTTAAACCAGAATGTTACATTCAGTCAAATAATCTATTAAAGGTAAGGAAAGAAGGGCCAGGGGGTGGGGCAGCAGTAAAACAACTGGACCCACAAAGGAAAGGTCTTGGGGTCACGTTCTGGGACCTTTTTAAGCATGCTGAATATACACACACTTGCCCGTGATCCAGGCTGGCTGGTACGAGGGGTGGATCACAGCCTGGAGACCCCTTTGGGGGGTACTCTCCCCATTATTGAGAAATAAATGAAATTTTAAAAAATGGAGACAGTGTTAATACACCTATCTCATTTTTTAAAAAATAAGAGGGGCCAGCAGGTGGCATGGTGGTTAAGGGTGCTGGACTCCCATACGGCCAATGGTGGTTTGAGTCCCGGACCTCGTGACTTGCTTTCTCACTTTCCCTCTCTCTTTCACTCTATTCATCTCTGGTCAAATTAAAATAAATATAAATAAATAAGTAAAGGTTAAATCATTATTTTTTTAAATTTAAGAATATATTTTCAGTCATTCAAGATTTCAAAAGTTTCTTCTGTTTGTTTGTTTTTTAGGTTTTAGCCATGGAATGTGTGCGCTCACTAGAGAGAGTGACAGAGAGGAAAAGTGAGAAATCACCCCCAAGAAGGATGGCCACTCAGCAACCCCTTTTCCTCCATTCTCCCCCTGGGATTCTGGGGATGCACATACATGCACCCAGTGTGATTTTCAAGCTGCCACTCTGGAACTCAAACTGCAGTCGCCATGTGGGAATCCAGTGCCTTAACCACCCAGTCATTTGCTGACTCCCAAGGTTTCAAAAGTTTAACTCATATGAATCCTTCCTTTCGCTGGCAGCTACTTGGATAATATGTTCTGCCAAAGCGAAAGTCTAAACTAAGAAAGAAGTGAGATCTGAAATACAAGGAATCCCCACACGAAGAGGCAAAGAATATCCCTAAGGTGAAGAGAAGGCCGAGGACAATATACATGCGCGTAAAAACAGTGGTCAAGTGAGTCCAGATGGAAGCACATCTCCAGGGATTTGAAGCTCACAGAATACCTAAAGTGTCTGCTCTTTCTGGAAGGAAATTTGGACAAACTGCAATTTGAACTACATTAATGAGTAGTAGAAAAGTAAACAATAGGAAAAAATATGAATTTCAGAGAAAACCAAAATTATATAGTAAAGTAAAATGATCATGGATTACTACATGGCTTAACTGTAATAGCACTTTTTTTTTTTTTTTTTTGAGAGGTTTTCGCTATAGGGTGTGTGCGCTCGCCAGAAAGACAGAGAGAGACATAGAGACAGGAAGCGAGAAATCACCCCCCAGGGGGGATGGTCACGCCGCAATCCCTTCTCTTCCATTCTCCTCTCGGGATCTTGGGCACGCGCACGCCCGGCGTGAGTTTATGTCACCAGGTCTGGGACTTGAACCGCGGTCGGCTACATGGGAGTTCAGCGATATAGCCATTATGCTGCTAGTCCCAAGCACTTTTGGTTTTAATGTGAAACACTGAATACCATATGGGAGTTCAGCGACATAGCCATTACGCTAACTGCTAGTCCCAAGCACTTTTGGTCTTAATGTGAAACACTGAATACCATATGGGAGTTCAGCGACATAGCCATTACGCTAACTGCTAGTCCCAAGCACTTTTGGTCTTAATGTGAAACACTGAATACCATTCTTGCAATCCACCAGGTCCCGGATTTGAATTGCAGTTGGCCATGTGGGAGTCCAGTGTCCCAACCATCATGCCACCTACTGGCCTCCCATTCTAAGCAAAGTTATAAATACCTACACTAAAAGATTGGGAGAATGAAACATTCCTAGGGACGAGAATAAAGAACTAATTTTTAATCTGTCATAATGGGAAATCAAAAGATAATACCTAAATCTACAACACTAGAATATGAGAATTAAGGACATGGAGGTAAGGGGAAGTGGGAGGATGAGTGGGAAAAAGATTGTTGCTTTTCAAAACAAGTCTTACAGAACTATTGACTAAACTATGCACATCAATACTTTAATGAAATAAAAAGGGCCGGCAGGTAGAGTGGTGGTAAAGGGTGTTGGACTCCCACATGATTGATCGAGTCCTGGACCTGGCAGCTTATGTTCTCACTCCCCACCCCCCCAGTCAAATTAAAATAAATAGTTAAATAAAATAATTCTTTAAAAAAATTAAATACTTTAACTAAAAATACAAAATAAACAGGGCCGGCAGATGGTGTGGTGGTTGCGATGCTGGCCTCCCACATGGCTGACCAAGGCTCGAATCCTGGACCTGGCACCTTGCTTTCTTACTCTCCTTCTCTCTCTTGAGCTCTTTCTGGTCAAATCAAAACCTAATAATAATGATAATAAAATAATTATTTTTTAAATACAAAATAAAAACAGATAATTCATGATTCTTTATTCAGATTAAAATTTTCCCAACAATAGGCCAGCTGGGTGGTGCAGTGGAAACATGCTGCTCAAGTAAAGCAGGGCCCACATGGAAGACTGCAGGTTTAGTTCCTGGTCCATTCTCCTGTGTGCCTGGCATGCACGCCTGTGATCCTGGCTGGGTGGGAAGGCTGGGGGATTGCAGCGAGCGACCCTGTTGAGGGTGTTTGTCTCGCTTTCTCATGTGAAAGAAATAAATTAAAAAAAAACTTGGTTCCAATAGGAACTTTTTTCCTCCTTTCATGTGTTGGATTCTCCAATTTTTCTACCAACAAAATGTATTGACTTCTATAATAAACTCAAGTCATTTAACTAAAAACTTAAATTATTTAACTACTGCCTAATATTCAAGAAATCAACTGCAACTCCAAATATGATTTACAGATGTTCCTATGTCATATGATACCCAATCTGGCCCACCTCAGGAAGAAACAGCAGCTGACCTAGCAGGAGTTACCTCGGTAGTTTCCATATGAGGAATGTACCCAGATGACAGTATCTGACACTGGGTTTCTCTCTGTAAGTCTACATTCTTTCAATGTACTATAGACACATGGGGTTGGCAAGTGGCGTGGAGCTTATGAGTGCTAGACTCCACATGGCTGACCACAGTTTGAGTCCTGGACCTGGCGGCTTGCTTTCTAACTTTCTCTCTCTCTCACTCTGTCCATCTCTGGTCAAATTTAAATAAATAAAAGTAATTTAAGAAGTACTATAGAAACAGTTTCTAGGTACACCGTAAAAAACTGAAATCACGGAACCAGCAGTTAGCGTAATGGCTATGTCGCTGGACTCCCACATAGTCGACTGCGGTTCGCGTCCAGGACCCGGTGGCTTAAAACTCATGCCGGGCGCGTGTGCATGCGTGCCCAAGATCCTGAGAGGAGAATGGAGGAGAAGGGATTGCAGCGTGACCATCCCCTCTGGGGGGGTGATTTCTTGCTTTCTGTCTCTATGTCTCTCTCTGTCTGTCTGGTGAGCGCACGCACCCTATAGCGAAAACCTCTCCAAAAAAAAAATAAATAAACTGAAACCATAAATAAACTTTAAAATGTGCCCTAAGGTGACAACAATTTCAATTTTTTTTATATCTTTATTATACTCAACACTGAAAGTTTTCAGTATATGTAAACTGCAATCTGCAATACTAAATATTGTATTATGTAATTAGATAGGATTTTTTATTGCCAGATGGTGCATGAGATCACCAGAGAGGCGGAGAGAGAGGGGGGGGAGAGGGAGAAAGCACTCTTCAGTGGGTCATGGTCACACCACAATCCCTTCTCTCCACTCTCCATCCTGTCAGGATTTGGGGTATGCATGCACATATGCCAGGTACATACACCAGGAGTGTTTTGCAAGCCACCAGGGCTGGATTCAAACCACAGTCGCCCATGTGGGATCCAGGCTCTTAACCGCTAGGCCACAGAGCCAGCTCAAGAGCACTTATTTTTGGGACCAGCAGTTAGCGTAATGGCCATGTCGCCGGACTCCCATGTAGTCGACCACGGTTCGAGTCCTGGACCCGGTGGCTTAAACTCACACCGGGGGGAACCAGCAGTTAGCGTAATGGCTATGTCGCTGGACTCCCACGTAGTCGACCGCGGTTCGCGTCTCGGACCCGGTGGCTTACAACTCACACCGGGCGCGTGTGCGTGCGTGCCCAAGATCCCGAGAGGAGAATGGAGGAGAAGGGATTACGGCGTGACCATCCCCCCTGGGGGGTGATTTCTTGCTTTCTGTCTCTCTGTCTCTCTCTGTCTGTCTGGCGAGCGCACGCGCCCTATAGCGAAAAACCTCTCCAAAAAAAAAAAAAAAAAAAAAACTCACACCGGGCACGTGTGCGTGCATGTCCAAGAGGAGAATGGAGGAGAAGGGGCTGTGGCATGACCATCCCCCCTAGGGGGTGATTTCTCGCTTTCTGTCTCTCTGTCTCTGTCTGTCTTTCTGGTGAGTGCACGTGCCCTATAGCAAATCCTCTTTTTATGGAGAGACACCTCATTTTTTGGAGAGCTTTTTGCTATAGGGCACGTGAGCTCGCCAGAAAGACAGAGAGAGACAGACAGAAAGCGAGAAATCACCCCCCGGGGGGATGACCACACTGCAATCCTTTCTCCTCCATTCTCCTCTCGGGATCTTGGGCATGCACGCACATGTGCCCAGCATGAGTTTAAACCACCAGGTCCAGGACTCGAACCACGGTCAACTACATGGGAGTCCAGCAACATAGCCATTACGCTAACTGCTGGTCCCAAGAGCACTTATTTTTATTTTATGACTTTATATAGCTGTCAAGCTGTCAGGTTTCTAGCTAGAAAAGTTAATATGGTCAGAGTTTTATAAAACATAATTCAGGTAAGTAAATACTGTCATATCGTCTCTTCATCTACAGAATGACCACAACAGTGATAGTGATTACAGGTTGTTTATGAAGAAATTTGCTTAGACTGGGGAACTAGACCAATCTACAGACAGATGTCCTCCAGGCAAGGCCGTTACAAAGGTTTTCATGTAATGATGTATAGTGAATGAATGTAAATAAATACATTTAAATTTAAAAATTAAAAAAAAAGAGTGACCTGAGGGAACAGCAGGTGGCATGGTGGTTAAGGTGCTGGACACTCTCACATGACCAAGCACAGTTGGAGTCCTGGACCTGGTGGCTTGCTTTCTCACTTTCTGTGTATGTGTGTGTGTGTCTATGTGTCTGGTCAAATCAAAAAATAAGTGAATGAATAAATAAAATAAAATAAAAAATTATTTAGGAAAAAAGAGTGATTTGATTTGTTTGGATTTGGTGTAGAGTCATTTCTGGATTTAAGGAAAACTAAACAAGGTTCACAGCTTGTTATGCTAGTGTCAGACAGCTGTGGAGAACTCGAATCTAAAAAAGATTTATTTTTTGCACTTAAAAGTGAGGCAGAGGGACTAGCAGTTGGTGTAATGGCTATGTTGCTGGACTCCCATGTAGTCGACCACGGTTTGAGTCCCAGACCTGGTGGCTTAAACTCACACCAGGTGTGTGTGTGTGTGTGTGTGTGTGTGCGTGCCCAGGATCCCAAGAGGAGAATGGAGGAGAGATGGGATTGTGGCACGGCCATTCCCCCCGGTGGGTGATTTCTTGCTTTCTATCTCTCTAGGTCTCTCTGTCTTTCTGGTGAGCACATGTGCCCAATAGCAAAAACCTCTCCAAAAAATAAATAAATAAATAAAAATAAGAAATAAAAGTGAGGCAGAATAGACATACCTGAAGGCATAGTCAACATGTCTCATTTAATTCTGCCTAATGATGCCAAAGACTATGTTGTCTCCATTATTAATCAATAAACCCTAGTTTGGTAGTGCGGCCTGCAGGTTTACAAACACTCCCCTTCCCTACTCTCAACACCAGTCAAATACTCCTTGGCATGGAATGCTATTGAAATCTTTCTCTCCAATTAGCAACAAAAATGAGCTACTACCAGAATTTTTTTTCAAAGTCAAATTTTACCAATTTACAGAGAACATACTTCTTGATTAGTGGCTACTACCAACTTAATCTTACTCAAAACTTTATATTCGTACTACAGTAATTTAGGGAAATACTACCATCTCTGCAGGCTTTTAGAGAGCTCACAGACTTTAGAGGTTTATCTGGCTTCTTAATACCTCCATCCACCTCCATCTTACCCACCCCCAAAAAGCTGCAGTTTTTTATTTTGTTTTTGAAACAGCTTACTTTTTCCATCTTGAGTTTTCCCAAACTATTTCAGGGTTCTGACAATTCTGCCAGTGACTCAGTCTCCTCCTGGGAATAGCTGCCTCATTATCACTATTAAAAACAGTCACTCCTAATACTGACCGATAAGGATCTGGAAACTCATTGTAACTTCAGGAATGCAAATCCCACCCTACCCAATCTAATGATAAATGGACTACAAATGGAAATAACAGGCTTACCACAGAACAGAACTCTGGCAGTCTTTGTGTTCTAAGTAAACTATAGAGTTGTATGTGTATCCTAATTCTTACCAACATGAGGAATTTGTTACTATTTCCTTCCTCGTAACCAGTTAACACATAACTAAGAGCCAAGCAAACAAAAAGGAAACAGGCCCAGGCGCAGTGGTGCACAGGGCAATATCGCTGGGGAGGATAGAAGTCCGGGCGAGGTCAGGGTCGGATTCCCAGGCCACCTCAAACACGTTGGACACCTTTGTGTGCACCTACAATTATGGCTAATAGGGAGGCGGGGGCAGGAAGATCACCACACAGCAAGAACCTGCTCAAAACTCCTTTCTGTCTTCTCCCTCTTTCTCATAAAAAAAAGTGGGAAAATTAACACACACACACACACACACACACACACACGAACTCAGAAGTGAGTGCCCTAATATTTTAAGATAATGCAGCCTTCCTGATCTTCTTTTTCAGAAATATTATGTGCAGTACATGTGTTCAGTGGGTAACTTTTGTTCTTGGCAAGTTACTCCTCCTGCTTGGAAAATCAACATCAGATAACCTCAAATAAGAGGTCATTCCAACATCCCTGAAATGGAACAACTGTTCAGATATTTAATTCTTGTAAAAAGAATAACCAAAACAGAGATGATCATAAATTTATTTTTATCATTACCATTTTGTTTCTATCTAGTTTGCTCAGCATTAGAAGAATGTGACATAATCATAGTCCATTATTTTGGAAACCTGAGATACTGCTAAAGAAACAACTAATTTCTATATCTACACACTGCCCCAACTCCAAAAATAAGTGATGCCTTGAATGTTTTTCCAGATCAAGTAGTATGTATCTGGGCCATTCTGTATTCACAAAAAATACACAGCTCAGAGGTTAACTCATTGATACCATGAACTCCTTTGGCAATGTGTAGACTACTGTATCTTCAGAATTGTGTATACAAACACACACACACACACACACACACACACAGAGCAAAAGCCAATTACAGCCCTCCTCACCCATCTCCATGGTGAATTAATGATAGCTGGGACTTAGGACCAGTTCTCCAAAGTGGAAAATCCCCTTCCTCAGTCTGTGTGAGTGTCAGGGATCCCCTTACTCAATCTTTGTCTTGTTCCCACAATCCCTTAGTATTCACTACACAAAGTGTCTGTCATCTTGTAAGACTACATATTAAGTTTATAAACGTGTACTTTATTGGATACCCCAAAGTAGTAGTCAAAATAAACAATGGTCACAATAGATTTATAGTCTCTTGTTATGGTGTGGCTTGTCATTTTCTGGCGCTTACCTAATGTATGCTTTTTGTATGGATAGAATTACATTACTCTAGTGTGGAATCACCTAGTATCTATCCACTTAAAGATCTAGTCATAAAAACAAAACTTCTTGGGCAAGGAGTGCCTGTATATTAAAATGGTTCAAATATACTTCTAAAAAAATAGTATAATGGGCTAGGAGGTAGAGTGGAAGTTAAAACAGCTGAATCCCACATGGAAACTGTATGGTTTGAGTCCCAGATTAGTGGCTTAAAAATCACACTGGATGCAAGTGCATGTGTGCCCCAAATCCCAAAGGGCTGAATGGAGGAGAAAGGACTGTGGTGTGGCCATCCCATCAGGGAGCGATTTCTCACTTTCCCTCTCTCCCTCTCTCTTTCTCTCTCTCTCTGGCTTTGCACATGTGCCCTGTAGCAAAAAAAAAAAAAAAAAAAAAAAAAAGGGACCAGCAGGTTACATAATGGTTATGTCACTGGATTCCCACATAGTCAATAGTGGTTTGAGTCCTAAAACCCGGTGACTTAAAACTCATACCAGACACAAAATTCACATGTGTGTCCGAGACCCCAAGAGGAGAATGTAGGAGAAGGGATTGGAGCATGACTATCCCCCCGGGAGGTCATTTCTCGCTTTCTGTCTCTCTGTCTCTCTGGTGAGTGCGCACGCACTATAGCACATACCTCTCTTTAAAAAAACGGTAATGGCAAGTCTGTTAAGTACAATAATTTCCAAATTGTAGCCAGTAAGATATTTTTAAGATGTCTGCAATAACTACAATGTGACAAGAAAATTAGTCATTTCAGATGATGGCAGGTGACATGGTGGTTAAGGTGGTAGACTCCCACATGGCCAACTGCAGTTCAAGTCCTGGACCTGGTGGCTTGCTTTCTCAATTTCCCTTTCTTTGTCTCTTTCTGGTCAAATTAAAAAATAACAGTAATAATAAATAAAATAATTCTTAAAAAATAGTCTTCTAAAAAAAAAAAAAAAGACTATTAGTGATTTCTATTGATGATAAAGCCAGAGGCATAGCTAACACCATGGTTGGAAGGAGACACTAAATTTCTGTTAGAGATTAGTGAAAATACATGTGTAGCTATTTTCTCATTCAAATTCCTGATGCTGAGGACTTTTAAAATATAATCATTCTGGGACATTTAAAGGGGTATGACAATCCCTTGCTTTTACTTCTTCATTTTAAAGATATAAGAACTATGGAGAATGATGAAACTGCTTGCCTGAAATGTACTGATTCCAAATCACTGGGTATTGTTTACAGTAGATCACTGTTTTCTTCTGAAAACCTGAACCTCAAATCTGCCAATACTTAGCTAGCTAGCTCTTATGATGCAGTGTAAAGAACAATAAACTTCAAACTAAGAAAACTTGTATTACAGTTTCAGCTTGCACCTCAGTTTCATGATCTGTAAAATGAAGATAACTGACCCAACTATGGAAGAACCTAAATATGAAAAACAACTTAAAAATCTATTTTAGAGTCCTACAGCAATACCTTCAAAGGCAATGTTATCAATGAATTCCAAGAGAAATAAAATACAAATTTTTTTCGTGTTCTTTGAGTATCATCAAATTCAGATTTATTCCATACACTAAATATTTTATGCTATCAGATCTCCTGAAGGACAAAATGACCCTAGAAATAAGGCTCTTCAAGTGAAAGATGATATGTTTACAACAAAAAGAACTGGCTTTGGAAGCGGAGTATTAGAAGACATGTGCCTATAATTCTAGGCAAAAATGTTGTTTTCTCTGAACCTCCAGTTTTGAATCAGTAAAACAGAAATAAACGCTAAGAGCCATATGAGATTTCCATGAAGATCATTAAGTCAGTCCCCTTTTCTTAAAGGGGCCAAAGAAAAATACGTAATTTAGAGATAACCAACTGGAGCAATAAGGAAGATTTCTGATTTCATATTATTGATATTTACTTCCTCCTCCTCCATTACCTGATAAGGTTACTTTTTCTAAAGATTGATTTATTTAATTTTATTTATTTATTTAGAGATTTTTGCTATAAGGCACATGTACTCACCAGAGAGACAGACAGTAAACAAGAAATTGCCAACAAGGGGGATGCTCACATTGCAATCCCTTCAACTCCATTCTCCTCTCGGGATCTTGGGCACGCACGCGAGCACACACACGCGCCCAGTGTGAGTTTAAGCCACTGGGTCTGGGACTCGAACCGCGGTCGGCTACATGGGAGTCCAGTGACATAGCCATTACACTAACTGCTCAGCAAGCCATTTTTTCCATAGGAACTCCTTGTTTAAAAAATTACACAGTACAAATGTGCACTGAAAAGGAAAGGGATTAAAACCAAATTTCTAAACCAGACAAAAGCCAATAAACATTTGGATGACAAGAATCACAGGGAACCAGCAGTTAGCATAATGGCTATGTCTCTGGACTCCCACGTAGTCGACTGTGGTTCGCGTCCCGGACCCAGTGGCTTAAAACTCACACCAGGCGCGTGTGCGTGTGTGTCCAAGATCCGGAGAGGAGAATGGAGGAGAAGGGATTTCAGCGTGACCATCCACCCTGGGGGGTGATTTCTTGCTTTCTGTCTCTATGTCTCTCTCTGTCTGTCTGGTGAGCGCACGCACCCTATAGCGAAAATCTCTACAAAAAAAAAAAAAAAGAATCACACAAAATAATGTAAGTGCTTAAGTATCCACACATACAAGTGGAAAAAAATATACTAATAGAGGTAAGGCCACTCGATTTCTTCCCACATACTTTGTTTTGCTTGTCACCACAAAAAGAATTCAAAGTGGCCAACTGTAGCCATGTTAAAGGGACAATATGCAAACACAGTTTAGTCGACTAGGAACAATATACAGAAAATACAGTAAGTATTTCAGGAAACACAAAAGGTCAGTGGTGCAAAGCAGATTTGCTAAACACCAGGGGTGGAAAAAGGAACCATTATCTGTCCTGCCCTCCTATCTCACCCTTTAATTTGTAGCTATAACTGCAAGCTGTTTTAAAGACAATGGCAATGTTATAAGGGTACCTTCATGCTGTGCCAAAGCACATACACACAGCAATTCAGAACAATCTGGTTTTGTTTTTTTTTTTCATGAGAGCAAAGGTTGCAGCCAAATGAAATGGGTGGAAACCATGTTAAACAATCTTGGAATTAGCTAATTGGATATAGGAAAAAATTGTCCTAATGCAGATGCTAAGTTCCCTTCCTCCTTTGCACAATAAAAATTTTTACTATTAGAAATAAATTTCTCTACTCAAGAAAGGTTTCCATTTACTAAAACCTAAACATGGCCTATTTTTAAGTACAAAGGTTTGAAAGACCATACGTCGTTTCCTTGTATGATCTGTATGATTAAAATACATGCAGTGGATGCCAGATTTGACATCATATAACATTCAAAAGAACGCTGTGTAAAAACAACTATAATATAAGCCTTTTCGTATACATCGAGGCACTGCAACTCTAGGAAAAACCATGTGTTTCACAAACATTTAGGAAAGTCAACAAAGCCAACTAATAACAAAAGAAGCCTAAAGTTTGGTTTGTTTATGGGTATTGTAGTGTAAACAAATTATTCTCTCATATGTTTTTTTAAGTCCATTTTCTTAATCATAATAAAGTTCAAAACATTATGCAATTATTTTCAAAAGTTTAATGTTCACATAACCTCATGGCTTAGTTTCAATGAGCACAGTATAAACTCAAATTGTTTTTTAAATGACTGGGAAAAGAGGACTATGTATTATATTTATATGAACACATACTTAAGATTTTCAACTCAAATGTAAAGTTCATTTGATAAAACACTGAGCTACTCTACTATTAGACCACTTTTAAAATGTGATACTTTTATCAGTCATTGTGGCCTGCCAATATTTTATTCTATATATCCTGTCTAAATTAATTAATGTTTTTCGTTAATTACTTCAAGGCAAAAATCAGAAAAGAGATGTCAAACAGTTCAACAATGATAAATGATAATTTTATAATCAAACCAACATAGAACTTATCTGTAAGACAAAAGAAAATGAGGGGTAAGATTCAGATTCTGGAGATAAACTCCTATTGAGCTGATTCGGTGAAAATTTTTATGATGAAACAACTGTATTGCTGATTTTTTTAAAAAAGGTTTTTGCCATAGGGAGCTTACACTTGCTGGAAAGAGACAATAACAAGGAAAGTGAGACATAAGCAACCCCTCACGGGGGGGGGGGGTGGGGTGGGGGGGGGTGGGGTGGGGGTGGTGATAAGAGCCATGCCACAGTCCCTTGTCCTCCATTCTCCTGTCAGGATCTTACATGTGCACACGGTACTCAATGATATTTAAGCTGCAGTTCTAGGATCTGAACCACAGTTGGCCATGTGGGAGTCCAGTACTTTATCCACTGCACCACCTGCTGGCCTCTACTGCTGATGTTTTGGTTTTTTTTTTTTTTTTTGGAGAGGTTTTCGCTATAGGGCGCCTGCGCTCGCCAGACAGACAGAGACAGACATAGAGACAGAAAGCGAGAAATCATCCCCCGGGGGGGATGGCCACACCGCAATCCCTTCTCCTCCAGTCTCCTCTTGGGACCTTGGGCACCGCGCACACACACGCGCCCGGCCTGAGTTTTAAGCCACCGGGTCTGGGACGTGAACCGCGGTCGACTACATGGGAGTCCAGCGACATAGCCATTACGCTAACTACTGGTTCCTCTACTGCTGATTTTTAAGAATCATTTTTTAAATAATCATTTTCAATAGCAATTTGAATGCACTAATCAGAATTTATATTTTAGGTTGATTGCTAGCGCTAGAGAAATCTACTGCCCAAACTAAAATGAAAAGGGAATTGAAAAAGATAATGTCTTCTCAGACAGACTGTTTCTTGTGTTTTGTTTTGTTTTGTTTTAGTTTTTTGTGCTTTTTTTTGGTATACAGCGTGTGTGCTCCCCAGAGACAGACAGAAAGCGAGAAATCACCCCCTAAGGGGATGGTCACGCTGCAATCTCTTTTCCTCCATTCTACTCTTAGAATTTTGGGCATGCATGCCCAGGCGTCCAGCATGAGTTTAAGGTCTGGGACTCAAACCAGAGTCAACTACATGGGAGTCCAGCGACATAGCTGTTACGCCATCTGCTGGTCCTGGAAAAGGCTGTTTTTAAAAGAACCACAAAGGGTTAATGCTCTTCTTGGGCAGTTCTAACTCTAGGTTTAGCAACTTCTACCCTAATTTCTGAAGAAAAGAAACTTATTATAATGCCACCAAAAAGCACAAGAACTCTGGCTAAAAATTTTATTTTTTAACACAGGTTGTATATCCCTTGTCTGAAAAGCTTGGGGACAGAAGTGTTCTTTTTACTTGTTTAATTTTTGTTTGTTTGGTTGGTTTTTGTTTGTTTGTTTTTCTGTTTCTGGCATATTTACATACATGTAATAAGATATGCTGAGGGTAGGACTACTACGGTGTAGATAATGGTTTGTCTCCCAAAGGCTCATCTTCTAGAAGCTTGGTCCTCAGCTTTGGAAGGTGGTGAGACTTTTATTAAAAGCAGCAGAAACAAATGGAAAGGCACCATTCAAACAGCTGGGGGACAGAAGTGACAAATAAAGGAAATGGAAAAGTCTGTTTCCTCTTCTCCCCTCTCTCTTTGTATGTGGCTGTTGACCTGCCTGCTTCTCTTGGCCATGTTGTGTTACAGTACCATAGGCTGGTCAGAAGCCAGCCTCACACTCACAGACTTTTCAGTTACAACAACTGTGAGTCAAATAAACCTCTATTTATAAATCATCTAGTCTTGGGCCAGCAAGTGCCACAGTGGTTATGGTGCTAGACCCTACACAGTTGACTCAGACCCAGAAACGTGAAAAACACACTGTGTGTGTGTGTGCATGAGCATGCATGCCCAAAATTGCAACAAGAGAATGGAGAAGATGGGACTGCAAGCGTGGCCATTCATCACAGGGGGCTATTTCTCACTTTTTCTGTCTCTCTTTGCTGAGTGCA
This sequence comes from Tupaia tana, assembly GCA_026018925.1. Classification (NCBI taxonomy): domain Eukaryota; kingdom Metazoa; phylum Chordata; class Mammalia; order Scandentia; family Tupaiidae; genus Tupaia; species Tupaia tana. Next base: position 220,791,511 of record JAKSZU010000001.1, on the reverse strand, counting down.
CACGCCCTGTAGCAAAAACCTACTTAATTAATCATCTAGTTTCAAATATTTCTGCCTAGAAATTCTAAACACAAAATTTATTTATGTCTTATACACACCTTACATACATTCATTGGCCTAAAGGTAAAAGATCAGGTATAGAATTTTCTTTTTGTGATGTCATGTTAGCATTCAAACAATTTCAGATTTCGAATCATTTCAGATTTTTGGATTACGGATACTCAACGTATAAATTGTTTTTAAAAATACTTTGTAAACAAACAAAATCACCAGCCTCAGAACTCTAAGTCTACAAAGAGGATTACAGTAAAAAGGGGCTGGCTCCTATTTATAGTGACTTTAAGCAAAATCACTTATTATTTAAGATTGAGCCACACTTTTTAATTTATACAGCACATTGAAATGAGGCAAGAAGTTGAGTACTTGTCAAAGCATTGTACAAGGCAAAACAGAGTACATCTCACATCCCAAAATGACAGTCCCCAAACTGCCCAAAGCAAATATTTATATATTGGCTTTTTTCCTTTTCACCTTAAAAAAAAACAGACTATAGAATCCTTTGTGAAAGAAACAGTCGCCCATGATAAAGAAAACATACATAATATAGCAAACCTTTTAAAATTATAGAGGGAAATGATTTTATAAATAAACAAAATAAAATATAAATGAAAATAATTCAGCATGTTTCATGTATCTGGAACCTACTTAAAGGTCAAAACAAAAAGCTTAACTGACCGAACACAGAAAACTAATAAATCATTTACTTCAATGAAACCCTCACCTCACCCTCTCTATTTTGAAGTGCAAGAATTCTGCTAATATCTTGACATCTGTGGAAACTGTAGTTTGGAGTGTTTTTTTTTGTTTTGCTGCTTTTGTTTTGCATCTGACTGACTACTATGGACCAAAGGGGGAAAAAAACATCGTATGAAAACATACGTTTCAAGTTCACAACCAAGAGAAGTGGCAAGAGTGGAGAGGCTGAAGTGCAGAAGAATTCTACCTCTCCCCACCAAAATGACACTTGAGATTATGTCTAGCCAGCATCCCAATTCATATATTCTCAAAGATGTTTTCATGGATGAGAATTACAGTGATAGTGCTAATGAGTTAGAAGGCTGGTGTCTCAAATACAGAACATAATCTGCTATTGCCAACACAAAAAGTGTAACACTCGCTACATAGCAGAGATTTTACAGTGCTTAATGATAGAATGGGGTTACCATAGTAGTACAACTCATAAGCATAAACAGATTTCAAGCCAGGTTTGTTAGACTTGAGACATATGCTAAATCATACGAAACGACTTCTTCACTTTAGCAGCATACATGTCACTATAACTAAGCAAAAAATCCAAATATACTTCTTTCTCTTGTATATTCTTATGAGGTATCAAGATTGCTTGTTTTCCTGATGTCAAAACCTAAGGTTTTTAATAGATTTTTAGAAACGCACAGACTTTTTTTTTCTTTTCTTTTCTTTTTTTTTTTTTTTTAAATTAAAACATGTTACTGGGATAGGGCCAGCTGTTGACTTGGTGGTTAACGTGCTAGACTCCAACATGGCTAATGTGGTTCGAGTTTCAGACCTGGTGGCTTGCTTTCTCACTTTCCCTTTCTCCTCTCTGTCTCTCTCCGGTCAAATTAAAAAAGTAATAGTAGGGGCCAGCAGGTGGCATGGTGACTAAGGGCACTGGACTCCAACATGGCCGACCAGGGTTCGAGTCCTGGACCTGGTGGCTTGCTTTCTCACTTTCCATCTCTCTCACTCTCTCATTCTGTACCTCTCTGGTCAAATTAAAATAAATAAAATTAAATTAAAAAAATAGTAATAGTAAACAAATTAAATAAATAATTATTAAGAAAAAATGTCGTTACTGGGGGCCAATGAATAGCATGGTGGCCAAGACACTGGGTTTCCACATGACCAACAGCATTTCGAGTCCCAGAGTTGGCTTCAAAAATCACAACAGATAAATGAGATAGACACGTAGATAAACGTGTTACTAAAGCCATCTTTACCCACACTTACATATGTGTGTGTTAGATGAGGGCATTTATTCCTCTATGATTTAGCTTAGTCCCAAAGAATTTTCCTCATGATTCTGTCTTATGTAGTAACTCTAGCTATTTCCTTATACCAGTTAATATACTAGCTTCGCTTTTTTTTTTGGAGAGGTTTTTGCTATAGGGTGCGTGCACTTGCCAGACAGACAGAGAGAGACAGAAAGCAGGAAATCACCCCCCAGGGGGGCTGGCCAGGCCGCAATCCCTTCTCCTCCATTCTCCTTTCGGGATCCTGAGTACGCACGCACACACGCCCAGTGTGAGTTTAAGCCTCCCGGTCCGGGACTCGAACCGCAGTCGACCACGTCGGAGTCCAGAGACATAGCCATTACGCTAACTGCTGGTCCCTAGTTTCACTATTTCTCATACTACAATTATAACATCAACCCACTAGCAAAAACAAACAACATAAAACAAACTTTTAATCAGGTACTTTACCACAAAATTACTCATTATCAACATGCCAATTCTCCCCTCTCAAAAGATTAGTTACGTATGTTTATAGTGCCAAAATAACAGCAATCAAGTATATGTCAAAAAAGTCATGGTAGTCAAGTATAGTATGTGTCAAAGTCTTTACTTCACATGCACACTAAACTCAAATCTAGATTACAGAAGGGGTAATACAATCTATGGTAGGAAACTTCCCCACAAAATCCTCTTTACTGATGGAAATAATCAGAAAACTGTCTTGTAATACCCACTGAAGGTGGAATTAGATTGCCTGAAAATGGCATGAAATTTTTGCTTATTAGATGAGACTAGAGAAGTTAAGAAACATGGAACTTGCTCATTGGTTCGTTCTTAAGAATCAAATATTTAAGAAATAATGACAGAATAATCAAAACTCTTCAAATCTAAAAGCAAATGCATTAAATACTCAGCTACAAAGTCCAAGTATATAAAGCTTAACAGACCACATTTTGAGAACTGAGAAAAATCAAAATAAATGCGTACATAAGAGCTTCCTAAACTTCATCTGCAATTTGATTAAACTCCTGGCAACACTAACAAATATAAAATTTCTGCTCCTAGCTTCAAAAACAAGTAGGGAAAGTGGTCGAGTTTGGAGTTAAACATTTATTTCACAGATTTAAACACCTTCTGATATCTCCTTAAAGTCTGTCTTTCCAAAATCACTAGCGATCATCATTAAATTCTTAGTAGTTTCCAGGCCCAAAAGGAGGCCCAAATGACAAATAGTAAGATAAAAAAATCACCCCAGCTCTTTTATGGTACTGACATTTTAACAGGAAAAACAGAAAAATAGTTACAACTACTTGTAAGAGCTAAAACTATCAACCTCTTAGAAGAAACGTTTGTAGGGGCCAGCAGGTGATGTGGTGGTTAAGGTGCTGGATTCCTACACGGTCGACCACGGTTTTAGTCCAGAACCTAGTGGTTTGAAAATCATACCAGGTGCATATGCATGTACACCCAAAGTCCCAGAGGAGAATGGAGGAGAAGGGATTGTGGCCTAGCCAACCCCTTGGGGGTGATTTCTAACTTTCTTTCTGTCTCTGTCTCTCTCCAGCAAGTCCATGTGCCATAAATAAATTAAAAGAAGAAATGTGTAAATCTTCATGACCTTGGAATAAACAATCGTTTTTCAAGCTATGACACCAAATGTGCAAGTGGGAGAAGAAAACTAGATGACTGAATTTTACCAAAAATTTTAAATTTACTATTTTAACCAGCAAGTGAAAACAATACACACACTAAATGGAAGAAAATACTTGGAAATTACAGAGCTGTTTGAAACATTTAAAGAACTCTTACAACTCAATTAATACAAAAACAAATAACCCAGTTAAAAGATAAGTAAAGGACCTGAACTGACAATTCTCAAAAGATGATATACTAATGGCTAATTAGCATATGAAAAGATACTTGTCATGTTGGCCTTGAGGTAAATGCAAGTTAAAACCACAATGAGATATCATCTCATACCCATTACAATAGCTGGAATAAAAAAAAAAAAAAACAGATGAGTTTTGGCAAGGATGTGGGTAAACTGGAACCCCAACATATTACTGAACCTTTACTTATGGGCCAAATCCTGCTGCTTACTCTAAACCTTTAAAGATATCACTGCATGTAATCCTAGTACCTCTCTGAGATTTGGACGGTTATTATCCCTTCATCACTCACCTTTTCTTACAAACTGTCTATCAGAGAAGACATAGCTGTGTATGTTTAATCCTGTACAGTAATCAAATACATTAAATATTTATACACACGTTTCTTTAACTGAGCACCAGATGAAGCACTTAAGTTTAGAGACCATGTTTTATAATGTTTAACTTTTAAACTCTAGAATCACACTCAGTAAGGCAAAAGCTGATCACTGACAAGCAGTTCTAAGAGCTGAAACCTCCTAAAAGACATTTCCCATCTCACACTTCACTTGGGAGGCATTTACCCATTATGTTAAATTATGACTATTTTACTTGTATGTGTGTATATATGCATATTTATGTACAGTCTGAGCCACTACAGTGGACTACACTTAGAACTTACTAGTATTTGTGTAAGAGTGGGTCAAGCTTAGGTTTCTAGCTTGACTACCTTTTACCAAGCTTGGGAAAGGGAATACAGGAAAAAAACTTTTTGAGTTTAGGTTTGGACAATCTGAGCTGAAAGAACTATGAGACATCAAAGTCAAGATAAATAACAGGCAAGTGGACCTGTGACTGTCCCCAGAAGAACTGGATAAAAGAGGAAAACGTGCAAGTCTGGCCACATAACATGGTGAACTCAATCCCTGCTAACAGATTACTTTCCTAAGGAGAAAAGGAAAGGAGTAAAGGAGAAAGACTTACAACACTGGTTTCAAATTTCAGCAAGCATCACAATCATCTAGGGGCTTGCTAAGACACAAATGTCTGGATCTCCTCCCAAGAGTAGGTCTAGGTGAGGCTGAGAATTTTTTATTTATTTTTTTTTTAGAATTTTGATTTCTAGCACGTTCCCATGGGAAACTGATGCTGATGGTCTGGGAACCACACTTGAAGAACCCATGGTCTAGACCAAAGCTCTATGGAACTCCAACGGTTACATTAAAAGATAAGGAACATACAAAGGAGACCAAGAGGAGTCCAAAATAAAGCAGGAGAGGGAGCAGCAGGTGGCGTGGTGGTTAAGGGTGCTGGACTCCCACAAAGTTGACTGCAGTTCAAGTCCTGGACCTGGCACTTGCTTTCTCACTTTCCCTCCCTCTCTCTCTCTCTCTCTCTCGCTCTCGCTCTCGCTCTCGCTCTCACTCTCATTCTGTCCCTCTCTGGTCAAATTAAAATAAATAAATAAAGTTAAATAAAATAATTATTTTAAAAAGAAGGAAAAAGACTATTCCAATTAAATTTATTTTTTACCAAAGTCACCAGCAACCTCCTAAATGATAATACAATGGAAACATATGACTCAAACTCACTAAACTCTACCTGCAACAAGTATTTATTGAACATCTACCATCCACTTGGCATATCTACCTGCAAAACCTAATCCTATCTTCTCCCTTGCTTTTGAAATATCATTCATTCCCTTAATGCTGCTGTTTTTTGAACACTCAGGTGTACTTTCTCCTACTCTTCTCCCTCCTTCTCCTACTCAACTCAAACATTTCAAGGCTCCAAGGATTCTAGGTCCTCTCTTCATCATACAAACTTTCTCAAAGCAATTTCACCTATTATTTTTTTCTTTTAGAGAAGAGAATTTTTTTGCTATAGTGCATGTGTGCTCGCTGGAGAGAGAGAGGGACAGAAAGCAAGAAACACCCTTGGGGAGGATGGCCACACTACAATTCCTTCTCTTCCATTCTCCTTTCGGGATCTTGGGCATACATGCACATGCGCCGGTGTGAGTTTAATTCATCAGGTCCGGGACTCGAACCACAGTTGATTACATGGGAGTCCAGCAATGTAACCGTTATGCCATCTGCTGGTCCTGCAATTTCACCTAATTCTAATAAATAACTTGGAGTACTATCTAGCTGCCAATGTTTCACACCTCATTTTTAGTACAGACTTTGCCACTGAGCTTCAGACCCTATTTCTAACTCCTAACTGCAAATAGAATATGTGCTTAGCCTCTCCCCATTATTTTAATTGTTACTGCTATAGGGCACATGTGCTCACCAGAAAGAGAAAAAGACAGAGACAGAGAGAACGTGAGAAATCACCCCTCACTAGTGGGGGACGAGGGGTAGGGAATGGCCATGCTGCAATCCCTCCTCCTCCAGTCTCCTCAGGATTTTGAGCACATACACAGCCAAGTATGATTTTCAAGCTGCTGGTTCCCAGACTGGAACCAGGCAGTTGGCCAGGTGGGATCCAGTACCTTAACCTCCATGCTACCTGCTGTCCCATTATTTTATCTTCAAATAGGAACAACCATCTACCTAGAGGCCCAAGCCAGAAACCTATGTATCTTTCTAGAGCAACCGTTCTCAACCTAAGCTGCAGAGTATTAATAGAATCTTGTGGGGAGCATGAAAAAAAGGGAGGGGGGAGGAGGCCAGCAGATGGCATAGCAGTTATGTTGCTGGACCCTCACTCACATGGCCAATTGCAGTCTGAGTCCCTGATCAATGGCTTGAAACTCATGCCAGACACATGTGCGTGGGTGCCCAAAATCTAAGGAGGAGAATTGAGAAGAAATTGTGGCATGGCCATCCCCCCAGAGAGGTGGATTTCTCACTTCCCCTCTCACTGTCTCTCTCTTTCTCTCTGGCAAGTGCGTGTGCCCTAAGGCAAAATTTTCTATTAAAAAAAGATGATTTCACTCTTAAGTCTAATAATAATATGACAGTAACAATGTCTGCTAAGCATTTAATGTGCAATGTTTACACACATGTAAAACATTATTTATGTTAAATAACATTTAACACACTATTTATATTAAATAACTTATTCATGTTAACTGTACTTGGACTGTGGGGAGCAGAAATGGTTTGGTACCTAGGTCCCTTTAGAAGAACTCTGCAAGTAAGTATAAAGTGACTATCTCTAGATTGAAGAGAAACACAGATATTGCAGCTTTGAAAGCCTAATCATGTGGGTAGCATTTAGCTTGTGGCAAAATGCTACAAGCACTCGCTAAATGGGAGTTATCCTTAAGCTATTTCATTAACAAAGAAACAAACAACTGTTCACAAGTGCCTCTAAAGTAAATGTATGAAACTTAGCTTCCAATTCCAGCTTTTACCTAGTATCCCTTAGTGTGGATCCTTACAGTTGCTTTATGAAGAGTCTGTAAAAGTTGCTAAATAGATCTATCACTGGAATGATGGAGTGCTGGCTGAACTCTGGCCAATGGAGAGAGAGAACACAAACTTGTAAGTGAAGTCTATTGTTCACAGAGCCATTCAGAGATACTAGTGAGCCAGGAGGGAAAAATGAGACACCAACGTATTCAAACTGCTAATGGAAGAAACTCGTTACACATCATTGAAGTGTTTGCAAATGAGATATTCAACTCTCTTGGTGATATCAAAGCTCCCTCGCACCTCTCCTCTGTGGTGTTACTTTATATTTGAGTATTTTCAAAAGAGAGTGACGAAGTTTTTAAATAGTTGCTGTCTTTCAAAGGATAGTGCTTTGTCTCTGCCCCTTCCCCAGTGACGTTAACAAGTCTGCCTACTTTTTTCTTAAGATGTTGTGCGAAGGGACCAGCAGTTAGTGTAATGGCTATGTCGCTGGACTCCCACGTAGTCGACTGCGGTTCGCCTCCTGGACCCGGTAGATTAAACTCACGCCGGACCCGTGTGTGTGCATGCCCAAGATCCCGAGAGGAGAATGGAGGAGAAGGGATTGCGGCGTGGCCATCCCCCCTGGGGGGTGATTTCTCACTTTCTGTCTCTCTGTCTCTCTCTGTCTGTCTGGCTAGCGCACGCGCCCTATAGCAAAAACCTCTCCAAAAAAAAAAAAAAAAAAAAAGATGTTGTGCGAAGATGGGCAAATGATAAATAAGTAAATTTGTCTCAAGCTGTCAAAGCCTGCCATTTTCACCCAAGATGGCCAGTTCCTTATCATTTTAGTACTAAAACATAGCTCTCAATCTGGAAATATGTCACAAGACAAATGAATAAGAACTACCAAAAGTTTGGACTGTAGTAAAAGAGTTGGCTTTATTTGGTTTTGCTTTTTATTTTTGCTTTACATGAAAAACCAGTTTCAGGGACCGGCAGTTAGCGTGATGGCTATGTCGCTGAACTCCCACGTAGTCGACCGCGGTTCACGTCCCGGACCCGGTGGCTTAAACTCACGCCGGGCGCATATGCGTGCGTGCCCAAGATCCCAAGAGGAGAATGGAGGAGAAGGGATTGTGGCGTGGCCATCCCCCCTGGGGGGTGATTTCTCGCTTTCTATCTCTCTGTCTCTGTCTGTCTGGCGAGCGCACGCGCCCTATAGCGAAAACCTCTCCAAAAAAAAAAAAAAAGCCAGTTTCATATTTGTGTTACAAAAGGACTGGAATTAAGTTATATATTTTAGGGGACCAGCAGTTAGCGTAATGGCTATGTCGCTGGACTCCCACATAGTCGACCGCGGTTCGAGTCCCGGACCCGGTGGCTTAAACTCATGCTGGGCACGTGTGCATGCGTGCCCAAGATCCCCCCGAGAGGAGAATGGAGGAGAAGGGATTGCGGCGCGGCCATCCCCCCTGGGGGGGTGATTTCTCGCTTTCTGTCTGTCTGTCTGGCAAGCGCACGCGCCCTATAGCAAAAACCTCTCCAAAAAAAAAAAAAAAAGTTATATATTTTAATAATATATGTGAAAATACCATGCTCTAGGAAACCATCCATTTCCAAAACAATTGCCCAGTAAATGAAGAGGGGCTTAAAAGCTGTTATCTGACACAGAATCAATGGGAATTTTATTTATGTGAACTTACTTGGACTGTGGGAAGCAGGAGTGGTTTGTACCTACCCTTTTGAAGAACTCTGCATGTATGTATAAAGTGACCATCTCCAAATAGGAGAGAAACACAGATATTAGAGCTTTCTTGAAAGCCTAATTATGTGGGTAAAGAGTAAAAACAAAAGAAACTTAAAGGCTTTTTCCGATTTTATTTTTCTAGATTTGAGGAAATCTTTTTTTAAATTAATTAATTAATTTATTTATTTATTTATTTTTGTCAGAAGGAACATATTCTCTGCAGATACAGACACAGGGAAAAAGAGAAAGTACCTCCACCAGCGGGATGTGGTTACATCCAATCCCTTATCCTCATAGCTCCATCCTGTCAGGCTTTTAGGAATGCAAGCACACAGGCCCAGTGTTTTCCAGGTCATGAGGCTGGAATCTGAACCAGAGTTAGCAATGTAGGATCCAACTCCCTTAACCATCAGGCCACAGGGCTGGCCCTACCTTCTTTCATGTTAACAAAATGTGTACATACTGTAAAGATTGCCTATTACCAATATGACTGGGTCCTTTTTATAACCCACCACTCAGAGTTCACATGGTCTGAATCTCTCCAATAGTAATGAATTCAGGCCATTAACAAAGACTGTTCAACTTCAAAAACCTATTACTTTTCAACTTTAAAACCTAAATGTAGGAGCCAGCAGAGGGTATAGTGGCTATGTAGCTGGAGTCCCACAGGGCCGAACATGGTTTGAGTCCTCGACCAGGCACATGGACGTGCATGCCCAGGATCTCAGGAGGAGTGTGGAGGTAAAGGGACTGTGGCGTGGCCTTCCTCATCCCCCCATGTGATTTCTCACTTACCCTCTCACTGTCACTGTCTCTGTCTGTCTGTCTGTTTCTCTGTCTCTCTCCAATGAGCACACAAGCCCTATGGCAAAAAAACTCTTTAAAAAAAAAACTAAATGTAAAAAGAAAATTTGTTTAATACTATCACGGTCCTTGTTTATGCAGGGTCTCAAGTTCATGGGGATACATGGTGTATGTGTCAAGTATCTTTACAGTAGATTGCGAAGTCAGGTAACAAAGTAGAAACTTTTCTCAAAGGTCCACCCAGATTCCCAGGAAGGAAAGGAACTAGAAAGTTTCAACAGCAATCAAGCAAAAATTTGCTAATTCAACCCACTTACATATTAACTACTATAAACAGATCCAAACCAAAAGCTCAACTGTAAGGAGTTTACTGTTCTGTTGTTCTACTCTGCCACATGCAAGCGTTAACACTCTATTGTATCAGAACCTAGATCACTGTGGATACCTTCTATTCCAGGCAATGAATACACAATGATGTCCTTGATTACTTCTTACACTCCAATATGCTCAACAGACCCCTCACTATAGTTCAAAGAGAAAATACCTTTCACACACTTGGAGAAATGCCACATTCCAATGGACACCAACCAGCAAGGGCTTTCCAGTAGGTCTAGTCCAGGACTCCTTTACTATTGGCCTCCACAGGATCCATATGAATGACAGTTACCAGTAACCAAGAGCAACTGAAATCGACTCTCCCTTCCCTTGCACCTGGCCTGTCTTCCCTTACGGGCGTTTTCTTCTCAGGCAGTAATGTGGTCCTGATAAATGTCTTTCCACCCTCCACACTTCAACACTTGTCTGAACCTGCTGAGTTCACAACACTTTTTCCCCCTTTCACAAAAGTGAAAAGGGACTGAGGCGCAGCCATCTCTCCCAAGGAGGTGATTTCTCTTTCCCTTTCTGTCTCCAGTGAGCATATGCATCCTATGGCAAAAACTTAGAAGAAAAAAAAAGTCTACTCAGCAAATTATAAAGTCATAACCTTAGATATAGTAGTTTACACACAAAAGAATCACCTCTCAAAAGATTTATAAGCAAAATATCATCTCAATCCCTGTAAGCCAGGATTCTACTCTAGGGTAGCCACTTAGTTCTATTACCTTGGGTAAAATACTACTTCTGCATCTGGTATTCCAGAGGTGTGGGGAATTATATTGCTTAGCACAGTACCCAGCTGATACCATTATTACAGAAACTGGCCCTGTCTATTTAGTCAAAGCGAATCAAAATTGGTGCTCATGCATAATCTTTTTGGGGCAGTTGGGACAGTTTCTATGATGTTGCTAACACACAAAGGGGCACTACAAATTTAAAGGGTGAGTAGCATTATCCTTAAACACAAAGTCTATAAAGAGCCATAGAAATTACTGCATTATTAAAACACACTACTTCATTTTCAGAGTTTATTCCAGGAAAAGAAGAGGGCAAACACTGGTGGCATGGCTTTGTGCCTCAGGTCCATCCAATCCACACTATTCAATTTCATGATTTCTTCACAAGACCTGACAACGCTTAGAACCTTGACTACTTACATTATTCCCAGAAAAAGGAAACAAATCTATTATAGTACAAATCATAGGTAAGACCCTTATTCTTTGCTACACTTGCCCAAAGGTACTTGGATTGGATTTAAAAAGAAATTTTCCAAAAAGGGAAAAACAATTTCTTACCCTTTAATCAATTATTCTTTAAACCCAAGAAACACCATACAATTTACTTCCCACATCTGATAAGTAAACACTTAGCACTACTTTCTAATTATAAAGCTTATTTTAGCTACAGAGAATTCAGATCCACTGCTAGCTTTGAGAAAAATAGCTACTAACAGTAGTTTCCTTGAGAAGATTCCTCAGTCTCTATACTGTCTCCCCAAACAGGATACGATGGAATCACTTCATGTGAGCAACAGCACTTCAATTTCTATCCCGTTAACTAGCCTAGCATCACTCAATCTTCCTATACCACCAGGCAGAGGCAAACTAATAAGCATTCCAAGTCCACATGTCAGATTCTAGCTTATAAACAGAAATACAGCTTCCAAAAATCATCCCCAGGTAGTGTCCTGCTATCCAAACCTGGAGGCTTAGTTGGAATACTTTTACCAGAAAATGATTGTGAGATCTCAAGAAAGCTCTATAGCCTTCTAGTTACGGGAGCTGAATCCCACATGGCCAACCATAGTTCAATCCTGGCCCTGGGGGCTTGAAAAACACGCCAAGCACATGTATGCATATGCCCCAAATTCCCAAAAGATGGAAATGGAAACAAGATTGTGATGTGGCCATGCTCCATTACAGGGTGCTTTCTCCTCCTCCCTCCATTTTTGGCAAGTACACGTGCACTTTGACAATTAAAAAAAAAAAAAAAAAAAAGAAACAACATTTAAGGCACCAGGAATTGCTCCTGTATATTTGTTCTCATCAAACTTTATGCATGTAACTTTGCACCTAGCTCACCCTTCTTTGCTGGAGATACATCTACCTCTTTTTGGAGTCTCTGTGCTTGGTCCCAGCTCCTATGGCCGCCTATGTGGCTCTGTCTTCCTAGTAATCCAACTGCTGTCCTTCCCGTACTCCTAGAACTGCTCTAATGCTCTCTTCTGAACTGTGCTATCTGCCAGACAGGGCTCAGAGGACTGGTTGTGGGTAGACAGTCAAGAAATAGTGGACTGCAGTGTGAGTACAATGTGACATGATTCACCTTTTCTAAACAACTGTTCTGTAACCTGTTCTGACCAACTGGCTCAGTCTGTACACCCTGCCTCACTCTATCAGACTTGTTCTCGACCCCAACCTTCCCTAGCCACCTACCTGCCTTATACCTCAAACTGAAGACAGAAAAGTTTCACAATAATTGTGGCCATGCTTTTAGAAAAGAAAAACAACATTCATGCATCTGTTCCATAAATACTTTGCTAGGTATATTGTCACTCAAGATTTGCCAAAGGCACTGACATAAGTAATCCCCTTATTTTACAGATGAGGAACCTGTGGAGCTTCACTACCTTCATATTTAAGAAAATAAATCCAGTAATACTAGATAATGTATAACATTAATAAAGAAAATTCTTTGTTTTGAAGAGCTAGGAGTCTTGTTATGTTGCCCAGGTTGGCCCAGAACTCACAATCCTCCTCTCTCAGCCTCCCAAGTGCTGAGATTACACGTGCACTCCACTGCGCCTGGCTTAAGATGATTCTTTTTAATGTTTCCCTTAACAGAGCTGCTTTTTGTTGTGTTCATTATGTGAAGAGCAGTCCACTGCAGTGCCAAGGAATCTGGTTTACAACTCCTAATTAACTATTACCTCACCTAAAAAATACTGCTTCACCTTATACAGTGACTACATCATGTGCTTTTACAGTTTTTAAATCAAATTCTAATGTTTACCCAAGAATAACCTTTGTATCTTCAGAACTACAAGAATATTTAGTATGATCGATGGGGAATACGACAGCTTAAAAAAAAAAACAGATCATTCATTCTAGACACAATAATTGCCTCTAGGGAAGATCTCCTAAGGTACAGCATGGGAAAATGACTGACTTCCATATGCATAGCCTTTTGAACCATATAAAAATTTTATCATGTGCATGTGTGTATATATATGTATGTATGTGTGTGTGTGTGTGTGTGTGTGTGTGTGTAGTCGTCAGGAAGGTCATGATGCATTGTTGCATAGAGAAATACCTCATAGGGGCCAGCAGGTGACATGGTGGTTAAAGGTACTTAGATTCTCATAGAGCCGACCGCGGTTCGAGTACCAGACCTGGCAGCTTGTTTTCTCTTTCTTTCTCTGTCTCTCTCTGGTCAAATTTAAAAATAATAATGGAATTAAACTAAAAAGAAAAAGAAAAATATGTCATGACTTTCCCAATGAACTAATATATATCTGTGTGTGTGTATACATGTATATATATACATGTATACACACACACACACACACACACACACATACATATATAGGGTTTTGTCATAGGGCATGTGCACTGACAGGGAGGACAGGCGGTTGGGGAGGAAAGAGAGAAATCACTCTCTGGGGAAATAGCCACACCACAATCCCTTCTCCATGATTTATCTGGGATTTTGGGCATATATACATACAGGCATCAGCATGATTTTCAAGCCACCACTTCTGAGATTTGAATCACGGTCGACCATATAGGAATCCAGCACCTTAATCACCATGAGAAGTGCTGGCCTTGAATAAGATAAACTTTTTAAAAATTACCCAAAAACATCCTGTAACATCTAAGACAAATAGAATTTTTTTTTTTTTTGAGAGGTTTTCGCTATAGGGTGCGTGCGCTCGCCAGACAGACAGAAAGAGACAGAGAGACAGAAAGTGAGAAATCACCCCCAGGGGGGATGGTCACGCCGCAATCCCTTCTCCTCCACTCTCCTCTCGGGATCTTGGGCACGCACACACACGCGCCCGGCGTGAGTTTAAGCCACTGGATCTGGGACGTGAACCGCGGTCGACTACGTGGGAGTCCAGCGATATAGCCATTACGCTAACTGCTGGTTCCCAAGACAAATAGAAATTTGAACACGGGGTATCTGATGATATTAAGATATGGAGAGGGGCAATAATGTTAATGACTATATAATTAACCATCCTTATCTTTAGAAAATACAGATTTGGACTGCAAATAAAATAGTATCTGGGACGAGCATATGGCGTAATAGTTACATCGCTGTATTCCCACATAGTTGATCATAGTTGGAGTCCCGGATCCAGCAACTTAAAACTCACGCTGGGTGCACAAGTGTATGCCCAAAATCCCGAAAGAAGAATGGATGAGAAGGGACTGTGGTGTGGTCATCCCCCCAGGGGGTGATTTCTCACTTTCTGTCTCTGTCTCTCTCTGGCGAGAGCATGTGCCCTATAGCAAAAACCTCTCTAAAAATAATATTAACCTTGGGATTTGCCTGAAAATAATCAGGATGAGGGAGCCACTGGGGAACAGAGGAAATGAAATTGTGCATGAGTAGTAATTTCACCTCCCACATGAGAAGTGCAGTTGTTCACTGCTGAAGCTGGATGCTAGGTACATAAGGGTTTATGATGTAGAATCCATCTACTTCTGAGTTTGTAGTTTTCCCTAACAAGTTAGAAAATCAAGCATTTGCAAAATACAAGTATTTTTATGTAAAGAAAAACAGGTTATTTAAAAATGGTCTCACTGGGACCAGCAGTTAGCATAATGGCTATGTCGCTGAACTCCCACACAGTCGACCGCGGTTCGCGTCCCGGACCCTGTGGCTTAAAACTCATGCCGGGTGCGTGTGCGTGCGTGCGCAAGATCTCGAGAGGAGAATGGAGGAGAAGGGATTGCGGCGTGGCCATCCCCCCTCGGGGGTGATTTCTCGCTTTCTGTCTCTCTGTCTCTCTCTGTCTGTCTGGCGAGCGCACACGCCCTATAGCAAAAACCTCTCCAGGAAAAAAAAAAAAATGGTCTCACTAACTTGACTATGTCTGCGTTTTATATGACAGAAAGATAATGGCATGCTCATGCAGGGATGTAGTTTTAAAAGACATACTGATGTATTTAGGGCTAAAATGATATGTCTAGAATCAGCTTTAAAATATTTTAAAAGATGGGGAACCAGCAGTTAGCGTAATGGCTATGTCGCTGGACTCCCACGTAGTCGACCGCGGTTCACGTCCCGGACCCAGTGGCTTAAAACTCACGCCGGGCGCGTGTGCATGCGTGCCCAAGATCCCGAGAGGAGAATGGAAGAGAAGGGATTGCGGCGTGACCATCCCCCCTGGGGGGTGATTTCTCGCTTTCTGTCTCTATGTCTCTCTCTGTCTGTCTGGCGAGTGCACGCACCCTATAGCGAAAATCTCTCAAAAAAAAAAAAAAAATCTTTTAAAAGATGGACATGAAAGTATGGTAAAATGCTGGTGCCAAATGCAACTGACCAGTACATACACGGGAACTCACCGACTCCACTTTTGTGTTCCCAAAAAATAGAGTCTAAAGACTTCCTCCACTCATGTGAAAGGGGAGAAGGGGTAAGTAACACAAACTAACACCCCTGGTTCAAATAAGCGTCAAGTTTGTAGAGGAGGAATGAGGAAGACATCACTGCCTACGTTTTTTTGGTTGTTTTTTTTTTTTTTTTTGGAGAGGTTTTTGCTATAGGGCGCGGGCACTCGCCAGACAGACAGAGACAGAGAGACAGAAAGCGAGAAATCACCCCCCAGGGCGGATGGCCACGCCGCAATCCCTTCTCCTCCATTCTTTTCAAGAGATCTTGGGCACGCGTGCACACGCGCCCGGCGTGAGTTTTAAACCACCGGGTCCGGAACGCGAACTGCGGTCGACTACGTGGGAGCCCAGCGACATAGTCATTATGCTAACTGCTGGTCCCACTACTTATGAGTTTTACTCATTTCACTGAACTCACCTGAGTGAGTCTCACCAACAGTCATCAGAGGGCGAGGTGAGGGAAGTTCCACAATGCTCCTCTATAATGGGGGCATAATGAAGCAAAAAAGGGTGTTTTGGGGAAAGAATTACTTCCTCACACTAGTCCTACCCTAGACATTGATTTACAAAGAAACTGTCAATGTTTCTGAAGGAGACTGCCTGTGTGTGTTTCATAGGGAATAAAGCCTTCCCTAACATCCTAAGCATACATGATTCTGACTATACAGAGAGTCTCTGGGTGCAAAACTTTTTTCATTCCCAGTTCTCTGACTGTGCTCCAAGATCCCTTTTTTGTATCAAGTTATCTTTAGTGAGGTCTTTTCAGCCAGGCGGGGGATGGGAGGGGGAGACTGGGGAGAATGGAGGGAGTGGAGGGTTTTCAAAGATTTAGAAAAATATCTGCACAGACACTAGACATACATTTCAGCATTTCTTGTAACAATACCAAGGGTTCTTTGAGGTTCTAAAGAGACAAACACAATCTAAAAATCTAATCCTACCAAAACTTCTGCTTTGGGCTCTCACCACCATTTCTAAATCATATAACTGTTATTACTGGTAGAGAGAAAAGGAAAATTAGCAACTTTTGAAAATTTATAATATGGCAGGAATTTAGTATGTATTTTTTCAACTAAATCCTCTTAACAACCCTAATAAATAGGTGGGTATTATTACTGTCCAAATACTATAGATGAGAAAACTGGGGCAGTGAGAGGCCAAGTCACAAGTGTTGGTAAGTTAGGGCACCAACTGTTAGTTAAGTGGCAGAACCATAATTTGAACCGAAGAATTCTGACTCTAATATCAGGATTATTCTCTGCTAAACTTACCCACATCCTAAAACTTTTCATTCTCGACAGACACAGGGAAGATGATTATTTGAATATTTATATGCCCTGGATCACTGCTCTTCTTATAATTTTTAGTTATCTTGGAGATTTTTACATTCTGTTTCTCTTATTAACAAAAACAAACAAAAAGCTGAATGTTCCTTCTTAAACAAGATTAAACTGTCTGGAGAGGTTGTAGGTATCAGCACTATCACCAAGAATAATGGGGACCCCTAACTGTTCACCCTAAGCAAAGCATACCATTTGACAGACCCAGTCTAGTACACAGAGATCCAAATCAGTTTTAGTTGTTTCATTCTTCAATTTGATTGATTAAATTAGTATCATAAAAGAGAATGGAAACAAAGGAAACGTGACAAGGGCAGAAACAAAATTCATAAGGGACTAACAGATGGCATAACGGTTATGTCACTAGACTCCCATGCAGTTACCTGCAGTTCAAGCCTTGGACCTGGAGGCTTAAAAGGCATGCCAGATGCATATGCATGAATGCCCAAAATCTCCAGAGAAAAATGGAGAAGGGATTGTGGCATGGCCATCCCTCGGGGGAGGGGGAGGGAGTTCTTGCTTTCTGTCTGTGTCTCTCTAGCGAGTGCACGCACGTTACAGCAAAAATCTCTTTAAAAAATTCCTAAAACAGAATAGAACTTGCTAAAAGTTCTCGGTTTTTTGAGAGGTTTTTACTATAGGGCATGTGCGCTGGCCAGAAAGAGACAGAGAAAGAAAGCAAGAAATCACCTCCCCAGGAGGATAGCCAAGCCACAATCCCTTCTCCATTGGGCACATGCACACACACACACACACACACACACGGCGTGAGTTTAAGCCATTGGGTCCAGGACTCGAACCGCGGTCTACTACGTGGGAGTCCAGTGACATAGCCATTACGCCAACTGTTGGTCCCACTAAAAGTTCTCTAATCAAGATCCTCAGAAACACTCAAGAGTGTATCTATACACCAAGAAGAGAATGCAATAAAAAAAGGCCTGAGAAGAGCCAGCAGGTGGCAATGGTGATTAAGGCACTAGACTCCCACATGGCTGCCTTCAGCTCCAGTCCCTAACCAGGTGGCTTGCTTTTCTTTCTTTTTCTTTCTCTTTCTCTCTCTCTCTCTCTCTCTCTCTCTCTCTCTCTCTCTCTCTCAGCACACAAGCCCTACGGCAAATTTTAAAAATAATAATAGTGACAGGACCAGCAGACAGCGTAATGGCTATGTCTCTGGACTTTAGTTGACCACAGTTTGAGTCCCACATGCAGTGACTTAAAACTCATGCCGGGCATGTGTACATGCGTGCCCAAGATCCCAAGAGGAGAAGGGATTGTGGTATGGCATTCCCCCAGGGGATGATTTCTCCCTTTCTGATTCTCTCTCTTTCTCCAGTGAGTGCATGTGTCACACAGCAAAAATCTCTCTTAAAATAATAATAATAGTAGTAAATAAAATTAAATAATTCCTTAAAAAAAAAAGGCTTAAGGACATAGATCCTGAACTTCAACTGTGAAATATTGCTTTCAGAGACTTAAAGATTTTCTGCTGAGACTTCTTCCTCACTTATTTCTAGTGAGTAGTGTTACCTGTCTCTTTCTCTCCATTTCTGTCTCTCTGTGTCTTCCTGAGTCTTTTAATTTTTAAATTTTCTTAAGGTATTTTCTGGGCTCTCAAGCCCCTTTATTGTGTTAATAGGTGCCTTTCCCCATTCTGTTTAGGAAAGGCACAAACCCAGGCCCATCTCCACATGGATCTTGAACTTCAGCTGTGAAATATTGTTTTGGTGTGGCACACTTGCATGCTGTGTGGTTTTCTAGTTTTGCTTTTTAAAATTAAAATCCATAGTCTTTTATTATCCTTTTTTTCTTTTTCTTTTATATTTTCTTCATTCCTTTTCTTTAATTCTTTTCTTTTTCTTTATCTTTACTCATTGGCTTCTCAGCTCCTACACAGTAAATGTCTAGACAGGTCCAAGTGAACAGGATCTAAACATCTGAATACAATTAAGGTCAGAATATTCTTCTATTCCCACTGATTCTGATGCACAAAGAGTGAGAACGGAATGGAAGAGAAATTGCAGATCACTTCCTCCTGCACACCTCTGAACATTCAGATTGAACTTCAAGAATTAGAAGAAATGCAGTATCCATCAGATGACAAGAGATCACCGCAGGGTCAAAAGAAATATGGAAAAACAAGAAAATAACTCTCTTCCAAGGAAAAATAATAACTCCTCTTCATTTTCAGACAGTATGATGAAATTCATGAAAATGTCAGATAAAGAATTTAGAATTTTCATGGTAACAAAGCTCACAGAGATCGAAGAGAAGAGAGATAATGAACTGCCGAAGAGGCAGGCGGCTGCTAAAGGAGCTGATGAGCTTCAGGAGGTGAGGAAATTCTTGCAAGATCTAAAAGAGGAAATTCACACTCTAAAATCAAATGGACCTGTTAGAGACGAAGACTATAATACAGGAAGTCAAACTTCCCTTGAAAGTATTAAAAGCAGATTAGACCATACAGAAAATCAAATCTCAAGTGTAGAAGATAGAATCACTGGCCTAGAAAAATCCACCATGAAGACTGAGAAAATTGGCCAAAAAAATGAGAATAATATATGAGAAATACTAGATACCATCAAACATCCAAGCATCTGGATAATTGGTATCCCAGAAGGCATTGACAATCTATTCCATGAAATCCTGGAAGAAAACTTTCCAAACCTAGAGAGGCACTCAAAGATCCAATCCCAGGAAATACAAAGGACCCCAAATAGAATCAACCCAAAAAGATCTCCTCCAAGACACATTATAGCCAGACTGACCAAAACCACAGACAAAGAAAAGATACTGAGATTGGCAAGAGAGAAACATCAAGTTACCTACAAAGGATATCCCATCAGGCTAACAGTGGATCTCTCATTGGAACCAATGCAAGTGAGGAAAGAATGGGAAAATATATTCCAAGTATTAAGGGAAAAGCAATTGCAACCAAGGATACTATAATCACCAAGATTTTCCTTCATATGGGAAGAAAAGACAAGAACATTCTCAGATAAACAAAACCTGAAAGAATTTACCTACAGCAGACCAGATCTCCAAAGAAGTTCTACAGTAGGGAGTACTATACTAGGAAAATTAAATACAGTTACACAAATAAGAGTTCAGAAACTAAGAAAATGGCCAACTTAATCGTGGGGACAAGTCTGGAGTTGAATATTATATCCCAGAATTTAATTGGGAAAATCGAACCACAACAGAAGATAGATGAAGTACATGAGACTGAACTTGTGAAATAGAATTTTATGACTTGACTAAAACACTGCTGATTTTCGTCAGGGTTTGTTTTCCAGTTTTAAGGATTTTTGTCTTGTCTTGAGCTGCCAATAGGTTCATGTACCTACTATTTGAACAGAATCCCAACATGTTTCCTGGCTTTAAGTTTTAAGCATATTTCCTTAGCATTTCTTTTGAGTTATTAAAGTTAAATCTGCTTTTCTTGAAATTAAAAAATATAGTAAAAAATACATAATTAATGACCATAGTAAACTATATAGCATCAGCTAAGTGCTACCTTATAGTATATTCATTCTACTCAGAGCTTCATGCCTAAAGTCAGACATGTATTCATAGATATATATATATATATATATATCAGCAGAGCTTGCTATTGAAAGTAGATTATTTAAGAAATTTTGTGACTCAATAAAATGTGGGGGGAAAAGGGAATGGAAAACAACTGTGGATACCTGAGATAGTGTGAAAGGAGGGTGGGAAATGGCAGAGAATGAGAAATTGGGGGAAAATATATACATACATATATATATATATATATACATATATATATATATATGTATACATGAAACTAAAAATGGAAAATTATTGACGATAACATGTATAACTAAGCCACTATGCAGCATATTCTGGATGGGAAATAGCATTTTGTATGCTGTAACAATGCTCAGTGAGTGAATGTAAATTAATTAATTTTAAAATTTTTTTCTTTTTAAAAAAAGTGTAAGGAAGGGACCAGCAGTTAGCGTAATGGCTATGTCGCTGGACTCCCGCGTAGTCGACCACGGTTCGCATCCCGGACCAGGTGGCTTAAACTCACGCCGGGCGCGTGTGTGTGCATGCCCAAGATCCCGAGAGGAGAATGGAGGAGAAGGGATTGTGGCGTGGCCATCCCCCCTGGGGGGTGATTTCCTGCTTTCTGTCTCTCTGTCTCTCTCTGTCTGGCGAGCGCACGTGCCCTGTAGCAAAAACCTCTCCAAAAAAAAAGTGTAAGGAAAAGAGCCAGCAGATGGTGTGGTGGTTAAGGTGCTAGACTCCCACATGATGGTCCGTGGTTCAAGTTCTGGACCTGGCGGTTTGCTTTCTCACCCCCCTCCCCCGTGAGCATATGTGCCCTATAGCAAATTTTTTTTAAAAAAAGTAATAATAAAATAATTATAAAAATGAAAAAAAAAAAGGTTTAAGATTTTCAGAAAATTTCTTAAGGCACAATAAGGTCTGAAGTTTTTTTATTTTTTTTTAATCTATTGTAGAAAGTGGGCAAAAAAAAAAAAAATGAATCAAATAATCATCAAAAGGAGACACAGTTTCAATCCAGGAGGTTAACTAACTAGAATTCCAGAATGCACACACATACACAAAAACCGAAGAGATGTTTTCAACAAAATATGAATCTTTTCAGGGAGCCAGATATTGGCACAGCAGCTAAATATGACAATTCAAGGCAGTCCCACATGGGAAGGTTCCTGGTTTATGTCCAGGGACCACTCTGAATATACCAGGCAAATGCATGCCCATGATCCAGGTACAACTGAAGGTGGTTGAAGGGGATGTGTCATGGTGTCAGGATCCTGTTGGGGGTGCTGTTTGTGTGTCTCTCTCTCTTTCTCATGTATGAAAAAAAAACAAACAAGCTTTAAGAAAAAGTCTTTAGGGCCAGCCCCATAGACTAGTGGTTAAGTTTGCTGGACATGTTACCTGTTAAAAAAGATAAATGTTCTTTGATCCTACTAAATATCTGGTTTAAAATTTTTTTTTAATTTTGGTATATGAAGATTTTAATGATTTGAAGATTTTGTTTTCAAGATGATCCCACACTGAAATAATTACCCCGGGAACCACTAGACACAAAAATGAAAAAAGAACAAAAACACTGGGAGAGGGAACAGGAGGAGAGTGCTGAGAACTCTTCTTTTGAGGGAAGAGACAAAAAATGTTTTTTTAATCAAAAGGAGATGTGTTGTTGTGGTCATTCTGCTGCTGGAAACATATACCATATAACTTTTCGTTTCTCATTATCTGCTTTGAATGTAGAACAAACAAAAGCAGCTAGCTAAACCAAGGCGGCCGACAAGCCTTTTCTCTGATTAGATGAAGGAATCATACAAAAGGCTCTTTCTTCCTAGAGTAGCACAGATTCTAAAATGTCACAGATAGGGACATCTAAGTCTGGGATCAGATTAGAAATTGAAATAAAAAGAGGATTCTGAGATATGTATCAAACTGAGTATAGGTGGGTTTCAACACTATTTAAATTATGTTTCTACAAGAGGACTTCAAAAGTTCATGAGAAAATGTAATTAAAGCACAAGTTTATTTTAGTGCAAAAAATTCTGAAGTCCATGCATAGTTTTTCTTAACACATTTTCCATGAAATTTGTGAACACCCTATGGATATATCCTACTATCTTTTCTCATGGTATAAACAACATAAAAGAGTTACTCAAAATCTAACTTTTTTTTTTTTTTCATTTTTAGAAATTTTTACCGTAGGGCACGTATGCTCACCAGAGAGACAGAAAGAGACAGATAAAAAGAAATAAATCACCCCCCCCCCGGGGGGGGATGCTCACACTGCAGTGTCTTCTCCCTCATTCTGCGCTTGGGATTTTGGGCATGCTCGCACAAGTGCCTGGCTTGAGTTTTAAGCTGCCGGGTCCGGGACTCAAACTGTGGCCAACTACACTGGAGTTCAGTGATGTAACCATTACACCATCTGCTGGTCCCTAACTACTCTTACCTATACCATTTAATTTTATGTCAGTCACCTGGGTCTTAGCCTATGTTTGTGTAACTATGATCCATGTATACAATTCAATTCCATTTCACGTATTTACTTCTATGTAATGATTATATTAAATTGCACAAAACTTAAAAGTTCCTTTACTTTAGACATAGCTGTAAAATTTTGAATTTTCCTTTCTGAAAGCCATTTCTTGCACCAATGCCAGAAGATGACAATCTGGATCACACGGTATGATGTCAACCCTGGGGTCCCCAACCCAACCTGGTACCAGTCTGTGGCCTGGTAGAAACTAGGCCACACAGCAGGAGGTGAATAGCAGACAACTTAGCAAAGCTTCATGGCCAACCATGGTTCAAATTCTGCCTTGGGGGCTTGAAGAACACACCAGGTGCATGTGCTTGTGTGCTCAAAATCCCCTAAGAGAAAGGGATAGAAGTTAACTAATGCACTTAGCATAATACTTGGCATATAAAATACATTACAGTTTTTTCGGCAAATGAATAAATAGGCCTTGAGTTGTCACGAATTAAAAGTGTTGGTATATAGAGGAGCCAGCAGATGGCACAGCACTTACGTCACTGGACTCCCACATGACTGACCATGTCAAGTTCTGGACTTAGTGGCTTGAAAATCACACTAGGCATGTGTGCATGTGTGCTCAAGATCCCAGGAGGAATATGGAGAAGGGACTGTGGCATAGCCATCACCCCTAGAGGGTGATTTCTCACTTTCTCACTGTGTCTGTCTGTCTGTCTCTCTCTTCAGCAAAGACCCTAAGGCAAAAACCTCTTTTAAAAAATGTTGGTATATAATTATTTTATCAAGTTAATCATGCCTTCATTAAATAACAAAGAAAATGCTGAATTGAAGAAGATTCCTTTAAAGCATAAGGCTCTAAGACCCTCTTTAGACTTATTTCCAGGATACATTTTGAGTCCTCTTAGTAGTAGCCCAAATGAGCTAAAATACCATGATGATGGTAGAGCTCTTCATCTGGAAAAGACAACCTAAAGAAACTTTCTAGGGCTTTAGCCCTTCCTAGGGCTAAAGTGACTGGGTTTTATGGAAAGTACTGAGAACCTCCAGAGAATAATCCTGATGACTAAACTTGAAATAAAATCTCTTGCCCTACTTTGGAAACAAGTTCGTCTTTCCTGGTTCCTCTGGACAATGCACTAAATGGTGCTTTCAGACTTCCTTATCAAACTCGAATTTCGCCTTCAGAAACCAGCTAACCAATAATCTCCTTGGTAGTTCCAAGAATGATTTGATAGTTTCAAATAAACTATTGTATAAACAAACTTATTTTGTTTAGTTTTCAAAAAGCAAGTATTTTATTTTTTAGATTTGAGATGATTATATTTTAATTGACATATACTTACTTGTAGGCATATGAACACAAACTCCTACAACTGAATCTGCTAAAAGATATCTAAGTTCACCAACACAGTAGTAAGCAAAACAATTTCAAAAAGAGTCTAAAGCTACAAACTTTTATAGCCCAGCTAAAGAAAAGAGGAAGGTAGGCCTTCGATTATGTGCTTACAATTTAGGGACATAAGATATGAAGCTTAGAATTTATAAGGTAGACAAGCGTAATACACATGAAACAATTAGAAAGCAATCAACAACTCTATATAATAAAGTGCCAAAGTGCTAATTGGCGAAGTTCTCAATATACACCTCAGGAGTTCATGGAAATGGAAAGGTTACAGACACACTGAAGAGTGTTTTGTATAGAAACAGACTTCATATAATCGATGACTGTATTTAGATACTGTGTTAAATACCATACTATGGTTAATGTCTTTTTTTTTTTTTTTTTTTTTTTTTTTGAGAGAGGTTTTTCGCTATAGGGCACGTGCGCTCGCCAGACAGACAGACAGAGAGAGACATAGAGACAGAAAGCGAGAAATCAACTCCCAGAGGGGATGGCCATGCCACAATCCCTTCTCCTCCATTCTCCTCTCGGGATCTTGGGCACGCACGCACACGCGCCCGGTGTGAGTTGTAAGCCACCGGGTCCGAGACGCGAACCGCAGTCGACTACGTGGGAGTCCAGCGACATAGCCATTACGCTAACTGCTGGTTCCCAGTTAATGTCATTTTAACCTTTTTTTTTTTTTCTAAATGATAATGAGCATGTACACGTGCAGAGAGAGAGAAGCATACTTTTCTCTCTCCACATTCCCCCTTCTCCTGCCCTCAAGTACCTCAGGATGCTGGGCACCCATGCACGTGAACTTGTTCTGGCATGGTCTTAGGCCAACCTGGGGATCTGAACCCCAGGCTGGCCATGTGGCTTCCAGCCTTACCAGGCTCTAAGTTACTACTGTGCTCCAATAGCTGCACTTCTTTTTCCTTTAACTAGAAAATTTTAAATTACATATATGGCTTACCATAATTTCTGTTAAACAGCACTGTTTACATAGTTATCAACTTCCTTGACATTCTCATGATTTAAGACATTTTTAACACATATACACTAATACAAAAGTAATTTATAAATGTACTAACATTTTACACAGTATAAACTACGTAAAAATAAAGCTAAAAGTGGGACCAGCAGTTAGCGTAATGGCTATGTCGCTGGACTCCCACGTAGTCGACCGCAGTTTGAGTCCTGGACCCGGCGGCTTAAACTCACACCGGGCGCGTGTGCGTGCGTGCCCAAGATCCCGAGAGGAGAATGGAGGAGAAGGGATTGCGGCATGGCCATCCCCCCTGGGGGGTGATTTCCTGCTTTATATAGCAAAAACCTCTCCAAAAAAAGAAAGAAAAAAAAAAGCTAAAAGGATCAGAAAAATAGAAGTACTAATATTTTAATTTTTACAATCTAATGGTCTATCCAAATACTTTGATACTAACAGCAACACTGAACAACAAGAAAAAATCCAAATGACAGACTGACTAAAAGTTAGTGACTTGCTGACTAGCAGAGGAAAGGAGAAGATGGAGACTAAGGATGACAACACGGACATACCTGCTATTTGCTACTCAGCATCCACTAGCTCTTGGTTTTCCTTGAGAATCCACTCCTCTCCCAAAATTATGTCTTTATTTTCACTAACCTCCAACTGAAACTTTGTATTTCCTTCCATCATGAATTTTGGCAACATACCACAATATTATTAGCAATACCCATCATTTTGTTACCAAAAGAAATCACAGGTATTTTCCTATCACAAAATCACTGGTTGCAGATACTTTTAAAAATGAAAATTTTCATTACCACTTCAAAATAAGTAGACTGGGACCAGCAGTTAGTGTAATGGCTATGTCGCTGGACTCCCACGTAGTCGACCACGGTTCGCGTCCCGGACCCGGTGGCTTAAAACTCACGCCGGGCACGTGTGCGTGCGTGCCCAAGATCCCAAGAGGAGAATGGAGGAGAAGGGATTGCGGCGTGGCTATCTCCCCTGGGGGGTGATTTCTCGCTTTCTATCTCTGTCTTTCTCTGTCTGTCTGGCGAGCGCACGCGTCCTATAGCAAAAAACCTCTCCAAAAAAAATAAACTAGTAGACTGACACTAAATCTTTTTATAAAGAAGCACACAATGAGGTGGGGCCAGCACACAGCATGGTGGTAAAGACACTGGACTCCCATATGGCCAACCATGGTTCTGGTCCCAGACCTAATGGCTTGAAAATCACGCCAGATACATGTGCATGTGTATCCAGAAAACCAGGAGGAAAATAGATTGCTATGTGGCCATCCTCCCTGGGGATGATTTCTTACTCTCCTTCTCACTGTGTGTGTGTGTGTGTCTCTCTCTCTCACAAGTCATGTACCCTATGGCAAAAACCTTAAAAAAAAAAAAAAAAAAAAAGGCATCGTGCTATCTCACATTTTTATAACTATATTTTATATAACTGGTTCTCTTTGTAGTCCTATCTATTGAATATTAACATATTTCTCAGAAAAGGGGTTCTAGGGACCAGCAGTTAGCGTAATGGCTATGTCGCTGGATTCCCACGTAGTCGACCGCAGTTCGAGTCCCGGACCCGGCGGCTTGAACTCACGCCGGGCGCGTGTGCGTGCGTGCCCAAGATCCCGAGAGGAGAATGGAGGAGAAGGGATTGCGGCGTGGCCATCCCCCCTGGGGGGTGATTTCCTGCTTTCTATCTCTCTGTCTCTCTGTCTGTCTGGCGAGCGCACGCGCCCTATAGCAAAAACCTCTCAAAAAAAAAAAAAAAAAAAAAAAAAGAAAAGGGGTTCTAAAGGTTTCAGGTGGCCAAAAGGGTCTGTAGAACAAAAAGGGGTTAAGACACTGTCCCACAATCTCTGCAGAAACTCTCTTCTCCTCCTTCAGACTTGACAGCACGAGGACATAGAGCCTCATGCAGGGTTCTGATTCAACAACATGGTTCTAGGGTCTGTGATGGCAAGAACCCTCCCACACAAATTCTACAATGTTTTACTGGGGTTTATGCCTAGAAACTGTTCAATCTGTTCACCCAGCTCACTCAAAGTGTATGTATCTTTCTCTTTCTAAACATTTGCAACAACTAGAGCAAATGCTCTTGCTACAAAGATTCTTAAAATTAAGTACAAAGTACACAGGAATTTACAAAAGAAGCTTCCTCTAAGTAATTAGAAACCTAAAGAGGTAACAGTTTGTGGATATAGATGTAGGAATGGCCTGGACAGACCCATAACTAAGAAGCCCTAAGAGGTGAAGGTTGGATTACGTGGAGCAATAAAGTATCAAGAACAGAGCTTTAGATCATCTAGAAGCAAAAGAGCTGCCAGCAAAAAAGAGAAATAAGAGATAAGCAAGGAACCAAGAGGGGAGAGATGGGAGAGATCTCAAAAAGGCAAGCAGTAGGCCAATAGCGGCGTAACAGTAGAACACCAAGCTCTGTGAGGGCATCCAGTTTGGAGACCTCCCTAAGTACACGAGGCACATGTCTGCCCATGATCCAGGGTTGGTATGGCTGGGAGTGGACTGTTGTGATTATTTCATTTCTCGAAATTATCAATGGGCACAGGATAATACTTTAACTTGTCTCAACTACCCTTGTCTCCTACTATTTCTTTACATTAGAACTTCTAATCACACAGTGTTAGCAAAACAAAAAAATATATATCTCTTTTCTGGATCTTTAAATAAAAGCTTACCTTATATCTTAGTTCAGTTAAGCTATAACACAATGCATTACCGTGGGTTTATAAACAAATGCATTACTCACAGTTTTGGGAGCTGGGAAGTTCAAGATGAAGGCATCAGCAGATTTGGCACCTGGTGAGGGCCCATTACTCATGGATGGCACCTTACTGCTATGTCCTCACACGATGGAAGAAGCAAAACGCTCCCTCAAGCCTCTTCTACATGGGCACTAATCCCATTCATGAAGGTTCTGTCCTCATGACCTAATCGTTTCCTGAAGTCCCCCACCATTTTTTTCAAGAATTATTTTATTTAACTTTATTTATTTATTTTCGTTTGACTAGAATGAAAGAGAGAGAGACAGAGAGAGAGAGAGCAAGCCACCAGGTCCAGGACTTG
The DNA here is from genome assembly GCA_026018925.1 of Tupaia tana. Taxonomy (NCBI): domain Eukaryota; kingdom Metazoa; phylum Chordata; class Mammalia; order Scandentia; family Tupaiidae; genus Tupaia; species Tupaia tana. The sequence goes on along the minus strand of JAKSZU010000001.1, from coordinate 220,762,881 downwards.
AACCGTGGTGACCCATGTGGGAGTATGCAGTGCCCCAACCACCAGGCCACCTATTGGCTCCCAGCCCCCCACCATTTAACGCTATCACTTTGGGGATTTAGTTCCAACACTAGATGGGGAAGTAGGTGGAGAGCAATATTTAAACTATACAGGCCCAATTCAAGAGCCACATCTAGGAAGACTTCTCTGGCAGTCCTGGTTAACTCCTGTGAAGTCATACATTTATTTTATTTCGGTTCAGATATTTAACCAAAAGCTAAACTAAATTAGCAGGGGCTATGTTCTTCACCACCCAAATATTTTACTCACAAGTGGGCCCTTTGAACAGGTAGTTTCAGGAGACTGTTGGATTACAGAAATTTTAAAAGCTAATTAAACTGGGACCAGCAGTTAGCATAATGGCTATATCGCTGGACTCCCATGTAGTCAACAGTGGTTTGAGTCCCAGACCCGGTGGCTTGAACTCACGCCGGGTGTGGGTGCGTGTGTGCCCAAGATCCCGAGAGAATGGAGGAGAAGGGACTACAGCATGGCCATCCCCCAGAGGGTGATTTCTCCCTTTCTGTCTGTCTCTCTGTCTTTCTGGTGAGCACACGCGCCCTATAGCAACTCTCCAAAAAAAGAAAAAAAAAAAAAAAAAAAAAAGCTAAAAAACTGACCTGTAAAGAGGCATGAAGGAATATTTTGTAGTGATGGTAATGTTCTATATCTTGACAGTAGTAAGGGTTATGCAGATGTACGAACTTGTCTAAATAGAGGAATGTTATACATACAATTCAAGCATTTTACTCTGTCATTTTTACCTAAAAACAAAAAACTAAACAAATAATTATTGATATGCACACCGAGGTAGTATAAAGCATACTTACTTTGAAGTACAAAGAAAACATAAGACTTACTGGCAAATGGACAGAGTGACAGCTGGTGGTAAAACAAACGGCAAAAACAGCAATTACGGAAGCGAGGCAGTGGGAAATTAGGTAATCAATATATAAACAATTCACCTTTTCGGTAAGACCGAAATTTCTCAGTATAAACTGTAAGAAAAAGAAAGCAAAGACTGGAAATAAAGGTTGAGAGAGGCTCAAGTTCATGAAGGACTGGCTCTAAGAAAGGAAGGTACAGACACGTCTGGGAGTTGAAAGAGAAGGGGTATTTAGATCGCCCCTCTTATCTCTAGCTCTCACTTTAGATTGCCACACAGACTAGTTCTGACCTTGAGTGTTTGTTCTTGCCTCAAAGTGCTAGCAACTCACTAAACTTGATTCGTTCCAGGACAACCTCAATCTGTGCAGTCTAGGCCCTTTGTCTGTCTTGCGCTATGATAATCTATCCTCTATTCATTCTGCCTGTATTGCTAACACCTCCTTAAACTGACCCTTACATGAGACCTCCAGCCAAGTTGGTGTAACAAAAATGGTTTATCCTCTTGTCCCAATTCTAGTCTTTCGGACCAAGGCCCTCCGTGGGAAGGGAATGTAAAAACAAAGGTCAAGAGGTCCCTGATATTTCATCTATGTGTCACAGTCCCTGGACAAGTACCCAGCACAAAGGTACTTAAAAAATGTTTGTTCAATGAATGAAACCCATGACCGATAATCATGTAACAATCACATTTATACAGTGCTTAGTTTCATGTTTACACCTACATAGTGCTGAGGGTAGGTTTCCCAAGTTGAAAATTTATTTACTTATGTATTTTTAACTTTTTGCTATAGGGCACATGCACTTGCCAGAGGGAGACAGAGACAGAGTGAGAATCACCCCACCCCACCCCCAGAGGGTAGGGAATGGTTCTGCAGTAATCCCTTCTCCTCCATTTTCCTCTCAGGATTTTAGGTACACATGCCCAGCGTGTTTTTTACGCAGCTAGGTGCAGGACTTGAACTGCACGATCGGCCATGTGGGATCCAACTACTTTAACCTTGGTATCATCCACTGACCCTCAAGTTGAACATTTAAAGAGAAAATCTAGAGCCTCTTTTGTGGAGCACTAACAAGACGATGGAGCTGGAAATGAAAGAATGGTAAGGGCTTTTGGCTAACACTAAGAAACAACTATCAGTCCTCTTCTGAGTGATGCAAGTTATGTTCATCAGTCCCAAAACACTGTCAGCATGAACTAAAAAGAGGAAGATAAATTATGCCACGTTAAGAATGGACAGGAATTCAACTTCCACATGACCTAAATGCATTTGGAGTTAATCTACTCTTTTGTTGTTACTGCTTCCAAACGACTGCAGATTATGCATTTGTTGAATTTTGCCTCTGTCACACATGACCTAACAAGGAAGGCATTCATTATACCATAATGGATTCCCCCAAGTATCTGGTTCTAAACAGCTGCAAATTTTGGAAGATAACCCTAAATGATGTCTCTAATGATAAGTATATTCTCTCCCCAACACATATTAAAACAAGATTAAAGTTTACTAGATATCAACCTGCCCAAATTAAACTGGCTGAGCATAAAGTCAAGTCATAAAATAAAGAAAATTCCGGGGCTGACAGGTGGTATGGTAGTTGGGTCACTGGACTCCCATATGGCTGACCGTGGTTTCACTCCCAGACCTGGCAGATTGCTTTCTCACTTTCCCTCGTTCTCTCTGGTCAAATTAAAATAATGACAATAAATAATGATAAATAAAACTAAATTCTTTAAAGAATAAACTTCATAAAAAAATAAAGAAAATTTCCCAAGAATTCCTATGTATTATACCAATACTAATAAAATAATTGATCCATAATATTTCTAAAACATAGCATTCTTATTCTTCATGACATATGCTTTCATTGGTCAGAAAGACGTCACATCACTAAAGACTGGTTGATTTAGTCCCTTCAAAAGCTGTAAGTGGATAAAATGACAAAATGTCTTTAAAATAACAATAAACCCAATCTCAAATTTCCATAAAACCATTTATAAGTAAAAGCTGCTTCCCAGACCCAAAACTGCAAAGCGTGGGTGAAGAACATCCTGCCAAAAGTAGAAACAGACTGTAAAAATGTTTCATAAGCGTTATGGCTTGTTAAATAGTTATACAACGACACAGATAAACTGGCTTTTTAAATACCTGTCATTGTTTCTCAGTCACATCAGAATATACCAAGACATTTATTCTCCACCTAATAACTCAATTTCTATAAGCAAAAATAAAAACTTGATCACTTCTAAACAAAATGAGGGGGATGCGCTGTCCAAAAGCAGCTATTTTATCATCATTAATTACAGGCCTTTCGACTCACATTCAGTTTGATTTTCGTCCCTTCCCATTCCTTTCGGCACACTTCATTTACACAGTGCCATGTAGTCAGCCACCTAAGACAGACGCATGCCAAGTGTCCTCCTCTTACCTCCTCCAGTTTCATTACAAAACATCTTGTCAGGATCCTCTCCTTAAGGTGTAGGTTGATTAACACCTCCAATAACAGGTAGAGGTGTTAATCAGCAGTTTCATATTAATTCAAGTTCCCATCAGTCACTGTTGATCCAAAGGCTCAAATTTGACCATCAGAGCCTTCACTTGACTTTTCACCATACAATTTGATTTCTTAAAAGGAGGAGGAACACAAACTGCTGTCAAATTCCCAAGACCATGGGGAGGATCAAAATAAAACTGACAAGAAAGTCTTGTTTTGGGAACTACCAGTCAAATCCAATAGTAATTAACAGTGGTAAATTTTTGCTTTCATTCCCTGCCATTAATGAGCACAGCATAACATGCATTTGCAAGTCAAAGTGAAATCTAAAATGACATTATCTCGTCAATTGCTTTTAAAGAGCAAATGGGCAGCAGGAATACTATATTGAGAAAAAATAAAACTGCCATTACAAGTCAAGGTCAGTGAGGAAGGACTGAAGAGACTCCTACCTATGAAGGCCTTCTCCTGAAGATATTAATAGTAATTATGCTTCAATTTTAAGCCATTTACCTTCTGACTAGAATCTACCAATATTTACACGATGATACAGAGAGGAGGGAATAAAGTAAGTATTGATAAGCTACAATACCTAAAGCGGGTCGATATGGCAAGTGACTAGCCTCTCTTCTGGTCTGATGTCTTTTGAAAACTTTGAAAGAAGAATATTATTCATGGACAAACCATTTGTTTAAAAAATTCTGTAATTTCATATTTGAAAGCACTATAGACAAAACTTTGGTTACCTGCCGGGACAAGCAGTCCTGGGATATGTCATTACATTAATTTATAGTCCAGTCTTAGTAAGAAAGCAAGAAGATGGCTTTCTGCTGAGGCATAACCATAGGAAACCCTCAATTATCCATGGTAGATAGGGCAGGACAGGGACAGCCTGGATAAAAGAAATTTTAAGGCAAATATTATCTAAGAAGAATGCTGGATTAAGTCAACCTCTCCCCTCTGCTCCTACTTTACAATATAAAAAGTTCATTTAGGATTTACTGTCCCTCCTCCTGACTCTTCTGTAACGAAAATGCTAACAAGCAGATAGATGTGTAGCAAAGGGGGAAAAAAAGGGCAAACTGAAGTATCAGCATTCCAACTGGTTCTGTTTTTTCATTTTTCAGCAATTCCAATCACGAGCCTTTAAAAAAGCACTTATAGTAACACCCAACTGCTCCCCACCCCCACCCAGGAAAAAACCTCCTAACCTGATTTAAGTCGTTCTAAATCAAATGTGTCTTATATTGAACAGTACTACACAACGCTAGTTTGATAGGAAGTTAAAGAACTTCACAAGTATTACATTAAAATTGTAAAACGCTGAGGTCGAACAACTTTCGATTCCAATCCAGGCGTTGATAGAAGACTGAACTTCCTTTTTCTCCCCTGCGGGTCCTCCCGGCTCTTCCGCGCGCCAAGGTCCCCGCCCGAGGCCTGCAGTGACATCACCGCCCATCTCCTGGAAACCCCTGATGTCACAGACACGCGGACCCACAGCACTGTGACCTCATCGCCGGCTCCGCCGAACCGCAGTCGGCTCGCGCCAGCCCCGAGGCCGGGCAAACACCCGAGCCTCCACCGCGCCCGGTCCAGGAGGAAGGTTAAGGACAAGCGCCAGCTCACCTGCGCTGGGACACGGCAGGGCGCAGCGGCCGAGGCGGCCCCAACCCGGAGCCCGCCTTCCCCGCCCGGCCGCGGTCCGAGAGGACGGAGCGCCGACCCGGTGCCGCTCACGGCCTATCCGTGATCTCCTCGGACCCGGGACCTCGCGCCCCGCGCCCGCCGGCCCGACCCGCGGGGTGCTCGGGGTGCTGGGCGCCCGGCCCGAGCGCGGAGTGCGATCGCCCTGAAGGAGGCGCGGGCCGCCGGGTCTCAGACCCCAGCCGCGCCGCGAGCCCGGGACGGCGGGCGGCGCCCCCACCCCCACTCTACCCGCCCCGCGCCCGGGGAGCGCCGGCGGGCGACGGAGGGGGCGGGGAGCGGCCACGGTGGCCGCCGCGGGATCGCGGCCGCGCAGCCCTCACGCCACGCCCCGCGCCGGCCCCGACCCACCTGCGCTCCTGCCCCGGCGGGGGCCTGGCCCGGGGCTGCACCAGCCCGATGCGGCGGCGGCGGCGGCGGCGGCGGCGGCGGAGGCCTGGCTCGCTCCCCACCGCTGAGGCGGACCGAGCGCCCAGCGCGGCGCGGCGGAGCCCAACGCTCGCCCCGAAACCCATTTGTTTGGCTAAAACGGCGTGACGTCACGCGCCGGCCCAATCGACGGTTGGCTGGGGGAGGGGCCCGAAACCAGGAGTCACAGCGCCCCCTGCTGGGCACTGCGGGCGGGTAGAGAGAAAGTGAAAAGAGGGAACCGGGTGAAGCGTCTGCGGGCCCCCAAGTGGTGGAGAGGTGTGAGGCTCCAATCCCCTTGGAGGGAAAGGAATCAAACCTCCAGAAAAGCAAGGAGGCAGTACACCAAGGAAGATTTCAGAACACAGATGCGTTCGGGGATGGGGGCGGGGGGGGGTGGAGCTGAAGCTGCAGGTGCATCTACTAGATACCCTGCTAGTCCTGGGACCCTGTCTTGGTTTTGGGACTGAGGCTGGGCTTCATAGTTCTGAATTTTTAAAGAATTATTTTATTTATTTATTTATTTTTTAATTTCCTACAAGGCGGGTGCACTCACCAGAGAAAGAGAATGAGAGAGGGAAGTGAGAAAGGAAGCTGCTAGGTCCGGGACTTGAGCCACTGGGGTGGCCATGCGGTAGTCCAGCATCCTAACCACCACACCACCTGCTGGCTCCCACAGTGTGATTTGTAAAATGAAGAGTCCCTTCCTTTGCATGCAAGTCGTGGCAGGAATATCTATCAGAAAATAGAAACTTACAGATCTTCCGTCTTAAACTCTTAAAAGTTTGTAGAAGTTTAAGAGATTGTTGGGACCAGCAGTTAGCGTAATGGCTATGTCGCTGGACTCCCACGTAGTCGACCGCGGTTCGAGTCCCGGACCTGGCGGCTTAAACTCACGCCGGGCACGTGTGCGTGCGTGCCCAAGATCCCGAGAGGAGAATGGAGGAGAAAGGATTGCGGCGTGGCCATCCCCCCTGGGGGGTGATTTCCTGCTTTCTATCTCTCTGTCTCTGTCTGTCTGGCGAGCGCACGCGCCCTATAGCAAAAACCTCTCAAAAAAAAAAAAAAAAGAGATTGTTAATAATTAATATAAAAAAGACTTGAAAATACTTTATTAGTGGGCCAGTGAGGTCCTTTTAAAATTATTGTTTTCCTGGCATGAAGAGCTTTACTAGGGAAAGCCCAATAATAATTGGAAGTCTCGATCCTCTCGCAGTCAACCATGCCATCATTGACTAGACTCATTGAATTCTCACTCACCTCTTACTGTGTTCATCATTTTATTAATTTTAATAAAGTAAAAAAATGCAGAAAAAATTATTGTTTTCATTGTTTAAATAATTTTTACCACTTTGGACAATAAAGAAAAATCATCCACCCCAACTCAACCACTCTTAGCACTTGATGTACAGATGTTCCTCAAGGTACCACGGGTCACATTCTGCTAAACTCGTTGGCAAATTGAAAATACTGTAAGTTGGGACCAGCAGTTGGCATAATAGCTACGTCACTGGACTCCGGTTTAGTTAACCACGGTTCAAGTCAAGTCCTGGACCCAGTGGCTTAAACTCACGCTGGGTGCGTGTGTATGCGTGCCCAAATCCTGAGAGGAGACTGGAGGAGAAGGGATTGTGGCAGCCATCCCTCCTGGGGGGTGATTTCTCGCTTTCTGTCTATCTCTCTGTCTTTCTGGCGAGCGCACATGCCCTATGGCAAAAACCTCTCAAAAAAGAAAAGAAAGAAAATACTGTAAGTCTAAAATCCATTTAATACTCCAATAAGCCCATCTAAAGTTTAAAAAAAAAATTGTTAAGTTGAATCATCATATGTCATACCATCTGTATTTTCTTTTAAACCTTTTGCGCCATGCATATTTATTTTACAATATTGTCGTCATAACATGCCCATAATTTCAGATCCTGTTTCTACACTCTTAAGAGCTTTTCTCGTGTATCTACATAAGCTACATAACCACTTGCATAAAGTTACATTAAGTGGGCATACAACATTTATTGCATTCATTCACTAATGGACATTTCCTTCTCTTTTTACCATTATACGAAAATCGTAGGACGTATTCGCGAACGTGGATTTTTAAAGAATGATAACCAAAATGGAATTAATAGCTAAAAGAGATCAATACTTTTATAGTTAGTAATACAAACTGCCAAATTATTTTTTTTAAGTCATAGCAAATTATACTTAAAACAGCAATTTTGGCTTTAGCCAGCCGTTAAAGAAGTTTTGCTCAACTATAAAACTACTCTTGGCCCAGTCATGGTAGCACGGCCAGCAGGGCACCACTGGATGATCCCGGAGCCACGTGGAAAGGTCTAAGATTTTTGAATCCAGGCTGACCTGAACATGCTGGCCATGCACACAAATGGTGATCATGGCTTGCTGAAAGAGTTGGGGCGGATTGCTGCATGACAAGATCCTGTAAGGACTTTATGCCTCTCTTTTTCTCTCTCTTATTAAAATCTTTTCTAAAAACAGTCATCCCTTGGGAACCAGCAGTTAGCGTAATGGCTATGTCGCTGGACTCCCACGTAGTCGACCGCGGTTCGCGTCTCGGACCCGGTGGCTTAAACTCATGCCGGGCGCATGTGCGTGCTTGCCCAAGATCCCGAGAGGAGAATGGAGGAGAAGGGATTGCGGCGTGACCATCCCCCCTGGGGGGTGATTTCTCGCTTTCTGTCTCTATGTCTCTCTCTGTCTGTCTGATGAGTGCATGCGCCCTATAGCGAAAAACCTCTCCAAAAAAAAAAAAAAAAAGTCATCCCATAGCCTATGGTTAAGGGAGCCAGGTCCCACATGGCTAACCATGGTTCAAGTCCAAGTTTCAGCTGCTGGTGAACCTGCCCAATATTCTGACAGGATGGAGAAGAGAAGGGATTGCAATGTGACTACACCCCGTTCTGTAGGTAAACACCCCCTTTGTTGGGGGGTGTTTCTGTGTCTCTTGCTTGCTCTCTCCATTTCTCTCTCTCCCGTTTGCACATGCACCCTCTGGCAAAGGTTCCGACTACAGGTGGCCCTGTGAAATCGGGCACCCAATGCATAGCACGTAACTACTGTGCTACAGGGCCAGCCCTCCACCAAAGAGGCTTGCCATTGTTGCTTAAGTGTTTAGTGAATAATTACAATCACGTTAGTGACCTGCAGTTTTCTCATAACAGTATGTGAATACGATCTCCATTTTATAATGACTTTACTGCAGGTTTTAATATCTGACATTTATTGCATTTAAAATGCATGATCCAGGGCTGGCTGTATAGTTCTGTAGTTAAGCTCTGTGCAGAGAAACTCAGCTCCTATGGAGCCAGCTGGGGTTCAAATCCCAGTCACAGTAGCAACATGCCAAGCATGCACATGAGTGCCCAGACTCCTATTTAAAGAAGAAAGATTGTATCATGATCAAGGCCTTGGGCACTCTCTCTCTCTCTCTCTCTTTCTGTTTCAGATGCACTTTATCGTGAATTAAAAAAAAAAAAAAAGGTTAAAATGTATCATCCAGACATTATACTAAGTACTTTACATATATGGCTTCATTTAATGAGAAAAACACCTCTCTGAGGTAAGTACTGTTGTTACTACAGATGAGGAAACTGAGACTTGAAGAATTAAGCCATTTAAGTTACCAGGGGATACATGCATTCACCAGAGAGGCAGAGGGAGAAGGAGAAAGTATCCCCTAGTGGGACTGGCCTCAAGACTTAAGCTACTTAACCAAGGTTGCACGGCTAGTATAGAGCTAAACGTGGCAAGAGCGATCTCACCTGTCTCGGTGTTGTTACTTGGAGTTTCAGATGAGGCAGATACTGAGACGGAAAGCACAGCACAGATACCGCTGAACTGAAATGGTTTACACATAGATAGCACATCTTCATTAATTTACTCGGAAGATTTTTACTGTAGGGCAAGTGTGCTCCCTGGAGAGACAGAGACAGGAAGCAAGAAATCAACCTCTCCCCCCGCACACACACCCCACTCTCCCGGCATATAGCCATGCCACAATCCCTTCTCCATTCTCCTTTGGGGATCTGGGGCATGCATGCACATGCACCTGGTGTGAGTTTCAAGCCACCAGATCCAGGATTCAAACCACGGTTGGCCACGTGGGAGTCCAACGCCTTAACCACTAAGCCACCTGCTGGTTCCCATCTTCATTATTATTAAAGTCCAGTCAGAGCCCATGTGGTCTAGTGCTGTACTTCTACCTGTGGCTAAGGATTATTTTTTTAATATGTAATACATTGTGAACTCATTATTTTGTAAAGCATAATAAAACTAATAAAAGCACTAAAAAAAGAAATGAAAAGGAAGACAAACTAAAAGCTCAAACTATTTATTATTGGAATTGACAGATATAGAATTACTCTATCAAATTGCCAGTAAATTAATTCTCTAAACTCTTATTCTCATACCCTCCCCTTGATTCTGTGCCTCCCTATGTATGATGGGAATGATCCCTGAGAAATGAAGTCAGCAGAGCCACCACAGCACATCAGGCTAAGGTCCTAAAATGGCCCAAAGGAGCACTCAGGTGGGTGACAGGTGGCATAGTGAGGCCATGGGACTAATAGGAGCTGAAAGAGGAATAAGATGAACGTGGCCTGAGGTGGCATGTCAGCAGAAAAGCTCTCAAACAGCCATATGTATATTTTAGGTCATCAGAAAAGTACAGACATATTTTTCTATGCAAAAATGTGTCATAACTTTTCCGAAGACCCAATAGTATATAACTTTGGTTATTCCACCAACAATTAGAACTCAGTTGTCTTAAGCCAGGAAACATTTAATTAAATTAAAACTCAGTGCAATGGGCTTATTTTGTGCAGACTTGGTTTCCTTTCTGCTCTGTGATCAGGACAAAAGCTAAGAACTTGGGACCAGCAAATGGCATAAGAGTTATGTTGCTGGACTCCCATGTAGCCACTGCAGTTTGAGTCTTGGACCTGCTGTCTTAAAACCTATGCCAGGCTTGTGTGCGTGCATGCCCAAAATCCCAGAAGGAGAATGGAGGAGGAGGGATTTCGGTGTGGCCATCCCCCCTGGGGGGGAGGGTGATTTCTTGTCTTCTCTCTGTCTCTGGTAAGCGCATACGCCCTATGGCAAAAATCTCTCTAAAAAACAAACAAACAAACAAAGAAAAAACTAAGAACTTTTAACTCACTTCTACCTCCAAAGGAAAAACACCCACCAACTCATCTTCTTCCCCACCCCAAGATCTTCATCCTTACACAGTCCCTGCCACTGAGAATGAAAACCAAGGGACAGATTCTATCAGACTTTGCATCTAGGACTGTCTTTTCTGCAGAACCTAGGACACTGGGTGTGACAATGCCTTTACCTAGGGGGGAATGTTTTATTGTAGAGATCAGAGAAGTAAAAGTGCTTTCAAATGTTAAACTTTACAAAGGTAAGGCATGCAGTCAACTATGCCTAGAATACAGTCACCAGCAATACAGTCACTGGTGCATGCCTATGCCCAGGGTTATGCATGTATGAAGCACAATGGTGGCAGTGGGGGGACTGGGCAGGGGACCCTCAGCCATCAGAGTGTAAAAGTTATTCACAATAAAGAGAACCTAAAGAGAAAGAGAGCGAGGCAGCAAATTTAGTAGATACAGTCACTTCTCAAAACTGGTAGAATGTGAAGGCCAGGAAACTGAGTAAGTACTAAAACCAGAAAAATACCAGAAAATCATAGTTCTTGTCCTTTTTAGAGTTTGTGCCCCTATAAAATCTGATAAAAGCTAAAAACTAAGCTTTTTTAGCTTTAGTTTTTTTTTTTAATGAGAAATTGAGAGGGGGAGGAGTGGGTATTTTTGACAAGATCTTGCCACTGCCATCCTCTGGGCCACTTCCCAGATTGAGCTAAGATTAGAGGCACGCACCACCACACCTGCCTGTTCAGGTTGGTCCAGGATCCAAACTTGGACCTTCTGTGTGGCCCCAGACTCACACAGCAATGCTCTACCACTTGCATTGCTGTGACTGGGCTTATATATAACTTATTTATTTATTTATTTGTTTTTAGGTTTTTGCATACGGCGTATACACTTGCCAAATAGGGACACAGAGAGAGGGAAAGTGAGAAGTCTACCCTTTTCCCGGGTGGATGGCCACACTGCAATCCCTTCTCCTCCATTCTCTCTGGATTTGGGGCATGCACACACAATCATGATTCACAAGCTGTGAGTCTGGGACTAGAATTGTGATCAGCCATATGGGAATTCAGCACCTTAACCACCATGCCACCTGCTGGCCTCCTTACACATGATTTTGAAAATAATTTTAATTTCTTTAAAAAGTCACTCAAGCCAGCTTGCCTTAAGGTGATCTCTCATAAAGGGGAGAAAAGAACATGTAGCAAAATGGTGACAGCCTCCTCCAGTTTGCCTTGACAAAGTCAACCAAGGACATAGTTTCTCTTATCCAGTAATGATGACCTCTGAAGATGCCTTGGTTGTCCTTTTGACCTTTCGACATTCAAAAGATGGTTCCTACACCTCTGACACAAAAAGCCACAGAAAATTCCATGCATGTCCCGCTTTTGTGAGAGGAAGCGGGGGAGGGCAATGAAGAGAGACAGAGATGGATGGTTTTGACAGGATCTTGCGGTGTCACAATTCTCCTGCCACAGCCTCCTGAACTGCTAGGACTGCAGGCACGCAGCTATGCCCAGTGTGTTCAGGCTGGCCTACAGCGGAGCCCTCAACTCCCATGTGGCCTCCACTCTGCCAAGAGGTAGTGCCCTCTGTGCACCATTGCGGCTGGGCCTCCCACTTCTGATGACATTCACTCCTCTGCTACAGATTCTTTTGGTTTTGTTTAAGAGTTTTTGTTTGTTTGGTTGTTTTTTTGTTGCTATAGGGCACATGCACTTGTCAGAGAAACAGAGAGAGAGAGAAAGTGAGAAATAACCACCCAGGGGGGATGGCCACGCCACAATCCCTTCTCCTCCATTCACCTCTCAGGATTTGGGGCACACATGCACAGCCCCCCCCCCCCCCATATGAATTTCAAACCACCAGGTCCAAGACTTGAACCTCAGTTAGCCATGCGAGAGTCCAGGGATGTAACCATTACTCCATGGGCTGGTTCCAATCTTCAGACTCTTATCATACAGTTAACCCTTGGGCAGATTCTGTATCAGGCCCACAATGGTCTTCAAGTCTCTCAATATCTGGCTTTTTACTAGAGTTCTAGGCATACGCAACAGTTGCATTCCTGACGTTCCCATCATTCAAATGTATGTAGTTGGGCCAGCCAGCCGTGTGGCGGTGAAGTCAGCTGCATTCCGCACAGCCGACAGCATGATTTCAGTCGTGGCCCAGAGGCTTGAAAAACACACCAGGCACTTGTGTATGTGTGCCCAAAATCTCAAAGGAGGGAGAGATGGAGAAGGGATTGTGGCATGATCATCCCCCTATGGTGGGGGAGTACCGGGGGTGCTTTCTTGCTTTCTCTCTATCACTCTCCAGCAACTGCATGCACCCTCTAGCAAATTTTTTTTTAAGTTTTTTGGTTTGGGTTTGTTTTGTTTTGTTTTGTTTTGTTTTTTTGGTCATCTAGTGAGCTCAAGTGCAGTAATCCAAAGCCACTGAATGCATTCTGTTAGCTCCTCTATCAAGCCAGGCAATCTCTGCTCCACATCAACCTTTGGGCCTACTCATCATCCCTCAGCCTGGAAGGTTCCTCCCTCCTCTGTGCACCTGGTTAGCCCTAAAACTACCTTAGGTGTGGGTTATAGCTCTTCTAGAGCACTGGAGATGTCAGAATTTATACTTAGGAGGAACATTGGACAGTGGGGGGAGCTTGGCTCATGGATTTAAAGTACATTTTCTTAGCAACTACAGTTTTTACTTAGACTTTACTTTTATTTGGGGTAGCATGAGAGGGCAGCTGAAGCCTCAAGTCAGAATTTTTCCCTAGCCATCTTATCGAGTTTCCTCAAGACTATTCTTCACAAAACTGTTTAGCTCCTTCATAACACTAATTACACTGATTTTTATTATAACTCTGAAAACAGCTTTGACAAGATGCAGGCTGAGTTTTATTCATCACTGTATTCCACTTCCTAACCTAGTGCTTGACACTTAGAAGGCACTCACTAAATACCTTCTTAGGTTGAATGATTTGTTTTTAAGTACTAGAAAGATTTTTTCCTGCAAGGATAGCTGTTATCTATATAAAAAATCCTTTAATCTCTGTAGTTATGAAAGATGAAAAAAGTTTTAAACAGGAAGACTGAAAAAAATTGAGGGATCTTCTTGCTCTTATAAGAATATTTCCTGAGACCAGCTGATTGCATAATGGTGACATCACTGGACTCCCACATAGTCAACCGCAGTTAGAGTTCCAGACCTGGCAGCTTAAAACTCACACCGAGGGGCATGGTGGTGCCCTCCCTATGGCAAAAAACAACTCACGCCGGGTGAGACCAGCAGATGGCATAATGGCTATGTCACTGGACTCCCACGTTGTGGACCGTAGTTTGAGTCCTGGACCTAGTGGCTTAAAACTCATGCTGGCACGTGTGGATATGTGCCCAAGATCCCAAGAAGAATGGAGGAGATGGGATTGTAGCATGGTCATCCCCCGTAGGGGGTTATTTCTCGCTTTCTATCTGTCTCTCTCTGTCTCTCCAGTAAGCACACACACCCTATACAAAAGTCTCTCAAAACAAAAACAAACAAACAAACAAAAACTCACATTGGGCACATGTGCATGCATGCCCAAAATCCCAAAAAGAGAATGGAGAAGAGATTATGATGTGGCCATCCCCCAGGGGGTGGGGGTGATTTCTTGCTTTCTGTCTATCTCTGTCTCTCTCATGAGAACATGTGTCCTATAGCAAAAATCTCTCTAAAAATAAATACGAATCTTCCCTAGTGCTGGTTGTGGTTAGGGTGCTGGATGCCCACATGGTGGAGTGCATGGTTTGATTACCAGACCCAGTGGTTTGAAAATCACACCAGGTGTGTGCTTGCGCATGCCCCAAATCCTAAGAGGAAACTAGAGGAGAAAGAAATGTGGTGTGGTCATTCCCCCGGGGGGTGGGGGTGGGGGGTTCTCACTTTTGAGTCCTGGACCTGGCAGCTTGCTTTTTTTGCTTTCTCTCTCTCTCTATCTCTCTGGTCAAATTAAAAAGTTATAATAATAAATAAAATTAAATAACTAATCCTTAACTTAAAAAAATCTTTCCTAGAGGGATTCTTCTCCAGGAGATGTTCTCTCCACAGTCAGGGAGCAAGACTAAAAGAGATGATTTAGATAAGGCCACAGACCCTGAAGCCTGAAATTACTCATGGGAACACCTAGTCTAAAGCCAGACGTTGGCGTTTCTTTCTTTCTTTTTTTAGGTTTTGCTATAAGGCATGTGCATTTGCCAGAGAGAGACACAGAAAGAGAAAGAGAGAAAAAGTGAGAAATCACCCCCTAGGGGGAATGATCACACCACATTTTCCTCTCCTTCAGTTTCGTCTCAGGATTTTGGGCATGCACAAACACACACCTGGTGTGATTTTCAAGCTACTGGGTCTGGGGGAATCAAACCGTGCACTCTGCCATGTGGGAATCCAGTGTCTTAGCCTCCATGCCACCTACTGGTCTGAGGTTAGGGTTTTTTAAAGGATCAGGAGACCTAAGAGCTGTGCAAAAGAAATAAAAGCCAAAATAGCAATGTTGCCTTAAGAAATAAAGGAGTGGGGGAGTTATGAAATGAGGATGTAGGTTTATATACCCCACTAATGATTACAGCACAGAAAAAGCTAAAACCAGCAGCATTCCATGTCTAAAAATATAACAGGCAAAAAGAAAGAAGTTCAACACACACACACACACACACACACACACACACAGAACCACAAGTTCTTCAATTATTCATCCTACTCTCAGAATAAAATGAAAACTCTTTACTCTGGCCCATCCTAATCAGACATGTCCCCTTTCTCAGCCTCCCTCCATTCTCCCTCCCTCTCAACTGAAATGTCCTCCCTAGGAAAATCTTCCCTAACTATCCACTTCTATCCAATTAGTATCTCAGCTTTGTCACTTTCCTACCCATGTCTGGCACATAATAGGTTTCCAATAAATATCTGTTGAGTTAATAAAGATGTTCACACTTTTTCTTACCAAAAAGTTTAATTTTGTTCACAAATATTAATCTCCAATGGATGACTAATAAAAAGTAACGAGAGTAGAAAGTCTCATACATTAGAAATAGGATTCCCAACAACAAAAAATTATCCTCCCCACAACAAAGAATTTGGTTCTCTATAACAAAGAATTTTGCCCTAAATATCAATAACACCAAGCATGAGGAACCCTGCTCTAAGATAATCAGTGTGGTCTCGACCTCCTTGTTAGTGATTGGCTCAGGCATGTGTGTGATGCAGTGCTAGCCAATAAGATGCGGTGAGGGGCAAGCAAGTGGTGTGGTGGCTTATGGGTGCTGGACTCCCACCTGAGTCCCTATGGTTCAAGTCCTGAACCTGGAGACTTGCTTTCTCACTTTCCATCTCTCTTGCTTTCTCTCTCACTCTGTCCCTCTCTGGTCAAATTAAAATTAATTAATTTAATTTAATTAAGTAATTCTTTACAAAAAAAAAGATGCAATGAGAAGTCTGCTGAGGAGTCGACAAAAGTGGTGGAAGTTCGTACTGGGCAGGAGGTGAGCGGTCTATGGCTTGGGAGAAAATGCCTCGTGTAAATGCAAAACAGCTCAAGCTGGAAGACAGCTCAAGCTGCAGGGAGACGTCTTGCAGAACAGTTTGCACCTGGGGAGGTAATAACTGACATGGCAAAAAAATAATAGAAACGTGGATTACCCATTGGCCAAGGTGGCTTTGGTGCTATTTTTCTTGATGACAGGAATTCTTCAAAATCAGTGGGCAGTGATGCACCCAGTGTTGTAAAAGTGAAGAGAAAGGGGAACCAGCAGTTAGCGTAATGGCTATGTCGCTGGACTCACACGTAGTCGACCGCGGTTCGCGTCCCGGACCCGGTGGCTTAAAACTCACGCCGTGCACGTGTGTGTGCGTGCCCAAGATTCCGAGAGGAGAATGGAGAAGAAGGGATTGCGGCGTGGCCATCCCCCCTGGGGGGTGATTTCTCGCTTTCTGTCTCTCTGTCTCTCTCTGTCTGTCTGGTGAGTGCACGCGCCCTATAGCGAAAACCTCTAAAAAAAAAAAAAAAGTGAAGAGAAAGAAGGAAATTGAAGAAAGCACAGAATCTAGTGTTGAAGATATGGAATGTTCAGTCTCACAGAGGAGGCCACGCAGACCCGTTCAAGAACCAGAAAGGGAGTCCAAAAGTAAATCAAATGCCATCAACAAATTTTTCTTATTTTCCTTTCATTGGACTTTTGTACTGTGTTTTATTTTGTGAGTCTTGTGGAATTGGGAGCAGTAATTAAATATCTAAGTCTTTGGAAAACAAACTTTAAAAAAATAAATACTTTGTACAATTTATTAAAGGCTAATGTATGAAATTCCCAAATCTTCAAGTTATACTCCTTAAGCTTTCTCAAGCTCTATGTGTTTGAGGCTTGGGAGTTTGTATAAGAAAAATTGCTATAGATGATGTGCACTCTTCTAATCACTGTGTGTTTCCTGGAATGGATAAGAATGTCTGTCCAAGTCCTCACTTTTAAGAAAATACAAAGCTTGGGAACCAGCAGTTAGCGTAATGGCTATGTCGCTGGACTCCCACGTAGTCGACCGCGGTTCGCGTCCCGGACCCGGTGGCTTAAAACTCACGCTGGGTGCGTGTGCGTGTGTGCCCAAGATCCCGAGAGGAGAATGGAGGAGAAGGGATTGCAGTGTGACCATCCCCCCGGGGGGTGATTTCTCGCTTTCTGTCTCTATGTCTCTCTCTGTCTGTCTGGTGAGCGCACGCACCCTATAGCAAAAACCTCTCCAAAAAAAAAAAAAAAAAAAAAAAAATACAAAACTTAAAAAAAAAAAAAAAGTCTCTTTTTGCTTGATAACAACAACAAAAAAGAAGTCTGCTGAGATACTTCTAGTAAAGGTATTTCTTACCCTTAAAAAGAGACATTCATTTTCTGTATTATGTATTAACTTCCTAAATAAAATATTTACAGGAAATAAACACACTAAAAGAATCAGTCTCTTACTGTAGCCAAATACCATTGTGTCTGCAATGTGATGTCTGGAACTGTGGCTGCCATTTGGGGACCTTGAGAGAAATAAAGAAGTGAATGATAAAACAAGGGCCAGAAGGTGACATGGTGTTAAAGTGCTGGACTCCTACATGGCCGATCATGGTTCAGGTCCTGGACCTGGCAGCTTGAAAATCATGCCAGATGTGTGTGTGTGTGTGTGTGTGTGTGTGTGTGTGTGCCCAATATCAGGGAGAAGAAGGGACTGAGGTGTGGCCATCCCCTGGAGGATGATTTCTCGCTTTCTTTCTCTCTGTTTCTGTTGCTAGTGAGAACACACACCCTATGGCCAAGACCTAAAAAGGAAAAAAAAAAAAAAGAAAAAAGATGATAAAACAAAAGGATAGAGGTAATCTACATCCTTAATGACATCACTGATCCTCTGACTTAACTAATCCTTGAGACTTCTTGTTATATGAGACAATAAATTCCATCACTATGTTATTCATAAGACTTTAAGAAATTTGTAGCCGGAAATGCCCTTACATACATTTTATATCTTTATTTTATTTGAGATATTGAATAGAAAATAGGATGTTGGGGAAAAGACACTACTAATCTATTCTTTTGGGGTAATTGTCTATTAATATTATAATTTTTGCTTTGTTGTGCTTCTAGAATAAACTAATGAAACTAGTAGTTAATAAAATAAGTGTGTGGGGGGATATTTGTTAATATATAAGATTTTTTTTTTTTGGAGAGGTTTTCGCTATAGGGCGTGTGCGCTCGCCAGACAGACAGAGAGAGACATAGAGACAGAAAGCGAGAAATCACCCCCCAGGGGGGATGGTCACGCCGCAATCCCTTCTCCTCCATTCTCCTCTCGGGATCTTGGGCACGCACGCACACGCGCCCGGCATGAGTTTTAAGCCACCGGGTCCGGGATGTGAACCACAGTCGACTACGTGGGAGTCCAGCGACATAACCATTACGCTAACTGCTGGTTCCCAATATATAAGATTTTGTTCCGCAAATAAATGAGTAGGAATTCATGTGACATTTCGAAATCTTTAAGAAAATGGTATTTTCTAGTCATTGAAATTTAATTTAGCCTGCACCATTAGCCTGCGACCAACCAGCCCTTATTCTTCTTAAGCCTGCGTACAGCTATTTCACAGACACCTGCTAGCAAAGGAAGAGCTGCCTGGCTAAAATAACCTAGTTACATCAGCTTGCTAAAATGGTTCAGAGATATATTTTGCTCAGTACTGAGATATTTGAAAAAGCCTGCAACTTATTCTGCAGGTTTAGGGTTTGCTGACATTTTCTTACCAGGCATAACGATGATTTTAATGCCAAGTCTTGCTTTGAAATACCAAAGACACTTGTCAAAAAGTACAGAGCGCAGAAATCAGCATTTTCTTACAAAAAAAATCATGTGTTCTGTTAATATTGGGCTAGAACAACTACAGTTGCCTTCAGATGTTTTTCTTGGAAAGATTTATGGTGGTTTGGCTTTTGGATGCACCATGGGCACTGTCATACCACTTTGTTATGGTTTACTGTTACCAAAACAGAATCCCATTCATCTTTTGCCACATCTCACTCCTTGCCCCTTCCTAAGACTGCTAAGCTATATGTATTTTTCTGTGCCTTCAACAAGACACAATCTGAACAGTAAAACGCATGTATACTGTTAAAGAAAACGGAGCCTGCTTTGCCCTTTCTTTGATGCCCTGCTCCTCATCAAAGCCAAGATACGCCTTCAGAGTAGTCTAATAATGATCTTATAAAATTACTGAGGGTGTGGTGTCTGATTGCGATATTCCTTCAGAGTAGTATAATAATGATCTTATAAAATTACTGAGGGTGTGGCGTCTGATTGCTCCTTATCATTATTATTGTTGTTGTTGTTATTTTAATTTGCTAAAGGGTAAATTAGAGAGGGAGAGAGAGAATGAGAAAGCAACCCCAGGGGAATGGCCATACTCCAAACCCTTCTCCACCACCCTCTTCTTGCGATTTTGGGCATATACACATGTGTCCAGCATGATTTTCAAGTTACCAGGCCCAGGATGCTTAGTCGACCATGTGGGATCCAGCTGCCTTAACCACCACGCCACTAGCTGGCCCTTGCTCCCCCTTATTCAGAGTTACTCTGGTTTGTCTGTGAGCTGATACTGATTTACCCCAGCATGTTCTCATCCACCTGTGATTTTGCTTCCCTTGTGATTTCTTCTCTGACTATCTTAACAAGCTAGTCATTCCCAAGATCTATGATCTCATGCATTTCGTTTCCACTTATGCTAGTTCATATAAAACGCAGTTAAGTTTATTTTTTTCCATGCATGAGTGAGAAATAGACACAGGCACCCTCAACAGGATCCTTATGCCATGAGCCACTCCCACCTTAGCCAGCCTGGATCATAGTCATGCGCTCACATCCAGCATGCACAGGGAGGCAGCAGGACATGGATCACCTTGCCATGTGGGCCCAGCATCACAACACTGATTGCCCCCACTGTGCAACTGTCTGGCCTTCATACAGAACATTTCAGTGCAATTTATGTATACAGCTACCCCCTCCCTCTGCTCTTTACGGACATATGTTACTGATTGGTTAAAACACTGAGTAGATGAGATGAATGATTGATAAGAAACTTAATTTACAACATCAAACTATTCAGAGGTAAAATAAACACCTTTTTCATTAAGAGCAATAATATTTAAATCGCCATAGTTATTCATTTTACATCAATGAAACAAATTTAAAGAGTATCACCCCCTCCAAAGGCCATAATCTTATAATCCCTGAACAGTTAACTAGTCTTTATACCAGAATGTTGCTAAAGTGACTGTTGGTCTTTCCAAAGGCTTATATTTCTCATGGTGCCTATTCATTTATTTATTTACTTTTTTTTTTTTAGTGGTTTTTGCTTTAGGGCATATGTGCTCACTGGAGAGAGAGAGAGACAGAGGCAGTGAGAGTGAAAGTGAAAAATCACCCCTCAGGGAAGGTAGCTGTACTGCAATCCCTTCTCCTCCATTCTCCCAAAATTTGGGGCACACACATGTGCCCAGTGTGAGTTTCAAGCCACTGGGTCCAGGCCTCGAACCACGGTCAGCCATGTGGGAGTCCAGCAACGTGACTGCTATGTCATCTGCTAGCCTCTCACCATGAGGCCTTTTTAAATTAAGTTTCTTTCTTTCATGAGACAGAGACCCTGACAAGGTCTCCCTACACAGTAGTTCTTTCCCCAACCTCCCAGCCAGCCAGGATCTCAGGCATGTGCAGGCACACCTAACAGTTCAGTTCCCAGGATCCGAACCCGAGCCTTTTGCAGTCCACGGTAGCCCTCTATCGCCTGCACCATCACACCTGGCTCCTTGGGTGCCTTTTCAAAGGTAAAATCACTTACATTCAACTCTTCAAAGAGTTGTATGCAGAATGTTAACTGACTGAACTCTATTATCATGGATAGGACTATAATTTGCAGATTGTTGTCAAAGATAAATTGTGAGGGCCAGCAGACAGTATATTCATGCTGGGAAAACTTATTTTGCAAGCTGTAATGATACATAGTAATTGAGTATATAAAAAAATTAAAAACACGGTAAAAACAAAAGAGACAAAAAGATAAACAATATAAGTCTTTTAAAAATTAAATTTCGGTGCCAGCAGGTGGCTTGGTGGTTAAGGTGTTGGATCCCATATGGTGAACTGAGCTGCTTGAGTCCCAGAACCTGAGACTTGAAAGTCACACAGGGGCCCACCTCTGTGCCCACCTGGCCCATGGCACCTCCTCAGTCTGATCCTCTGCAGACTGCCAGTTGTTGCAATTCAGAGGTACCTGATGGGTGCTCCCCTAGGCCGACAACCTGCCCTCCAGGACAGAGTCTGTGAAGTACTTGGGGCACCTATGGACCAGGACACACTCAGCAGCAGCCTGAACACTTGCTACAAGTATCTGAATGAGATCAGTCGCAGTTTTGCAGCTGTTATCCAGGCCCTTGATGGGGAAATTCTCCATGCAGGATGCATATTTCGTCTGGTCCTCCGAGCTCTGAACACTCTGGAAGATGATAAAATCATCAGCATGGGGGAAAAAAGGTCCCACTGTTACACAGCTTTCACGGTTTCCTTTACAACCTGACTGGAGGCTCATGGAGAGCCAGGAGAAGGATCAAGTGCTGGAAGACTCTCCAACTAAATATTCCCCTCAAGTTTAGAAGCCTGGCTGAGGAATAGTGAACGATGATTGCTGACGTTTGCCAGAAAAAAGGGAATGGGGGGTGACAGAGTTTCTGGATAAGCACGTGACCTCAGAACGAGAGTGGGACAAGTACCGCCACTATGTCGCTGGGCTGGTGGGAACTGGCTGTTCCCATCAGTTCTTGGTCTCAGAGTTTGAAGACCCCTTAGCTGGTGAAGGCTTAGAGCGAGCCATCTCTATGGGCTTGTTTCTGTAAAAAATGAACATCATGAAGACCAATGAGAACAAAGAGAGTTTTGACCTCAAGGGGTTTGGAACTGGTACATTAAGAAGCTGGAGGATTTTTCTAAACCAGAGAATAATGACTTAGCTGTCAGTGTCTGGATGAACTGGTAACCAGCACCCTGCACCACATCCCAGCTGTCCTCACCTATGTTTCAAGACTGAGAAACCAGAGCATATTTACTGCTGTGCTGTCCCACGGGTAATGGCGATTGCTACTTTGGCTGCCTGTTATAATAATCAGCACGTGTTCAAAGGGATGGTGAAGCCTTTCCGGCGGTGAGACCTCCCCACGAGAACATGCCTCTCGCAAAGGACCTCCTTCATCCCTCTCCTGAAGAGGAGAAGAGGAAACACAAGAAGAAGCGCCTGGTGCAAAGCCCAAATTCCTACTTCATGGATGTGAAGTGCCCAGGATGCTATAAAATCACCACAGTCTTTAACCATGCACAAACGGTAGTTTTGTGCGTTGGCTGCACCACTGTCCTCTGCCAGCCTACAGGAGGAAAAGCGAGGCTTACAGAAGGATGTTCCTTCAGGAGGAAGCAGCACTAAAAGTATCCTGACTCAAGATGAGTGGGAAACCATCCCAATAAACACATTTTGGATAAAAAAATAAAAAAATAAAAAATAAAAAGTGAATATTCAGTGAGGGCAAGCAGTAACCCTAATGATGGGTGCCACCAATATGTCCGCGGCCAAAGCTACAAAATATCAGTACAAGGAAGAGATTTACCATAGACCTGTCTTCTAGTAAAACCAGGTAGATCATCTCCCCTATCAGGACACAGAATCTTCCCAGCTGTCAGGTAAACTTCCTCATTTACCTGTCATCTGTCATGCTCTTCCCTGCCCTGAGGGGCAGCATGTGAGCACCCTATCCCAGGTCACAGAGGACTTTGTTCAAACCAGAAAACACTGATTTGGAATTTGTCTAGAGGCTAAAGTTCACCATGAAATGAATTTACCTTTCCTTCAAGGATGGATGTTGTCTTCTCTTTATTGTTTTCTTCTACTTTAGTCCCTTAAAGAACTCTGTGACACAGACCTTTAGAAACGGCAATGCAGTAGAGAATTTAACAGTGAAAGGATTGCAGCTTGGCCATCCCGGCAGGAGGTGATTTCTCACTTTCCCTCTTCGGTCTGGTGAAGGTAGGTTCCCTATTGGAAAAAAAAAAACCATAAAAACAAAAACAAAAACAAAAACAAAAAAACTTTAAAAAATTGGGATTGGCAGATGGCATAATGGTTACATCACTGGACTCTCACATAGTTAACCACAGTTTGAGTCCTGAGCCAGTGGCTTAAAACTCATGCCAGGTGTGTGCATATGTGCCCAAAATTCTTTTTTTTTAAGATTTATTTTATTTTATTTTATTTATTCATTCATTTATTTTAATTTAACCAGAGAGAGAGATACAGAGAGAGAAAGAGGATAAGTGAGAAAGTGAGCTACCAGGTCCAGGACTTGAACCGTGATCAGCCATGTGGGAGTGTCCAGCACCATAACCACCATGCCACCTGCTGGTCCCTGTGCCCAAAATTCTAAAAGGAGAAAAGATTGCAGGGTAGCCAACCCCCCAGGAGGTGATTTCTCACTTTCTGTCTCTCTGTTTTTGTCTCTCCAGCAAGTGCACGTGCCCTGTAGCAAAAATCTGTCTTAAAAAATTAAATGAAGGGCCAGCAGGTGGCTGGCATTGTGGCTAAGGCACTGGACTTCCACATGGCTGGCTGTGGTTTGAGTCCCAGACCCAGTGGCTTGAAACTCATGTTGGGTACATGTGTGTACATGCCCAAAATCCCAAAAGGAGAACGAAGAAGAAGGGATTGCAGTATGGCCATCCTCCTGGGGATGATTTCTCACTTTCTCTATCTCCATTTCTCTCTGTCTCTCCAGCAAGCACATGTACCCTATAGCAAAAATCTCTCAAAAAATAATAATAATTAAAACATTTAAGTCTAGAGGCCAGCAGGTGGCATAGTGTTTAAGGTGTTAGATTCCCTCATGGTCAAACTTGTAGTCCTGGACCTGGTGGCTTGAAAATCACATCAGGTGTATGTGCTTGCATGCCCAAAAGCCCTGGAGGAGAATGGAAGAGAAAGGATTATGAAGTGGCCATCTCCTCTGGGAGGTGGGGGACAGGATTTCTCATTTTCCCACTCTCTACCTCTCTCTGTCTCTCTCCATTGAGTGCACATGCCCTATAGCAAAAACTAAAAATAAAAAATAAAATTATGTGATTTAATTTTAAATTTACATTTTAATGAGTCTGTGCTAAGGGTTGTTTTCTTATTTGCTATAAATGTGCAATTTAACATTCATCTAGGCAGCAATTAAACTTGACCATTTAAAATTTTATTCCACTCTCAGCTCCCTCTCCCTCTTAATGCCTGTCATTCTCAAAGAACTGTCGATCAAATTTAAATCCAGGGCAAGACTGACAAGCACTTAATTATTATTTTTAAGAATTATTTCACTTAAATTTATTTATTTGAAATTATTTATTTTTATTTATTGTTTAATTTGACCAGAGAGGGGCAGAGTGAGAGAGAGCAGGAAAGTGAGGAAGTAAGCCACCAGATCCGGGAATTGAACCACAGGCAGCCATTTGGGAGTCTAGAGCTCTTAACCACCACACCACCTACTGGCCCCACACCTCATTATTTTCAATGCTGTTTTTGTTTTGTTTTGTTTAAGTGTATTTTTTCCGTGAGTGAGAGAGACATAAAGAGGGAGAGAGATGGGGAGACAGCACCTCCAACTGGATCTTGACACCATTATCCATTCCCAGCTTCAGCCAGTGCTGGATCATGGGCACGTGAGTGCCTGGCACTTAGGAATGTTTTCTAACGTGAACCCAGAAGCTTTCCATGTGAATAATCCACACAGAACATTGAGTTTCTTTGTGTCACTGTACTATCACGCATACCTCCCCCCCATTTTTAAAAGCTGTTTTCAAATACTTAAGAAGGTGTCAATTATTTTCTCTGCGTTATTTGCACCTCTTTATTGGGGGAACACAGACAAAAAGTGGATATGGACAAAAAGGAACAGGTGTTTACATGGGAATATGTTCGTACAATGGCATAAGTGACAGTAGTTAAAATGCATGGTCTAGATCTATTTGCATCAGCATAGACAATTCTCAGGAAATGTCTGTTCAAAGTGATAAAAGCAAATTGCAGAATGGCGCACATTATATGTTACCATTCATACAAATCTTGAAGATACACAAACAAAACCACAATAATGCTAAGTGTCTCTTATGGATAACTATGATTGTAATAAAAGTATGAATATATGGGTAAATAAGCCTAAAACAACTTCAGAATAATAGCAACCACTGAGGGAAAAAGGAGAGGGAAAGAATTGAAAGAAAGAATTCTCCACAAAGGAGGATTCCAATTGGATGTGGAACATCTTGTTTAAGAAAGAAAATATCTGAGGGGCTGGCATGTGGCATGGTGGTTAAGGCGCTGGACTCCCACATGGCCAACCATGGTTTGAGTCTCAAACCGAGTGGCTTGCTTTCTCACTCTCCCTTTCTTTCTCTCTCTGTCTCTTTCTGATTGAATTGAATAATTAATTAAATTAATAATGCTTTAAGGGGCTGGCAGGTGGCGTGGTAGTTAAGGGTGCTGGACTCCCACATGGTCAACTGCAGTTCGGGTCCTAGACCTAACAGCTTGCTTTCTCACTTTCTCTTTCTCTCTCTCAGTTCCTCTCTGGTCAAACTGAAATAAATAAATAAATGGATAAATAAATTTAAATAAAATAATTCTTAAAAGAAAAAAGGAAAGAAAGAAAATGAAAGAAATATGGCTAGTTAACTATTAACATTTTTTAAAACCTCAGCAGTGAATGCATGGATATTTGTAAAATTATTCTGCATTCTTTGTACCTCAGATATATATATATATATATAAATATTTTATATTTTATATATATATATATAAATATTTTATATTTTATATATATATATATATATAAATATTTTTTTTTTAAAAGAATTGTTCATTTGAGCCAGCAGTTGGCATGGTGGTTAAGGCGCTGGACTCCCACATGGTTGACTACAGTTCGAGTCCTGGACCTGGTGGCTTGCTTTCTCACTCTCTCTGTCTCTCTCTGGTGGGCATACGTGTTCTATAGCAACTTAAAAAACAATAACAATTAATAAATAAAACCAAATAAATAGTTCTTAAAAAAAGAATCACTCATTTAATTTTATTTATCATTATTACTTTTAACTTGATTAGAGAGAGACAGAGAGTGAGAAAGAGAAAGGTAAGAAAGAGAAAGGTGAGAAAGCAAGCCGCCAGATCCAGGACTCAAGCCACAGTAGGCCATGTAGGAGTCCAGTGCCTCAACATCACGCCACCTGCCAAGCCCTTCAGATAATTTTTTTAATGTAACAAGTAAATACAAAATTTTCACTCAAAAAAGTTAGGAGAGGTTGTGATGTGAAGAATAACCCTGAGAAGTAAACCAACAAGCTTATTTATTACCTATTGGTAATATTCACATGAAGCACAAAGATTTAATCTTATCCTTATTATCTCCTCTTATCCCAAAACATTTGTGAATAAGTCACTATTAGCCAAGCATGTAAAAGTCTTCCATTATTAAATCAATAATTTTTTGTTAAGTGGAAGAAACAAAGCTGAGTTTTCTGTCTCTACTTACTATGACATAACTGCTCTATTTTTCCACTAAGAAGATGATAACAAAATTCAGGCATTTATAAGCTAGCTAGAATTTTAACTCTAGGGGCAAATGCTTTTATAACTCTGTGACGAGCATGCACAAAACTGGTGATGAGACAGACTATGTAAGTTCTCTTGCTCCTAAATCATCCTTCCTTTCTAGTTGGTTCCATGCCCTCCAAAATGGGAGGAAAGGCACCAATTAACACAATAAAGGAGAGACTTGAGAGACCAGAGAATACTTTACCTTAAAAAAAAAACACATTTTTTTAAAGTCACAGGGAGACAGAGAGAGATAGACAGAAATTGAGAGAAAGAGACACAGAACTATCCCTACCCACTAGAAATGAGTCTGGAGGGGGACGTCTCAGCAGAAAATCTTCATTTTTGATCAAGGAAACCAATATTTCACAGCTGGAGTACGGTATCCTTCTCAGGATAGACCTGGCTTGGGTTGTGCCTTTCTTAAAATACCCCTTATTTTTTAATAACTGGGACCACTGATGAGATTTGATGGGGTCTCAGTACTAGATAATATTAATTATCAGTTAATTTCCTGATTTTGGTAGTTATGTTGTGATTATATAGAATTTTCTACACACACACATCATATTTGAGGAATAAAATATTAAGTTGGCAACTTATTCCTAAATGGTTTAAATTTTTTTCTTTTTTTAAGAATTATTTATTGGGACCAGCAGTTGGTGTAATGGCTATGTCGCTGGACTCCCACGTAGTCGACCGCGATTCAAGTCCCGGACCCGGTGGCTTAGACTCACGCCGGGTGCGTGTGCGTGCGTGCCCAAGATCCCGAGAGGAGAATAGAGGAGAAGGGATTGTGGCGTGGCCATCCCCCCTGGGGGGTGATTTCCTGCTTTCTGTCTCTCTGTCTCTGTCTGTCTGGCAAGCACACGCGCCCTATAGCAAAAACCTCTCCAAAAAAAAAAAAAAAAGAATTATTTAATTCTTTGTTGTCATTAATTTTTTTTTTAATTTAAGATAGGGCTTGTTTGTCTCTCTCCCCAGTGACCATGTGTCCCCTAAGTAAAAAACAAAACAAAACAAAACAAAACAACCTCAAAAAAAACTAGGTGACAGAACTCAGAACCGGAAAGAAAAAAAATCACACTGGGTGCATGTGAGTGTGTGCCCAAGATCCCGAGAAAAGATTGGAGAACGGACTGTGATGTGGCCGTCCCTACTGGGGAGTGATTTCTCGCTTTCTGTCTCTCTGTTGCTCTCTGTCTCTCCAGTGAGTGAATGTGAAAAAAAAAAAAAAAAAAAAAAAACTCTCTTAAAAAAAAAGGGGGGACCAGCAGTTAGCGTAATGGCTATGTCACTGGAATCCCACGTAGTCAACCGCGGTTCAAGTCCCAGACCTGGTGGCTTAAACTCACACCGGGCACATGTGAGTGCGTGCCCAAGATCCCGAGAGGAGAATGGAGGAGAAGGGATTACAGCGTGGCCATCGCCCCTGGGGGGTGATTTCTCGCTTTCTATCTCTCTGTCTGTCTCTGTCTGGCGAGCGCACGAGCCCTATAGCAAAAACCTCTTTTAAAAAAAAAAAAAAAAAAGGAAAGGTAATTAGATTACCATTAGGCTTTTTTTTTCCTTTCCTTTTCTTTTTCAAAGGGGAAAGCACAAATGCAGTCCCCCACTACCACACATTATGTAGTTGATCTTCCCACATTTGGGGAAATCGCAGGGGAGCACATCCAAATACAATGGATAAGCTCTGCCCTGGGGAAACTCCCTTCATGATTATGGTATTTCCCCTGCCAGACTAAATATCATTAGGACTTTTAAAAAGTTTATTTACTGGGGCCAGCAATGGGCTTGGTGGTTAAGGGTGCTGGACTCCCACATGGTCGACTACGGTTTGAGTCCCACACTTGGCAGCTTGCTTTCTCTCTCTCTTTCTCATTCTATCCCTCTCTGGTCAAATTGAAATAAATAAATGAATGAATAATGTTAAATAAAATAATTTTTTAATTATTATTTATTTAATTTTATTTATTTATTCATTTATTTTAATTTGGCCAGAGAGAAAGAGAGGGAGAGAGAGAGGGAAAGTGAGAAAGCAAGCCACCAGGTTCGGGACTCAAACCATGGTCGGCCATGTGGGAGTGTCCAGCACCTTTACCACCACACCACCTGCTGGTCCCGAATAAAATAATTTTTAATAGTTTATATATTTATTTCTTGTGTGACAGAGACAAGGAGAGAGAAAGAAAATACAGTACCTCCAACGGGGTCTTGATGCTGTGATCTACCCCCAACCTCAGGCAACCCCAGATCATTGGCATGTATGTGTCTAGTAGATAAGGGAAGTCTCTGTATGCAAACCTTAACCTTCCTATGTGGGTCAGCCTTACAGAACATCATGTTTTACTACTGCACCACAATCATTAGACTTTGAACAGCTCCATGTTATGTTTGAAGAAGACTGAATAGAGACTGTTTTTAAGATATAAAGGAAAATGAAATATTACCCAATTATTCAAATTAATTAAAACAAAATAGTAAAAATAGATTATAGTCTTTTGATACTCTCAATGAATTAATGAATCTAAGCATGGAGCATCACTGGCTGCTAAAATGCGGAAAAAATGTAGAAACTAGACTTCATATGCCTCCTGAAAAAAAGGAGCAAAAAAAGAATGGATCCTCAGTCTAAGGAAGCATTTGGATCCAGCTGCCAATTTCAAGCAGAGGAAAGAGGAACATATTGAACTCTATCCTGAGTACACAGTGAAATCCAGACTGTAAGAAATTTTGTGTGTCAAACAGACTGGGTCTAAATAAATAAATTATTAAAAAAAAAAAAAAAAAGGGGCCAGCAGGTGGCATGGTGGTTAAAGGTGCTGGATTCCCACATGGCTGACTGTGGTTCGAGTCTAGGACCTGGCGGCTTGCTTTTTGGCTTTCCCCCTCTCGCTGTCTCTCTCTGGTCAAATTTTAAAAATAATAATAATAAATGGAATTAAGTAAATAAATTATTAAAAAAGAACCAGACTGGGTCTATAATAGACATATTATAAAAAGGAAAAACAGGAAGGAACGTATAGACTTGAAGAGATTTAAAAGATATAACAAGCTGGCCCCATGGCACCATGTTAAGCCAGTGCATGGGGAGTCAGATCCCACATGGCCAACTATTTTTCAAGTTCCAGCCTCAGTCTCTCTCTGTTGAGTACATATATCCTATAGCAAATTTAAAAATACATAAATAAAAATTTAAAAATAATTCTTAAAAAGAAAGGAAAATTAAAATCAAGTTCACTGTAGAATTCTAGAGAATTGGAGTAATAGCCTCATTAACAGGTAGCAAAGTCCATAAAATAATTCTCCATGCCATGATCTCCCAGACACATTGTGGCCTAATGTGAATCTTTCACATTACTTCCATCACCAGCAACAAAACTGCATGGATGGTTATTTAAAGATACCTACAATATACAAGTGTTAAATTCTATTACTTTAATGAGTGATGTATAAACAAACTGCTTCTAGCAATTTGCCTCAACTTTCATTTTACTATTTAAAAATTTACCTCTGAATTTTCCAGATCTGGAGAGATAGCAAGCATTACAGTTAATTACAATCACAGGCTTTGGAGTGAGGCAGTGACCCCTATTCTACTTACTTCCTTCTATTCTTTGGGAGGAAATTTTAATACCACCACATACTGTGACATCATGCTAGAAAGGAACCAGAGAACGTCAGCTTAATTAACATGTAAACCAGAGACTCTGCCACACCAACTGTACTTGCACGGTGTTCCACCCTATTTGTTTCAATTTGGCATTTTGACAAAAAAAAATGATCTCATGAGTACAGCCTTGGACTAAAATTAGAGTACGATATTTCATTTTCGGTGCTACCACTGATAAACCCTATTACCATGGGAAAATTATTTGACTTGAAGAGTGTTTTTTTTTTTTCCCTTTGTCTGTAGCTAAGACAAAATCTTAAACCTCAGGGAGGCAGATAAAATCAGGGAAAAAAATAGTATAATGTGCTATTTTTAAAATCTTAGCATATTAAGGAGGCAGCAGGGTGTGGGGGAAAGTGCAGTGGGCTGAAACAAAACTGGGATTCTAGTTCTCATATACCATTAGAAGGCTGGATAGCTTTGGACACATTTCTTAGCTCTGTGGGTTAGACTCCAGCTGCTAGATGACCCCTAGCATCCCTTCAGATTCTTTTTTTTTAAAAAAAAGTCTCAGGGCACCAGCAGTTAGCCTAATGGCTATGTCGCTGGACTCCCATGCAGTCGACCGCAGTTCAAGTCCTGGACCCAGTGGCTTAAACTCACGCCGAGAGCGTGTGTGTGCGGTGCCAAAGATCCTGAGAGGAGAATGGAGGAGAAGGGATTGAGGTGTGGCCATCCCCCCGGGGAGTGATCTCTCTCTGTCTCACTGTCTTTCTGGTGAGCACACGCACCCTATAGCAAAAAAAAAAAAAAAAAAAAAAAAAAAAAAAAAAAAAAAAAAACTCTCCGAAAAAAGAAAAAAAAAAGTCTCAGAATCTGGGGCCAGCAGGTGGCATTGTAGATAAGGAGCTGGAATGCCACATAGCCAACAGCGGTTCTAGTCCCAGACTCAGCAGTTTGCTTTCTCACTTTCCCTCTCTCCCTCTCTTTCTTTCTCCCTCTGATGAGCACATGTACCCTATAGCAATTTTTTTACAAGAGGTTTTTGGTATAGAGTGCATGATACTTGCCAGAGACATACACACACACACACACACACACACACACACAATCAGAAAGTGAGAAATCACCCCCCTGGGGGCTGGCCACACTGCAATCCCCTCTCCTCCATCCTCCTCTCAGAATTTTGGGCATCCATGTACACATGCCTGGTGTGAGTTTCAAGCCACTGAGTTTGGGACTTGAACCCCAGTCAACGATGTGGGAGTCCAGCAATGTAACCATCATGCCATCTATTGGTCTCACCCTATAGCAAATTAAAAAAAAAATAAGATAAATAATTGTTTATAATTTTAAAATTCTCAGATTCTAATGATTTCACTGGACAGTACTATTGTGCATGTCCAAAACTCTCCTGTGAATTGCTTCTTCTCTTGTCTCATTACTAAGGACTTTGATGGGGTCAATAACTACCACCCTTCTCCAAAGTCTGAACCAGCTGATAATGTGTAACATAAAGTATAGGACATTAGTGATTGGGAGAAGGCAATCTATCATTTTTATTAGTTTTTCAAAAAGTTCTTTCTTAGGACAGCAGGTGGTGTGGTGATTAAGGTGTTAGACTCCTACATGGCTGACTACAGTTTGAGTCCTGGACCTGGCAGCTTGAAGATCATGCCAGGCGTGTGTGGGTTTATACCCAAAAATCCCAGGAGGAGAATGGAGGTGAAAGGACTTCAGTGTGGCCACTGCTCCCCTCCCCGAAGTGATTTCTCACTTTCCTTCCTCTGTTTCTCTTTGATGAGCACATGATCCCTCTGACAACCACCCCCCATGTTGTTTTCATGAGAGATACAAAGAGAGAGGGAGAGAAACAGGCACCCTAAATAGGGTCTTACACCATGATCCTTCCTCCAGTTTTCTCAGCCAGCCAGGATCATAGGCACTCATGCACCCATGTATAAGTCAACCTGGGAACCCAAAGTCAATTTTCCATATGGGTCCAGGATTGTGGAGTGATGCGTTACCACTGTGCCACTATCTTTGTTATTAATGAAGGATAGAACAGATAATATGACATTTACCTAGGCAAGTCAACTGGCTTCCTTTTTTTTAAAGAGATTTTTGCTATAGAACCCATAAGTTTGCCAGAGAGACAGAGAGCCAAAAAGTGAGAAATCACCCCTCAGGGGGAATGGCCATGCTGCAATCCCTTCTCCTCTATTCTCCTCCTGGGATCTTGGGCACGAATGCACACATGCCCAGTATGAGTTTCAAGGCACCAGGTCTGGGACTCAAACCATGTTCAACCAGGTGGGAGTCCAGTTCCAGTGACATAACTGCTGTGACATCTGCTGGCCCCATAAACAATGTTTTTGCATTTTTGGGGGGGAAAGGGTTTTGTTATAGGGCACGTGCACTTGCCAGAAATACAAAGAGAGACAGAGAGAGACAGAAAGAGAAAGCAAGAAATCACCCCCCCCCCCCCGCCCCCGGGGGGATGGCTATGCTGCAATTCCTTCTCCTTCATTCTCTTCTTGGGATCTTGGGCACGCATGCATGCACATGTGCCCAGCGTGAGTTTAAGCCACTGGGTCCGGGACTCAAACCACAGTTGACTACATGGGAGTCCAGCGACACAGCCATTACGCCAACTGTTGGTCTCTTTGCATTTATTATTTGATAAATGTTTCAGTTGTTTTTACTTCTGAACTATTATGAAAAATGCTGCTATGAACTTTGATGTAAATGTTTTTGTATGGACATTATTTTCATTTCCCTTGGGTATATAAGCAAAAATGGAATTGCTGGGTTATATAACAAATCTATTTTTTAACATTTAACATTTTGAGGAACTGCCAAATTGTTTTCCAAAGTGGAAACTTTACATTCCTACCAGCAATGAACAGGGATTCCAATTTCTCCATATCTTCTTGAATGTTTGTTATTGTCTATTAAAAAAAAAAGTGGGACCAGCAGATGGTATAATGATTATATTACTGGACTCCCATGTAGTTGACCTTGGTTTGAATTCCGAACCTGGAGGCTTAAAACTCATGCCAGGCACATGTGTGTGTCTGCCCAAAATCCCAAAGGGAGAATGGAGGAGAAGGGATTGCAGCCTGGCCATCTCCCCAGGGAGTCATTTCTCACTTTCTCTCTCCCTGTTTCTCCAGTGAGAACTTGAGCTCTATAGCAAAAATCTCTCTCTTAAAAAAAGAAAAAAAAATCTATCCTAATGGATGTAAATTGGTATCTCATTGTGATTTTGATTTACATTTGTCTAATAACTTGGGAGGTTAAGCATCTTTTTATGTGCTTATTGACCATTTGTATATCTCCTATTGAAGAT
This sequence comes from Tupaia tana, assembly GCA_026018925.1. Taxonomy (NCBI): domain Eukaryota; kingdom Metazoa; phylum Chordata; class Mammalia; order Scandentia; family Tupaiidae; genus Tupaia; species Tupaia tana. The sequence goes on along the minus strand of JAKSZU010000001.1, from coordinate 220,729,012 downwards.
GTTTATTCACATCTTTTGCCTATTTTGTAAGTGCAGTTATTTGTCTTTTAGTTGTTAAAATGCATTTTTTAAAAAATATTTTTAACAGAGATCAACTATATAATCTGCAAATATTTTCTACTTAGTAGACTATCTTTTCATTGTCATGATGGTATCCTTTAGAGCACAAAATTCTTAATATTGATGAAGTCCAATTTATGTAGATAAGTTTCTCTTTTGTCATTTTGCTGATAGTGTTATATATAAGAAATCATCCCCTAATCCTAGATCAAGATACTCCTATTTTCAATGTTTTATAGTTTCAGCTCTTACGTGTAGATCTATAATCCTTCTTAAATAATTTTTGTAGGGGTCAGCAAATCATGTAATGGTTAGGTGGCTGGACTTCCACGTAGTCAGTCACTGTTCAAGTCCTGGACTGGTGGCTTAAAACTCACATCAGGTGTTGTGTGTACATGCCCAAAATCCCTAGACGAGACTGAAAGAGAAGGGGTTGCGGTGTGCCCATCCACCCCAGGGGGTGATTTCTCACTTTCTGTGTCTCTGTCTCTCAGTTGAGTGCACAAGCCCTACAGCAAAAATCTCTCAAAAAAAATTTTTTTTGTATACAGTGTGAGGTAAAAGGCTTAACTTCATTCTTTTGGATATGGACATCTGGTTGTCTCAGCCCTGTCTTGAGAAGACTACTCTTTTTCTCATTAATTATCTTGAACCTCTCACAGAAAATCAATTGACCACAAATATAAGAGGGTTTATTTCTGGATTCTCAACTCTATTCTATTAATGTATACGTCTATCCTTAAAGTAGTGCCACAGTATCTTATAATCTGTAGTTAAGTTTTGAAATCAGGAAGTATGAGTTTTCCAACTTTTTTTTTTTGAGAGATTTTTGCTATAGGGCACGTGTGCTCACCAGAAAGACAGAGAGAGTCAGACAGAAAGTGAGAAATCATCCCCCAAAGAAGGTCACCATGCCACAATCCCTTCTCCCCCACTGTCCTCTCGGGAGTTTGGGCATGCACACACACATACATGCCTGGTGTGAGTTTTAGGCCACTGTGTACAGGACTCAAGAGCAGTCGACTCTGTAGGAGTCCAACAACGTAACCTGCTTGTCCCCAACTTTGTTATTTTTCAAGATTGTTTTGGTTATTCTGGGTCCATTGCATTTCCATATGTTAGGATCATCTTGTGAATTTTTGTCAAAAAGGCTGCTGAAATTTTGATAGGATTAAAATGAGCACATAGATCAGTTTGGGGAGTACTGCCATCTTAATAGTATTAAGTCTTCTAATACATGAACATGGATGTCTTTTCATATATTTAGGCATTTAAATTTTCTTTTAAGATGTTTTATAGCTTCATAATATAAGTTTTACAGTTCTTTGATAAATTTACTCCTAATTATTTTTTTCATGATACTTTAAGTGGAAGAGTACTCTTAATTTCATTTTCATATTGTTTATATGAATAGAATTAAAGCTGAATTTGTAAACTGATCTTATATTGCAACCTTGGCTAAACTACTTTATAAGTTCTAATAGAGTTTTGTGAATTCTATAGAGCTTTTTTTCTTTCTTTTCTAGTTTTTTGCTGTAGGATACTTGTGCTCACCAGAGAGACGGAGAAAGCAAAAAAGTGAGAAATCACCTCCTGGGGTGATGGCCACACCATGTTCCCTTCTCCTCTAGTTTCCTCTTGAGATTTTGGGCACACACACATACGTGCCCAGTGTGTTTTTCAAGCTGCTGGATCTGGGACTTGAACCATAGAGTCAGCTATGTTGGATCCAGCACCTTAACCACTACACTATCTGCTGGCTCTCCCTTAGGGCTTTCTATATATAAGATCACGTCAATTTCAGATATCATTTTACTTCTTTCTAATCTGGATAGTTTTTATTTAATTTTTCTTGCCCATTTGTCCTAGAATTTCTAGTAAAGTTAGAAGTGGTGAGAGTGAATATTCTTGTCTTATTTCTATCTTAGAAGGAAAATATTCATTTTTTTTACCATTAAGAATGAATTAGTTGTTGGTTTTTCAAAGACACCCTTGGTCTTGAAAGGTTGAAGTTCCCTTCTATTTCTGGTTTTCAATTGCTTTTATCATGAAAGGCTATTGAATTTTATCAAACATTTTTTGTGCATCCATTAAAATGACCACATAGGGTCAGTCTAGTGGTTAAGGAAGCCAGATCCCACATGGCCAACTGTGGTTCAAATCCTAGCTCCTGTGGCTAGAAAAAACACTCCAGGTACATGTGTATGCATGTCCCAAATCTTGGTGTGACGGAGAAATTGGGGAGAAGTGATAGTGGTGTGATTATGCCCTATTGGGGTGGGATGCTTTCTCCTTGTCTCGCTTTCTCTCTGTCTCTCTGGTGAGTACATATACCTTCTGGCAATTAATAAAAAAAAGATAATGTGTTGTTATTTTTTTCTCTAGAGGGTGTATGTGCTCCCCAGTAGGGGATGAGGAAGCACTCCTCAAAGGGGATGGCTACATCATAATCCCTTCTCTTTTTATTTTTTTCTTTCTTTGGAGAGGTTTTTGCTATAGGGAGCATGCGCTCACCAGAAAGACAGAGAGAGACAGAGAGACAGAAAGTGAGAAATTACCCCCTAGGGGGGGATGGCCACACCACAATCCTTTCTCCTCCATTCTCCTCTCAGGATCTTGGGCATGCATGCACATGCTCCAGCGTGAGTTTAAGCCACCGGGTCCAGGACTCAAACTGCAGTCGACTACATAGGAGTCCAGCGACATAGCCATTATGCTAATCCCTTCTCTTTCACTTCTTTTTTCAGAATTTTGGGCAGGTATGCACATGTGCCCAACAAATTTTTCAAACCACGGGAGCTGGGACTTGAACTCCTCAATGACCCTGTGAGAGTCAGTTGCCTTAACCGGCACACCAGCAACTGGCCCTATTATGTAGTTTTTGTCCTTCATTCTATTGGGGTAGTTTATCACATTAATTGGTTTCAGTGGCATTCCTAGGATAAATGCTACTTGGTCATGGGGTATAATCCTTTCTTTCTTTCTTTCTTTCTTTCTTTCTTTCTTTCTTTCTTTCTTTCTTTCTTTCCTTCTTTCTTTCTTTTGGGAGAGGTTTTTGCTATAGGGTTTGTGCGCTCGCCAGAAAGAGAGACAGAGAGACAGAAAGCAAGAAATCACCCCCCAGGGGGGATGGCCATGCTGCAATCTCTTTTCCTCCATTCTCCTCTTGGGATCTTGGGCACGCATGCACATGCGCCCAGCGTGAGTTTAAGCCACCGGGTCCATCCAGTACTCGAACCACAGTTGACTACATAGGAGTCCAGTGACATAGCCATTACATTAACTGCTCGTCCCTAATCCTTTTTTTTCTTAAGATTTTATTTTTTCTTTCTTTCTCTTAATTTGACCAGAGAGGGAGGGAGGGAGGGAGGGAGGGAGGGAGAGAGAGAGAGAGAGAGAGAGAGAAAGCTGCCAGGTCCAGGACTCAAATCGTGGTCAGCCATGTGGGATTCCAGTGCCCTTAACTACCATGCCACCTGCTGGCCTTTTTACATTTTGCTGGATTCAGTTTGCTAGCATTTTGTTGAGAATTTTTGCATTTATATTTAAAAGAGATAATTAATCTCGTTTTTTTTTTTTTTTTTTTCTCTCTTTTACTTCTTTTTTTGTTGTTGTTCTTGGCTATAGGGCACATGCATTCACCAGAGAGACATAAAGTGAGAAATCACCCCCCAGGGGGATGGCCACACTACAATCCCTTCTCCCTTCTCCACCATTTTCCTCTCTGGGTTTTGGGCACACATGCACACGCACCCAGCGTAAGTTTTAAGCCACCAGGTCCAGGCCTTGAACCGTGGTCAACTACTTAGGAGTCCAGCGATGTAACCATTATGTCATCTGCTAGTCCCAGTCTTTAGGTTTTTTCCTTGTGCTGTCTTTGATATTTGTATCAAGTCTCATAAAATTATCTGGGGGGTGTTTTCTTCTATATCTTGAAAGATTTTATAAGAATTGTTATTCATTCTTCATTAAATGTCTGGCAGAATTTACTAGTGAAGTCAGCTGGGCCTGGGCTAAGTCCAAAGTGCTTTCAAATCTATTAATTCAAGGTCACCAAAGATCACCTTCCTTTTGATTAACTCAAAGTCAACTAATTAGGGACTTCAACTATTCAATACAACGGCAAAATCCCTTCACAATAGCACCTAGATTTACTAATTGTAAGAAAGTATATGTACACTACAAAAAGTCTGCTGCTGCTCTTTCAGCTTTCAACTCTTGCGAAAGATCTGTTGGCATTCACCCTAATAGGAAATAGAATAGAAAAGGGATTCTAGTTGAGTTATCAGAAAGCCACCAGTTCCAAACCCATATGCATCAGAATCATCTAAAAATTTGTATGGGCCAGTCAGGTGGTGTAGTAGTTAAAGTGGCTGGATCCCTCACTGTTGACTGCATGTTCAAGTCCAGAACTCGATGGCTTGAAAAACACACCAGGTGCATGTGTATGCATGCTCAAAATCCTGAGGGAAGAATGGAGAAGGGATTCTTGGCCCACTCATGGCCATACTCCCTGAAGGGGGGTGATTTTCATTTTCCCTTTCTTTCCATCTCCACAGAATGCACATGTCCTATCGCAAAAAAATTTAAAATTTATTAAAGATCCAGAATGTGGAAAATTCTGTAAGACAAGTGACTTGTTTTCTTCAACAATTAAATCAAAAGAACTAGAGCAGGGAGAAAATGATAGATTAGCCCCATTCCATAGTATTTTACACAGACGTAGGGATGTTCTGTATTTGAATTATCTATGTGAATCTTTGACACTAGACATGTTGCAATTACAATTGAGGAAATAAAAATTTAATTTTATTTCATTTTAATTAATTTATGTTTGAATTTAAATAGCCATATGTGGCTATAATATTGGATAGTGCAGTTATAGACAAAATTAGCTTAAAGGTTAAGTCAGGCAATTGCTACATGTAGACCTTATTTAAATCCTGAGTCAAACAAAATGAGTGTAGAAAAAATTATGAGACCACTAGGGGAATGGACAAGGACTAGATAGTTGTTAAATTTTTAAAGCATGATAATAGTTTTACAGTTATGCTTTTAAAGAAGAAACTTCATCTTTTAGAAAAATATACTAAAATATTTAAGGGCAGAACCTATATGATTTTTTTTAACAACAGACATTTATTTAAAGTAATACACCTGCAAGACCAAATAATTTTTAAATTATATGCTTCAGGTTCGATCAACTTCATAAAAAGACTTAAAGGACAACCATAGTCATGATTTCAACTACACTACTTCTTTGCTCACTCTTCTCTCTCTTTTCTTTCCCAAAAAACCTGTTTTAGATATAGTTCAAAGTAGAAATTATCCTGTATTTTCTCCATTGTTCTTTAGGCAAGATCTGCTGCCTCATGGTCAGGTCCAGGGCTCTCTGAATGCAAAATATCCTGTCATTATAAAGGTTCTCAGGAAGTCTCCTATGGCTTCTTTTGCATCTTCATTCTCATATATTGTATCATCTTACATTTACCCCAGTTTATTGAGTCCTATGGCACTGTAATACCACTTTCGAAAACCATCCAGGCACTGATTTAACGCTGCAACGGCTGGCCTGCTTGCCATTTTGAAACCTGTGTCTTTTTTAAAAAAGTTTATTCACTGTGTTTATGTATTTTATTATTATTACTATTTTTTGTTATAGGGTGTATGCACTCATCAGAGAGAGAGACAGAGACAGAGAGAAAGGAAAAGTGAGAAAGTACCTCCCAGGGGAGGCAGCCACATAGCGACCCCTTCTCCTCTAGCCTCCTCGAGATTTGGGGCATGCATGTACATGTGGCCAGCATGATCTTCAAGTCACTGGGTCCAAGACTCAAACCACACAGCTGATCATGTGGGATCTAGCACCTCAACTTCTACACCATCTGTTGATCCAGAAACTCTTGGGTCATTGGAAAAATCGTAACATATTTTTGCATAGGAAAATATGTCATGACTTTCCCAACGACCTAAAATATGATATTTGGAATTTGTTTTGTAATATTACTTTTGGGGGAGGAGAAGAAACTGGATGGGATATAGATACAACATCATTGGCTGTGAATGGATGATTATTGAAGCTGGGTGATGGGTACATGGAGGAACTGTTTACTATTATCTCATCCTTCAAATATGTTTTACATTTTCTTCTCTTTCTTCTTCCTTCTTTCTTTCCTTGCCAGAGGGTGTGTGTATGCTTGCCACACAGAGACAGAGGGAGAGGGAGAGAGAGGAATTGCCCCCTCTCCTTGGGGCATGGTCATGTCATGTAATCCCTTCTCTTCCATTTCTCCACCCTGTTGGGATTTGGGGCACAAGTAATTAAAAGATATTTAAAAGGTATTCGTGTGGCATTTTTCCCATGTATTACCTTATTTAATCATCATAACTATCTTGTGAGGTAACTGGAATGGCTGTTTACAGATGAAGAATCTGAGACTGAGAGAACTGAAGTGACATGCCTGACACAGCACAGCTGGTTAGAACCTGGACTCAATCCAGGCACTCCATCTCAGATCTCTTGTTCTTCTGTCACCCTATACTTTGTATGACAAGCTGTAAAATAATAGAGAATAAGGTGAGAAGAATCAGGAAAACAGATTAAACACCATGCTCTCATTCAGAATGATGAATTTGTAGCATCTGCTTCTCTAATTAGTAAGAAATGAATACCAACCACCAGCTGCTATGAGTTTATTAGTGACTATTGAGAAATAATGCCACTAAATAGGATTGATTTATAAGTTCCAGATGTGAAAGAGTGGCTTTATTAACTTTTCTTCTATGTACCATTGAAGATGTGAAAGCAATTTAAGATATTAAATTTATTGACTGAAATTGCTCTTCTTAGGACTCAAAGATTATATTATGCTCCTTTTCCTTCAAAGTCTAGTTAGTATACTCTGAGAAAAAAAAAATCTATCAGGATAATATCTGAAACAGGGATGAATAATTAACTCATACTTGAATTTTACTAATACATCTGTTGTCAAATTAAGTAATTTTTATTTATTTATTTTTTTGGGGGGACTTTCCGGTAAAAACCGGAAAACCTAATAGACAAATTCTAAAAGAGCTGAAACACTGCAAAATTAAGTAATTTTTATCTTTCATTGCTTATGACTCCCTAAAAGGCCTTGTGCTTATTGACATATAGTAATACATTTACATTTCACACATAAAAGATTTCACAGCAGAGAAACAGCTTAGCCAATGGTTTTAGCAAATAGTTTAATTCCTTGACAATTATAATAGAGTGACAAATATTTTATAAGGTAATAAATTAACCACTTGATATCTAGAAGGAAATACAAACAAGACATATTATCGTAGTATTGATATGGATTCTCTTTGCTTCCAACTAAACATTACTCTACTTCTAAAAACTGGTTGCAAACATCAAGCATTTACTATCTAGCTGACAGGTATTCCAGTTTTGTATAATTGCCTGCTTCAACAGATTGCCGGTCTCTACAGGAAGTAGAGAAGGTAACAGCTGTTTTGCAACTTTTCTGTTTCCTTTGTTTGCAATGCCTGTGAACCCTGACTGTATAACCCCTGGAACTTGCCCAAGTCAGGGCCCAGACTTTGGAATACCAGCTACTCTGGGTCCACCGGTGTAATAAACCTGAGTTCTCTACTCTCTGAGTGGTGCTTGGTTTCTCAGTGGTCTGTTTCTGCAACATTTCTGGTTCTCTGACTGGGAAGCCAACTGTGCTGGCCCCTTGAGCCACTAGTTTGATGAGAGGAACCTGCGGAGATGAGGGGACCCCAGAATTGAATGAGGCGGCACCACCTGGTCTTTTCCTGAGTCCTCCTTCATCCGGGGCCTTGATGTCTCGTAGGAAACCAACCCCTGACTGGACTCAATAGAGAGAAGGAATAACTCACAGGCTGAAAACATCAGCCAACTCACAGGCCGAAACCTCCAGATAAGGTATGGTCCCAGGACCCAGGGACCCAGACAGGCCTGCCCTATTTGGGTGGAAAAGGAGCCCAATCGCCTCCTGTGGTCTCCCATCAGAACCACCAGGTCACTACATGATCTCCTGCTGGAGCCATCAGTTCAGGCCACTGCATGGTCTCCTGTCAGAGCTACCAGCTGGGGACCCTCCCAAAGGGGGAAAGATATAGTGATAAACTCTGGACTGACTGTGTGAATGTGTGGGCATCAGTTTCTGTGGCCCCATGGTCTTTGGTCCTCACCAGCATTTCTGTGGTGACCTCATAGGGCTCAAGGTGATGCCCAGTGCTTGGGGCCCTGGTCCTTCCCTGCGCACTGGGTCTGCTTCAGGGGCTTATACTGAGTCACCAATGCTAAGAGACACCTAAAGTTCCCACAAGGGACATAGCCAGGCAGATGACTAATTGGTTGTCTCTTCGGAAGGGACACCCATCCTTTGTCTGTCTTGTGTCACCACTTCAGGGAGAGACAGCTCGGGAAGGGAATTTTTTTCATATGTCCCAGGAAGACCAAGACCTACTCCCAGGTCCCCCTTCCCTTCTGGTTGAAAGTAGATAAAGAAATGCCTCTATTGTGTCACCTCTTACCCCCACATTATTCAGGGGTGACCATGAGTAATTGCTTTGTTTATTGCCCTTCTAAAAGCTTTTGCAAATGGCTACAATCCTAACATGTTCTTTAAAATAATAATAATGAGGCATCTTTATTTAATATTAAAGTTGTAGAGAGGACCAGAAGGCTGGCTTCACTTGGTAATGGTGTTCGTGCTTTTGCCACTGCCGCTGAGCACAATGTATGGAGTCTTCTGAGCCTTCTGCTTTTCCTGGAGCAAAGCCACGGTACCCAGTGGTGTGTCACTGGAGTTCATCTTCTTTAGGAGCACCTTCTCATCCAGCTTCTTCACCCGCTGCTCTGTTTTCATCTTGCCTGAGTGCTTTCTATGGAAATGATGGGACAGCTGCCAGAAAGGCTCCTTGGGTGTGAGTTTCCAACCTGTCTCATCCATGTACTCTATTTTAACGTTGGGCTTGTAGCCATCCTTCTCCTTTAAGTCCTCGGTGAAGCCATGGTACTCCTCCTACTGACTGTACTTGTCATCAATGGCCATCTTGTTCTCAATGTGGTGCACGGGTGAGGGTAGGGACTTATCAGGTGCCTTCCCCTGGGGTCACTGTGCACAGCAGCCCTTCATTCTGTCAGAGGAGCAAGGCAGCTGCCAGCCCTCTGTTCATGGTGGGCTCCTCATTCAGAATGAGGTGGATGAAGCCAAAAAGTCCTGCTGCTGCTTCTCCTTGTCCAGGGTGCCCTTGCTCCAGCTGATGTTCTTCTCCCCGGACTCGGAGCTGCCATTGGCTGATCGCTCCTGATCCCGTTCAAAGTCTGTGCGCTCCTGCTCCTCCCTGGTGCCAGTCAGTCTGCAAGTAGGGATCTCCGCCAGGGTGCAGGAGAACTCCCAGGTGGCACTGAACACGATGGCCCCTTTTTGCTCAAGGTCTTCATCCTCCTCCCAGCCCTGCTGGCAAGATTCTAACTTCCTCATGATCTCCACCACCTTCTCACCACTGTCTTGCCACTGCTGGGACTGCTGCAACTCCCACAGCTGGAGTCCCTTCTCCACCTGCTTCTGCAGGTCCAGCTCCACTGCATCCGCCTCCAGCACCTCTGAGAACCCTGAGGGCAGAGCTTCTTCACCTCATCATCACTAATGCCTATGCTCTCCACTCCGGTGTTGTCTGACGGCGGGGGCTGAGAGATGGGTTCCTTTTCCTCCTCCTCCACCTTGGGCACTTGGCGCTACCCGGCCCACAGTCTGGAACCAAAGTCCCCATCTTGAGTCTGGTTCCCAAGAGGCAGCAAGTCATCTGCATGCACTACAAACTCCTCCTCCTTGTGGATTTTTTCCATCCTCTGCTTTGTCTTTTTAAAGGTCACCACCTCCTCAGGCATGAGGTATCTGGAGGCAAGTCAGGGCCCTACGGAGCTCAGGGACTGAGCTTGCAGCTGTACTTGGCCAGGATCTCTCCCAGCTCCTGCTCCTGGAGGCCATCAGTCATGCCACCCCTTCCAAACAGGAGTGGGGCCGCTTCCCCCTCTGGCTCCTGGTTATGCTTGGACAGGATAGAGCGAGGTTTTTGCTGTGCCAAGTCGTCCACACTCTCGTCCTCAGCATAGGGCAGGGAGTAGAGCACCTTCCACAGCGCCTCTCATTCTTCTCTGCCTGCTCCTTAGCCAGCAGGTTCACGTTCACAAGCACATCCTCCTGTTCCCCAGCACACCTTTGTCCTTGAGAGTGAGGATCACAGTCTCCCCTTCTCAGAAGGAATGGATGGCATGTTCCACAATGAGGTCCTGCCAGTTCCGGGTGCTGTACAGGTCCTGTAGCTGCTGCCCAAACTCCTCCTCCATGAGAGTGCTGACCCCAAACTCTTGGCCCCTCTCCTCCAGCAGCGTGGCCCTCTTCTCTGCCAAGTCCTTCTTCTGCAGCTGCTGGCTCCTCTCCATCCAGGCTGCAGTGTCGTTCAGCCAGCTCATCCTCCCCTGGGGACTTTATCTTCCCCAGCTTTTGGTTCAGCAGGCACTTTCCCTTGGCAGCCGCCAGCTTCTCCCGCAGCTGCTCTCGCTGTTGCAAGGTCTTGGGGTTGATGACTTCAGCTACCATATGTCCCTTCTTCACATGCCCGTCTCCTTTTCAACGGCATTGACCTCCAAGGGTTTCAGCCCCAGCTTTGTCCAATTTGTTGGTTTCCTCCATGTTGAATGACGAGGGATCTCCTGAGCTAATTTTGGAACTGGCAGCGGCCTTGTGGCCGTCACCTCGCTTCTCCCTCTTCACGGACCTCTCTGAGGAGCTGGCCTGGCTGCACTCCACCTTGTATGCTACTGCGGTTCTCAGCACGGGCACTGCGCTGCCCACTGTCGCGCTCGTCTCCACGCTCAAGGTTCTGCTTCCGCTGTTCACTGAAGCTGCTGCCACCTCCGCCACTCTGGTGCATGTGCTTTTTGTGCTCCCAATGCCCCAGCAGCTGCTCGGTGGCGCCTTCAATGCTTGCGGTACAGTCGTCGCCCCTGCCTCTCTTCTTTGACGACCCCATGGTGGTACCTCTGCTGAGAGCCTGGCAGCCACCCAGATATATTTTTAAGGAAACTCACTAAGGATGGAAGGAGAATGCCCTTTTATAAAGAAAGGTCTCTATAATCTATAATCATTTAGCTGAGTAAATATTTGCATTTTCTATGGAGAAACTGATTGGTTTTCTGAACTGCTAAGCCAAACCAAAAGCAAAAAAATGTTTGACAGAATTGCATGCTAAGTAGCCAATACCAAACTTATTAAGCTGTATAGTAATTCCTGGCCATTAAGATAAAAAGTAAATTGTTAAGATCTGTAATTTGAATGAATTCCATGTCAAATCACCTATAACAATCTATTTAATAAAAAATGCAATGCATCCAAATTAAAGAGGTAAAATTGGTATAAAATGATATAAATCCAACTAAGCATGAACTCGTGGAGGGCATGACAGCCTGTTCTTAAGTCCTTCTTACAGCTCACATTATTAAGTTAACACACTTAGATCATTCTCATTGTTGGTCCTTTAAATTTTATGAGAATGAAATAGATGGGTTGGTTTATTAGTAAGATTGTTCAGTTTTGCATCGAGAAATTCTTTAGACAAGTTTTGGTTGTTATTGTTGTTTATTTGTACATGTTCATAAGTTACTGGTATATGCTAAAAGTTAGGGTTGCTGAAAATTGAAAATTCTGATCAATACAGATATATGTAATTCTATTAATACATACAAGTGTATAAGCTTAATAACTCAGGGAAATATCAGAATCTCCCAAGATGGGGGAGGAAAAGATAACCATGGGCAGTTAGTAAAAACTGGGCCTTTGTATCAGGGCCCCCCCCCAAAAAAAATCAGGAGATTTAGCTATAAAAATGAGAATTTAAATTAAGATTATATTTTCCAGCTGGAGCTTTTGTATAGCCAATAAAGTGGATGCCTTGTAAAACCCGTACACTGGGCTCCACCCTCCTGGCAGGACTCAGTCACTCCTTGCAGGATCTATTTGGAACTTAGGTCCACTTCTCACTGTAGGATCTCTCACAGATCAGAATAGATCTAGAGATGTTCTCAGATAACTCAGAAAATTGTTATAACAAATTGGCAGCTCCCCTTACCTTTGATTTAACTTTCACTTAAAAAGCACCTAAGAGGGGTCAGCAGGCGGTATGGTGGTTAAAGGTGTTAGACTCCTACGTGGCTGACTGCGGTTCCAGTCCCAGACCTGGTGACTTGCTTTCTCACTTTCCCTCTATTTGTCTCTGATCAAAGTGGAAAATAATAATAAAGTTAAATAAAATAATTCTAGAAAAGAAAAAGACACCTAAGAGTCAGCTGTGGTAATCCTGAAGGCTGGGAACTTAATCTGAGGGCAGGATCTGGAAACAGCCCAGATCAGAGCCTCTGCCTTGGAAGAAACTATGTTTCCAATGTGAACAGCCTGGGCACTGGACAATGGCCATGACTGGCATTCTCATATTTCCCCACTAGAGCCTTGTCCCCAAGGTGGAGTTGGTCACTAGAGATGGGAATGCCCTGAGCCCGAAAGGGAGCTCAGAACTTCTGGTCTCTGAAATTGAGGATTGATGGGGCCTGAGGCCTCAAAGGCTCCCCATGAATATCTGGTAATCTCACTGGACAAGCGTCAGGTAACCCTTAAGGTGACTAAGGTTTCTTCATAATTTGTCTAAATCAGAGGGTAAAGTTGTTTCTAAAGTATACCAAAGAAGAAAACCAATGGGCAACAGAAGAAGGAGGACCCCAGACTAGAACGGATTGGTGGCATCTACCTGATGGGCAACTATTTGTCCAAGGAGACCATCCCTCAATATGGGCACCACTGCTACTGACTGTAGAAACAGACAATGGCCCTGCTTCTGTCTCTGAAATCGCCCAGACAGTGGCTAAAATCTTGGGGATTAAATGGAAACTCCACACTTCCTTCCATCCCCCAAGTTTAAGGAAAGTTAAGTGCACAAACTGGATCCTTGAAACAACTTTAGCTACATTATGCCAAGAGATAGGGATCGGTCAGAACATATGAATTCAGTGGAAAGTAATAATAAATAATCCAGGTGAAAGATGGTAGTGACTTGGATTAAGGACAACTTTGTATAAGGATTAATTCTGTTTTTAAATGAGTCTAACTTGGGAACAAAATGTTCAGGAAAGTGATTGTCAATTGGAAAGGAAAATAAATATGAATCATTACAAATTTAAAATACTATAATCCTTTCCCTGAAATAAGTTTGATTAATGAGAAAGTTACTGTTGTTTGACTAAGTAATTCCAGCTAGACTGAATGGGGCCTCACGTGGTTGTACATGTTACTTGTTAAAGTCAAGTCAATAGAGGTGCCTCCGTGAACCAGCACGGGCCCTGGACCACAAAAACAGACCAGATGGGAACCAGCAGTTAGCGTAATGACTATGTCGCTGGACTCCCACGTAGTCGACCACGGTTTGCGTCCCGGACCCGGTGGCTTAAAACTCACACTGGGCGCGTGTGCATGCGTGCCCAAGATCCCTAGAAGAGAATGGAGGAGAAAGGATTGCGGTGTGACCATCCCCTCTGGGGGGTGATTTCTCGCTTTCTGTCTCTCTGTCTCTCTCTGTCTGGCGAGCGCACGCGCCCTATAGCAAAAATCTCTCCCCCCAAAAAAAAAAAAAAAAAAAAAAAAAAACAGACCAGACAAACTCTCTCTGGATGATGCTTCGGAGACAAGGAATCTACGGCCCTGCTCTAGTCACTCCAGAGGCTGACTAGTCAATGCATAGCAGAAGCCTGAGGAACCTACAGCCCTGCTTCAGTCACTCTGGAGGCTATTCGGTCACTCTGGAGGCTGACCGATCCACGCATGGCAGAAAATCAAGAATACACTTGTCTGAGAATGCATGAACTGTTCTGAACCTTCCCAGATACGCTGTAACAATCTCTTAACCATAACCCTCTTTGCATGTGCTTTAGTCTTTGCTGTAGGCTCAGCTGCTACCATCCTGGCCGACTGGAATGGAAATGAATGGCAGCTCGGGACAGAAGAATCAATAGGCTGTGAGGTCATGCTATGATGCCCTAAGGAAAACTAAGGGCATCAAAGGGGGGGAATGATATGGATCCTCTTTGCTATCCAACTAAACACTGCTCCTAAAAGCTGCTTGCAAACATGGAACATTTACTATCTGACAGCTGTTCCACTTTTGTAAATTGCCTGCTTCAACAGCTAGCGGGTCTCTATAGGAACAAGAAAAGGTAACACAGCTTTTTATTTTTGGAGAGGTTTCTGCTATAGGGCATGTGTGCTCGCCAGAAAGACAGAGAGAGACAGAAAAGCGAGAAATCACTCCCCGGGGGGATGGCCACGCTGCAATCTGATCTCCTCCATTCTCCTCTCAGGATCTTGGGCCCGCACACACACAAGCCTGGTGCAAGTTTAAGCCACTGGGTCCGGGACTCGAACCACGGTCAACTACATGGGAGTCCAGCAACACAGCCATCAAGCCATCTGCTGGTCCTGTAACTTAGCTTTTTTTGCAACTTTTCTGGTTTCCTTTGTCTGGAACACCTGTGAACCCTGACTGTATAACCCCTGTAACTTCCCCAAATCCAGGCCCAGACTTTGGAGTACGAGCTCCTCTGGGTCTGCTGGTGTAATAAACCAGAGTTCTCCTACCTTCTGAGTGGCACTTAGTTTCTCAGTGGTCTGTTTCTGCAACAGTATACTAAGTATTATTCTGCTATCTAGATTTTGGTACTAGACCAAACTTTCTACTTACAAGTAGTATCCTATGATTGTGGACAAACCCAGCAATTGAACAAATAATTACATGTAGCTTCATATCCTCTAAAAAGATTTGTAAACCTTTGACTAGTTCTGTGTCAGAATATAATAAAAGGTACAAAAGACAACAGGCTAATAATGATTGGATTTAAACACGAAGAAAAAAGGATTGTAGAGTCAGTCTTGAAACAATTAAACTAAGTGTGTAGGATTTTATTTCTAGGCCGAGATAGGAATGGCTTTAAAGAACCTTAGCTGTCTTGCCCAGCACAAATGCCCACTTCCTAAGTGGCTACTTGAAGTCCAACATCTCCATCCCCAACAGCAGCAGTCATGTCCCCTTGCAGTTCTGAGTTTACCCATTTCACCTGAGCACTGGACTTGAGAAAGGAAGGAGTCAGGGATCAGGGAATCAGGGAATCAAGTAGAGGATAAATGGCAGGCCCAGAATTATGAAAAAAAGAATGAGTTCTGGGGCCAGAAGGTGGTGTGGTGGTTAAGGAACTGGTCTCCCATATGGCCAATGATGATTGTGGTTCGATTCCCAGACGTGGCAACTTGAAAACCATGCTGGGTGCATGTACATGTGTGCCAAAAATCCCAGGAGAATGGAGCAGAAGGAATTGCAGAGTGGCCGATCCTCTGGGGGGTGATTTCTCTTTCCCTTTCTGCCTGTCTCTCTGGTGAGTGCATGTGCCCTATGGCAAAAACCTAAAAAAAAAGAATGAGTTTCACCAATTAAATATCCAAATACCCAAAAGGCAAGACATATGTGAGCGATGTTGCAATGCAGTGGTAACTAAGCATGTTGGCGTGTTCTTGGAGACGAGAGAATTCTGAGTACTTTATCGTAAGGATCTGAGAAGACTTTGTAACTAGGGGTGTCTTTCCATGTGTTGAGGGAAGACATTTGTTTCCCTTAAATTCTGGACTAGCCAAAAGGGTTTAAAGACTTTGCCAACTCCTAAAAATGTATAAATATTTAAAAACAAATGATTATCCCTATGTAGACTTTAAAACTTCTTTTTTTTTTTTTTTGGAGAGGTTTTCGCTATAGGGCGCGTGCGCTCGCCAGACAGACAGAGAGAGACATAGAGACAAAAAGCGACAAATCACCCCCCAGGGGGGATGGTCACGCCGCAATCCCTTCTCCTCCATTCTCCTCTCGGGATCTTGGGCACGCACACACATGTGCCCAGCGTGAGTTTTTTTAAGCCACCGGGTCTGGGACGTGAACCGCGGTCGACTACGTGGGAGTCCAGCGACATAGCCATTACGCTAACTGCTGGTTCCCAGACTTTAAAACTTTTTAAAGTGGATGGATTTTCATCAAAAGAAATTTCACACATAAACTGGAGAATACTCAGTCTTGAGGGAAAATTCTTCATTTAGGGACATATAAATGATGAAAGAAAGTAATCCCTATCCCACCCCCAGAGTACAGTGTAGTAAATATCGCTAGATCTCATGTTGTTATGAGGTATGTTCACATGAAGTGTGTAATGTGTAAAATAAGAAAACATCTCTGTTTCAGAAGAAATAAACAAATATCTGTTTCTGTCAAGAAGCCATTCCTTGGGACCAGCGTTAGCGTAATGGCTATGTTACTGGACTCCCATGTAGTCGACCGCGGTTCGAATCCCGGACTCAGTGGCTTAAACTCACGCCGGGCCCGTGTGCGTGCGTGCCCAAGATCCCGAGAGCAGAATGGAGGAGAAGGGATTGCGGCGTGGCCATCCCCCCTGGGGGGTGATTTCTCACTTTCTATCTCTCTGTCTCTCTCTGTCTGTCTGGCGAGCGCACGCACCCTACAGCAAAAACCTCTCCAAAAAAAAAAAAAAAAAAAAAAGAAGCCATTCCTCAATTACTACACCTTCTACATTCTCTACTCACTGTATTTTATTGTTTATTTACTCAGTATACAGGATAGCCCAGCAGATGACACATCTGGTTATGCTACAGGTCTTTGAGTTTTAGTTGACTTTTAGCCAGGATTTAACGGAGTTTAATTCCCCGCATAAGCTTACATTGCAAACAATTTAATTCTTTTTTTTGTTTGTTTTTGAGAGGTTTTTGCTATAGGGCGCACTTGCCAGAGAGACAGAGAGACAGAAAGCGAGAAATCACCCCCAAGGGGTATGGCCACGCCGCGATCCCTTCTCCTCCATTCTCCTCTTAGGATCTTGGGCACGCACGCACACGTGCCTGGCGTGAGTTTAAGCCTCCGGGTCCGGGACTTGAACTGCGGTCAACTACGTGGGAGTCCAGCAACATAGCCATTACATCAACTGCTGGTCCCCATTGCAAACAATTTAAGGTTGAAGTTTGCTATGTGTAGGATTTTTTGAAACTTTAAGATTGCCCTGATAAGGAAGACAAAGTCAACACTATTTTAAAAGGAGGAGGAGGAGAGACGGTGGAAAGAATCATTCACACTAGGACCTAGTGCCAGATAGTTATTAATGCTGCATTAGATAGCCCAGTTCTGTACAGTGAGTGCACACTTTCAGCGGAAAATGTCTGGCTATCACAGTGTTTAGCACAGTTTCCCAATCAGGGTTTACTGAATTTAACTTGATTTCACTTCTGGCCTCTCTTAACACTTGATGTTGTACAGTCTAAACAAAATACTGCTCAGGGTTAACAGTTCTGGACTACTAGCACTATTCTCTTCGAATAGTGTCACCATTATGAAACCAAACAACAATGAAACAAACTGCATTTGCAACTTAAGCTGGAATAACCACTTGCTACCAAAAGTAAGCACAACCAAACAAAATAAACAAACAAAAACTAGACATGACAACACACACACACACACACACACACACTCACTCATACTCCCAGAAAACACACAGGCTAGGAGCCATAGAGCAACAGTTTGAGAAATTGTTCTACTTAGCAAAATCTTACAACCTCAACACGAAAACACCAGAGACAAGAAGGATGTGAGTAAACAGGAATACTTTCTCTGATGGCTGGGTAGAAATTGTTTGATATAACATTTTAAAGAGCAACCGGGCAGTATCCAGTAAAGAGGTGTGCACGCCATATAACTCAGCAGTTTCCCTTATAAATTCTCAGATATGTACATAAGGATGTGTGCTCAATGCAGCATTTTTACTACAGGAAAAGGTGGTAAAATCTAAATGTTTATAATTTTAAATAGAAAAAAAAACTTAATAAAAGGGAATACTATTCAGTATTACAACCAATAAACTCCATCTACATTTATTTTGAAGTCATGCTGAATAACAATGGTGAACTGCAGAATAATAAGCATGCTATAATGTACCTCATATAGAACACTACAATTTCATACAAGTAGGCGGGGGTGGGTCACTGTGGGGCAGGTGGAGGGCACTGCTCTGCAATGCTGGAGCCACATGGAAGGCCCACACAGACCTGAAACATTCTGGAGGCATAGTCACAATCCTAACTGGCTGGCTAGGGGACTTGTGGTAGGGACTGCATTGTGACAAGATCTGTCAAGGGTGCCTGTTTCTTTCTCCCTCTCCCCATCTCTCTCCTATGAAAGAAATAAAAAAATAAACATTTTCAAAAATAGATCATAAGCTTAAAAAAAATTGCCAGAAGGTACATACACTCAATGGAGAGAGACAGCAAGAAATCACCTCTTATGGGGAATGGTCATACAGCAATATCTTCTGCTCTATTTTCCCCACCATTCAGGGTTTTGGGCACACGTGTACAAGTATCCAGAGTGTTTCTCAATCTACTGGATCTAGGACTTGAACCATGAAGTCAGCCAGGCCATAGGCTGGCCCAATTATAAATATTTTTTTAAAAGAGCTATGACCTGGGGCCAGTAGATAGCATGGTGGTTAAGGTACTGGACTCCCTCATGGTTGACCATAGTTCAAGTACCGGACCTAGCGACTAGAAAAATCACACACCTGGCACGTGTGTGTGTGTGCTGTGCATGCCCAAAGTCCTAAGAGACTAGAGGAGAAGGGACTGTGGCATGGCCATTCCCTGTGGTGGATTATTTCTCACTTTCCCTCTCTCTGTCTCTCACCAGCAAGTGTACACACCCTATGGCAAAAACCTATAAAAAAAGAAAAAGAAAGAAAAAGAAACACAGACCTGTAGGAAAGTCATAGAAGTACTCATGGTGAATGTAAAAATCAGAGGCAACTCCATTGTTTAGACTAGGTCTAGTTTGTGTTTTTTAAAAAATAAAGCAATGAGAGACCAGCAGATGGCGTAATGGCTATGTTGCTGGACTCCCATGTAGCCGACTGTGGTATGAGTCCCGGATCCGGTGGCTTAAACTCATGCCAGACGCATGTGTGTACGTGTCCAAGATCCCGAGAGGAAAATGGAGGAGAAGGAATTGTGGCATGGCCATCCCCCTGGGGGTGATTTCTCACTTTCTGTCTCTCTGTCTCTGTCTTTCTGGTGAGTGCACGTGCGCTATAGTAAAAAACCTCTCAAAAAATAAAATAAAATAAAATAAAGCAATGAGTTAGAAGTTTCAGACTATTGGGACCAGCAAGTTGTGTAATGGTTACGTTGCTAGACTCCCACGTAGTCGATTGTGATTCGAGTCCTGGATCCAGTGGCTTCAAAGTCACGCTGGGTGCATGTGCATGCATGCCCAAAATCCCAAGAGGAGACTGCAAGAGAAGGGATTGTGGCATGGCCATTACCCCTGGGGGTGATTTCTTGCTTTCTCTCTCTCTGTCTCTCAGGCAAGCACACGCACCCTGTAGCAAAACTCTCTCTAAAGAAAAGTTTCAGACTATCAAGAGATTAGAGATCATTTAGAAGGTTTTTGTCTAACTGCTTTTAATTCTTTTTTCAAATATGTTCAGAGACTAGACCAGCACCATAGCACAACAGCTAAGCATTGTACACAGAAAGCTGGATCTACATGGCCAACCAGGGCTTCAGTTCTGATCCTGGAAGATAGAAAAACACTCCATGCATGTGCGCATGTGCACTTATGCCGAGGATCCTGATGCAACAGAGAATTGGAGCAGTGTGACTAAGCCCTTTTGGGGGGGTACTTCCTTTCTACATCTTCCTCATGTATGCACACATGCCTTTTGGTATTAAAAAAAAGTTCAGATATGGCCATATTGATTTCATCATTCTACTTAAGAAGATTCATTTTTTTCCTGTGTGTTTTTGTCCTCTCTTTCCAAATATACATGTGTGCAAACAGACCTGAACACCCTATCCCTCATAACCATCACCTTTCTCAGAAACAGACACGGAGAGCTTGCATACCAACTGATATCTACCTCCAGTAGATAAGAGTATTACAGGTTTTCAGAAAATAACCTTTCCTGGAGTTGAAATAAATTATAATGATGCCATCTGATCATGACTCAATGATCTCATTTGAGGCAAGTTTTATGGGCAGGTTCTCTTCTATTCTTTATTAGCAACATTCATGATGAGACCGGCACAGTTTGTGAACAGCTTCTCACAAGAACTTTGCAAGTCTTGCTATTGCAATAGGTAAAAGCTATCTTTCTCAGAAAGATGTCTGCAGATCCTGGTGTGACTTACTTAAACACCACTGTTAATAATTGATCTGTTATTTCTGTCTTTTTGTTATTTTCTATTTTTTTCTTGAAAGACAAAAGAAAATATTTAAATTTTTGGTGTATATGACAGAACCAATTCAGACATATAAAGGATCTCTAAAAACACAAGCACATTAGCCTCAAAGTGGTGGTTACTTCTGGAGAAAGGTGAAGAGGAATGAAATGAGAGAGGGTATAAAAGAAGTTTCAATTACATCTGTACCACTTTATTTTTATTATTTAAATTTTTTTGGAGAGGTTTTTTGCGATAGGGTGCATGCACTTGCCAGAAAGACAGAGAGAGACAGAGACAGAAAGCGAGAAATCATCCCCCCAGGGTAGATGGCCACACTGTAATCCCTTCTCCTCCATTCTCCTCTCGGGATCTTCAGTACACATGCACACATGTCCGGAGTGAGTTTAAGCCATCGTGTCCAGGACTCAAACTGTGGTCGACTACATGGGAGTGCAGTGACACAGCCATTATGCCAACTGCTGGTCCCCCCACTTTATTTTTTTTAAAGGAAAAGTTGAAGCAAATATTGCAAAACAACATGTTGAAATGGATAGTGGATGTGTGGGTACTCATTACATAATTCTCTACTGTATTCTCTATGCTTGAAATGTTAATACTTTAAAAGGAAATTTGGAGTTAGAAGGTGGTGTGGTACTTAAGGGGCTGGACCCCCTGTGGTTGACTGCAGTTCGAGTCCCATACCTGGCAGCTTGAAACTCACAATGCCCACCATATATGCTTACCCAAAATCCCAGGCCAAGAATGGAGGAGAAGGAATTGCAGCACGATCATTCCCTCCGTGGGATGATTTTTCATTTTCTCTCTGTCTCTCTGGTAAATGCATGCACCTGGTGGCAAAAAACTTAAAAAACAAAAAAAGGAAATTTAAAAATAAAACAATGGCACAGAATAACAAACTTGGGGGAAATATTCAAAACGTGTGATTAAAACAAAAGTATTTTCGGGACCAGCAGTTAGCATAATGGCTATTTCGCTGGACTCCCACGTAGTCGACCGCAGTTCGCGTCCCGGACCCGGTGGCTTAAAACTCACGCTGGGCGCGTGTGCGTGCGTGCCCAAGATCCCGAGAGGAGAATGGAGGAGAAGGGATTGCGGTGTGGTCATCCCCCCTGGGGGGTGATTTCTCGCTTTCTGTCTCTCTGTTTCTGTCTGTCTGTCTGGTGAGCGCACACGCCCTATAGCAAAAAAAACCTCTCCAAAAAAAAAAAGTATTTTCTTTTGTATTTTTAAAAAATATTTATTTAATTCCATTTGTTGTTATCATTTTTAAATTTTGACCAGAGAGAGGCAGAGAGAGAGAGAGAGAGAGAGAGAGGGAAAATGAGAAAGCAAGGCTCCAGGTCCGGGATTCGAACCTTGGTGGACCATGTGGGAATCCAGCACTCTTAACCACCACGCCACCTGCCAGCCCCTTCTTTTATATTTTTTTAAAAAGTTTACTTATTTATTTCTTCCATGAGAGTGAGAAAGAAAACATGAAACAGGCATCCCCATCAGGGTCCTTCTCATGCTACAATCCATCCTTCATCTCAGCCAGCACGATTCATGGGAACATGCATGCACCCAGAGCGCTGATAGAGGTTCTAGGACACAAACCTACAACCTTTCCCATGTGGGTGCAGTGACATTACCACCACCACCCCCCCACCTGGCCTCTATTTTCTTTTTCTTTTCTTTTCTCTTTTTTGCTATAGGGTACAGAGAGAGACACACAGAGACAGACAGAGACAGACAGAGACAGAAAGAGAGAAGTCAACCCCCTAGGAGGGTTGGCCATGCCACAATTCCTTCTCCCCCATTTTCCTCTCAGGATTCTGGGCACGCATGCATGCACACATGCCAGGTGTGAATTCACCTGGCCACCAGGTCTGTGACTCGAACTGTGGCCAACCACATGGGAGTCAAGGCCCCTTGATTTTTTTAATACAAAGGTAAATCAATAAGGAAAAGACAAATGACCCAAAAGAGAAATCAGCAAAGGTTATGATGAATTTACAGTAAAATATTTATAAAATACCTTACATATGTGTCTCTCCATGTGCCCATGAGTGTATATATGTATACACTAATTAAACAATGTAAATCAAGAAAACAATTACTTTTTTTTTAAATTATTTATTTTATTTTATTTATTCATTCATTTGTTCTTTTTTAAATTTGACCAGAGAGAGACAGAGAGAGAAAGAGTGAGAAAGCAAGCTGCCAGGTCCGGGACTCGAACCGAGGTCAGCCATGTGGGAGTGTCCAGCGCCTTAACCACCATGCCACCTGCTGGTCCCAAGAAAACAATTACTTTTTACTCTCATACTGGCAGCATTTCTTGAATTTGATGAAGTGATAGAAATTGTGGGAGAAACATATCCTCTCTTTTTTTTTTTTGAGAGGTTTTTGCTATAGGGCGCGTGCGCTCGCCCGAAAGACAGAGAGAGACAGAGAGACAGAAAGCAAGAAATCACCCACTAGGGGATGGCCACGCCACAATCCCTTCTCCTCCATTCTCCTCTCAGGATCTTGGGCATGTACTCACACAAGCCTGGTGTGAGTTTAAGCTACCTGGTCTGGGACTCAAACTGTGGTTGATTACATGGGAGTCCAGCAACGTAGCCATTATATCATCTGCTGGTCCCTGAAACATATCCTGTTGTATTTCTGAGAAGAGGGTAAATTGGTATAATTGGCCTAGATGGGAAAATTTTAAGTGCACATTCTCTTTGAGAACTTCCATCTCTGGGATTTTTTCCCCTTTACCTATACTTTCACAAATGCTCAAAGATACATGTACAAAGGTAATGCCTGTCATAGTTGAAGCTAAAAATTTTCGTGATGACAGATTAAGTTGACAATGATACAATCAATTTATACACTACTATACATCCATAATGAAAATAAGGTAGCTCTATATGTTGACAAGGGAAGATGTCTAGAATACTATGTAAGTTAAAAGAGCAAATGGTGGAACCATATATTTAAAAATCCTCTTTCCATTAAATGGGATGAAACTGGAGCTTGGGAATAGGAAGGAAATCTTTCATTTCCTCCTAGGCTTTTATTGTAGGACTCTTTATGCCACAAATGACAGAAACTGAAACTGCCCTAAGAAATGAGTGGATTTATTGGCTTAATTTAACTGAAAATCTGTGGGTAGTTTCAGGTTCATCTTGAGTCATCATTTTGCCCTCCCCAATGTCACCAGCATGCTTTTTCTGGGTGCTGACTTCATCCTTTGTACATGTGAATGTGCCCTCTGCAGTACGGACCCGACAGCCCTGTTTGCCTGGATGACTCTCCTCAAACTGACAATATAGTGTCTATTACCAAGCTTTACTACCTCACAAAGGCAAGAGTGACTGCTTCTCTTTTCCAGAAGCTTGTATTTATTGACTCTTGGGGGTTCCTTAGTTCTAATTGGATTATATAACCATTCTTGAGTTAATCATCATTAATGGTGGCAATGGGCTTGGCTTCAGTTCCACCCAAATCAAGTAATAAAGAAACAGGTCTGGGGACCAGCAGTTGGCGTAATGGCTAAGTTGTTGGACTCCTGTGTAGTCGACCATGGTTTGAGTCCCGGACCTGATGGCTTAAACTCATGTCAGGTATGTGGGCGTGCATGCCCAAGATCTTGAGAGGAGAATGGAGGAGAAGGGATTGTGGTGTGGCCATCCCCTCTCGGTGGTGATTTCTCACTTTCTATCTCTCTCTCTGTATTTCTGGTTAGTGCACTTGCCCTATAGCAAAAACCTCTCCAAAAAAAAAAAAAAAAAAAAAGAGACAGGTCTGGGTGGTTTCCTGAAAGGAGGGATGCTAGGCAGTGAACAGCAGATACCACCATTACTACCTAATGCTTTACCAAATGCATGCTATCTTACAGTTACTAGGTAGAGCTCTAAGCTCCACAGGAAGGGACTCTGTGTGATTCATTATCCTGTTCTTAGGACCTAAATCACTTCCTGACACATGGTAGACTGTCAGAAAATAATTGTAGAAGAAAAACAAACAAACAAAATAAACACATACCTTGTAACTTCACTCCTAATTACTGGCTACGATTTTTTTCCTCAAAATTATAGAATGAGTATTGGCATGACTAACTTCCACAATATCTTCATCCAAAGTGAACAGAACTAGAGGCTATGCAGTGAGGGACAGACAATTTAGGAGAAACACTGATAACGTTTTTATTTATTTATTTGTGGTGTATGTGTGTTTTTAAAATTTTGTTTAAGACATGGTTTCTATTTCATGATCCTCCTGACTCAGCCCCTTAAGTAGCTGGGACTGCATGCACATTCTACCAGCTCTGCTTTTTAGGGAGGACCAGGGATTTAACACGGGCCTCCCACGTGGCCTCAGCCTGCAGAGCTGTAGATTCCAGTGCCTGCTATCACCGCTGGGCCATGATGACTCTTAAAAACATTTGCTGATATTGCTTTTGGTTCCTAGAAATTATTCACTACATCATGTAGATTCATGACTTCCGAACTACTGCAATAATGGTTAACTCAGCAAATTTAATTGCAGTGTGATCCAAATAGGAATTTAGGGTCAGACTGATGTATTTTAAGTCTTTTATTACCCCTCCTCTTTTCTTTTCTTTCCTTGAGCCTCCTCTGGATACTCCATTCATTGGGCCACTGCACACTTGCCACATAATTAGGGTTGCCAGATAAAATACAGGATGCCCATTTACATGTGAATTAAAAAAACCAACAAATTGTTTTTATTATTATAAGTATGACCCAGGTTCAGCAGGTGACCTGGTAGTTAAGGGTGCTGGAGTCCCACATGGCCCACCGTGGTTGTAGTCTTGGATCTGGTGGGTTACTTTCTCACTTTCTCTCTCTCTCACTCTGTCCTTCTCCAGTCAAATTAAAAATAAATAAATAAATAAAGTTAAATAAAATAATTCTTAAAAAAGGAAAAAGAAATAAGTAGGACCCAGATATTGCATGGGATCAGATATTGCATGGAGATATTAAAAAAAAAAAAAAAAAAAACACAAAAAAAACCCCAAAAACTACTAGTTGTTTATCTGAAATTCATATGGAGCTAGAAACACTATATTTTATTTGCTGTAGTTTTATATTTTTATTTGCTAAATCTGGCAACCCTACAGATAGTATCAGGTGCCTGTGACTACTTGTAGATGCTGAAGGGCAAAATCCTGACCTTTCTAGACTATAAAATACCTGGTTATTGGATTTTTTACTTAATTTGCTTCCCTTATACTTACAGAGCAATTATAAAATAAGCCCCCACATCACCATCACCCAAATTGAGAAAGAGCAGAATGTTACTTTAGAAACCACATGTTTTCCTCTCCTCAGATGGCATCCCCCTCCTTCCCGTCAAGGAGTAGCCACTTCTTGGACTTTGACGATAATCATTCTCTGGCATTTCATTCGGTTTGCCCCTATGTAGGCATCCACAAACAATATACAGTTGACCCTTAAACAGCATGAGTTCGAACTGTATGAGTCCACTTTATGTGTAGATTTTTTTAATTTTTTTAATAATTATTTTATTTAACTGTATTTTTAAAATTTTTTTTATTTTTACATTTAATCATTGCACCTCTCTACCATGTACAACATGGTTTTTCCCAGCATGAATACAGTGCACATTAGTCAAAACAATGATATTACCATATACATTATCACCAACAGACAACTTTTCATTTTTGTGTCTATTAAGTGTGTTGTTTGTTCCCTGAGTCCCTCCCTTCCACCCTCAATTACTCATTCCGATTACCTCTCCCATACTGTCTCTAGTATCTGCAGTCGCCATCCCTGCCATTATACCTTCCAGTTCTTTCAGTTTTTTTTTTTTTTCAATTATCAGCTCATAAAGTTTTTAACAATAGGGAGCATAGATTCTATTCAGGGTTGGATCAAGGGTGGGTCTCGTGCAGTTCCGCAATTGTAGGTGAATCTCCATTGAATACAGTTTCAGGAAAGCGGTTCTGGAAAGCAGAGATGATTATCAGTTGATGCGGCACAGCATCCATCTTGTGATTACCGGGAATGGTGTTGCGGGGATCTGCAGCGTAAATCATCCTCGGGTATCTGGCTTCCTTAAGAATGGCAGAGTAGTTCTTGTTTTTCCCTGAGGTAATGCAGGGCTGATAACCATCATCTTCTCAGTGTCCATAGGCAGAGAAAATCCTCCTATACAATATATTTCTCAATTGGTTTAAGACAGCCAAAGTTTCTTTCTGTTGCTTGTAGTTGCAAGTTCTTAGTCCTAGTTTTTGGCTTCAGTTTGCTGCCTGCGGCCGGCGGCCATGTGCAGGCGCAGGCCCAGCGGCCACGCGCAGGCCCAGGGCCACGCGCAGGCCCGGTGGCCACGTGCAGGCGCAGGCCCGATGGCCACATGCAGGCCCGGCAGCCACGCGCAGGCCCGGGGGCCACGCACAGGCCCGGTGGCCACGCGCTGGGCCGGCGACCACACGCAGGACCGTTGGCCACGCGCAGGTGCAGGCCCGGCGGCCACACTCAGGCCTGGCAGCCACGCGCAGGCCCTGCGGCCACGCTCAGACCCCGCGGCCACGCGCAGGCCTGGTGGCCACGCGCTGGTCCAGCAACCACGCGCAGGCCCGGTGGCCATGCTTAGGTGCAGGCCCAGCGGCCACGCACAGGCCCAGCGGCCATGCGCAGGCACGGGGCCACACGCAGGCCTGGCGGCCACGCTCAGGCCACGCAGGCCCGGCGACCATATGCAGGCCCGGCGGCCATGCACAGGCCCAGAGGCTACACGCCAGCTCTGAGCGCGCGAATGTGCGCAGGATCCAGTGCCACCTCCCGCAGTGCCACCTCCCGCTCGCCCGCCCGGCCCGAGAAAGGAAGAACGGCGAGCTCAGCCGGTCTGCGCCGCCAGCCTGCATCGGCGCCAAGCGCGGGACACACCTAGCGCCAGCCGAACCCCGGCCGTGGCTCGCAAGGCAGAGCCCCCACGCAGGCGCCTGGGCCGCGCAGGCGCCCGGCCGCTAACTGTATTTATTTTAATTTGACCAGAAAGGCACACAGAGAGAGAGAGAGACAGACAGAGACAGAGAAAGTGAGAAGGCAAGCTGCCAGACCCAGGCTGCAAACGGCAGTCAGCCACGTAGAAGTCCAGTGCCCTTAGCCACCATGCCACCTGCCAGCCCCTGTGTAGATATTTTTCAATAATTATATTGGAAAAAGTTTTGGGGACTTGCAACAATTTAGAAAAAAAAATCACAGATATAGCCTAAAAATATTTGTAAAATTTTAAAAGGTATGTCATAAATGTGTAAAATAGGGCCAGCCCCACAGTGCAGATGTTAAGCATTGTGCATAAGGAGCTAGGTCCCATATGGCCCACGGCTGTTCAAATCCCACCCAGTCCAGTGGCTTGAAAACCATGGCAGGGATGCATGCATGAACGCCTAAATCTTACAGGGATGGAGAACTGGGAGAGAAACAGTTGCAGTGTGACCATACCCTATTGAAGGGGATTACTCTCTGTCTCTATAGCAAACTCACATGCTCTCTGGCAATTAAAAAATGCATAAAATATATGTAGATACTAGTCTATTTCATTACTAACTTAAAATATGCACAAATCCATTATAAAAGGCTAAAATTTATCAAAACTTAGGCACACAGACACAGACTTTAGATGGCGGCAATTGCAGTAGAGAGAACCATAAACAAATGTAACGACAGGACAGGGTATTTGGCGAGTCATCATTACAAAATATTCCACCAGGCTGAAGTCATATGGGAAGGTCCTGGATTTGCATTCTGAGGTCTCACTGTACACGCCATCAGGTCACATCCTGACTGGCTGAGGTTTGCTGGAGAGGGAACTATAGTGTGGGGCCTCTGTTGGGGTTTCCTGTTTCTCTGTCTCTCCTTCTCTCATAAAAGAATTTGGTGGATATACTTGTAAAACACACACACACACACACACACACACACACACACACACAAACTCTGAACTATTAAAGAAGACAGTATTTTTTTTTTTTTTTGGAGAGGTTTTTTGCTATAGGGCGTGTGCGCTCGCCAGACAGACAGAGAGAGACAGAAAGACAGAAAGCGAGAAATCACCCCCCAGGGGGGATGTCCATGCTGCAATCCCTTCTCCTCCATTCTCCTCTCGGGATCTTGGGCACGCACGCACATGTGCCCGGCGTGAGTTTTAATCCACCGGGTCCGGGACACGAACCGTGGTCCACTACGTGGGAGTCCAGCGACATAGCCATTACGCTAACTGCTGGTCCCCAAAGAAGACAGTATCTTTTTTAAAGATGCAATATTAAATTTTAATTTCAGGGACCAGTAGATAGCATCATGGTTACATTGGACTCCCAGGTTAGACTCCCAGGTGGCTGATCTCGGTTCAAGTTATGAACTCAGCGGCTTAAAATTCATGCCGTGTGTGTGCATGCATGCCCAAAATCCCAAGGAGAATGGAGGAGAAGGGACTGATGCGTGACCATTCTCCTCAGTGGGGGTGGTGGTGGTGGTTTCTCTCTGTCTCTCTCATGAACACATGCGCCCTATAGCAAAATTCTCTCTAAAAATAATAAATTATAACTTCATAAAATTAAATGTAGTACATACTGTTCTACTGTAGTAGTAACTTTGTAGCCACTGCCTGTTGCTAGTGTGATGAGCTCAGTATCTGCATTAAACTCTGACACATCATCTCTGTGTGAGCAGTTCTTCTCTCCAGTAAGTTGCGTATTGTAGTAAAAAAGTGATCTCTGTCATTTCTCATGTATTTCTCTTCATGTTTAGTGCTATAATGTAAACCAGAATATCAGGGGACATATTATCTTTTTTTAAAAAAAGAATTATTTTTTATTTCAATTTAACCAGAGAGGGACAGAGAGAGAGAGAAAGAGAGAGAAAGCAAGTTGCCAGGTCTGGGACTTGAACCGCAGTGGGCCATGTGGGAATCCAGTGCCTCCAACCACCATGCCACCTGCTGGCCTCAGGGGGCATATTATCTTTTCATTTTTTATATCTAGTGTTAGGAATACAAACAATATCTACACTGTTTTTATCATATATGACATTAATGATGTAGGTACTAACAGATAATTCATCTTATAAATGGACAATGCAAATTTATGGTATTGATACAATATAGTACTGTAAATGTTTTTCCTCTTCCTTACAATTTTCTTTTTTCTTTTTTTGCCTTTTTTCTTTTTCTTTTTTAGGGTGTATGCACGCACTAGAGAGAGAAACAGACAGAAACAGTGAGAGGGACTTGTTTTCTGCCATCGGTAGAGGTGGTTCATATTTTAAGGAATGACTTTTTTTTCCTTCAAAGTTATTTCCTGTAGTTCCTACAAACAGGGATATTGTACCACAGAATGGAGAAATCACCTTTTTTTTTTAAGGGTTCTTTTTTTAATAATTACTTTATTGAACTTTATCTATTTATTTTATTATGTATGTATTTATTTTAATTTGACCAGAGAGGGATAGAGAGAGAGAGGGAAAGTGAGAAAGCAAGCCACCAGGTCCAGGACTGGAACCCCATTTAGGAGACCAGTGCCCTTAACCACTACACCAACTGCCAGCCCTGAGAAATCACCAATTTTGAGACTTCATCTACTAAAAGTTTCTCAGTAGTAAATGTCACTGTCTCCTTAGATTTCGCTTCACCTTCATCCATCTTGTTCCTAAATGTGTAAAAAGTATTACCTTCTACTAATGGGGGGTGGGAAGGGATAATAGCAATTTCACTCCCTGGTTGAAGTAGGAGGAGCTGATCTTCAAGTCTGACATACTCTTGAGAAATAGCAAATTTCAACTGAATTCTAATATCAGCCAATTTGGCACCAGGGAACCATCCTGCCAGGCTCTCTTGACTGAACTATAACCACAGACACAGAGGCATCAGCCAATTCTTAGTATTTCTTCTGAAAAAAAAATTTTTTTTAAGTTTTGGCTATAGGGCACATGTACTTGCTAGACAGAGAGAGAGACAGTGAGAGGAAAGTGAGAGGAAAAGTGAGAAGTCACCTCCCCCCCCCAGTGGGGATGGCCACATTGCAAGCCCTTCTTCTCCATTTTCCTCTTGGGATTTTAGGTATGCACACATATGTGTCCAGTATGATTCTCCACGCGGGATCTAGCACCTTGACCTCCACACCACCTACTGGTCTCCTCTGAAATTTTTTTTTTTTTTTTTGGAGAGATTTTCGCTATAGGGCACGTGCGCTCGCCAGACAGACAGAGAGAGACATAGAGACAGAAAGCAAGAAATTACCCCCCAGGGGGGATGGCCATGCCGCAATCCCTTCTCCTCCATTCTCCTCTCGGGATCTTGGGCACGCACGCACACGCGCCCGGCGTGAGTTTTAAGCCACCGGGTCCGGGACGCGAACTGCGGTCGACTACGTGGGAGTCCAGCGACATAGCCATTACGCTAACTGCTGGTTCCCCCTGAAATTTTTTGTTACTCTGTTCAACAATAAGACAATGTTTAAAATGATATAAAATTATCATTTATAGTCAAATTTTTTATTGAAATATAACAGACATATAGTAAAATGCACAAATCTTAAGTAAATAGCTTGATGAATTTCTCTCTCTATATATATATATACATATATACAAACACTCTTAACAGGGTTTCATACCATGACTCCCACCCCACCCCTGCCAGCCTCCCAGCTGGTCAGGATCCTGGGCAAACACACCCAAGGTAAACAGTTTTCTGTTTTTTTTTTTGTTTGTTTGTTTGTTTGTTTTTTAATGGGTCTGAAGTCCAGCAGGCTAATTTAGATCTCTGAAACATGGTAATAAAAGCACAATATATTTTGTAAACACAGAAAAAGTAAATGTTGATTCTTCATAGAAGGCTTTTCCAAAAAAGGTATTATTTGGGTTCATTATTTTAAAAAAAATATGATTATATAAGGCAACAAGGGTGAGGAATGACTTCAAGTAAAAGGAACATGATAAGTTGGAGGGAGGGACCAGTAGATGGTATAATGGTTACATTGATGGACTCCCATGTACTCAACCATGGTTCGAGTCCCAGATCCAGCAGCTTGAAAATCACACTGGGTGTGTGCGTGTGTACATGCCCAAGATCCCAAGAAAATGAAGGAGAAGGGAATACAGTGTGGCCATCCCCCCCAGGGGATTTCTCACTTTCTGTCTCGGTCTCTCTGTGTGTCTCCAGTAAGCATGCGCACCCTATAGCAAAACTCTCTCTTAAAAAAAAAAGAAAGAAAGGGACCAGCAGTTAGTGTAATGGCTATGTCGCTGGACTCCCATGTAGTCGACTATAGTTCAAGTCCCAGACCTGGTGGATTTTTTTTTTTTTTTGGAGAGGTTTTCGCTATAGGGCGCGTGCGCTCACCAGACAGAGAGAGAGAGAGACATAGAGACAGAAAGTGAGAAATCACCCCCCAGGGGGGATGGTCACGCCACAATCCCTTCTCCTTCATTCTCTTCTCGGGATCTTGGGCACGCACGCACACGCGCCCGGCGTGAGTTTTAAGCCACCGGGTCCGGGACGCGAACCGAGGTCAACTACATGGGAGTCCAGCGACATAGCCATTATGCTAACTGCTGGTTCCCAGAAAGTACATTTCTTTCTTTCTTCTTTTTTTTTAATCTTTTTTTTGGGGGGGGGGGAGAGGTTTTTGCTATACGGCACGTGCGCTCGCCAGACAGACAGAGACAGAGAGACAGAAAGCGAGAAATCACCCCCCGGAGGGGATGGCCACACCGCAATCCCTTCTCCATTCTCCTCTTGGGATCTTGGGCATGCACGCACACGCACCCGGCGTGAGTTTTAAGCCACCGGGTCCGGGACGTGAACCGCGGTCGACTACGTGGGAGTCCAGCGACATAGCCATTACGCTAATTGCTGGTCCCCAGACCTGGTAGTTTAAACTCACACCGGGCGCGTGTGTGTGCATGCCCAAGATCCCGAGAGGAGAATGGAGGGGAAGGGATTGCGGCATGGCCATCCTCCCTGGGGGGTGATTTCTCGCTTTCGTCTCTTTGTCTCTCTCTGTCTTTCTGGCGAGCTCACGCAGCCTATAGCAAAAACTGAAAAAGAAAAAAAAAAGAGAGAGAGAGAGAAAGGAAAGAAAGAAAGATGTGGGGAATGAAAATTTGACTTATTCAGCTTACTCATAAACAGAGTTCAACATGGTTAGAACATGGCTAATAGGAAAGTGACTACTAGGAAATCACGCTGAAAATAGAAGCTGGAAGCCTGACCCTGTAGTACAGTGGGTAAATACTGAGCTGGGTTCCACATAGCAACTGTGGTTCAAATCCTAACCCCAGTGGCAACACACAGGCCTAGAATTTTGCCAGGATGGAGGAATGAAGAAAAAAGGGATTGTGGGCCAGGCCCTGTTGGAGGGGTGCACTCTCTCTGGTATGTGTGGCACTCTCTGACATTAAAAAAAAAAAAAAAAAAAAAAAAAAAAAGACTGAGTCCAAATTACAGTGGGCTTTCCATGTCTTGGAGTTTGGGCTTCTCCTGGAAAGGCAGACAAGGGAAACCTTTGACTTAAAAAGGAGTTGGTCAAAAACAATTTTGAAAATGGAATTTTCTTGGCTGCCTGGCTGCCTTTTTTTCTTCCTTCCTTCCTTCTTCCCTCCCTCCCTCTCTTCCTTCTCTCTGATAAATTCACTACTTCCTATCCCTTCAGAGTAAGAGAGTATCACTGCCTTTTTTTTTTTTTTTTTTTGAGAGGTTTTTGCTATAGGGCGCGTACGCTCACCAGACAGACAGAGAGACAGAAAGAGAGAAATCACTCCCCGGGGGGATGGCCACGACGCAATCCTTTCTCCTCCATTCTCCTCTTGGGATCTTGGGCATGCATGCACACGCACCCAGCGTGAGTTTTCAGCTACCGGGTCTGGGACACAAACCGTGGTCGACTACGTGGGAATCCAGCGACATAGCCATTACGCTAACTGCTGGTCCCAGCATCACCTCCTTTATGTAGCACTACCAGCCATCAGTGTTTTTGTTTCTGCTTTGTAAAACAATGGAGCAGTTATGTAGCTTCATAGAATCAGAAGTGCCTTATTATTCTGATTTAGACACAGCATCAGCACCAGGTTTGCACGTGCATTTTTTTTTAATATATTTTTTTATTATCATCATATTCTTCTTTATATTACATTGAATTACATATAACTTTACAGTGTATTACATTGCTTTTTCAAAAGGGAATGCCATGCATGTCAGTCAGAACAGAGACATTAATCTCCCCACTTTAACATTCAATATCTTTTCTATGTTTTCCCCAATCATTATTATTATTATTCTAATTATTTTTTAAAACAGTCAATTGCTATTTCTCATTTTGCTTGTACAAATACTTTGCCTATCATAAAATACTTCTCAGACAAATCCAGTTGAGAATACCATACATGTCAACATCAACAGTTAATAAGCCATATCTGTTTCTCACTAATGTCCTGCCTATCTATTGTTCACTTGTTATCTTTCTCTATTCTCTTCTCTTCACTTCCCCCATTCCACACTGTCCTATTCTCGTTAAGTACCTTCACTGCTTTTATGTCCTCCAATTTTTTGCTCTCTATTATAGAGTGCTGATAGTCGGTATATATTGAGTGGATACATACAATATCTTTCTTTCATAGCCTGGCTTACTTCACTCAGCAATATATCCTCCGTATCTGACCACTTTCTATCAAATTCCAGGGTCTTGTTATTTTTTATGGCTGAGTAGTATTCCATAGAGTATATATACCACACTTTTCCAATCCATTCATCAGTTTGTGGACATTTAGGTTGGTTCCATGTCTTGGCAATTGTGAATAATGCTGCAATAAACATTGATGTGCAAGCACTTTTCTGACTGAGCGTTCTCCTGTCTTTTGGGTAAATACCCAGAAGTGGGATTGCTGGATCAAATGGTAGTTCTATTTGTAGATCTTTGAGGAACCTCCATATTGTTCTCCACAGTGGTTGAACTAGTTTACATCCCCAAAAACAGTGTAGAAGGGTTCCCTTTTCACCACATCCCCGCCAACACTTATCACTTTTTATATTCTTAATCTTTGCCATGCACGTGCATTTTTTTAGGAGAGCTTTTAGCTATAGGGCGCGTGTACTCACCCGAAAGACAGAGACAGAGAGACAGAAGGCGAGAAATTACCCCCCAGGGAGTATGGCCATGCCGCAATCCCTTCTTCCCCATTCTCCTTTCAGGATCTTGGGCACCCACGCACACCATCTGCTGGTCTTGCAATTCATAGCTTATAAATTATATTAAAAAGTAAATACAGGGACCAGTAGATGGCAGAATGGTTACATTGCTGGACTCCCACATGGTCAACCGCAGTTTGAGTCCCAGACCTGGCGGCTTCAAACTCATGCCAGGCAGGTGTCCATGTGTGCCCAAAATCCTGAGGGGAGAATGGAAGAGAAGGGACTGTGGCTTGGCCATCCTCCCTGGGAGGTGATTTCCCAATTTCTGTGTCTCTCTCTCTCTGGCGAGTGCACATGCCCTATAGCAAAAATCCTCTTAAAAAAAAGTAAACTGAAATAGGCAAAATGAAATAGTTCAACTCAATATATCCACACTACTATTTCAATACAAAAATGCATAAAACGGGGGAACCAGCAGTTAGCGTAATTGCTATGTCACTGGACTCCCACGTAGTCGACAGCGGTTCGCGTCCCGGATCCGGTGGCTTAAACTCACACCGGGTACGTGTGCGTGCCCAAGATCCCGAGAGGAGAATGGAGGAGAAGGGATTGCGGCGTGACCATCCCCCCTGGGGGGTGATTTCTCGCTTTCTGTCTCTATGTCTCTCTCTGTCTGTCTGGTGAGCGCACACGCCCTATAGCGAAAAACCTCTCCAAAAAAAAAAAAAAAAAAAAAAAAGCATAAAACGGATGGATATTTTACTGTATTTTTTTTATACCCAAGTCTTAGTATCTAGTGTAGCAGATCCTAATTTGGGTTTTAGATTGTCATTGGAAACACTTCCCTGTAATTAGAACATCTACAAGTGAAAAAGTAGATTCTACCCAGTCACCATAGCACAGGCAGTAGGGGTGCTTCTGCACAATGCTGAAGATCATGTGGGAAGGTTCTGAGCTTGCATCCCGGGTCTGCCTCAGTACTCTGGGTACACCATGATCCTGGCTATCTGCAGAACTAGCGAGGACTGTGGCGTGAAGACCCTATGAAGGTGCATGTGTTCTCTCTGTCTCTCAGGAAATAAAAGAAAAGAGAAAAAATAAAATAGATTCACATACCCTAGTAGTTTCTAACACCCTTAAGAACTTCCAATAACTGAATCAAGTATAGTACCAGTTTTAAGTTAAAATTTACATTATTTAAAAAGCAAATTTTAAATTCAGACGCTCAGTCACACTAGTTACATTTCAGGTGCTCAGCAGTTACATGTGGCTGGTGGCAGCCATGTTGTACAGCTCAGGACTATCATTTTAGAGAACAAGTATTCTCATTGCCATGCCCCTCCCCTGATGTTAATAAAAGTAAATGTTGCAAGTCTGTGCTACCTTTACTTCTTTTTCCCTTACCTCCTGTTTTTTGTAGGCATAAATTTTCTGCTATATTCAATAAATTTCTTATATTCCAGTTTTCTTCTTCAGCTTCATGGCAGGCCTGGCTACCCTAAATAGAAGCTTGGGGCTACTGTTAGCCCTGCTCTCTCTCCTGTCGAGGGATTTTATCATTATTGTGAAACAGAGACATTATCTTCTACTTCTTCCAAGTATATCCCTCACGGTATAAAGGAATTATAAAGAAGTTTCTTAAAGCTCTTCCCTATAATTAGATGCCATTACAAATAAGATACATCACACATTTCTTGGAACAAAAATAGTAGGAGGCACTTGAGAAAACAATAAAGAACTTTGGCAGACCATGGGCAACCCTCCCGTCTGCATCAGTACCTTAGGATAGGGTTCGGGAAACAAGGCATGTTTGTGTCCAATGACCATCTAATAGAGAGAAAAGAATATCTGTTGTCATGATTCACTTCTGCTGTTAACTAATTATGAGTCACTGGTAAATAATATAAATTAGCGTGCTTTCCATGGTATACACTGATACTGGCTTCAGGATTGTGTAAGCATAAGCACAAAGGTACGATCGCGAGCCAGACTGGTGTTCTAAAAACAGCCTAACACTGAAGTCAGAGAAATGGGGATTCAAATAAGGAGCCAAGTAGTCTACCACTCTTTACCATTTTATTAATACCCTTTTAGAAAACTGAAAGTCAGGGGCTGGATGGTGGTTCAGCAATAAAACGTGATGCTCTATGGAACAACCACCCACATGGAAAACTAAGCATCAAGAGCCTGTTGGAGGATGCCTATCTCTCTGTCGCTCTCATTCTCTATTACTCTTGCTCATAGAAGAAATAAGTAAACTTTTTAAAAATGGCCATAGCAGGGGACCCTCAGATGATATAATGGTTACATTGCTGGACTCCCACATGGTTGACTGGAGTTTGAGTCCCTGACCTGGCAACTTAAAACTCATGCTAGGAGCGTGTACGTGTGTACCCAAAATCCAGAGAGGAGAATGGAGAAGAGATTGCGGTGTGGCCAAATCCCCCCAGGGTGGGAGGTGATTTCTCACTTTCTGTCTTTCTGTCTCTGTATCTCTAGCGAGCACACACACCCTATAGCAAAAATCTTTAAAAATAAAAAATGGCCATAGCAACTGTAGTAGAGGAACAAGTTGCCCTACTTTCCAAACTATATAATCTCACTGAGATTTTATAATCTGCAAGCTTCTAAATATCCATGAAAATGTCTAAACTTTGCAAGGCCAGAATGATATTTCTCAAGATGTGACGATAATTTAACACTTTTGTAAAGTAACAGCATCTTACTATGACATAATTTAAAAGAAAAAAGTCTTCTCTATCTTCATCTTAAGGTGGCTATTATAATTTTGGTATGTTCCAATTCAGTTTTTTTCAATAGTGAACAAACATTATGCTTCTCATTTAACACTATGTCATAAGCATTTTTCTGTGTTGGTATTTGGTTTTCACAGTTGTTATTTTTAGTGAATATAGAATAGGCCATCAAATAGATTAGGGCCTTTACTAAACCAT
Source organism: Tupaia tana (assembly GCA_026018925.1). Classification (NCBI taxonomy): domain Eukaryota; kingdom Metazoa; phylum Chordata; class Mammalia; order Scandentia; family Tupaiidae; genus Tupaia; species Tupaia tana. The sequence goes on along the minus strand of JAKSZU010000001.1, from coordinate 220,691,451 downwards.
TCCCCTATTGTTGACACATAAATTGTTTCTAGTTTTTCATTGTCAGGAAACTGGTGAACATCTTTAGGCATATGATTTTAGGATAAAGCATCAGGTATGGCATTTTGGGGTCAAAAAGACTCTGAAGTTTTTATGGCTTTTGGCATGAACTGCCAAATTTCTTTCCAGAAGGACTGCATTAATTTACAGTGTCTGAGGCCAGCTGGTGGCACGGTGGTTAAGGCCCTAGACTCCCACATGGCTGATTGCAGTTTGAGTCCTAGACCTGACAGTGTGCTTTTTCTCTTCCTCTCTCTCTTTCTCTAACTCTCTCTCTCCCTCTCTCTATTTCTTCCCTTGTCTCCTTCTGGTAAATGCATATGCCCTGTAGAAAACTGGAAAATGAGACCAGGAGATGGTATAATGGTTACATCACTGGACTCCCATATAGTCGACCATGGTTCAAGTCTTGGACCCATTGGCTTAAACCACACACCAGGCGTGTGTGCATGCATGCTCAAGATCCTGAGAGGAGAATGGAGGAGAAGGGATTGCAGCATGGCCACCCTCCGGGAGGTGACTGCTTGCTTTCTGTCTCCTTGGTCTCTCCGGCAAGTGCACATGCCTTATTGCGAAAATATCTTTCTTTCAAAAAAAGAAAATTAGAAAATGATAATAATAATAAACCAAATTAAATAATTCTCTAAAAAAATTTACAGTGTCACTAGCTATGTAAATATAACTCAACATACATGCACTTGAATTAAATATTATAAATATGATCTTGGCATAATTTCACTGCCACATAAAAAAAGTCACCAATTTATTTGTGACATTCTTCCTTTCACATATACATATTCATTTTCCCTAAAATACATAATTAAAGTTTTTTTTTTTTCCCTGAGAGAGATTTTTGCTATAGGGTGTGTGTGCTCGCCAGAGAGACAGAGAGACAGAGATACAGAAAATGAGAAATCACCTGCCAGGAGGAATGGCCACACTGCAATCCTTCTGTTCCATTCTCCTCTCGAGATCTTGGGTATGACGCATATGTACCTGGAGTGAGGTTTCTCTGTGTGTGTGTGTGTGTGTGTGTGTTTTAAAGAATTATTTAATTTTATTTATTCATTCATTTATTTTAACTTGACCAGAGAGAGACACACAGAAAGTAAGAACGCAAGCCACCAGGTCTGGTACTCAAACCATGGTCGGCCATGTGGGAGTGTCCAGTGCCTTAACCACCATGCTGCCTGCTGGTCCCTCACCTGGAGTGAATTTTAAGCCACCGTGTTCTAGATTGGAACCACAGTTGACTATGTGGGAGTCTACTGACATAAACATTATGCCATCTGCTGATCCCCATAATAACAGATCTTTATATATATTTTTACATGGCATTATGACCTTTTTCCAATAGCCCCTTTTTTATTTCCGGATTTCTACAAACAAAATAACTGCTGATTCATTAATCTTCAATACTGAGATATCATCTTGATTTTAGGTCATCATTATTTTAGGTTAGAATGTCTCATAAACATTGTACAGCTAATGGGGAACAGCAGGTGGCGTGGTGGTTAAGATGCTGGACACTCCCACCTGGCTGACCACGATTCGAGTCCTGCACCTGGTGGCTTGCTTTCTCACATTCTTTCTCTCTCTGTGTCTCTCACTGGTCAAATTAAAATAAATGAATGAATAAATAAAAATAAACAATTATTTTTTAAAAATTGTACAGCTAAAAGTTTATAAAAAGGACAATAATTTTGCAGGCTTGTACTTATAAACGTAAGAAAGCGTCATTAATTGGGAAGAATTTATCCTTCTGATGGTAAAAATCTCAGTTAAATCATCTGTGTTATCCCTGCCAATTTCATTACTTAGTTTAGCCAGGAGGAACTTAAAATAGCATAGATAAATTAAACTCCATAGAAATCTAATAATCCTTTTGTTCCGGAAGTTCAACCACTCGATTTCCTTCTTTCCTTCTATCCCTATGTTGTTTGTTGAAACTACTAGCAAGGTTTATAAATTTGTTAAAAGAAAAAATGATTCCCAGACAATCACTGTTCGAAAACACTTCTTTTTCTTTTGTAGAGGTTTTTGCTATAGGGCGCTTGCGCTTGCCAGAAAGACAGAGAGAAACAGAAAGAGACAGAAAGCGAGAAATCACCCCCCAGGGGGGATGGCCACGCCGCAATCCCTTCTCCTCCTTTTACCCTACTAAAAATAGTAACAACAGCAGCTTTTATTTATAGAGAAATTTACAGTTTTCAGAATAGTGTTACATGTATTATTTCCATTTCATTCTTAATGCAATTCTTTTGGGTAATATGTGAATAAAAACATTCCCATGGTTTATCTATGAGGAGACTAAGGTTCAGAGCTACCATTAAGTGATTTGCCCAAAGATAAATATCTAATAGGTGGTATTGTGGTAGGCAGTTAGTTAGCCATGAGTGGGCAGCCCTAAGAGAAAAGCGAAAGGCTCACTTAACCCCGGGTGCCAGGAGGGCGAGGTAATTCGCCATATTAATTCCTAAAGGTTTGAGGGAAGCATACAGGGATAGTTTGCAGATTTTTCTTTTGTCAAAAGGACCCAAGCAAGCATTTTGGTCATTAATACAATAGACTAATTGGGCGATCTAATTGAGGCAACCTGACTCGCACTGGGCGTACGTAATTAGGTGATCAAATTCCTCACTTTACCTGTGAGGAAGGTACGCAGGTGCAGGAGAGAACGTGTGGAATCAAATTTAAAGGAAGAACATAGGCAGCATAAGGAGGGCCGCCCACTAATGAATATTCATGACCTCTAGTAATAAGAATAACGGTTGACCAGTATCAAACGCAGTTGCCATCTGGCAATCTGCCCGCCCAAAAGCCTCTTGGGTGTACTTCCTTTCTTTCCTTTCTTTTCTATTAAACTTTCTTTCCTATCTATTTCACTCGTGGTTGCGGTTTCATTTTGCGCCTAGGGACAGATCTCTAATTTTAGTGATCTGGACCCAAAGAATCAAGGATTTCACAACGCAACTCAACACTTTTCCATCCGTTAACAGTATGACCAAGACTAAAAACCAGCATCACCTCCTAGCCAGGAATTTTTCCATTTTACTGTAATAAAAGGGATGACACTATACATCTGAAACCTCTCTGCCTGACCATATATAAGCATTTTTCTATAGTGACTAATGAGATTATTTTGTACTGAAATATGATTATCCCATTGCAGTTGAAAGAATAAAGCCATACCTCTATTTACAGAATATTTTACTGAATGAGCCCATCCTACATATCTTAAAAGTAGATCTTCAATAAGGAAAACAGAACTGTGCAGGCCAGCTCTAGATAAGTAGACATATCTCCTCTAGACCTGCAGGAGCAGATTCTAGGTGGTGAGCTTTAGAGATAAGCCTAAAATGTAAAGGAACAGAAGACACTGAAGATGGAAAAATTGTAAAGATCTCTTTATTTCTAGGTTTCCTTGGGTTGCACCAGATCTAACGAATTAGATCATCTTTGTGCTTCTCACTCTAGAAAACACCTAATCATAGGGTAGTTATGCGGCTTCCTTCTAGAGCATCTAACATCATTAAAGGTTTTGGGAAGAAAAATACTACTTTACTATTAAAATAAATCCCGTGTAGACTTCATATTTTATGGGGAAAAAGTAATCAATATGGTTTTTAGAAAAAAAAAGTAATTTTAATTTTGTTAATTTTCTTATTGTATCTTTCTTATATAGTTCATGCTTTCTATTCCTTTCCTTATTATCTTTTGCTATTTTTCTTTGAGTTTACTTCTTTGTTATAGTTCTAATATCATAAGAACACATTATTTTGCAGACTTCCTTCTTTTTTAATGTAAGCATTTAAGGCTTGTTATTTCTCTCAAAGCATCCCTTTTACTGCACCCTCTGAGGTTTGATTTGCATTGTTTGATCAATTTTAAGTATTTACATTTTTCATCATAATTTCTTCTTAAATTCAAGAGTTATCTAACAGAAAATGTGTTTTCTTTTCTTTTTTTAAAATTTGTTAGAGGGTGTGTATCGTAGCTAGAGAGAGACAGAGAGAGAAAGCGTGAAAGCACCCCCCCCCCAGGATGGATGGTCACACCACAATCCCTTCTCCTCCATTCTCTTCCCAGGATTTTGGGCACACACACAGGTTGGTATGCTTTCTTTTCTTTTCTTCTCTTTTCTCTTTTCTTTTTTAGAATTATTTAATTTGGGGTCAGGAGGTGGTATAGTGGTTAAGGGCACTGGACTTCCACATGGCTGACCAAAGAGGAAGTGGCTTACTTTCTCACTTTTCCTCTCTCTCTCGCTCTGTCCCTCTCTGGTCAAATTAAAATAAGTAAATAAATAAATAAAGTTAAATAAAATAATTCTTTTTAAAAAAGAATTATTTAATTTTATCATTATTATTATTACTTTAATTTGCTATAGGGCATGTTCACAAGAGAGAGAGAGAAAGAGAGAGAGCTAAAGAAACAAGCTGCCAGGTCTTGGACTCAAACCATAGTTGGCCATGTGGGAGTGCAGCGCCAATTAGTGTGCTTTTCAAGCCACCAGGTCTGGGATGCGAACGGTGTAGTTGGCTATGTGGAATCCAGTCTCCTTAACTACCACACCACTGGCTGGACCACAAGGGAATTTTATTTTTCTGCCCCCAATTTCTTTTCTTTTCTTTATATTTAACTTTACTTACTTTATTTATTTATTTACTTATTTATTTTTACTTTGACCAGAGAGGGACAGAGTGAGGGAGAATCAGAGTAAGAGAAGAGAGAGAGAGAGAGAGAAAGTGAGAAAGCAAGCCACCAGGTCTGGGGCTTGAACTGTGATCAGCCATGTGGGAGTCCAGTGCCCTTAACCACCATGACACCTGCTGGCCCTATGTGCTCCTAATTTCTAACTTAATGAAATATCTTTTCTTTCAAGTTTGTTGACATTTCTTCATAGCCCAGAATACATTTGTAACTGTTCTGTGTGTGCTGGGAAAAATATGTATTCTGATTGTTGGATGCTCACTAGGTCAAAATTTTTTGTTCCCAATTTTCTATATATCTTGCTAAATTTTTGTCTGTTTATCCTATCAGTAATGACAAAGATGTGTTGAATCTCTCACAACAGTGGTACCTTTGTCAATTTTTTGTAGTTCTATATGTTTTTGCTTCATATATTGTGATGCTATTTTATTAGATGCACACATATTTCTAGTTGCTCTAGCTTAGTGAATTGAACCTTCTATCATTGTATCATAACCTTCTTCATCCCTAACAACACACCAGCTATCTACTAACTAAAGGGTATACCATCCTTTCTCCCCATCCTTGATGTTCTTGTGCTTTGGGATTATTTCTTAAAAACAGCATATATCTGACTTTTAAAAATCTATCTTCTGACTGGTGAGTTTAGTGACATTTATATTACTGTGCTTATTGACATGTTAGGAACCTTTTCTATCATCTTCATTTGAAAATTCAGTTTGTCCCACTTTTTGCTTCTCACTTTTAAAAAATTACTAATACAGGGGCCAGCAGGTGGTGTGGTGGGTAAGGCCTTGGACACTACCACATGGCCAACCACAGTTCAAATCCCAGACCTGGTGGCTTGCTTTCTCATCCCCCCCACCCCCGTGTCTTTCTCTAGTCAAAATAAAATAAATTAATGAATAAATTAAATTAAATAAATAATTCTTTTTAAAAATTACTAATACATATATAAAAGTCTGTAATTAGACAAAAATGTTAGTACATCCTCATATCCCTAGCTTTCCCTTCAATCCTACTTTCTGTAATGTTGATATTATCTCAAGACTTCATTTCTTCCACATTTTTATGAAAATACATTCTCTATTTCCTTGGGTCTCAGCATTTTTTTTAAGGCTTTTGCCATAGGGTGTGTGTGTGCTTCCCAGAGAAAGACAGTTTGTGAGAGGAAAAGTGAAACATCACCCGTCCAGGGGGGATGGCCATGCTGTAAGTTGGTCATGTGGGAGTACAATACCTTAAACCACTATGTTACCTGCTAACCCCATGGTCTTATCATCTTTTACTTTAGTTATTCGTTTATTTATTAGTTCTTTTTTAGAGAAACTTTTGCTATAGGGTGCATACACTCACCAGAGAGACAGAAAGAGAGATAGAGAGAGAGAGAGAGGCAGAAAGCAAGAAATCACTCCCCGGGGTATGGTCATGCCACAATCCCTTCTCCTCCATTCGCTTCTTGGGATTTTGGGCACACATGCACACATGCCCAGCATGAGTTTTAAGCCACCAGGTCCAGAACTTGAACCATGGTCAACTACATGGGAGTCCAGGCATCTGCTGGTCCCAGTCTTAACATCTTTTAATAATGAATATCACAAAGGTAACCCTCAAATATCTATTATTATATTAATTTTTGTATCTTCTATAGTTGTTCTTAAGTAAAATCAGGAACAGTTTATATCAAACAAATGGCAGGAAGAAGTGAAGACCAATTTCTTCCCTAATTTATTCTATCACTGCCTCCTACCCCAGACCATATCTATCATTCCATAAACATCAGTTTGAAACAGCCAACTGCCCCCAGAATTTTGTTTTCTTGATATCTTGGTGTTTATCCTATAACTTGGCATCATTCTTTCTACAGCTCCTTAAAGGTGATCTTATCAGAGGGAGCCAGTAATTTTCCTTGTCAGTATTTTGATAGAAAGCAGAACTGGAATTATCTCACATAATCCTTACAGTAATCCTATAAAGGTGGGCAAGGAAACAGAGATGCAGAAAATTTACTCAATGTAAAATGGTGATTCTAAACCATATATATTTGACCTCAAAGCCTATACTCGTTCCATTCTCAAATTGAGGTTGAAATAAGTTATATTTCCAACCAGAAAGATTGACTTGGGTTTGAAGCCTAGCTTCACTACTTAATTACCCATAGGATCTTGTACAAGCCATTTATCTTCATAGTCATTTTCATCACTAAAAGTCTGATTCTTTGATTATACTCAATGTTTCAGTAATTCGCAATGAAGCTTTACTTCATTGAAGTATGGCTGCTGCCACTATCATTCACTGAAATTGTTCTCCCCAAGGCTGCCAATCTCATCCTCATTGTTAAATAGATTAAACATGCCATGTGATGTTCTTCCCATATGTTATACTGTTTTATATTTCTTAATGCCATCAAGCATTATAGTTTAAATCAGAAAACCGCCTGTAAGTTTGCAAAGGGAACTCTACTGACAAACATCCATACAAGCAGTTTCATTTATATGTTCTGGAGAATGTGTTAAAAAGATGAGAAAATATTGAGGACACCATAACTAATACAAGATGGATCACACCTAAACATAAGAGCTAAAACTATCAAGTTTCTGAACAGAATAACTTCATGACCTTGTGTTAGTGAAAGATTTCTTAGAGAAGAAAACAAGCACCAAAGATATAAGGAAAAAACTGGTACACTGAACTTCATCAGACTTAAAACCATCTAGGGTGTGGTAGTGCCCACCCTATGGCAAGTTTAAAATCATCAACTCACAAATGATGTCATTAAAAATTGAAAAGGGTTGGCTCTATGGCCTGGTAATTAAGGCACCATGGGATGGGTTGTGTGGTTTGAGTCCTAAACCCATTGGCTTTAGAAACACACCATATGTGCATGCCCAAAATCCCAAAAGGAGGGAAAGATGAAGAAAGGTTCATCATGATCATTATTCCCCAAAGAGGAGTGCTCTCCCCTCTCCTCTTTGTTTCTGTGTTGCTCTCTAGTGAGCACATGGGCACGCGCACACACATCAAGAAGAGAGGTGAGGAGAGAGGAGAGGAGAGGAGAGGAGAGGAGAGAAAAAAGCAACCAAGAGAATCAGCTTTCCCACTATTAGAGTGCCAGGTCACAGACAGACAAAGGTTAAAGGATAGAATGATCCATGCAGTAATAGAATCAAATTAAGGACATCAGCCTAAACTTATGACTAGCCTAATACTGACACAGATATTTACAAATATCAGTATTTATAGACATGAATACATGCACATATACATTAATATAGTCAAGTTTACTTCTTTATTCTGTCACCTGTAGCAAGAAGTACACTCAGTGCCCCATCTTAGTTTCTAAAAGGGACTCTTTGAAGAATGGCTGATTCTAGTACTGGGGCAGGAAAAATACAATATGGACTTGGAGCATCTTGTAGTATTAGAAAATAAGGAAGTGTTGAAACAAACAGAAACAAAAAACAAAAACCCCATAATGATGAGGATATGTCAAAGTGACAGAGAAACAAATTTAAGGAGTTGCCAATGGCCAAAACAGGCTAACTTAATCAACAAAATAAAGCAGTATGGGAGTATAGTCAAAGTATAAGATACATACCCAAGAATCCATACTAATATAAATAAATGATTGAATAAATAGTGGGGAGAAAAAACAAATCTCCTATACAGAAGAATTCAAAATGTAGGGACCAGCAGTTAGTGTAATGGCTATGTCGCTGGACTCCCACGTAGTCGACCGCGGTTCGCGTCCCGGACCCGGCGGCTTAAACTCATGCCGGGCGCGTGTGCGTGCGTGCCCAAGATCCCGAGAGGAGAATGGAGGAGAAGGGATTGCGGCGTGGCCATCCCCCCTGGGGGGTGATTTCCTGCTTTCTATCTCTCTGTCTCTCTCTGTCTGTCTGGTGAGCGCACGCGCCCTATAGCAAAAACTTCTCCCAAAAAACAAAAAACAAAAAAAACAAACAAAAAAAATGTTTACATAGATACACTTCCTTCAATGAGATATGGTATAATTTCCCACTCCCTAAGTGTAGGGTTTTTTCTTGACTCCCTTCCAAATAGTATAGTATGGGAAGGAGGAAAAGTGGTCATTTTAGGGTGGAAAAAACTGACAAACACTACATTAGCCAGGTGTTCAAGAATAAGGCTAACATTGATAAGCCATATTGACAGCATGTACTCTTTCTTTTAAAAAGTTTATTGGGAACCAGCAGTTAGCGTAATGGCTATGTCGTTGGACTCCCACGTAGTCGACCGCGGTTCGTGTCCCGGACCCGGTGGCTTAAAATTCACGCCGGGCGCGTGTGTGTGCGTGCCCAAGATCCCAAGAGGAGAATGGAGGAGAAGGGATTGCGGCGTGACCATCCCCCCTGGGGGGTGATTTCTCGCTTTCTGTCTCTATGTCTCTCTCTGTCTGGCGAGCACATGCGCCCTATAGCGAAATCTTCTCAAAAAAAAAAAAAAAAAGTTTACTCATTTATTTTTTGAGAGAGTCTCAACAGGGTAGACATGCTGTGATCCATTCCCAGTGCCAGCCTGAATCATGGGCATGTGTGCCTGGCATGCTCAGGGAGGTCCTAGAATGTAAACCCAAGATCTTTCCCATGTGGGTCCAGTTACGAAATCACTGCACCACACCCTGGCCTGATAATACATACTTTTGATGTGGTCTTCTTCTTCAAAATCTGTAACTCCTGTCTAATCATGAGGAAAAACAAAACAAAAAAAGACAAATTCTGATCGAGGGGCAGTCTACAAAATAGTTGGCCAGTACTCCTGAATACTGCCAATGCCATCAAAAATAAGACGTCTGAGAAGAAGCCTCAGGTAACATGACTTCTAGATGTAATATAGTATCTTTAATGAGATCCAGAAACAGAGAAAGGCCAGTGGGTGTAAGGAAATCTGAATATAGACTTTAGTTAATGTAGCAGTATGGCTTCAATAATTGTGACAAATGTACTATACTAATGTAAAGAGAGGAAACAGGGGTGGAACATGTGACAACTTTATTATCTTCATCATTTTTCTGTGAATCTACAACTATCTAAAAATTAAACGTTTATTTTAAAAAGAGAAAGAGCATGAGAGAATATATTCAAAGTACACATACTGGCTAGCCCAGTAGCCTAGTGGTGAAGGGAGCTGGATCTCATATGGCCACCCACCACTGTTCACTGATCAGTTCCGCTGGCTTGGAAACAATGGACATCTGTGATTGGATGCCAAGAATCCTGATAGAATGGAGAAATGGAGGAAAAGGAATTGTGGTGTGACCACATCCCCTTGGAAGGTTCTTTTTCCATCCCTGTCTCTGTCACTGGTGAGCTCACATGCTCTCTGGCAATTAAAAAAAAAATACACCTGGGACCAGCAGGGGGCATATGGTTACACTGCTGGACTCCCATGTAGTCAGTCATGGTTCAAGTCCCAGACCTGGTGGCTTAAAACTCATGGTGGGCCCGTGTGCATGGGTGCCCAAAATCCCGAGAGGGAAATGGATTGCGGAGTGGCCATCCACCCTGGGGGGGGGGGGGGGTGATTTCTCGCTTTCTGTGTGTGTCTCTCTCTTGCAAGTGCACAAGCCCTATAACAAAAATCTCTCTTAAAAAAAAATACACGTATGTGGCCAAACACATTTACCTGGAATAGAATTCCTACAGACAAATAATAAAAAGACAACCAAATTTAAAACAGTAACTCTCAATTTTAGAAACACAGGCGTGGAAAAAAATAAACTCCGTTTTTCCTATTATACTCCGATAATTCACATCTAACATTGGATGTGTCAATCGCTTCTACAATGGATACCAGCTAGGTGTCTTCTACTCCAATTCAAGTCTGAGACTACCTACTTAGACATAATGTCAGACCCATAGGTTGAGGGATCAATCCCACAAGACTGTCTCCCACTTCTGATGCCAATGGCAAGCTCCAGGTTGATTTATTATACTTGTGTTTCTAGCTGACTAGCTGTAAATCGGGGTTCCCATGACCCAATCCTAGGGTTCAATGAATTTGCTAGGGCTCTCACAGAACTTAGGGAAACACTCACATTTACTAGGTTACTATAAAAAATATTTTAAAGTCTATTTTTCCTGTAAGAAAGAGAGCACCCCAACAAGGTCTTGATGCCAGGACCCACTCCCAGAAAACCCCAGATCACAGCCTACCTAGGGAGGTCTCCAGATGTGAATCCAGAATTCTCCCATGTGGGTCAGATTTGCAGAACATAGTGTTTTACCACTGCACCACCTCCAGCTACACTAAAAGAGATAATTTTAAAGGACAAAAAAGTGAAAAAGTGCATAAAAGCAAAGCATGTGACAAGGGGTACAAAATTCCCAAACCTTCTCCAGGCACACTATCTTCCAGGAATCTCTATATTTTCAGCTATCCAGAAGCTCTCTCTCACCCTGGGTTGTTTTGTTTGTTTTTTGTTTTTGGCTTTTTATGACGGATTCATTATATAGGCATGGTTAATAAAAATGGCCACTTGCCATCACTTTAACCTTCAATCTCTCTCCCCTGCCCAGAGGTGGGATAGGGCTAAAAGTCCCAACCCTCTAATAATGCCTTGGTCTTTCCAGTGACCAGCCCCCATTCTGAAACTACCTAGAGCTGCCAGTTGTCGGTCATTTCATAAACACGCCAAACAGCACTTCCAGCTTTAGAAATGGCAAGGACTTTAGGAGTTGAATGCCAGGCAACAAGGCATACCACGACCAACTGTATATTTCACAATAAGCAAAAGGCACTATACGAAACAAGACATAAAAGTCGATAAACACATGAAAAGATGCTTATTATCATTAGTCACTGAGAAATCGCAAAAATTAAAAATGAAATACCATTTCACACCCACTAGAGGGTTGAAATGAAAGACCGACAGCCCCAAATGCTGGAAAGCACGTGGAACAACTGGAACTCTCATACATCACTAGCAGGAGTGTAACAGGGCACAACCATTTTGGAAAACTGCTATGGCAATTCCTTCAAAGACTAAACATATCCGGAATGACCCAGAAATCACCTGCTGTGGTGCAAGATATTATGAAGATCAAGAGCACTGAGAAGTTAAAGTTTTTTTGTTTTTGTTTTTGTTTTTCCTTTGTTTTGTTTTGTTTTGTTTTCCCCAAGTACAGGACTTTATTTTTTACATTTTAATTAATTAATTAATTAATTTTCATTTTCTTCCATATTCAATCACATTATTATTTGAAGAAATTAAAGTTCTAGAAGCCTTTATTCCTGGCCAGAGACTGCCATCCTGGCTGGGACTGCCGCCCCTGCCACTGGCAGGTAGCGTTTGGGACGACTCTGTTAGCAGTTTACAGAAGCAGACCAGCTTGTCTTTTGTTAAATGTAACCACACCGTTGTTTTTTACTCTGCTCTGTGGGGTGGTTGAGGCGGGCCTATGGGATGCACCTTAGTCTAACATACACCATTCTTCTTCTTATCTGTTTTACTCCATCACACACCCACCTGTTATTTCCCACAAGAGAAACAATATGCCCACAAAGACTTGTTCAAGGAAGCTTACAGCACTTTCGTTCATAACCGCCCCTAACTGGAAACAGTCCAAATGTCCATCAACAGGTGAACAGATAAAGGAATCAATAGAATACTTCCCAACCAGAAAAACTACTAACTGCTGGTTCACGTAACGGTAAGGATGAATGCTGAAATTAAGCTGAGAGAACGGTGTCACACCCAGAAGAGTACCTACCGTCTTCATCTACGGCGAGACAATCAGAAGAGGGGTCGCCTAAGGGGTCTGTACAGTGACCTGAAAGGGGCCCGAGGGAACGCTTCCGGGTGAAGGAGACGCTCTACACCTTCATTGGGTGGTGGTCAGGTTTCTCAGCTGTTACCGCTTTCTCAAAACTCTTCCGCTCGTCCACGAAAGACTATGTTTTTCACTGTATGTAAATCTTACCTCTACCAGAAACGGATTAGAGAGCGGGGGCGGGGGGTAGCTGTCGGGGAAAGGCTGACGTCTTACGAAAGTAAAAAGAAATTCGGTGTGGTTAGCCCCTTCTTTAAAACGTGAAGTTAAAGGCCTCTGCTGGATTTCTATGACTAAACAGGGACATTCAAAAAGTCTGCAAACTCCGAATCCCTTCTGTGGTTTTTCAGAGAGGCGGCTTCGCCTCAGTGGATCCTGAGTGGATCGCCCGGGTCACAAGCGCTCGGTTCCCTCCCGCACCTGCCCCGGACTAAGCGCCGCCCTGAGCTACGCCCTTTCTAACTCCGCGGCGGCCCCGTCTGTTTCCCGCCCACATCCACACCGGTCCTTTGAGTCGTCCCTTCACCTTTCAATCAATTCAAATGTCGCCCAGAGCAAACCAATAGAAAGTTTTCTCAAGGGGAAGGGGCGGGCGCTTTTCCCGGAAGTGTTGATTAAAGCCCCTCCAATCAGAGGCTCGGTGTGGGAAGTTTGAATTTTGCGAAGGCTCGAGTCGTAGGCGCTTCTGTTTCGGAGGCGGCGGCAGTCGTCCAGACCTAGAGGGCTTCTTTATCTTTAGTTTGGGTGAAGATTCACGCTAGAAGGTGCCTCAGGTAGGTGGATGCTGGAAAGCTGGAGGGAGGACGCTGGTCCACTTCCAGGGAAGGTCTACAAGCGTCTGTGGACCGGGGACTGCTAGCGGGACGCCACTCAGGGGAAGGCTCCTCTAGGATCATGTTGCCTGTTTTTCTGGAAGCTGGTGACACGATCCTCCTAAAGAGGGTCTGTTATGACTCATGCAGCGGTCAGCATTTTACCACTGGGGTGTAAATGGCCTTTGGGGTGGGACAGTTTTTCAGCCTAAAGGCCAGTGGGACGTTCAGCATCTCTAGCCCGACCTTAAATTCCATTAGCTCCTCCCAGATTCTGTGACAACTAAAAACGCGCCGGCTGAGAACCTCTAGGCAAATAATACTAACTAACACATTCTAGACTTTCAATCTGGAAGAAACTCCAGTCAGCCAGATTAGAGTTAAAGATGTGTGTGAAGGGCCACGCAGTCTGGCTTCAGATCCCAGGTGCACCACCTTTTAGTTGGGTTAATATGGACAGTTAATTTACCCGATCTCTACATTGGCGATAATCATAACTATCATTTAGATTATTGTGGTAATTGAATATGCTTTTAGTGTTGGCATATGCTCTCTTTTTATGTATTTTAGAAATAACTAGTACATATGTTTAATTTTTCTTTAATATTTAGTATTTAATATTAATACTTCTAGGGTGTAACAAACCAAATAGTAGAGGAGAGTTCTTGACGAAAAACAATCCATTAGTACTTACCCTGCACTCTTAAAGGAGAATGTTATTATATCCAGGTCAAATGGATTCTCGTTTTATTCTGCTCTGTTGATTGCGTAAAATCATGTAACACTTTAGTTTGTTGAATTTCTTTTTATTTTTTTAGAGAGATTTTTGCTATAGGGTGCATGCACTCGCTGGAGAGACAGAGAGAGATAGAAAGTGAGAAATCACCCCCCAGGGAGATGGCCAGAGCAATCCCTTCTTGTCCATTTTCCTCTCCCAGTCTTGAGCACAGATGCACATGCCCGGGTGTGAGCTTCAAGCCACAGGGTCCGGAACTTGAACTGGGGTCAATCATATGGGAATCCAGTGACATAACCATTAGACTATCTGCTGGTCCCATTTGTTGCATTTCTTATGCAGACCTTTTTTTTTTTAATCTGAAGTTTTCTAGTGCATCTTAATATTTTTATTTCAGGAGGCTCCGAGATAGGACAGGAGATGAACTAGAATCTTAATATCTTAAATAATAAAATGAAAAGCCATGCAAGTTGATTTCTTTCTCTTCCCTGACAGGATGTCTTCGTCATATTTTGCCAGTAGACACAAAAAGGATTTAAGTACTAACATGATTAGAGCTAAAATTGCTCACAGGAAATCACTGTCTCAGAAGGAAAATAGGCATAAAGAATATGAACGAAACAGACACTTTGGTTTGAAAGATGTCAACATTCCAAACTTGGAAGGTAGAATTCTTGTTGAATTAGATGAGACTTGTCAAGAGCTTGTTCCAGAAAAGGCCAATGTCAAACCAAGTAAGTAAAAGTCCTTTTTAATTTTCAGCACTTTGTAGAGTGAATTAAAATTGGTTAATGTCTGTGAGTAAAACAAAATAAAACAAAACGAAGTGAAAAAAAAAAACAACTCTCAAAGGAGTGAAGTTTTGAAATACTATTTTAAATAACTTGTGTTTTCTACAACTAAATACTGTCTATTTAAGATAAAGGCTGAGTAGGTCCCTATCAAGGCTAAAAGCTATTCAGCTATGCAGTAAAGAACTCATGAAATAATTCTTTGCCAATGGAAACATTTCTTAGAGAAAAAAAGCAAAGAATTTATTCTTATAATTTGCCCCAAAATATTTGGGGTCATTAAAAAAAAATAGAGAACTAATTAAAGAAGAAAGGAATAATCTCAATAAAGTAATAGAAATTGAGTGTCTTAGAAGGCAAGGGATGCCACAAGGAAGGAGGAAGAGAACTGAGAAATGATTTTTGCATTTAACCAGAGGGAGTCACTGAACTATTAAGTTTAAGTTGTGTTTCCATAGGTGGCATTAGGAGCTAGGTAGCAGTGAAAGTAAGGACAACTGGCAGAAAAAGATAGTCTCCGAAGTTTTATAGAAAAAGTGATGTAGTATCAAGTTGTTTAACTGTTCACTGCTTCAATTATATTATTTTCCAGGACTAATACAATATGTGGCACAAAAAAAATGTTCGAAGTATTGTAGCATAACTGATTTTATAAAGGCAGAAGAGTTGGGTTAGAATATTTCTTCCAGATTGGTCATTTTTGTGATTCCGAAGGTTAGTGAGGGAAAAGAATTGGACAAAGACGTTCTGAGAGTCTTTTGTTTTTGAGATGAGATGGTTGATGTATGTTTAAAGGTCAAAGTAAATGGGCTCCCCTATAGTTGAAGGCGAGAGAATAAAGAATGACATCTCTTAGGAAATGGAAACAAGGCTGTAGAATGATATGGGGTGGCCTTTAAAGAATGCAACTTTTTTTTTCCTGCCTAAGAGGTGATGGTATTGCCTCCTAAGTCATTTCCTTGCCTGTACTCTTGTCCTCTTAAGTGCTCTTTTGCTTTACCCAAATCTTTCAAATGAAAGTCTAATCATGTCAATATGCTCTTAAAATATCCTTTAGTTCCTACTTGCATAGGCTTAGAAGTAGGCTGGGCTTGGTATGTTCCTGAGAAAGCACGTAGACAGTCATGGCTGGAGAATGAGCAGGAGAGCTAGATCCAGTAGAACCCTAAAAACCACTAAGAAGGACACTGGCTTTGACTCTGACTGAAAAGACATTAATAGATTATTGAGTGTTTATGTAATCAGATTTATGTTGTAAAGGGATCACAGCCACTGTGTTGAGAAGAGTTTGCAAGGTGAGTATGGTCTTAGGGAGACCAGTTAGGAGACTATT
Source organism: Tupaia tana (assembly GCA_026018925.1). Classification (NCBI taxonomy): domain Eukaryota; kingdom Metazoa; phylum Chordata; class Mammalia; order Scandentia; family Tupaiidae; genus Tupaia; species Tupaia tana. The sequence continues at coordinate 220,675,237 of JAKSZU010000001.1, read as the reverse complement.
GCTCTAATTTAGTTGGTAGTTGTGATTGATCAGGGTGGTAGCAACAAAGACTAGTGGAAGTTGAACTAATATGATTTCCTGATAAATTGAAAAAGAGAATATGTGCCAGCAGGTGGTGCAGTGGTTAAGACACTGGACTCTCTGTGACCAGTAGTTAGCCTAACAGCTATGTCGCTGGACTCCCACGTAGTCAACCACGGTTTGTGTCCTGGACTCAGTGGCTTAAAACTCACACCGGGCACGCGTACATGTGTGCTCAAGATCCCGAGAGGAGAATGGAGAAGGGATTGCAGCATGACCATCGCCCCTGGGGGGTGATTTCTCGCTTTCTGTCTCTCTGTCTCTCTGTCTCTCTCTGTCTGTCTGGTGAGCACACGCGCCCTATAGCGAAAACCTCTCCAAAAAAAAGAAAAAGACACTGGACTCTCACATGGGTGACTGGCATTACAAGTCTGGACCTGGCATCCGCCCAAAAAAATCATTCCAGGTGCATGTGCGTGTGTATGTGTACATGTGCCCAAAATCCCGAGATGAGAAGGAATTGCAGCATGGCCCTCTCCCGTGGGGAGCAATTTCTCACTTTCCCTCTCACTGTCCCTGAAGAGCACATGTGCCCTATGGCAAAAACAAAAAAGAAAGAATGTGATGGAACAGGAGAGCTGAACTGCATTGTGTAAAACACTCAGTTCTTTGGGTCTAGATCTCTAAGGTTAGAGACCCACCTGTGAGACACAGAATGACATCACCAATACTTGTAAAGTTGGAAAAGAGAAATTTTATTAGGAAAATGAAGATTTGTAATAGAAAAGAAATACACCACCACCACCCCACCTTCCAGAAAGGCATGCAGGTGCTTCCAGAAAAGGACAACTGTAACTGGGAATGTCATTAAGTGTTACTCTTATTTTGGGATCTGGTCATGAATATTTAAGAGACGAGGCCTGTCATTGTAGCTATATCTTTTGAATTCTCAGGCTTTTTTTTTTTTTATCTGTACTTGCATACTTCCTTCAGGTAAGGAATCTGATTACCCAATTACGTATACCCAGTGTAGACTTTGAAGGTATGAGCATCCATTATATATGTTATTTGCTATGGTACGAGCATCTATCCTCATAGAGTCTATCTGTCCCATTAGTTTTTTGCCCAAGTGGGAATTAGGATTTGATCAAGCATCTCGGTGAGATAACCTCTCATCTCTTGGTGACAAGGGGTCTGGCTACGTCCCTGGTAACAGTGATTGATATGTCAGATGTCCCCTTTGTTGGCATATTGGAATTCTCTGCTCATAATATCTACCTATAATAAGAACTGGGTGTAATTCCAAGGTTTTTAGCCTGAGCAGCTAAAAGTATGGAGAGGCCATCTACGAAGTTGTAAAAGCCTGAGGGAGGAACAGTTTTTCAAGGGTATGTTAAGATTAAAAGCATTTGGGGGACCAGCAAGTGGCATGGTGGTTAAGGGCACTGGACTCCCACATGGCTGACTGTGGTTTGAGTCCCGGACCTGGTGGCTTGCTTTCTCACTTTCCCTCTCTCTCACTCTATCCCTCTCCAGTCAAATTAAAATAAATGAATAAATAAAGTTAAATAAAATAATTCTAAAACAAAAAAACTTCATTTGGGACATGTTACATTTATGATGCCCTGTAGGGGAGATGATAAAAAGGTAGTTGGATACATAAGATGAGTTAGAGGGAAATGTGGACTGGAGAGAAACATTCAGGAGTGGTCAACTTACATTGGTATTATAAACTGTAAGATTGGATGTGGTTATCCAGAGTGCTGATGTGGAAGAAGGAGAGAAGAGGAAGCATTCCAATATTTAGAGTGAAGACATGAGGAGAAACTAGCAAAGAATTGTGGTGCAATACAAAGTAAAGAGGACAGCTTGATTACTGTGCTATCCCTGAAACCAAGTGCAAAAATACGTATCTAGGAGGAGAGACTGATTAACTGTCAGCCAGCACTGCTTCATTAGATCAAATAGTGTTAGAAGTGAGAATCAATTTCACAATGGTCAGTGTAGATCATTATTGATCTTGATGAGTAGTGTTAGCGGAGTGAAGTTTAGGAGTAGTGTTAGTGGAGTGAAGTTTAGGAGTAGTGTTAGTGGAGTGAAGTTTAGGAGTTAAAGCCAGACCGGTACGGATTCAAGAAAGAATGCCAGTACCACTGAGGCAGGAGAAAGCTAGTAAATGGAAACAGGTAAGAGGGCCAGAGCATCTGCCCATGTGGCCAGATAGAAAAACCTGATCAGGGCAAAAAATTCCCCACCCTAGGTAATGTAGGCAAGAGATTTGTGCAGGATGTCTAGCTGATTAAACCACATCTGATAGACCCAATGAGAAATCAGTGGGCCTAGCCACATTTGATAGAGCCAATGAGAAGAGAGCGATCAGTGGTCCCAGCCAAGGATCAACACACCATCTTGGTTAAAAATTATAAATCCAGCAGAATGCAACTCTTGGCGCCTTTGGGGCCATTCCTTCTCTGTCCGCGCAGGCCCACTCCTACTTCTCTGGAGTGTACTTGTACTTTTATTTAATAAACTACCTTTTCCTTACACTATTTGTGTGTTTCATTCAATTCTTTGTCTGACACTCCAAGAACCTGGATATCATCACAAAAGCCATCCCACGATCCCACCTAAGACATATTCTTGTCCCAAAAGTAGAACTCGAATCTAGTCAAATCCTTAGATGTAATTTTCACTTTATAGAACATATGGGAGCTTGGGGAATGAGTTAAAAAACAAACAAAAAACAAAAACAAAAACAAAACACAGGGAAAAGCAAATATTGAGTGTAAAACATTTTTTTTTTTTTGAGAGATTTTCGCTATAGGGCGCGTGCGCTCACCAGACAGAGAGAGAGAGGCAGAGAGACAGAAAGCGAGAAATCACCCCCCAGGGGGGATGGTCACGCCGCAATCCCTTCTCCTCTATTCTCCTCTCGGGATCTTGGGCATGCACACACACGTGCCCGGTGTGAGTTTTAAGCCATTGGGTCCAGGCCTCGAACCGCAGTCAACTACGTGGGAGTCCAGCGACATAGCCATTACGCTAACTGCTGGTTCCCAGAGTGTAAGACATTTCATAGGACAATTGATTATCTTTTATCAACAAGACAATGTTATGAAAAGAAGGATGGGGAAGAGAACCTGTTTTAGATAAGCATTTTAAAAGACATTCAAACATGTTATGTAGCTCTTCCTTGGTTCCTGATTTGAACAAACTGATGGGTTTTTTTGTTTGTTTGTTTTTGAGAGGTTTTTGCAATAGGACGCGTGCGCTCGCCATACAGACAGAGACAGAGAGACAGAAAGCGAGAAATCACCCCCCAGGGGAGATGGCCACGCCGCAATCCCTTCTTCTCAAATCTCCTCTTGGGATCTTGGGCACGCACGCAAATGCGCCCGGCGTGAGTTTTAAGCCACCAGGTCCGGGATGCGAACCGTGGTCAACTACATGGGAGTCCAGCGACATAGCCATTATGCTAACTGCTGGTCCCAACTGATGGGTTTTTAAAAAGCTATCTTTGAGGGCCATTTCTTTGGTGCAGTGGTAATGTGCTGCTCAAAAGAAGCTGGATCCCCAGGAGACCCAAGTTTGAATACCCTGATGGTTAGCCTGAAACATGCCAGGCTTAGGCGGGAATGCCCAAGATCCAACTGGCTGAAAGATTGAAGGAGATCATCATGTGACTGCATCCTTTGGAGAGTCTCTCTCTTTCTCTCTCTCTCTCTCTGTCTCTCTCTTTCTCTGTTTCTCTCTCATTCACATATGCCTGCATATAGTCTATCATGAGTAAAAAAAGAAATGTTTTTAAAAAACACATTTGAAACAAATAGGGAAGTTTTAATCTGGACCCTGTAGTAGATGAAAACAAGGAATTACTGCTAATTTTGTTAGGTGTGATAACAGTATACTGGTTATGAAAGTAAATGTCTGCTTTTTAGAGGTGCATGCTATTCATGGATAAAATTTTGTGTACAATTTGTTTTTTTAAAAAAAGCACGTATAGCAAAATGTTCATATTTGTTGAACATGGGTGATAGGTGTATGGGGATTCATTATATTCTTGTGTCCATATTTGAAATCTTTCCTAATTTTGAAAAGATTGAAGGATGTAAGTAGAATTTGAAATAGGAATATAAATAACTTTCTTGAGGAATTTTGCCTTAAATAGGACTAGACAAGCAAGATGATAATTTGGGTGGGGAGAAATTCCTATATATTTGTAGCCAGGATGGCAATAATCCAGTATAGAGAAAAAGGTAGAAGAATAAAAGTAAATTGCTGGAAGAATATCCTTCCAGCAGATGAGAAAGAATGGAGTACATTTAATATAGCAAATGACACCCATAATTATATTATTTCACGCAATTTTTGTGGGGCTGGAATTTGGGCATGACTTAGGTGGGTGCTTCTGGAAGTAGCAGTCAAGATTTCATCCAGGGATGCATCTGAAGGTTTGACTGAGGCTAGAGGATCTGTCTCCAGGATGACTGACTCACATGACTAGGAAGTTGATACTGGCTTTTAGCAAAAGGCCCTGTTTCTTTGTCATCTGAACATCCTTATAGGACAGTTTGAATCTCCTTGAGTCTTCACATGGCCCCTGGTTTCCCCAAACTAAGTGACTCAAGAGTGAGCAAGGCAAAAGGTGTCTTGTCTTGAAAGTCACCCAGTTGTTTTCATAATACTGTCTTGGTTACACAGGTCAGCCCTGTTCGGTGCAAAGGGGACGCGGCACAGGGGCATGATTGCTAGGAGATGAACATCGCTTGAGGTTGACTTGGAGGCTGGTTAACTTATAATACATACCTCGTACATAATAGCGAATTAATAAATACTTGAACAAGGAAGGGTAAAAGGAATAGGAATTTTGAAAGACTAAACTTTGAAGTAATGCGTGGTTAGAGTACTAAGGGGTTATCAAGAAAGCATTTCTTAGGAGCAGTTGAAGTTTAGATAAAAATGATTTTATAGACATTCACTTTCTATCTGAACTGTTTTGTTTACCATGTTTTGTTTTGTTTTTGGTCTGCTTAGCGTCAATGAAAACTGTTGTAGATGATCAACGAAAACAAATGCTCCAAAAGTACAAAGAAGAAAAGCAACTGCGAAAGCTGAAAGAGCAGCGAGAGAAAGCTAAACGAGGAGTATTTAAAGTGGGTCTCTATAGACCTGATATGCCTTGTTTTCTTTCATCAAAACAGAGTGCTGTGAAAACTGAACCCAAACAGGTAAATTTAGTATTGGATCTTGATATCGAGGAATAGTTTCTTTTATTTGGAATTTCCATTAAGAGATTCAATAACTAAAATAAATTCTTCTCTTTAGTTTCTTTATTTACTTAATTACTTGATGGCGGGTGGAAAGGGCATTATAGTAGCTCAGAAGAAGGAGAACCAGCTCTTTTGAGACAGCCATGGGTCAGCAGACATAGGATAAGACTGGGAAAATGGTTAGAGCCAGGCCAAACAATAATATGCCAAAGGATATGAAGTTTATCTCGTAGTTTATGTAGAGTCAAGGATGTTTTATAAGTGAGGTAATGCCAATGTCAAATTAATAATTCCAGAAAATTATAGTCTTTAAGATTATAGTCTGGAAAGGGGAGCATATGCTTTTTAAAATCTGCCAGAGAGTGCATGCGCTCACCAGAGAGAGAGGGGAAGAAAGTACCTCCTCAATGGGGTATGTTCATGTCGTAATCCTTCTCTGCCATCCTGTTGGGTTTGGGGGCACACATGCCCAAAATGTTTTTCAAGCTGCTGGGACCAGGATTTGAACCACATGGTCAGCCACGTGGAATCCAGCTCCTTTCACCATCAGACCACAGGGCTGACCCAAGGGAAACATTTATATTGGGTCATCAAAAAAGTTCTGGGAACCAGCAGTTAGCATAATGGCTATGTTGCTGGACTCCCACGTAGTCGACCACGGTTCGCATCCCGGACCCGGTGGCTTAAAACTCACGCCGGGCACATGTGCGTGCGTGCCCAAGATCCCGAGAGGAGAATGGAGGAGAAGGGATTGCGGCGTGACCATCCCCCCTGGGGGGTGATTTCTCGCTTTCTGTCTCTATGTCTTTCTCTCTGTCTGGCGAGCGCACACGCCCTATAGCAAAAAAAAATAAAAAAATAAAAAAGTTCTGACACATTTTTGCATAGAAAAATACATCATGACTTTTCCGACAGCCCAATAGATAGGAAGACCAGCTGTGAGACTATTGTAGTAAAATAGGTGACCCAGGATAAGTGGACTGGGAGTAAATTTAAAATGGAAGAAATAGATATAAGATATCTTTTTTTGTTTTTTAAAAAGGATTATTTATTTAGTTTTATTTATTATTTTTTTAAATTTGCTATAGTGCATGCACACTCACCAGAGAGAGACAAAGAGAGGGAAAATGAGAAAGTAAGCTTCTAGGTCTGGGACTCAAATTGCTGTCAGCCACGTGGGGGTCCAGCACCTCAACCACCATGCTACCTGTTGGTTCCTGTATAGGACATGTTAAGAAATACATTTGCTGGGACTGGTGACTGTAGATGGTGAGGGATAAAATAAATTGAAGAATCAAAGATAAGATGATTCTGAAGCTATGAGATGATATTTTTAAATATATATTAGAGAAGGAAGAGATTATTTCTGTTTGAAAGGAAACCAAAGAAGTCTCCTTAGACTCAGATTTAAGCTGCCGTTTCTAGATAGGATGCCAATCACTAGTCTGTAGAAAACTATTTTTATTTATTTATTTTATCTTATTTATTCATTAGTTTATTTTAATTTGACCAGAGAAAGACACAAAGACACACACACACACACAGAGAGAGAGAGAGAGAGAGAGAGAGAGAGAGAGAGAGAAAGAGAGAGAAAGCAAGCCACCAGGTCCAGGACTTGAACCATGGTTGGCCATGTGGGAGTGTCCAGCACCTTAACCACCACACCACCTGCTGGTCCCCAGAACTATTTTTGACATGTTATATGGGGGCCAGCAGGTGGCATGATAGTTAAGGCATTGGACTTCCACATGGCTCAAGTCCCAGACCTGGCAGCTTGCTTTCTCACTTTCCCTCTCTCTGTGTCTCTTTCTGGTGAGCATAAAACCCCTATAGCAAACTTAAAAAGTAAATAAATAAAATAAATACATATTTTTTAAAAATGTCATATGTAGGGAGGGAAAGAGGCATGTTGTTGTGTTACATAACAGATTCACAAATAATTGTTTTCAAGTTTATTATTTTACTTCTTTTGAGAGAAGAGAACCAGGTACCCTTATAGGGTCTAATTACACTGTGATTTCTCCACCCCTAACCTTCCATACAGTCAGGATCACAGTGCATGCAACCACTTGGTGGATTTCATGTTGCTTCCAGACCTTACCATGGTCTTCCATGGGCTCCAGTATTACAGAGTGGTGCCTGTTGCCTGGTTCCTATCACTGAATTTTACTTCCCTTATACATGCTAAAGGAAAGCCTGATTTCATTAGAACTAGGTTTTCACTGAGATTTAGAGAAGGAAATGTCATCTAAACTAGAGAAGTCTATGATTATGCTTCTGTGATTTTACAAACTTGGTAAATACCTTACCAATTTTTAAAGTTTCCTTCTTTATTCATGATAGAATGCACATGTGAGAGAGATGCAAGGGTTTGGTCATGCCTTGATCCCCTTCCACCAGTCCTCCAGCCCATCAGATACTGGCACTTGCATGTACCTGACATACCCGTGTTTCAGGCTAACATGCCTGGGGATTCAAACTGTGGTCACCATGGAATTGACTTCTCTTGGGCAGAGTTTTACCACCATGCAGCCAGCCCTTTTATCAATTTTTAATCTTTCTCTTACCACATTATTTTTTTCACATTTTGTGGTCAAATGTGTTTTCTTCTTAGCAAGAGACAAGTACATAATCATGAGATTTGAAAGCAAGTTGTTAAAACTAAGAAAGTAGGCTATAAATTATTTTTTTCATATAAAGAGAAAACAAATAAGCACCAGCCAGTGACATGGTGCTTAAAGTATCTGGATCCCACATGGCCAACTGGATGGTTCAAGTCCCAGACCTGATGACCTGAAAAACATGTTGGGTGTGTGCCCCCAAAATTCTGAAAGGAGAAATGGAGAAGAGATTGTGCATGACCATCTCTCGTCAGAGGGTGCTTTCTCACTTGCCTTCTCTGTCTCTCTCCAGCAAGTGCACATACCCTGTAGCAAATTTTTCAAAATCTTAGTGCTCTAGTCAGCTCCTCTATCCACTTCCTAAATATGTCTAGCTAATTACATTAATCAGCCTTCTAATACATGCAAAACATGATTTGAAATTTTTTCTCTTAGTGATAAATATGAGTGAGTTTTGAAGCTATTAACTTAAACTTAATTTAAATCAAGCCAAACCCAGAAGTTAACAAGTTACCTTTTTGCCATAAATTATTAAGGGTAAAATATAACTTTAAAGTGGGAATTTTATTTCATAATGAGACATGGAAGTAAATGGACTTTTACTGATTCATTTTTAACATTATCTTCTTTTGACATTTAAGGCTATTCCATCTTCTACAAGGATTACAAGGTCAAAGGCTAAAGATCTAATGGAGCAGACTAAGGTATAGTTATTAGATTATTGTTACTGAGATGACATGTTGTACTTTTTTTCTCAGAGGAATACATTATTTTTCCCCAAATTTATTTTACTTCTCGAAAAAAAGAGAGAAGGGTGGTCGGGAGAGAGACACAGACAAACATGTACCCTTAACAGGTCCTCATCATATGATGACCCTTTCCCTGACCTTCCAGACAGCCAGGACTGTGGGCATGTGAGGCTGTGCCCTATGTGTCAAGGCTCATCCAGGATTTGAGCCCAGGGCTTCCCATACAACTCCAGGATTGTGCAACAGTGATTTACAGCCCATACCATTGTCACTGGACCTCTTTTTAATATTATATGAGATTCAAACATAGCAATGTATTAGAGTTGACAGATCCCAACATCACTGTTACTGGTATGGTGACATATTAACAGTATAGTTTTTGGCTAGATGCTAAGGGTATTTTCACCAAAGTGTTCTTTGTGCACACATCTCTTACGAGATCCATACCAAACTTTGTGTCACACTCTTGTTTACTGGGCTCCTGTTATACATTCCAAGTTACCTGCGTGAAATGCAGATAGGGAAGAAAGCACGTGAGGTAGGTGCTCTACACATACGGGTCTATAGGATGCCATTAAAGATGGAGCTATTTAGGAGGGTTACTAAAATAGATCGAAGTGATCAAGGGTGGAAGCAGTAAATGCTTTATCAGGTTAGGAAACTGAGCTCATGTGTTCAGCAGATTTCGAGTGACTACCATGTTCCTGGTACTTCTAGGCTTTGAGATACAGTAGTGAATGAAACAAAAATATTCTCTATCTTCATGGAATTTACATGTAAGACAGGCTGTTTAAAAAATAAAGCATATCAGATGGTCAGAAGTCTGATGGAGGAGATTAAAAATTGGAGGGTACTAGACATGGGTGTGGAGTAGAATTTTGATTGGGATAATAATAGAAGAGGGTCTCACTGAGGTCGCAATTTAAGTGAATTCATTTTTTTAAAAAATGAAAGAGTAAACAATAGGAAAGAGCTTTCTTTTCAGGAGAAGTTTTTTGTTTTTGTTTTTGTTTTTGTTTTTTGCTATGTGCACTCACCAGGAAGACAGAGAGAGAGAGAGACAGAGAGACAAAAAGCGAGAAATCACCCCTCAGGGGAGATGGCCATGCCGCAGTCCCTTCTTTTCCAGTCTCTTCTCAGGATCTTGGGCATGCATGCCCACACATTTGGCATAAGTTTCATGCCACCGAGTCCGGAACTCGAACCACTCAAACTCGTTTGGCCCCATGGGAGTCCAGCAATGTAACCATTACGCTATCGACTGGTCCTGCCTAGTATTGTGTTTTGTTTTGTTTTTTAATTTTTTCTTTTTCTGGAGAGGTTTTTGCTATAGGGCGCGTGCGCTCGCCAGACAGACAGAGACAGACAGAGAGATAGAAAGCGAGAAATCACCCCCCGGGGGGATGGCCACGCCGCAATCCCTTCTTCTCCATTCTCCTCTCGAGATCTTGGGCACGCATGCACACGCGCCTGGCGTGAGTTTAAGCCACCGGGTCCAGGACTCGAACCGCGGTCGACTACATGGGAGTCCAGCAGCATAGCCATTATGCTAACTGCTGGTCCCCCTGCCTAGTATTGTTTAAGGACCCTCCTTGGGTTATAGTCAGCTGTTTGTAATAGCTTAGGTTATTAGCACTTTCTAAATTTTAGGATTCTGAGTAAAAGGTATAAGGAAATTTATATAATGGAAAACTTTTTTCTTTATCTCATATTATTTGAGGTACTAGATCTTTTTGTTGGGTCATTTGTAATTGATTTCAGATGTAGCATCAATTTACAAAGGAAAAATATGGTCTGATTCATTTGCACAATTAAATTACATAGTACCTAATCTCTTACATAGATTAATAATGGGAGTGATGTTCGAGCAGTTCGACCTGGACAGAGACAAACTTCTGAAAAAAAAGTGTTGGACAGAGAGAAAAAAGGTAGGAATATTAGTACTTATTATAAACTCAGATACTGTGACAACAATAATTTAATAATTGCAAAGAGCATTTGAGTTGATTATTTTTTCCCCACAGTTGTACAGCCTGTCGGGCCCACTTTGGTGAGAATGACCCGATCAGCCACTCAAGTGGCTAAGCAGGTTGCTGGAACAGTCTCTTCTACCACAACAAGAAAGCCCACCACAGGAGCTACTCATGGTAAGCCATTCCTGAATCAGTAACTGAACTAGAATGATTTGGCCCTTCAGGTTTTGTGTTTAATTTTTAAAATCAATATGTACTTCTTTGAGTAAGAAAGAAGGAAATAGGAGATTCCAATTCCTGATGGTAGGTTCTGTGTCTCAACGGCCAGTTGACATGAGGTGGGTGCTCAGACAGTGAAGAACCTGAATTAGTACAAACAGTGTTTCAAAGTGAAAAATTAATGGCCTAAATAAATCACAGTTCATCCATTTGGTGGAATACATTGTAACTGTTAAGAACAATATTGTAAAAGAACACTTATAGAAGTGGTTCCTGATCTATTAAGCAAGCAAAGAAAAGCAGGTCAAACTATAAGCAGTAGGATCACAATTAAAAAAAAGTTATGTGAATATGTGGACATAGGAAAAAACTGGAAAAACAGACCCTGACATGTAAACTGAGTAATGGAATCTTGGGGTTTTTTTGTTTGTTTCTAGCTGTTGTTCTTTGTGCTTTTCTGTATTTTTCCAATTGTCTATAATAAATATGTACAGGGTTAGCATTCCTAATCTGAAACACAAAATGCTATGAAATATGAAACTGTTTCTTTTTTCGTTTCTTTCATGGTCAGGGAAGACTGGAACCCTTTCCTATCATGTCTCAGTCTTCCCCCAGCCTCCAGCCAGCCATAATCACAGGCGTGCCACTGGGGATGCCAGGCATGTTCAGGGCCAGCCAGGATCCGAACCCAGGATCTTCCCAGATAACTCCACCATCACACAGTGACATATAACCACCTACAGCCTGTAGCTGGCCTGAAATCTAAAACTTTGAGCCCCAACGGACACCACAGCTGAAAACTTCCACATCTGCCCTCGCAGGAGGGTTTCGGTCAAAATGCTGCAATAGAAAGTATGGTCTGTGAGGTCACATGTAGGAAAGCTCTTCTGAACACCACCTGAGGTCGCTGCAGGCCAGACCTCCAGACTTGGCCTTGGTAGGAGTCCACATTCCAGGCACTACTACTGCAAGGTCACACTGATCCAGGGAGTAGTAGACAGTGACGCAAAGTGAGTACTGAGAGGTCTAACTCCCGAGAAGCAGAACAAAAAAACCAAAATGTTTCATGTGTGCTTATCCCACCATGCATAACTCCCCTACTTTATCATTTCCATGGATAGTCTCCCAGAAAGCTTGATTATCCTGTAAAAGGACCCTCTTTCCTGATGGGCAGGCTGAACCACCTCAGGTTTAGAACCTCTCCTGCCCCTCGCACTTTTGCTCAATAAACGCTTTTTTTTTATAGAGAGGTTTTTGCTATAGGGTGCGTGTGCTCTCCAGAAAGACGGAGAGATAGAAGGCGAGAAATCATCCCCTGGGGGGATGGCCACACCGTAATCCGTTCTCCATTCTCCTCTCGGGATCTTGGGCATGCACGCATACACGCCTGAGTTTAAGCCACCGGGTCCAGGACTCAAACCATGGTTGACTACATGGGAGTCCAGTGACAGCCATTACACTAACTGCTGGTCCCAATAAACTCTCTTGAAGTAATGCCTTCTGCCTGAGTCTTACTCCTGACCTTGACAACATAAACTTACCGTCAGGCAATTTATAAGATGTATATGAATTATAAATGAATTTCATGTTTACATTTGGGTCCCATCTTTAGGAAGTATCATTATATATATGCAGATATTCCAAAATCTGAAACACTTCTGGTCCCAAGCATTTCAGGTAACGGATATTCAACCTGTATGTGGTATTTGGAGGAAAAAGATAAAACAGATTTTTTGCCTATTCTTGGTAGAAAGTTTTATTTGTTTTTATTCCATTTTATGATATGTTACAGGATAAAAATCCAAATTACCTCATACTTGTAATGCAGTATTTTCTATCTAGTCAAAATGGGTGTCTTATTTTTATTTTAGAGAATGAACCAGAAAGAAAAGCACCAAATAAAGGAAGACCTGCCAAAAAGATAGAAATAAAACCTGACAAGGTAGAATATAAACATCTGTTTGTTTTTATATGCTTTGAAAACTTCGTTGCTAATTTTGTGAGGCTGAAATTAAGTATACAGAACTGCTTAAAAAGTTAGCCTATACGTGTGTTAAAGCCTCTTGAACAAGGAAGAGCAAGAGGATTTACTGTTATCACTGTTGTTTTCAGGTATCTTGAAAGCTTTGTAGGTAGAGAAAGCACAATTTGATTAACAGAAGATGAAGAAAAATAATGGAAACACACTTGAGAGAAGCCTTTATGTGGGAATTAGCTAAGAGAGAGATGGTATAGCATGCAGTGTGTTGACTTTGAATTCAGTTTAGGCCTGGGTTTGAATATCATCTGTGCTTCTAATTAACTGCATAACCTTAGGCAAGTTTTGTAATAGATGAGTTGTTTTCCTATCTGTAATATGAAATACTTGCATAGGGTGGTTTTAAGAATTAAATAAGCTAACATTTTCGACAGCATCTAGCAGTCTAAGAAGGTCCTCAAGAAAGAGGTGCACTATTGAGAACCCAATCCTTTGGTTTATAATTCAAGCTACAGTTCCTTTTTTATTTTTTAAGAATTATTTATTTATTTCCATTTGTTGATGTTATTATTATTTTTTAATTCAACCAGTGAGAGACAGAAGGAAAGAAAGGGAAAGCAAGAAAGCAAGCTGCCAGGTCTGGAACTTAAACTATGGGTAGCCATATGGGGGTCCAACACCCCAACCACCACGCTACCTTCCAGCCCTGAGCTACAGTTCCTTCGTTATAAAAGGTAGAGTTACCCGGGGCCAGCCAGGTGGTGTGGTTAAGGTGACTGGATCCCACATAGCTGAGTGTGCGATTCAAGTCTTAGACCAGTGGCTTGGAAAATACACTTGAGCATGTGCACATGTGTGCCCAAAATCCCAAGAGGAGAATGAAAGAGAAGGGATTGCAGCATGACCACCTAGGGAGGTGATTTCTCACTTTCCCCCTCTTCCTCTCTTAGCTCTCTGACAAGCACACACAGCCTATAGCAAAAAATTAAGGAAAAAAAATAGGGTTATGCCAAGGAGTAAGTAACCTGACTAGATTCAAGGAAGGCAATGCAGGTAAATCTTCACAGACAAGCAACTGAGCCTTACAGATTCTCCCCTGAGACTGTTTCCCCTTAAGGATTATTACTAGTTTTTATTTTCTCTGCCATGCTAGCCTTAAGGGATAGTGTTAATCACTTAAACTCTTGTCTGGGTTAAATATGGTGATGTGAGTTTGTACCTCATTAAAAATGAGAAATCTAGAAAACTCTAAAATTTATATATAAATACCTAGTAATAAGTGATTTGAAAAGAAAATATGCTTCATATTTTATATGGTTAATCTTATTGTGTCACATTGAAAAGTACTGCTCTTATAAGAACATTTATAATCTAAGGTTATTTTTAAAACAGATTTGGCATTTAATAATTGTAGTCATCCAATAAGCATTGATTTCTGACACAAACCTTTTTATTTATTAATGTAATTTAAATAAAAAGATACATATTTGGTAGTTAAATAAATTTTCCCCCTTAGTTTTCATGTATTTTAATTTGTTTTAATACCAAAAGGTATTATTTAATCTTTTAATAAGGATTGGTTCTCTCTCCTCTCAGATTATAGCAGTTGTTTAGTGTAATTGGTCTGAAAACTGGTCTTCTGATTCCACTTACACATTTAATTATACCTGGTTTTTGTTTTTTTTTAAATTACTCATGTGGTAACAGATATCTCAACTGTCACATTTTTAGGTCTTATGAAAACTAGTTGACTATATCCCTAGAAGAGCAAATTCTTACTCTACTCTGTTAACTTATATCTAGGTTATTTCTTTTAAAATTGAGAGTGAAGAAAATACTTTGAATTCACAAACCAGTGCCACAGGTGGAATGGCTCCAGATGGAACCTTATCAAAAATGGAAAACTTACCTAACACAAACACTGCAAGAACAAAATGGAAGAATTCCTTTGCACCTAAAGACTTTATGTTTCAGCCACTGGATGGTGTGAAGACCTATCAAGTAACACCCATGACGCCCAGAAGTGCCAATGCTTTCTTGACACCCAGTTACACTTGGACCCCTTTAAAAACAGAAGTGTAAGGATACAGTCTTATTAATGGCTCTTGTTAAGATGGGTAACATGCATTTCTTAGATTTGGCCTTGATTTTTTAATGGTTAGTGACTGAACTATGTTAATTATATAAATCATGAAAATTTGTTCTTTTAGAAAAACTTCTTCAGAAGGGTACTTTGACAGTTTTGATATTTCCTGTGTATTGTTACTATTTTCACTGTGAAATTTGTGGATTTGGGCCCTTCATAAATAACTTAATTATAAATTTAGAAGTAAAATTTTTGAAAGAAGAAAATTACTGTTTATAATACTGTAGCTCCAATATGGCGTTTTTTCCTTTGGCTAAGTATTACATTAGAAGATCTCTCTCAAGACAAAAGCGATGAACTTGTGAAACAAGAAATACATGGGGCTAGCAGGTGGTGTGGAGGTTAATGACAGCTGGATCCCACATGGCCGGCTATGTGGTTTATAATTTCTTTCACAAACTCGATGGTAGTGAACCTACTAGAAACTACTCGGCAGCATCCAGTACTATTAACTAAGTGCTTAGTTAATAGTATTTTATAGTCATTTTTATATTTATTTATTTATTTATCTATTTATTTTTCTTGCTAAAGAGAAAAAGAGGGAGAGAGGGAAAACGAGAAATCACCTCCTGGGAGGATGACCACACTGCAGTCCCTTCTCCATTCTCCTCTTGGGATCTTGAGCATGCATGCACATGTGCCCGGCCTGCTATTCAAGCTGCCAGGTCTAAGACGCGAACCGTGCAGTTGGCCTTGTGCTATTCAGCTGTCCTGCCACACTACCTGCTAGCCCTTTTTATAGTCTTTTCATAGTCTTTGAGAGATCTTAAAAAATTGTTAATTTTATTACAATTAATTAGGAAAGATGGACATTCCCACTATGTATTTCCCCTCCAGAATAAACATATTTAAAAAAAAGAGGGACCAGCAGTTAGCGTAATGGCTATGTCGCTGGACTCCCACATAGTTGACCGCAGTTCGCGTCCCAGACCCGGTGGCTTAAAACTCACGCCGTGCCCAAGATTCCCAGAGGAGAAAGGAGGAGAAGGGATTGCGGTGTGGCCATCCCCCCTGGGGGATGATTTCTCGCTTTCTACCTCTCTGTCTCTCTTTGTCTGGCGAGCGCACGCTCCCTATAACAAAACAAAACAGAACAAAAAAACCTCTCCAGAAAAAAAAAAGAAATATTTCTATTTTATCTCAGATTTTTGAAGAACAACAAAATTTTAAAACCACTGAATGGAGTTCATGTTTCATGACATAATTTTTGCTATTGTCTTTAGTGACAAGACTCAAGAAGCAGCGAAAGAAATTTTGGCACAGAAATGTGAAACTCATTCTATTGAGACAATACAGCAAGATTCAAGTAAATTGCAATGTCCTTTGGATTCTGTAACAATTTGGAATGGAGGTATGATATTTTAATTAGCTTTTTGCTTTTCTAAATTATGACTTTCAGATTTGATTAGAACACTCTTCTGCCATATGGCTCAGAGATATGAACTCTTGGGGTCAAAAAGATGAGAAAGCAATGGGTAAGACATCTGGAGAGAGTAGTAATGAAGGATACAGACTGAGCAGTGAGGAGAAATAATTATAATTTGAAGAAATGAAAAATATGACAAGATTCATTAGAAAAGATGTGAATGAAATGATTGAGCTAGATATAAAATTTTTAAATTCAACATTAGAAAAAATTAAAGATTTTTTTAATGTTATCTTTCTGTAGGAGATGATATTTTATGAATTGTTTCTTAGAAATTTATGTCAGTGTGGCCCTGTAGTGCAGTGTGGTAAGGGAGCTGGATCCTACGTGGTCAACCATGGTTCGAATCCCAGCTCCAGCTGCTTGAAGAACATGTCGTGTGTGTGCATGCCCCAAAATCCTCACAGGAAGGAGTGGAAAAAGGATTGTGTCATGACTCTCCCATTGAGGAGTGCTTCCTTTCTCTCTTTCTCTCTCTCTTTCTCTCTCTGGCAAGCACACTCACCCACTAGCAGTTTTTTAAAAGAAGAAATTTATGGGGCCAGCAGATGGTATGGAGGCTAAGGCAGGTAGATTCTGTGAGGCTGGCTGTGTGGTTTGAGTCTTGAACCCAGTGGCTTGGAAGACATGCTGGGCACGTGTGTGCCCCAAGTCCTGAGAGAATGGAGAAGGGATTGCAGCAGTGTGACCATTCCCCTCCCACTCCCAGAGGGTGATTTCTCTCTTTACCTCTTTCTCTCTGTCTTGCTCTGGTGAGTACCTACACCCTATGGCAAAAACATTAAAAAAAAATTTTTTTTTTTATATTTTTCTTAATTTATAGAACATGTCTTAAATCGGAATGAAGCTACTACTAAAAATTCAAATGGCCTTCCAATAAAGGAAGAAGTCCCATCACTTGAAACAAATGAAGGTCAGATATCTCAGCCGCAACATGATGTGCTGTATTTCAGGTTTGTCTTTTTGTTTCTAGCTTAAGAATTTTGTATTAATATCTAGACATTTAAAATCAAAACAAAATTTTTAACCTTAATATAGTGAGTTGGGGGAGAAACGAACTTGAGATAATTTTCACTTTTTAAAATTTTATTTAATTTTTCGGTAGATAATGCATTTATGTGATTCCTAATTCAATGGGTAGGAAAAGATACAAGTGAGAAGTCTCCTTCCCAATACTGTCTCCTAACCCGACAGTCTGAATCTTTTATGAAGTCAGATGGTACTCATTCCTCGTGAATACGTCCAATGATAGATCATGCATATGTACACAAATCTAAACATAATTTATTTCCTTTTTAGAATGAAACAATAGGGACCAGTCCTGTAGTGCTCTGCATACAGGATGTCTTCTGCATATGAGGACTAGGGTTGGAGTCAGGACCCCCGCTGCTTGAAAGACAAGTTGTGAGCACATGTGCTCAGGATCCTAATGTGAGGAAGACAGGTCTCTGTTGGGGGTCATTTTCTCTCTATCTCATGTACAAGACCTCTGGCATGATATATATATATATCCAGTAGTATATTTTACACACTATTCTGTTTTCTTTTAATGTTAATGTTGGAAACATTGCATTTTAGTACTTAAAGAGATTTCTCTTATTGTGTGTGTGTATGTTTTAATGGCCACATCCTATACAGTTATATGGATATATCACAATTTATTCAGTAGGCCCTTGCTGGTATGAGTGTATTGGGTTTAGTCTATTACTATTACAATTAAGACCACAAAGAACAATCTTGTATGCTTTTCATTCTCTCATGGGCAAATATACAATGACCTTAATTTATATTCTTTCCAACAAAGTATGGGAGTTTCTATTTTCTCGTACTTTTTCCAGTGCCTATTAGCAATTTTCTTGAGCTTTACCAATTAACTAGATGAGAAATATCACTATAGTTTTAATTTTTATTTATTCTGAGTAAGTATCTTTTTACATGTTCAGAAGCCACTTTTTTTTAGAGCATAGGGTATTAGATTTATAAGAGAGTTTTAAAATTACCTAGTCATTTGGTTGTTCAACTACATTAATTGAGATAGTAAGCATTATTCCCAGCTAGATCATGTCAGAGCTAAGCCTCATATTGTGCCATTGAATGCAAACAACTAAAATTTTCTTTTAAGAAACAAAAATGTCCTCAGTTTTTCCTGCTAGGATGTTTTTATTTATTTTTTTTATTTGTTTGTTTGTTTTTTCCATTCCTGAGTTTGAGGAGATGTGTGTTCCCCTTTCTTTTTTTTTTTTTTTTTTTTTTTGAGAGGTTTTTGCCATAGGGCACGTGCGCTCGCTAGACAGACAGAGACAGACAGAGAGACAGAAAGTGAGAGATCACACCCCTGGAGGATGGCCACGCCGCAATCCCTTCTTCTCCATTCTCCTCTCGGGATCTTGGGCACGCATGCACACGTGCCCTGCGTGGGTTTTAAGCCACCGGGTCCGAGACACGAACCGCGGTTGACCATGTGGGAGTCCAGTGACATAGCCATTACGCTAACTGCTGGTCCCCTCCTTTCTTTTTTTTTTTTTAAAAGTATTTTATTTAACTTTTATTTATTGTTATCATTATTATTTTCCAGTTTGATCAGAGAGAGACAGAGAGAGAGAGGGGAAGTGAGAAAGCAAGCCACCAGGTCTGAGACTTGAACCATGGTCAGCCATGTGGGAGTCCAGTGCCTTTAACCACCATGCCACTTGCCAGCCCCCTCCCCCTCTTTCTTTTTTAATGGTGATAAAATATATGCAACATTTACCATCTTAAATCATTTTAAGTGTACAATTTAGGGATACTAAATACATTCATAATTCATACATATTAAGTTCATGCATAATACATTCATAAGCTGTACATCTATCATCATCATTCATCTCCATAACTTTTCATCTTAGAGAACTGAAATTGAAAACCCACTAAATAATAACTCCCCAGCCCCTCAGTCCCTGGCAAACATCATTCAACTTTTTGTCTCTGTGATAAGTATCTCATGAGTAGAATCATACGGCATGTTTTTTTTTTTTTGTTTGTTTGTTTTTTGTAGCTGGCTATTTCATTTAGCATAATGTCCCCAAGGTTTGCACATGTCAGAGTTTATTTCCTTTTAAGGCTGAATAATAACCTATTATCTATGTATACCACATTTTGCTTATTTATTCCTGTTGATGGATCCTTGGATTGCTTCCATGATTTAGCCATTGGGAATAGCCAAAACCATGGGAGTGCAAATATCTCTTTGAGAACTTGGTTTCAGTCTTTTGGGCATGTACACAGAAGTAGAATTGCTGGGCTATATGGTAATTCTTTTTTTTAATTTTTGGAGAGACTGCTATATTATTTTCCGCAGTAATCCCTTTTTCTCATTCTCCTGAGCAGTAGGGTTATAGGTGTGCACTGTCGCACCTGGTTGGTACAGTGTTCTGTGAACTCCTTGGCAGTAGCACCCCTCCAGTCATGCCAATCAAAAACTTCTCCAGATATCACTGAGTGTCTCCTGGCCATAAAAAATGACACTCAGAACCAGCAGGTGGCATGGTGATTAAGGCACAGTCTTCTCATATAGTGGTCAGTGGTTTGAGTCCCAGACCTGGTGGCTTAAAAATAATACTGGGGGAACCAGCAGTTAGCGTAATGGCTATGTCGCTGGACTCCCACGTAGTTGACCACGGTTCGCGTCCCGGACCCGGTGGCTTAAAACTCACGCCGGGCGCGTGTGCGTGCGTGCCCAAGATCCCGAGAGGAGAATGGAGGAGAAGGGATTGCAGCGTGACCATCCCCCCTGGGGGGTGATTTCTCGCTTTCTGTCTCTATGTCTCTGTCTGTCTGTCTGGCGAGCGCACGTGCCCTATAGCGAAAAACCTCTCCCCCCCCCAAAAAAAAAAATAACACTAGGTGCATGTGTATGTGTGTGTGTCCAAAATCCCTAGAGGAGACTGGAGGAGAAGGGACTGCAGCATGGCCATCCCCCCTGGGTGATTTTTCACTGTCCCTCTCTCTGGTGAGCGCACATGCCCTCTGGCAAAAACCTAAAGAAAAGAAAAAAAAACAGCAAAAATATATAGAAAAGACCTGACACTAGTTGAAAAAACTACTGCCTTTTTGCAAGCAAAGCGTAATATTTACAGAGAATATATGAAGCCCTATGGCTGTAATGCCAGACTTACAGTTTGTAGCTTCCACTTACCCTTGACAGTTTGGTGGACCTTAGTTCCATGGACAGTAACAGAGAATCCAAGACACACTAAGGTATGTCTGACTCTGATCAGCCTTTGAAAAGTGAGAACAGAACAAACTAGAAATGTTTGAAAAGTAGATTCTTGGCATCGCTCATCCATGTAAATTTTTGGTGTAAGTAGACATACCGCAAGAACATCAACATATATTTTAACATACCACAGTTCGTAAAAATAGTTAAGCAACAACTCTGGGAAATGAACTTTGCACCTACCTTGTATACCTTCCTAGTATTATGTATCATAGTTTCATAACACTAATACTTGGATGCAGCCATGAGAAACACTTGTAAAACTGAAATGTATGTCATGATTTTAGAAATATTCTCCAATCCGAAACTGAGAAATTAACCTCACACTGCCTTGAGTGGGACAAGAAACTTGAACTGGACATTCCAGATGATGGTGAGGAAAAGTTTTTGATTTTTTTTCCTTCGGTTATGGTTAAATTCATTTGAAACACAGCAATCTAATATCATCTAACTTTATAGTTTTATTATTATTACAATAGTAAGAATTTTTCATATCTCAACATGTTTCCTAATATCTCTGTGCTAAAATGGTATATGACTTAAAAGATGTAATTAGAATATTGACTGTCATTCCCTTTGAGCTAGAGATTGTCTATTTAATTATTAAGTTGCTTTTTATAGGGGCTAGCAGATGGCATGTTGGTTGAGGCACTGGACTCCCACATGGCCAACCGTGGTCCGAGTCTCAGACCTGGCAGCCTGAATATCACAACAAATAAATAAATAAATGTTTTAAGAAATAATAATTTTTTTTAATAATGACTGTGGGTGACATCACTGTCTGTATTGTTTAATTATGCAAAAATATTTTCTAAATAAAAATTACCTAAATCAGCCGAGAAAAGATTTCCTGAAAAGTTTCTTAATCTTATTTGGAGAAGCTGTTATAAAAAGCAGTCATGGGGCCAGTAGGTAGTATAGTGATTAAAGCACTGGATTCTCACATGGCCGACAGTTTGAGTCCCGCACCTGGCAGCTTAAAATTCACACCAGGTGGGAGTGCGTGCATGACCAAAATCCCAAGAAGAAAATGGAGGAGAAGGGATTGTGTGGCATGGCCATTCCCCCTAGTGGGTGATTTCTTGTTTTCTCTCTCTGTGTATGTTTCTGGCAAGCACCCATACCCCATAGCAACAATTTCTCCAAAAAATACCCAAAAACCCCAAAAACAATCATTCAGGGGCCAGCAGGTGGTATGGAGGTTAAGGGAGCTAGATCCCAAATGGCCAACTCCACAGCTCAAGTCTTGGACCCAGTGACTTGTAATTCATGCTAGGCGCATGTGCATGCATGGCCAAAAATCCCAAGAGGAGAATGGAAGAGGAAGGATTGTGGTGCGGTCATCCACTCTGGGAGGTGACTTATCACTTTCTCTCTCTCTTTCTCCTTTCTCTCTGGCAAGCACACACGCCCTATAGCAAAAACAAACAAAAAATCATTTGTGTGCTATCAGTGTGAAGTCCTTCTTAGATACTGGTTTGCAATGATTTTTAGATTGATTTTCTTATCAAGTACATGGAGGATTAGAATGCTATGTATTAGATAGCAATATGTATGGAAAGTGAACACTATCAGTTTTTAGCAGAAATGGAAACAAATCACTAATGTTCAGTATTTATATGCCGAAGTTTTGGAAGATGTTTGTTTTACTTTCAGGTAAGGTTTGGAGTCTGTAAGCCCTGGGATACTTAGGTAAGTCTTATAGTTGGTTAGTTTACCATAAAGGTCCTATGTTGTCCCTCACTTATCTAAACCTTGTTTTTCCTTTAGCTAAAGATCTCATTCGCACAGCAGTTGGTCAGACAAGACTCCTTATGAAGGAAAGGTTCAGACAGTTTGAAGGGCTGGTGAATGACTGTGAATATAAACGAGGCGAAAAGGAGACTACCTGTACGGATCTGGACGGATTTTGGGATATGGTTAGTTTTCAGGTCTGTAATCAAGTATTTTGAATATATATATTAACTTCTGACTTTTTTTTTTTTTTTTTAATTTGGCAACAGTAGTAGAATGGAGTAATAGCTGCTTAGGTACCAGTAATATTGAGGGAAAGGTTAGAAAGCACCTTTCCGAACTATTAAGTATTGTCTAAATTATATGACTGATGTCCTCTCCTCCCACATAATGTCAGGATAATTTCCATATGGTTTGTAAATTGAGATTATATCCAAATCTTAAATAGTCTAAATAACTAAAGTGAGAATGACTCAGTCTTATTTTTTTTTTTTTTTTTTTTGAGAGGTTTTCGCTATAGGGCGCGTGCGCTTGCCAGACAGAGAGAGAGAGACAGAGAGACAGAAAGCAGGAAATCACCCCCCAGGGAGGATGGCCACGCCGCAATCCCTTCTCCTCCATTCTCCTCTTGGGATCTTGGGCACGCACGCACACGCGCCCGGCGTGAGTTTAAGCCACCGGGTCCGGGACGCGAACCGCGGTCGGCTACGTGGGAGTCCAGTGACATAGCCATTACGCTAACTGCTGGTCCCGACTCAGTCTTATTTTAATAACTCACCGGTTGTGCTTCATTATTCTCAATTTTTTTCAAAGCTTCCATTCATTGCTTTGCTGCTCTAATATGGTTAGTACTAATCTCATAAACTTGTGCTTTATTTATTAACAGATAGAAGATGTAAACCAGAAATTTACCAATCTGTCCAAACTTGAGGAATCTGGGTGGCAGAACAACAGTAATAATATAAATAGAAAAGTCTTTCGGGTAAGTTCGTGTATTTTTATTTTAGGACTTTTTAAAAGTTTATTTCATGTGAGAGAGAGACGGGAACGCCCTCTCCCCTCAACAGTCTGCCATGCCGTGACCCTCCCCCAAGCCTTCAAGGCAGCCAGGGTCACGAGCGTTCCCACAGGCACTCTAAGTATCTTCAGGTTGACCCGGGATTGGAACCCTGGGCTTTCTCATATAGCGCCAGTAGCGAACAGTGGTATCCTACTGCTGCGCCACCAGTGTATGGGTGTTATACCCAAATTTCTAATATAGACTTTTCTCTAATGAATTTTTGTCTTTTAAGTTTTAAAAACATGTGACTTCAGATTTCTCATCATTTTATAAAGTAAGCGCCACATATTATCTACCGTGTTCTTATGGCCTTTGAAGAAAGAATAAGGAAATGGGCCACACAAAACTTAGGATGGTTATTTCTGGAGAGAAAAATAGAGTGCAGTGTAGACAGCCTTTTCAAGAAGTTGTGTGTGATCAGGACCAGCAGATGGTGTAATGGTTACTGTCACTGGACTCCCACATAGTCATTCATGGTTCGAGTCCTGGACCTGGCAGCTTAAAACTCACGCTGGGTGAGTGGGCGACCGAGCCCAAATCCCAAGAGGAGGCTGGAGAAGGGCCTGAGGTGTGGCCATCCCCCTGGGGGGTGATTTCTTGCTTTCTGTCTCCAGCGAGCACACATGCCCTGTAGCAAAAATCTCTTAAAAAAAAAAGCTGTGTGTGATTAGGAATAGAGAAGAGAACAGGAAGAGAGAGTACCAATTATTAGAGAGGTATGTGTATGACACAGGTTAGTTTGTGATGGAATTGGGGTACTCAGAGTCTTCCGAGTTTCTAGATAATGGGTATGTGAATGCTGGTTTTATTCTTTAAAAGGTATTAATACATGTAATAATAATGATAGCAGTAGTAGATAATTTACATGTAATGCTTAGTTTGTGCCAAATGTCATTCCAAGTAGTTTACACGTATTAAATATTTTTTAAATTATTTATTTAATTGTTTATTTATTTAATTTATTTATTTTAATTTGACCAGAGGGGGACAGAGAGAGAGAAAGTGAGAAAGGAAGCCATCAGGTCCAGGACTCGAACCGCAGTCAGCCATGTACGATTCTAGCACCCTTAACCACCATGCCACCTGCTGGCCCCGTATTAAATATTAACTTATTTAATTCTTGAAACAATCCAAGGAGATGGTGCTATTATTCCCCATTTTATAGTTGAGGAATATGAAGCTCAGAAAAAATCATTACTCAAGGTAAAGCTGGGGTTTAGACCAAACTTTATCATTCCAGAATCCATGTTCTTTTTTTTTTTTTGGTAGAGGTTTTTGCTATAGGGCACGTGCGCTCGCCAGACAGACAGAGAGAGATAGAAAGCGAGAAATCACCCCCCAGGGGGGATGGCCACGCCGCAATCCCTTCTCCTCCGTTCTCCTCTTGGGATCTTGGGCACGCACGCACATGCGCCCGGCGTGAGTTTAAACCACCGGGTCCGGGACTCGAACCGCAGTCAACTATGTGGGAGTCCAGTGACATAGCCATTACGCTAACTGCTGGTCCCCAGAATCCATGTTCTTAACCAGCAGGCTATGTCCTGTCTCTGTTTTAAATGCTTTTTGTGTCTGATAGGTTTCAGGATGGAAGAATTTTTTAAATAGAAGATAGAACAATGGTTCTTTAGAACATCTATCTTTTCCTGTGTATATAATCTTGCAAGATTTTCTATTATGCTCTATTGTTTTAAAGAATTATTTTATTTAACATTATTTATTATTATTTAATTTGATCAGGGTAGGGGGAAGTGAGAAATCAAGCCACCAGGTCTGGGACTTAAACTGCACGCAGCTATCTGAGAGTCCAGTAACTCCAGCCACCATACCAATTGCTAGACCCCCTATTATTTTCTCTGTAAAATTTGCTTTGTCAGCATAGTACATTCCATTTTTATCTATTTGTAATCATTCTTTTTTCTTTTTTTTTTCTTTTTTTTCTTTTTTTTTTGGACAGGTTTTTGCTATAGGGCGCGTGCGCTTGCCAGACAGACAGAGAGAGACAGAGAGATAGAAAGCGAGAAATCACCCCCCAGGGGGGATGGCCACGCCGCAATCCCTTCTCCTCCATTCTCCTCTCGGGATCTTGGGCATGCACGCACACGCGCCCAGCGTGAGTTTAAGCCGCCGGGTCCGGGACTCGAACTGCGGTCGACTACGTGGGAGTCCAGCGACATAGCCATTACGCTAACTGCTGGTTCCATCATTCTTTTTTCTGATAAAGTTATTAAGTTTCTTGTTCAGGAAGACAATTTAAAGACTGATCATTGTCAATTTTTTTTTTTTTTTTTTTAGAGGTTTTCGCTATAGGGCGCATGCGCTTGCCAGACAGACAGAGACATAGAGACAGAAAGCGAGAAATCACCCCCCAGGGGGGATAGTCATGCTGCAATCCCTTCTCCTCCATTCTCCTCTCGGGATCTTGGGCACGCACGCACACGTGCCCAGCATGAGATTTAAGCCACCGGGTCTGGGACGCGAACAGCGGTCGACTACGTGGGAGTCCAGAGACATAGCCATTACACTGACTGCTGGTTCCCATCAAATTTTCTTTACGATTTTAGAAAAATATCTGTGATCACAAACTCAGATTGTCCAGATTGTTGCTTTATTATACTATGTATTATAAAAGGTTTTAAATAAATAAAAGGTTTTAAATCCTATTTTAGGACTTTAAGGTGTTAAAATATTAAAAGAAATTTATAAAATTATCTTACTAATGAAATCTCATGATATGGTAAGGACCCTGAGCATAGTGACTCAATTGATCGCATTTTTAAATCTACTAAATAGTGGGGACTGGCAGGTGGCAGGGTGGTTGAGCTGCCAAACTCCCTTATGACTTTTTTTTTTTTTCCTTTTTGGAGAGGTTTTTGCTATAGGGCACGTGTGCTCGCCAGAAAGACAGAGAGAGACAGAAAGTGAGAAATCACCCCCAGGGGGGATAGTCACACTGCAATCCCTTCTCCTCTAGGCTCCTCTCAAGATCTTTGGCATGCACACACATGCACCCGGTGTGAATTTAAGCAGCCAGGTCCTGGACTCAAACTGTGGTCGACTACATGGGAGTCCACCAACATAGACATTATGCCAAACTGTTGGTCCACTCTCCTATGACTTTTTTTTTTTTTAAGAGGTTTTCGCTAGAGGGCGCGTGCGCTCGCCAGAAAGACAGAGAGAGACAGAGAGAAAGCAAGAAATCACCCCCCAGAGGGGATGGCCACACCGCAATCCCTTCTCCTCCATTCTCCTCTCAGGATCTTGGGCACGCATGCACACGCGCCCGGCGTGAGTTTAAGCCACCGGGTCCGGGACTCGAACCATGGTTGACTACGTGAGAGTCCAGCGACATAGCCATTACGCTAACTGCTGGTCCTTCTATGACTTTTAAATCCCAGACCTGGAGACTTTCTCACTTTTTTTTTTCTTTCTTTCTCCCTGGTCAAATTTAAAAATGATGTAAATAAGATTTTTAAAATCTACTAAATAGTGAAGAATACCACTTCTTTATTAAAGCTACCATGGGTGTGGATGTTTCCTGTTGAGTACTTATTTCTTATTTCTGAACCTTTGATACCATGAGGGATGTAGATACTGGCCATTTTGTATCAGAGACTTGTAATTCTGCATGTTATCACCAGGTGTCTCTCTCCCTCTACGTTATTTTACAGACTACTGTTATAAATAAAATAAGCTAATCTTTTCACATATACTTTGATACCACTCCTTCCAACCTCTCATTCTATCAGCTTTGTGGTTTTTTTTCTCTTTCCTCCCTTTCTCCCATCAATTTTTAGATATATTTAAGTGTTTTATATTTCTTTACATTAAAGCCAACCAACCAACCTATGGTGCCCACATGTCTCTTTAATACTTTGTACCCCTGTTCCCACTTTTTATTCCTAATCATAGGCAACTTTCTGAAAAAGTTGTCTACACTGTACTCTATTATTTTGATTCCTATTTATCTCTTCAATTCATTGCAGTTCAGTTTCACCCCATTCTTGCCTCTTAAACAGATTACCATCAAAGTTATTTACCCACTAGTTGCTAAAGTTGTTAGACACTTACGAAGTCTAACCCTTCTGCTTATGAAATACAGTCTACTTTTCTTTCTTGAAATTATAGTCTACTGATTTTCCTCCTATCTCTCTGTCCATTCTTTGGTCATGTTTGCAAGTTTGTTTTTCTATTTATCCTTTAAAGTTTTTAATTTTTAGACTACCTCAACTCTTCTCTCCTTTCATATTCTTCTTGTGTTATCTTACCTTCCTTGCTATGATTCCCAAAACTGTGTTTCTTCTTCTTTTCTTTTTTAAAATTTTTGCTCGAGAATGGGTATGCTTGCCAGAGAAACAGAAAGAGAGAAAGTGAGAAATCACCTCCCCTTGGTGGGAGATGATCGCACTACAATCCCTTCTCCATTTCTCCCTCGTTTCAAAATTTTGGGCAGGCATACACAGCTGCTTGGCATATTTTTCATGCCCTTAGTTCTTAGACTCGAACTGCGCAGTTGTCCATATTGATTCTTGCTGCTTTAACCACCACACCACTGGCTGCCCCCCTGCAAGCCTACATTTCAAGCCACACTTATTACAAAGTTCTAATTCTATATATCATGACTCGTAGATCATGGAAAATCAATATATCCCAAAGTGAAATTACTACTGTAAACAGTGATGTTTCCCTGTCTCAAAGAATGGAATCACCATCACACCAGGTGCCACATAGAAACTCGAGTCTCTCATTTGGTACCTTTTTTCCCTCTGTTTTACCACATCCACCACATACATCTGAGAGACCTGTGAATTCTCTTCATTTTAATGCTTAAGTAACCCTTGAATCTGTTCACTTTTTTCCATCTCTTCCTCCTTAGTCTAGCTACACCATCTTTCCCCAGTATTATTATCATAGTCTCTTTCCTAATTCGCATTTAATCCCCTACGACTTTCTCCAGGCTGCAGCAAGAGTGATCTCTCTCTCTTTTTTTTTTTTTTTTTTTTTTTTTTTTGAGAGGTTTTCGCTATAGGGCATGTGCGCTCACCAGACAGACAGAGAGACAGAGACAGAAAGCGAGAAATCACCCTCCAGGGGGGATGGTCACGGCGCAATCCCTTTTCCTCCACTCTCCTCTCGGGATCTTGGGCACGCACGCATACGCGCCCAGCGTGAGTTTTAAGCCACCGGGTCCGGGACACGAACCACGGTCGACTACGTGGGAGTCCAGCGACATAGCCACTACGCTAACTGCTGGTTCCCAAGAGTGATTTCTCTTAAACACAAATTTGATAACCTCCTGGTTGAAATGCATCAAAAACTTTCAATTCCTTTGTTCTCTATAAATGTAGCTCCTTAAAACAATTACATGCAAGAACTTTCATGATCTGGCATTTGCTTATCTCTTACCAAGTCCTATGTGCTTTCTTTCATTTCTAGCTGTGCAAGAAATCTACCCATCTTATAGCCTGGCTAGCTGTGATTTCAGCACGGTTGCTGCTTCTGCAAGCCTTCCCTGATAGCTCTAAAAGATTGGTCTCGGAGTCTTCCTCGTAGTCTTCTACAGCCCTCTGAACTTCTCTCTTATATGGTCTTTATCCTTCTTACTACCCTTTTCTAGCTCTTCCACAAAGCTCGAGGGCAGAAACCTTATCCTTTACTTTTTTGGCACTTACTAAGAATCAATAAATGTATGAAGAGTGTGTGAAATAGTTTATGTATGCTTTGTTTTTCTTTTTAAATTAAATTTTAATGGACAGAAATTATGTTTGTCGTGAGATTTTTATAAGATGGTAATGAACAGCTTTAATATGTGTCATAATTTCTCTTTGCAGAAAAAAATTGTCTCGGGAGTAGCAAGTAAACCAAATCTGGACGATGGTAGAAGGATTGCAGCTAGAAATCGCCTGGCTGCCATAAAAAACGCAATGAGAGAGAGAATTAAGCAGGAAGAACACGCTGAAGCAGCAGCCTCTGTGGTACTGAAGGAACCTGATAAAATCGTGTTCGATGCTGGATTTTTCAGAATTGAGAGTCCTGTTAAGTCATTCTCAGGTTAGTTTTTTTGCTGAGATTATTTAAGAGAAGCATTTGGGATAAACGAGAACTTATATGAAAGGTAAAAATAGTTTTCACACAAAGTGATATAAGCTCTCTGTGTTTTCTAGAAAATAGACTAGCTATGCACTGACAAACACATGCAAATCACATCTCCATGGGCGTGATTAGATTAGTTTAAGTGTGGTGTATCTTCTAGGACCGCTTTTGTATTTTCTAAGTGTTTTTAGCATGTAACCCCACAAATCTGTGAGATATGCCACAGGTTCAGAAGAGATAAGAAATGAGAAGTAAAATGATTTTTCTTCAGGTCAATTAGAAGTTGGGTTAGAATTTAAGATGAAAAGGAAACTTAGGCATCAAGCCATCACTTCTAGCTGTGCTTTTAAATGAAGCTTATGGAAGGTAGATTTTATTTTTATTTTTATTTTCCATTATTAAAACTTTTGCTTTGGAGCCAGCAGGTGGCATAGTGGTTAAGGTACTGGAATCCCATGTTGTAGACTGGTCTGAGTCCCTGACCTGAAGGCTTGAAACTCTGTGGTTTGAGTCCCTGACCTGGAGGCTTGAAACTCAGTCTAGGCGTCTGTGCATGTGTGCCCAAAGTCATGAGAGGAGAATGGAGAAGGGATTTTGGTGTGGCCATCCTCCCTGGGGTGATGGGGGTGATTTCTTACTTTCTGTCTTTGTCTCTCCAGTGAGTGCATGCGCTATACAGCAAAAAAATCTCTAAAAACAAAACAAAACAAACAACTTTTTAAAAAAGAATGATTTATTTATTTATTTTAATTTGACCAGAGAGGAACAGAGTGAGAGAGAGTGAGAAAGACAGAAACTGAGAAACCAAGCCACCAGGTCCAGGATTCAAACCATGGGTGGCCATATGGGAGTCCAGCGCCCCTAACCACCACGCCACCTGCTGACCCAAAAAAACTTCTGCTTAAATCTTTTTGACAGACAGACAGTGACTGTCCTAATTTCCTAATTTTAAAATAGTTTAGTGAAACCAGTTTTTAATACTTCAGGAAATCATTCTTTGCACAATTTTCCAACTCCATATTTTTGACAGATAATTTTTACAGACTACTTTTATGAGATTGCATTTATTTACCTCTACTGAAATTATTTACAAGCCATAGATGTCCACTAGGAAGCTTCTGTTAGGAAGCTTTCTCAAAGGAAATCCATACTACCTCTAATACCTGCTATCCGATACTTATATTGACATGTTAAACGTTTCACCTCAAGTATGTTATAACCTCCTTGCGGGTTTGGATTCACACCTGGTGCACTTTACTTTGTTTCCTTTATGGTAAGCAGCTGTACTCTCTGGATACCCAGGAATCTTCCACTATTGCTTATAACATGGCCCTTTGCTATTGTACTTATTTATCAAGAATCCTGGTGGTTTCTGCAGTTAAGAGCTCATTGCTGGGAACCAGCAGTTAGCGTAATGGCTATGTCGCTGGACTCCCACGTAGTCGACTGTGGTTCGCGTCCCGGACCCGGTGACTTAAAACTCACGCCGGGCACGTGTGCGTGCATGCCCAAGATCCCGAGAAGAAAATGGAGGAGAAGGGATTGCGGTGTGACCATCCCCCCTGGGGGGTGATTTCTCGCTTTCTGTCTCTATGTCTCTCTCTGTCTGTCCGGCGAGCGCACGCGCCCTATAGCAAAAACCTCTCAAAAAAAAAAAAAAAAAAAAAAAGAGCTCCTTGCTCTGTTCTTTCACACAGCCAACTCAGTCCTTACGGATAGTGAGATGAAGGTTTATGGCAAAAGCTGATTATTTTTTTTTTTTAAGAGAGATTTTTGCTATATGGCATGTGCATTTGCCAGAGAGACAGAAAACAAGAAATCACTTCCCAGAGGGTATGGTCACACCGCAATCCCTTCTCCTCCATTCTCTAAGGATTTTGGGCATTCACTCACACGCACCCAGAGTGAGTTTTAAGCCGCTGGGTCTGTAACTTGAACCACAGTTGACTACATGGGAATCCAGCAACACAAGCATTACTCCATCTGCTGGTCTCACAAGATGAGATTTTTAATATTGAATTTTAAAGTTTTTTAAATATTGAATTTTATATGAACTATAAAGCACATAGTTCATATGAGCCTTGTTATAAAACTATAGTTCCCTCAGAGAACCCCTCCATCCCATTTGCCAGTCCCTAGAAACAGCCCTTTTAGTTCTTACTGGAATCTTTGTTGTTTATCACAAACCTACCAAACAAAGTTTAATCTTTTTTTTTTTTTTTAATTAGAAACACCTATTTTTTTTCTGGTAGACTTGATATGAATATATATGTAAAATATATAATTTACATTTAAGCACTGTATATCTTTCTTTTTCTTTTTTTTTGAGATGTTTTTGCTATAGGGTGTGTGTGCACTCGCCAGAAAGACAGATACAGAAAGCGAGAACTCACCCCCCAGGGGGGATGGCCACGCCACAATCCCTTCTCTTCCATTTTCCTCTCAGGATCTTGGGCACACACGCACACGTGCCCGGCATGAGTTTAAGCCACTGGGTCCGAGACTTGAACCATGGCCAACTATGTGGGAGTCCAGTGACGTAGCCACGCCATCTGCTGGTCCCAGCACTTCAAATGTTCCGTTTTATAACATTCTGAACTTGCTTTGTAAGTGTACTATCTTATCTTTCTAAGGCTATTAATGATAGCCTTTATGTTTTTGGCCCCACAATAGTCGATATCTGTTTCAAGATACTTTCATCTGTTTTGGGTTTTCTCTGTTGTGTTAGAGACTTTTCTCAGGAATCTGGTGATCCTTCACTGCCAGCTCATGGCTGAGAATGGGGCACTATTAAGGTGTCTGCACATGGGTGGGGCCTTCACTGTGGGTTGAGTTAGCTGGGCTACTGTGCTGGGAGCATACACATCACTGCGTTTAAGTCTTTTTCTCATAAGCAACTCCGATTCCTCAGAGAAAATTCTTCCCACTGCTGCCTAGGGTCTATAATTCTGGTCTCATGGTGTCAGCCATTCAGGACTCCTGTGGGGGGATGAAAGCTGAGTGACTCACTGCAAATAATCACTTATTCCCCTTTCTTCTAAACAGTACTCCGTTCCCTAACTGCCTGTATCACCCTCCGTTTTGCCTCCTTTGGAAAATAAACCTCTAGTTTTCTGGTTTTGGTTGAGGGGAGGGGGGGTGTTGTATTTGTTCTACTGGGCAGGAAGGGGAAAGGACTCTGAGCTCAGTTGTTCACTAAACTAACTTAGAACCAGCCCTGCTCTGTTTAGCTCCATTTCTATCTCTGCTTCCAGAGATACATGGCGCCACCACTTCTGAGGGTTTCTGTGGTAGAAATTGGGTTGATTTTCATCCTTTTTAATTGGTGGCTTAGGATTCGTTTTCTTGGGTCAAAGTATAATAATGTCCCACCTACTAATCTACATTATAGTTTTCAGATTGTTCTTGTTATTGTTCTCTCTTCTTTACTTTCCTTTGTCCTTATGGAGTTCTGCCTTTTAAGATTATCTCTGTTGGAGCCAACAAGTGGTGTGGCGGTTAAGGGCGCTGGACTCCCACGTGGCCGACCACGGTTCCAGTCCCAGACCTGGCAGCTTGCTTTCTCTCTCTCTCTCTTTCTCTCTCCCTCCTTGTCCTTCCCTGGTCAAATTAAAATAAATAAATAGGTAAAGTTAAATAAAATAATTCTTTAAAAACAACAAGATTATCTCTGTTTTTTCATATTTTTTTAAGAATTATTTTATTTAACTTTACTTCTTTATTTTAATTTGACCAGAGAGGGACAGAGAAAGAGAGAGAAAGTGAGAAAGCAAGTTGCCAGGTCCAGGACTGGAACCGCGGTCGGCCATGTGGGAGTCCAGCGCCCTTAACCACCACACTACCTGCCAGCCCCAAGATTCTCTCTGTTAATGTTAGAATAGTGGGATGTCAAATGGAAGCAGAGTCTGTGTCTGTGTTTAATACTAATCTTTAACTGAAACTCCCAGGCATTTGACTTTCATAAACATTTGACCAGAGAAAGAGTCTAGTTGGCAGGATTTGCACTGACTTCCTAACTACAATGAAAAGTAGATGAAAGAACTTTTTGGTATTGAGATCATTTCTCTCATCTTCTAGGTCTTTCTCTCTCTTCAGAACATCTTTCTCAAAGACTTAGAACACCCAAGTCTGTAAGCAAAGCTGTGTCTCAGAACAGGGCTGAGATGGGCCTTTTAAGACATACTACATCAACAGAGAATCCTGATCCTCAGAATACCAACTGCGCACATGTTGATAAGAAGACTTTGTCTTCAAATATCCCTGAAAGCAGGTATTTCTTTAATATGTTAGTAAAAGTTTAATAAATGCTAATGTTAAATACCATTTCAGATTGTTAAGCTAGTAAAATGTGCCAGTCATATATTTTTAATTAAACTATACAATGATCCTGTATTGTGTACTTTAGGAAATACTTTATATAAATGAGGAAATTGAGGCTTACAATTTCAGGCTGGTAAATAA
This sequence comes from Tupaia tana, assembly GCA_026018925.1. NCBI lineage: Eukaryota > Metazoa > Chordata > Mammalia > Scandentia > Tupaiidae > Tupaia > Tupaia tana. Next base: position 220,641,234 of record JAKSZU010000001.1, on the reverse strand, counting down.
TCATTTTTACATGAGCAAAGTAATTTTTGTAGCACCAGGAAGAAAAGAAGCAATTTGGTGTCCTTTATTGCTAAACAAACTAAAGCTTTGGGGTTCAGCAGATCTGTGCTCAAAACCCACTCTGGCTTACTACCTATGAAACTTTGGGGCAAGTTAATTAACTCTTTGAGTTTCACTTTTATCATCCACAAAATATTAAGTATTGCACCAGCCTTTATAGAGAATACGTTGAGATTGTCTTATTGATAGATGGCAGAGCATAGAAGGGTGAACTAAACTATTATGGACTAGACATGGTTCTAGGTTCTTATTTATTTATTTTCTGATTGCCAGAAGGCATATGTACTCTCCAGAGAGAGAGAGAGGAAGAAAGCACCCTCCTATGGGGCATGGTCATGCTACAATCCCTTTCCCTCCATTTCTCTATCTAATTAGGATTTGGGGCATACATGTACACATGCCCGGTGTGGTTTTCTAGCCTGTGAGGCCAGGATTCAAACCACCATTGGTCTTACGGGATCCAGTTCCTAATGCACTGCACTTAACCACTGTGCTACATTGTTATTGGGCTGGTTCTTTGTTATTAACAGTGTCATCTCACTTAATCCCCAAAACAACCCTGTTACGTAGTAGTTCCTCATTTTTTAAGTGAGAAAACTAGAAGTAAGTTACACAAATTAAGCGTATAATTAATGAAAGTGGATGCTCCTTACATTTTTGTCTACTATACTGTACTGATTCACAAGTGCATCAAAATTACTTCTTTTTTGGGGCCAGCAGGTGGTGTGGTAGGTAAGGTGCTGGATTCCCACATGGCCAACTTTGGTTCAATTTCCGGGACCCAGCAGCTTTCAAATTATACTGGGCGTGTATGCATACATGCTCAAAATCCTGAGAGGAGAATGGAAGAAAAGGGACTGTGTCTTGGCCATCACTCCTGGGAAGTAATTTCTCACTTTCCCTATCTCTGTTTCTCTCTAGCAAGCACATATACCCTATGGCAAAAACCTCAGAGAAAATAAAAAAGAGAAATTAGTCCTTGTTTAGGGAACATAGATGCCTGGCAAATCTGATAGGAAAAATTGCTTCTTTTTCTTTTTCAGAAAAAGCATAGAAGATGTTCAGTGTACCGAATTACAAGATTTAGTTAAAGGAAGCCACGTAAGTCCTATTCCAGTGTGAAAAACAGCCCAGTACCTCATCTTTGATATCGTTATAAACAGTAACTCAATAAGCAAACCCTAGAATTGCCATTATAAATCTAAATCAATCATATATTATTGGGTCATCAGAAAAGTCATGGTGTATTTTTCTACGCAAAAATGCGTCATGACTTTTCCAATGACTCAACAGAATAATAGTTTTTGTATCAGTGGGATTTGGGTGGTTTGAAGTCCTAGTGTCATTTTGTATCCTTCAACTCTTGTCAAGGTAAATATCAAGTCAGTGAACTAGTAGAGGGATCAGCAACCTATGACCCTAGTTTTGTAAATCAAGATTTATTGTATGATAGCCATGCTCTTTTGTTTAAACTATATTTAAATGTTTTGCAATGCAAAGGTAGGGTTGAGTGGTTATGACAGAGACTCTGTGGCTCACAAAACCTGGTTCTTCACAGAACAGTGTTTGCCAGTCTCTGAACTAGAGTATAGGTACTTGCTAAGAAATTTGCCTTCAATTATACTATCTAATATTACGTGGGCTAATTGCTTAAGAAGCAAGATAGCAGCATTTATAATTTTCTTAAACCTGTGTTCAGAAGATCATTCTTCCATTTTTCCTAAATTTAATAACAATAATACTTTTTCATTTATTCCATTTTTTGTTAATTAAATGTAGTGCCATTTTTATTTACAGGATGTAGATAAGATAAACTTTGAGGCGTATTGTTTACCTAGTGAAAGAACAAGTTTGCCTCTTCTTGCTGGTGGTATAGCTGATGATCTTGGTACTAAACAAAAAGAAATTTCAAGTATTGTGGAAGGAATGGAACTAAATTCGTCAATTACGTCACAGGATGTTTTAATGAGTAGCCCTGAGAAAAATATACCATCACAAAACATCTTACAAGAAGAGGACCCTAAAACTTCTCAATTAGGTGAGCACTTTTAAATTTATTTAAATGAGGCTTTCCAAAAGAAATTAATTTGGATTAAGGTATACATAATCATAAATACTAATGAGTACCTTTTTGAGGACGAAGGTACTAATCAATGTTAGATATAAGGAGCATTTTCATTAGGCCTTACTATTTGGGATCCTTCATTATTAGTGAAGGCTCAGAAAAAAATACCTCAAGTGTTTTAGTTCTTTTCAGGGCATATCCCCAGACCTTTTTTCAAAATATCTTATTTTTATTCCCTATTGCCTATTTCTACCTACTTGTTCATGATCGTTCTACAATAGGAAATGGCTCTTATATTTTTGTTATAATGTGTGCCAGTTTCAAAGACTATTTCCTGTTTTTTCCTGTGATAAGAGACAGAGGGGGAAAGAGAGGGAGGGAACGGAAGAGAGACAGAGATACAGACCAATATCTTTGACAAGGCCTTGTCTTGATCTTCCTGCCCCAGCCCCCAATTAGCTCGGTTTACAGGTGCCCCCAGCTGCTCCTGGTGTCTTCACATCGCCCCAAGAAATGAACCTATGTCTTCCATGTGGCTTTCAGCTTCCCAAGTGATCCATCCTGGGCACCACTGTAGCTGGGCCCATCTGCAATACATGTAGCAACTTCCATCTGCTACTCTGTGGGTCTAGCTGGGGCCTAAGGTGAAGCAAAATGTTATCACTTTGGCCAGACATTTAATGTCCTCCAGCTGTTCTTCAATAGTATCTTTTGGGTACCTTCAGAATTATAAGCATAGGATTTATTTGCAGAACATTCTTTTCACTGACATTAAGGGTAAGAATTTTATCCAGAAATTTAACTGCATTTTAAAAGATATTATAAAATAAGGGACCAGCAGGTGGCGTGTTGGTTACAGTGCTGGACATTCCCACATGGCGGACGAAGGTTTGAATCCTAGACCTGGTGGTTTACTTTCCCTTTCTGTGTTTCTCTCTGGTCAAATTAAAAAATAAAAATAATAATAAGTGAATGAATAAATAGAATAAAATGTCCTTTTGTTTTAGCATTCGATATAAGGAACTTTTCATATCTCTCAAGTCTATGTACATTTTTAACAACTACAAGAATATTCTTTAAAAAGTTAAAAGTTATTTATTACCCTGTTTTTCAGTACTACTTGATAATGAAAGCCTCGCTGCTGAATGTGACCTTCTTAATTCAGTAAGTTTTCTAACCTAATTTGACAAATTCTCTTATATTCTAGATTTGTTTTATAAAATGAATATTACTCACCTTTCAATTTGTATACAAGGTTTAAAATTGTCATAATTGTTGGGACCAGCATTTAGCGTAATGGTTATGTCACTGGACTCTCATGTAGTCGACTATGGTTAGAGTTCCGGACCCCGTGGCTTAAACTCACGCCAGACATGTGTGCTTGTGTGCCCAAGATCCCGAGAGGAGAATGGAGGAGAAGGGGTTGCAGCATGGCCTTCCCCCCGGGGGGTGATTTCTCACTTTCTGTTTCTCTATCTCTGGCGAGCACACGCGCCCTATAGCATAAACCTCTCCAAAAAGAAAAAAAGAAAATTGTTATAATTGTTTTGCTTACTCTCAAATCCATTCATTTTTCTCAAAATGGAGGGGAAAAAAATTCCATTTTTGTTTATGTACTCTACTCATTTCCATTTCATTTATGTACTCTAGCATATTTTACTAAACTCTATATATTTCTTTCCCTATATGATTTATGTATCAGATTTGTTGAATATTTGAATATATAGTATGTGGCTTCAATTATGTGAGGATTTCTAAGTGTTGTGAGAAAAATATGAAGCAAGGTTTCTGCCCTTCTGAACCACTGAACTGCAGAGAGAGAATATCTAATCTACCTTCAGTTATCATGGGTTATTCTCCTTCTTATTCTTACAGATTATTTATGTCCTGCCATTTTACTTGGAAGCTCCCCAGCCTTTACTTTTGGTGATCTCTTGCCACTTTACCCAGTTCAAACATGGGCCATTCTGTGACGCTTTCCTGTAAAAGCTCTTACCTCTCCCACATTCATTTGTGTATAGACACAGGTGCACATTATGCATACATTTAATTTTTATTAAGAGTATAATATGAGTGTATTATATTCCTGAAATATATTACGATATTCCCTTATTAACTATCAACTTATTAGGTGTAGCTGTCTGATTTGGTTTGTTTGGTCCTGGCTCTATGGCATGAATGAAATAGAGCTCTCTAAGGCCAATTTATGTTCCTAGATCTGAACTCTGAATGATTGGTTCAGATAATATATAAGTACGTCTGGAAATTAATGAACCATAATGTTCTGGTTTTTGTATATTAGTAACATAATTAAAATTCTTTTACTTTCGAGAGATTTTTGATATAGGATACATGTGCTCACCAAAGAGACAGAGACAGAAAGTGAGAAATTGCCCCCCACGGGGATGGCCACACCTCAGTCCCCCTCCTCCAAACTCCTGTCGGGAATTTGGACACATGCATACACACACGCACCCAGGGTTTCAAACTGCTGGGTCCAGGACTCAGACCATGATCATCCATGTAGGAGTACAGTGCCTTAACCACTGTGCCACCTTCTGGCCCTGACTAAAATTCTTTTAAATATATACATTATCTCGCTGATAAATCTTAATGCCTGATTTTTTAATCCACTTTCATTAATATTAGAATTTAGATATTTTTGTAGTTTTACCTGTCTATTTTAGGCCCACCTTATTACTTGCCCAGTAGAATCATTCGAACTTAAAACTGGGCTTGAGGGGGGAAAAAGGATCACACTCTATAAAAAGCTTATTAAGTACTGTTACATGGTTTAGGATCTGTGGAATCTGCATTAATAGCTTAACATATGGCCTCAGTTTTATTCATCCTACATATGCTACTTAAGTCCATTTACATATTTTTAATTACTTTTTTAGCCTTGTATTCCTAAAATAACTCTTTAATTAAAAACATATATATACTTGAACATATATATACTTGTGTTGGAAAATAGCATGACGATTATGTATAAATATTTGTATTATTATGTAGTAGACATTTATGTTATTAATTCACTGCAGTACCAACTGGCAGTGTTGGAGATTTATCAATGGTTGCTGAAACTTCTGATGGTTACTTCAGTGATTTCTCTGTTTTTTTTTTCAGCCAGGTCTCCTAAACTGCAGTAATCCATTCACTCAGCTGGAGAGGACACATCAAGAGCATGCCAGACACATTTCCTTGGGTGGTAACCTTATTACCTTTTCACCTTTAAGGCCCCTCAGTGAAAAACAAGCAGAAGAATACTGAATTTAAAAATAAATCTAAACATTTTTCTTCATGTTATCAATGCTGTCATATATTCTTAGAGTACTAGAAATTTGGAGAATACGTGCTTAGGTTCACTTCTATTCAATCCATATATATATAGTGTCATATAATGTTTTAATATTCAGTGCTTATCAAAGTGTATTTTAGATATGATACTGTTTCTCAAGGGAAGTGGGGATATCGTACACATTAACAATGCAGAATAAAAAATATACTGTGCCTTGCTCTCTTGTTTAAAATGCATAAACTTAAAGCTAAGTATACACACTTAAGCTTATAAGCATTCTTTCGTTTAATTGAAATATATTCAACTTTGACAGAAATGTTTGCTTCCTTTAATACTTTATTCCTAGTTTTAATTACTAAATTTGTTGATGTCAAACAGCTTTTGGTAGTACATTTTTCAGGATATACTGAGTTTCTTTAGATGAGCTGTCTGGATCCAAAAGTTATTTTATAGGCTGCAATTTCAAATGGCTAAATTACTAGACGCAATCTTTAAACCCTTGCCTTTTTCTTTACATTTTCTCTATGACATGGCCAACAGTCTTGCTGAATGCCTTTTTCTCTTGAAGAGAATCATATCAACCACAAAATGTGTCTGAAATATTGATAGTTTCTCTTTGTAAACAACTGTTACCTATAGGATTGTAGAAGACAGAATCATAGGATTAGCCGAGCACCAAGAAGAGTCAGAAGCTAAAGCTTGTAACCAAATCTGGGTCCACTTGTTTCTGCTTGAAAATGAGTTGTGAGTTAGAGGCATTCATCAAACAAGCAAGAACTTTATAGACAGATAACCCTTTGAAATTATAGAGGTTTTCAAAGAAGAAAAGAACTCATCTACTTTTATTGTTAGAGGAAGAAGATGTGTTAGACTTATAAGAAAGATGGTATTTATTGTCAAGCCCACATGAGCCATCTGGCTTAGAAGAATGTTCTCAGAATGCCTAATTTTACCAAAAGATAGATTTATTTATTTATTTATTTATTTATTTTTAATTTTTCTTTTAACGCTGTAGGGTAAATGAATGTGCCAGAAAGAGAAAGATGCACCCTTCCCCCCTCCTAACCGCCCCCCCCCCCCCCCCCACACACACACACACACACAACGCAGTCTCCTTTCTTCTATTCCATCAGTGTTTTTCAAGCTTCTGGGGCTGAGCTTTGAACCGGGGTCGGCCATGTGGGATCTGGCTCTCTATATACTGTGCTCAATCACTGCTGAAAGTAGCTTTAATAGCTCATTAACGAATAATTCAAACCAGTCGTGCAGAAAAAAGAACTATACATAAAAATTAGGGCTTTCTAAGGGCTCAAGGCCATGAATTCTATTTTTTTTTTTTTAAGAGAGATTTTTGCTATAGGGTACGTGCACTCACCAGAGAGACAGAAAGTGAGAAAATCACCCCTTCTCCCCCAGGGGATGGCCATACCACAATCCCTTCTCCTTTATTCTCTTCGTAGGATTTTGGGTATGCACACACATGCACTCAGCATGAATTTTAAGTCAGAGTCTGTGACTCAACCACTGTTGACTATGTGGGAGTCCAGTGGTGTAACCATCTGCTGATTATGCCATCTGCTGATCCCAGCCATGAATTCTAAAAAGGCGTATACAAAGTAACCCAGTACTTACAGTCTATATATGACAATATGCAACATGACAACATTTGCCCCCAGAACAGAGCACACGTAGTAAGACAATGTCAGTAAACGTAATTGTGGGGATTAGGAGGGATAGGTTTAATTAGTGTACTACTGATAGCATTGTAAAAATAAAATAAAATTATATTTAGGTCTCCTCTAAGATGAAGTGGTATGATATATCCTAGTTTTCAAATGTTATTAATCTTTGGATTTGCTGATAACATGGAGGTAGAAATGCATGGTTAATGTCAACAAAGTAATAACTAAATTTTGAAAGTTATGTGTTTAATTAGGATACTACTTTTTTTCCTCTACAAATCTAATGATTTTTTTAAAAAGCAAGAGACTCTATAGGGAAATAGTCATGTAAACTGATATCAAATACTGATTTGAAAGCAGTGAATATAGTTTAGAGAGATAAAAGGATTAAAAAGGAATCACTATGGTTTGAACATTTCCCTCTCAAATTCATGGGTCAAGACTTAATTGTGGTGGGATTGAGAGGGTATAAACTTAATCCAAGTTTGGTGTTGAAAGGTCATTGGGACAGAGCCCTTGTGCTTGTTGCCATGTGATAGAACAAGAAGTCCCTCGTCAGATCTGACCCCTAGAACTTAGACCTCCAACCTCTGAGCTCAATAAATCTCTATTAAGTATCCAGACTCAGCTATTTTCTGTTAGCAATAGAGCAGCAATTAAAAGGAATACACCAAAATGCTAACAGTAACTGTCTATGAGCCATAGGTCACCTATGAGTAAACTTTTTTATTTTTCTCATTTTCTGAATATGTTATATTTCCTTAAGTAAGAAAATGAGGATAGGATTTCCTGATAGAATCTCCTTGTTTCTATTGAACTCTGGAAGGGAAAGTAGTATTTTAGGATAATATTTACTTTCTCTTTTCTTAAAAAATACTTAAGAAGACTTTGGGAGAACCTAATGCAGTTTTTGTTTGGTTGGTTGTTTTAGTTTTTTGCTATAGGGAAAAAGAAATATACATTAAAAATTAGGATTTTAGGGTTTTTCTGGCACTTGCCAGAGACAGAGAGAGAGGGAGGGGAGGAGGGAAGGAAATTAAGAAGTCAGCCCCAGGGGGGAATGGCCATATCATAATCCCTCTCCTCCAGGATTCTGGGCATGCACATACATAGACCTGGCGTGATTTTCAAGCCTCCAGGTCCAAGACTCAAACCACATAGCCAGCCACGTAGGATCTAGCACCCTAACCTCCTAACCTCCTAACCTCCACCTGCTGGCCCCCTTGTGCAGTTTTAATACTGTTATATATTTATTTTTCCATTGTGTATTATCTAGAATAAACTCCAATTAAATGACATTAAAAAAAAAACACAGGTAACTCAGCATAAGAATATTTATTACATGGATGACTTACAAGAAAGATATTGAATAAATGTAGAATTTTTCACTCATAGTGAACATGAAGCTCTGTAAGTTTTAGATTCAAATTTATTTCTTAAAAAAGTATCTGCTCTTTTCAGATTATATCATAGTGTATGAAGCACTGGTGAGGTCTATGTCACCAGAAATTCCCAGTTGGTTGATTTCCTTGAGATTTTTCATCCGGTGATTGTACTGCAACAAGTGAGCGTCGTTGACTGCAACCTTGAAGTGGTCGGGTTCAACCAGTACTTGTATCTGTAATAGCACAAACACAAGCTGTCATGTGAGGCAATGCACAGTAAGTTAAGTCGGTCTAGCCATTTCACAATGTACACGTATTTCAAAACATCCATGTACACGGTGGATATAGTCACATGCCACGTAACAACATTTTGGTCAACGATGAACCGAATGCACAATAGTGGACCCAATTAGATATAATCTATACCCTGTAGCCCAGTGTGAAGTCGGCTGTGCTAGCTAGGTCTCTAAGTATGCTCTATGACATTCTCACAGTGCCGAAATCACCTGATGCTGTTTCTCAAAACGTACGTCTATTGCTAAGTGATGCATGACTGTGTGTACAGCTTTTATCTGTCAATTCAAATAAATGAGAAAGGTGGTGGGGGGTGCCATTAGTTTTAAACCAATCTGGCCTGAGCTCAGGACGTCCCATATTTTATCTTTATCATCATTTCTGGAACTGATTAAGAGCCAGAGAAAGAACTTTACAGCAAAAATAAACTCTGGGTTATTCCAAGATTTAAACAAAAGACAAAGTAACAGAATTATCAGAAAGATACATAACTGAAGTTCTAAAAGAAAGGTTTATAATTTGCTTATATAAAAACTTAAGTCTTATGTATTGCCTAGAATGCCTAAAAGTATAGTAAAAGTAAAAATAAACTAAAATGTTTATCCCTTGGAGTGCAAATGTTATGAAGACTGGTAATAATCAGTTTTGGTGGGGGTACAGAAGACACTTCCAACAACTTTACATTTTTTGGAAACAGCAGTTTGGCAATATCTGAATTTTATCATCACATATATTCAAATAAAATTATTCATCTAGGAAGCAAAGATTTATAAGGATAGTTATCATAGTATTTTTGTAAAATAAGTAAATCTTACTACATTTATTTGTTTGAAGTATTTCTGTACTCTAAATTTTCATCAGTAAGAAACTAGTTAAATGATCACATATCTAAACAATAAATAATCTAAACATCCCATACTGTTAATTACCAGTGTTCTGTTAGGGAAAGATTCCACCAAATGTAGAATATGGACTGTATTTGTCCCTGCCTCTGAGGAGCTAAGAGAGAGTCTCATTGACTATAGTCCACCCTAACTCATTGTTGTGCACCTAATAATATTGTTGAAGCAGTGCTTTTAAAATGTGTTGTATATCATACTGGGAAGATATTCATCAAATTGCAAACTTTGTGAGGATGAAGGAAGAGGTAAAGAAAAGACTTTTGGGGCCCAGCAGGTGGTATGAGGTTAAGGCAGATGGATCCCATATGGCCAGCTGCATGGTTCGAGTCCTGGACCTAGTGGCTTGAAAAACACACCAGGCATGTGTGTAAGTATGTCCAAGATCCTGAGAAAATGGAGGAGAAAGGATTGTGACAAGGCTATTCCTGTCTAGGGGGTGATTTCTCACTCGCTCTCTCTCTCTATGGTGATAGCACGCACCGTATAGCAAATTTTAAAAATAAAAAGACTTAAAAAATTTATAAATTTTACATAAACACGTTAATTTTATAATTTAAGAAATTTTTAGCTTTAGTGACTATGCCAGCTATACTGTCTCAAGGAACTCTAAGATTCAGTCCTATTGTACCTTAATGACTTAGTGCCTTGTTTCATTAAAGATGCAATTTTTTTAATTTCTAGAAAAGCTTAAATTCAGAGGGGTGATAAGAGTGATGATGCCGAGGTCCCTGAAAGGAACTGGAGAGTGTGTTACGCCTGGCCATGGCTTCAGCCTGCTAAGCCTAGTCCCCTGGGCTAGGGAGGAGAGGTGCTGGTTAGGTGCCCAGGACAGGTGATCAAAATCCATTTCAAGTGTGTAGTGGTTTTAGAGTGATTCCCCATGAGACATATACATTATCAACATGTAGTAGTAGCAGGAACTCACTTTGAATGGTTTCCCACTTTCAAAGGGGAAAACCATCTGTCTTTCTTCCTTCCCCCAGACGGTGTCCTTTTTCGTGTTGCACACAATGACTCTCCTGTTGTCCTCATTGAAGCGGGGGTTAAAGTGGAAGGCAACATCATTTCCTGTCTTGAAATCTAAAGCAAGTCTGTTTAAACCAAAGACCAGAATTATTAAGATGACTGAAGTTGTACTTTATATAAAGAACATACAGTTTTCTAAAAAGCAAATCAGTTCATAATATAGAGGAAAATTGTATGAATTTTATGAAAGCGAATAAACCAGAGAATGGGGTCAAACTACAAACTACTATATTAGACCAATATCTATGTATGGCCTGCCATAAAATCTAAGAGTAACCAAGATATTATGTTTTTGTTTTTGTTTTTTTTTTTTTGCCTGTTGTCTTTCATTATATTATTTCTGTTCAACTAGAATGCTCTTTTTATAGACTCATGAAAATCCTTCAAGGTTTCCCTATAGAGGTTTAGATCCACTTTGAGGACATTTTATGCCCTGCTGTAGTCAATAATAGTTATCTCTTTCCTGCTCTGCAAGGTTACTTTTAATGCCAGGTAAAAGCAAGCTAGCTACATAAATCTGGGCTCTCAAATACCTGGCTCACTCGTGGTCAAGCAGAAACAGTTCCTCTAAAACAGCCAGAACAAGATAACACCGTGAAAGTTCAGTATCTGTGAAAGTTCAGTATCCCGTTGTTAAAGTGATGACAATGAAAGTGCTAAGCATTCCAGGTGTGAGGTGGAACTAATGAAAGTGCTACTTTGGCTTTTTGACCCTGTTCCTTCTCCCTGGATGTCAATGTAAACACAAGTCCTCTGACCAACACTGTCCCTGAGTGTGTGCAAGTGTGCTCCCCAGAGCACTGACACCAGAATCCGCTGGTGTTCTTGAGTTAAAGCAAGGTCTGCACTCCTGACCAACCAGCAAGGATTCTCTGGGTATTATATTTTGATTCATCCTCCAGTTAGCCACATTCGACCGCAAATACATCTTCCAACAATTAAATTCACGGGAAAATGCAATAGAATTTGTATTTGACTAAATATCCAATGGCCACATTTCCTCTGCTGTGAAAAAGAAGAAATTCTCTCTGTCACCTCAAGCACTGTTTTTCCCTGTGCAATTCCTTATATAGAATTTGCAGGACCAAGCAATACTTTCGGTTTATGACTATTAACCATTTCAACCAGAATTAATTGTTATTTGTCACAATCTCGGTTTACATCTTTAGTGTTGTTGAAACTAAACTTTCCAACTCAATGACACTACAAAAGGCTAGGATACTCATATGGGGCTGTGTGTTAGGGGCTGAGAAAGGAGGAAAGCAAAACAGCCAGTCAGGAATGCTGTGTGTGCAGGGTAAGTGTGCTGGGTTCTCTGTTACGTTGGGAGGAAGCATGGATAAGGACACAGGCAGAGGATACTTGAATGTATTTTTAATGTGCTGTCAGACAGACTTTATTGTGCAGATCAGTAGTCTGTTTAGAGAAGCAGTCTAGGCTGTGAGGAAAGGTTTGGTTTAGGGGAGTGACTACACCAGAACCAGAGGAGGAAGATTGGAGGTGGAATGAAGGGACCATTTGAATGTAAAATTTTCCCATCAGAAGCTGATTCCATCTCCTGGTGACAGGATGTGACTCCCATTGATTGACCAAGAACAAAGTGACAGACACAGAGACTGTTTATGGATTCTTGATTTTGTACTTTTAGTGTACTGTTTATAAGACTCTCAGAGACACCATTTTATTAATGGCTCTGGGAGCTTTAGTGGTCCCACTAACCTCAGGGACAAATATTCTGGATGACTTCAGACATTCTCAACTTCTTTGTACTACATGTGAGTATAGCCAAGGGTGATGACGAAGGCTGGGCATCCCACAGCAGCCATAAATCAGCATGGGTTTTCCTAAATCCATTCAATTAAATCATATTTCATCTTAGCTTACCTCAGTCAAGCTATTTCCATTGGCAAAGGCTGATTTATTTTGATAAAGTCTTTATCTTGTTGAATCTTTTCAAACCCGTTAGGTAAACAGTATCTACTGAGAAGATTCCCAGGTCTGACACTTACGTAGAACCTGAGCCTCAGGAGGATAGCAGGCCCAGCCCATGGTAGTAGTGCTGGTAGACATTGCTACTTCACAGGCCGAGGCCACACGTGGGGCCCAGGTTTGATTCCCCATCCACCCTAAAGCCAGGCACAGGAGCGTGCCTCTGTGATCCCAGATACTCAGAAGACTGAGGCAGGATTGTGACACAGCAAGACCCTCTCTAAATAAATTGAAAAGTGGGGGCCTTGCTCTGCTCTCAGCCATGAAGATAAATGATGTGATGCATACCAAAACACAGAAAGGCGTGTTACTGCTTACTATGAGGGGCCCCGATGCTTAGGAACATGAAGTGGGAATATGGCTTCATAGAGTAATTCTATTTGATGGTATAACCAAGATTCTAAATATATACTCTTGAAAATCCTATTAAAGTTCAAAACAGATCATTCTCTATTCAAAAACCAAGCAACAGATGTGTTCGGCGTGTTAAGTTTTGCTTTCTTTACCTGTTCGCGTTGGGCTTCACGGTGCCCAGAATTGTTATCAGCATGCGAGGCATGACTCCTCCAGGCAAAGGCAGATTATAAGGCACAGTCTAAGGATGAGAACATATGTATCAACAGTCATGTTTTCTTGGGGTAAAGAAAAAAATGTTGGTGAAGATTCGCCGTTATTAATGTGTGTGACTAAGACATAACCCTAGTTTAAGCTATCTGTCCAGAGTCTTAGGCCACCTTGCCTGGGGCCTGAAGAAATAAAGCTCCCTTCATGCACAAATAATCATTGAGAATAAAGCCATCAGTTGATTGGTGCCAAAAGCAGAAAACATTCCCTTTTGAGCCCTGTAACTTATTACTAGTGCCATCCCAACCTCTATCTCATTCATGGGCAAAATTTTTTGGAAAGCCTTAAGCTGGACCTTGCATTCAACATGAATTTTTTTGTGCCATTCTTAGACCCTTGTCACACACCATACGTCACTGTGGCTGTTCTGCAGGGCAGGTGTGTGTCACATCTGGGGCTTCTGAGTTCTCACATGCCCCATGTTCCCATATCACCCACAGAGCGCTTTGTGGCAGATGCTCAGTATTTGTGGAATGAACACTTTTTTCTTAATACAGCTCATTCGACAAATGTTTACTGACCATCTGTGTTCATGGTGCTATGAATAAGCCCAAAACTCTGTCTATGGCCTCTTCTCTTCCCTTTATAATGATTCCTGCTGGGTTTAACTATCATCCAATCCTTTATTCTGATTTATACTGGTTCTGCATTTCCTCCTATTCTGGATTTGCTACTAGGGCTTCAAGTCCAACAGGTGTGACCTGGAATTCTCACCTTTCCCTCCCGTTGCCCTGCCTGAGCTCCCGGTTTGAGCTAACACTTCCCTGATAGTTGTCCAGCGTTGCGTAGCCAGACTCCTCTCTGACTCCTAAGACTTAATCACTAGATCCTGGGTTTTTTCCTTTTACAATCTCTCACATCTGCCTGTTTCTTTTCACAACCTTCGTGTCCCGATCTATAACTATCTCTGGTCTAGGCCAAGCCCCTTGCCACCCACTCCCCCAGCTCCTCTGAGCTCTGCTCTAAGGTGACCAAAAAGAAGTCAGTGCTGCCTTGTGCCATCTTCTGCGGAGTCCTGCAGTGGTCTGACCCCGCACTGCGATTAGCCCTCCTATACCTATGTCTTCCCTCCTGACTGGGCTGGAAGGGAAGGATCTGTGATGGAGATGCCTCTGGACCCCCTCCCCCAGTTATGTTTCATGTTTAGAATTCACTTACTAAAATATATTTTAATTTGCATTACAAAAATCAGTCCTGAGATCTCACAGTTATCTTTAGGTTTTTGAGACAGACTGCCTTGGTTTCTTTTTAAACTCTTCAGGTAAATAGTACTTACTACATAGTTCCTTCTATGACCCTGGGAAAGTTATCTAACTTCTCTATGCATTTCCTCATGTATAAAACTAGGATAATAACAGCATCTCACAGGGTGAATGGGGCTGGTTAAATGAGATACTCAGTGTTCATTGGTAATAACCCAAACGTTCCCCCTTTACTACAGCCTTCACTGACTTAGATTAAAGCCGCTCTATCAATTCATGACCTTCTCTTTATACTAACAGCACACAAAATAAATTTGATATTTTTTTTTTACTAGACCAACACACATGGGGACTTCAAAAAGTTCATGGAACATGGGACTAAAATATGAATTGATTTTGGTGCAAAAAAAAATTTAAACCCATGCAGTTACACATTTTCCATGAACTTTTGAAGACCTCTCATACAACTGTGGCTCTAAGCAGTGAGTTTAATCCCCTTTTCCACATCAGTTACATGAGCTGTCTTACCAGTGGTCCAGCGGGAGTGCCAAAGGGGCCCGCAGCAGGGTAGGCCCCAGGAGCACTTGGCTGGCCGGGAGGTGGGTAGGCCCCAGGCCCGCTTGGCTGCCCAGGGTAGGCTCCAGGCGCTGCAGGATAAGCCCCAGGTGCTGTTGGGCCAGGGTAGGCACCAGGAGGCCCCTGCCCAGGATAAGGCCCTGGAGGTGCCTGCCCAGGATAAGCCCCTGGAGGTGCTTGACCAGGATAAGCCCCAGGAGGTGCCTGCCCAGGGTAGGCCCCAGGGTAGGCGGCTCCTGGATAGCCCCCTGCCCCAGCAGGCTGGTTTCCCCATGGAGCAGGCCATCCTTGAGGGTTTGGGTTCCCAGGCCCAGATAAGGCATCATTAAGCTGGAAAAAAAAAAAAAAGACATAAACAATTATAAGATAGAAAAACATTTACAAAAACAGAATTTTCAGAAAAACAGGAATTTGTGATCTAAGAAGTAGAATATGATAAAGGTATAAAATTTGTATCAATAAACTTTTCTGCCTATGAATAGTTTTGAATTCCAAAGACCTAAGATTAGACTTTGGGATTCTATATGCTTTTTCCCTTTGTTCTTGCCGTCTATCATCTCAGAGCAGGGTCAGGGCGGGGCTGTATGTTCATAGTTTGCTCGTCAGGAGCTGGCGCTTCTCTAGCTACAGACATACTTCTGTAATCAACTTGAGAAAAGCGATCACAAATATTAGGGTGCTCAGGCCTCAAGGCCTTCCCCAACGCTCAGAGGACTAATCAGTAGCCTGCTCTCTTCTGTCCTGGGCCTTAGGTAAAAGGGTTACTGTTGGGGAGTCAGGCCTCTCCCTCTGTGTCTGGCTTTCTTCCCAAATCTGCTGCTGGAAAAACAAGACCTCAGCTAACAAGCAGTCATTGGACAGGGAGAGAAGAAGCTTCCTGGGGAGGGAATGAGTAGGGGAAATTCTGATGGGAAAACAATCCTCCACCTATGTGGAATGTATACTAACTTTAGAAAACAGACATAAAACACTTACCGAAAAACCGTCTGCCATCTTCCTGAGAGGGAGAAAAAAAAGAGCGAGAGTTATCATATGCTCCTAAAAGATTTCACTGACTTTCATTAGTTTTTTTCTATGAAATTTAACATCACAAATGATGCACAGAGGGGCAGTTCTATTTAGTCTCAGGCACTATGCCTAAGTCCATAGTGTGGAACCATAAAAACCGATCGCCAAGGGCTGAGGATGCTTTCTAGCTAGACTGCCAAAAGTTCTGTCACTCATAAATTTAAACTTTGATCACACTCGCCTGGGTTCTGAGTCCTGAGAGTAAAAACATACAACGGGACCAGCAGTGAGCTTAATGGCTATGTCACTGGACTCCCATGTTGCCGACCGGGGTTTGAGTCCCAGACCCTGTGGCTTAAACTCACACCGGGCGTGTGTGCGTGTGTGCCCAAGATCCCAAGAGGAGAATGGAGGAGAAGGAATTGCAGCGTGGCCATCCCCCCTGGAGGGTGATTTCTCGTTTTCTGTCTCTCTGTCTTTCTGGTGAGCCCACACACCCGATAGCAAAAACCTCTCAAATAAATAAATAAATAAATAAATAAATAAATAAACGTACAACGCATGCAAGGAGGAAGATGTTCTGAGCTAAGAAATGTAAACGGTCCTGGTTCATCTTCGGCCCTCCTACTCCTTCCTGCTCTTTCCACCATGCCTTACAGAGAGGGCGGTATGTGCACTGCTCCCCTCCCTCCTCCCACGAGCTGGCTCAGGCTTTCTTCTGGGTCTTTGGAGGACAGCTTTGCAGCTGATTCCTACTGAGATATGAAAGGCAGTGACCGCAGAGCGTCACTGCCTGGTGATTTACTCCTTCGCTTGCACACATTTATGCCTGCTCTGGGCCAGGCACTGTGCAGGCTCCTGTCTGGATGGGTATGAAGATGAGGAGACCGAGGTCTGTAGGGTCCACAGTCCAGCAAGGGGGAGGAGACACACACAGGACATGTGAGGTCACAAGTGACTGATGCTGTGAGTTGGGCTGTGCCAGGGGATTCAAACATGGACAGCTGCTTTCTAAGGGGGAAGTGACGGTACTTTGGGGGCTAAGGCTTGAAGGACAAGTGAGATAAGAGACTGGTTTTTTTCCTTCTTTTTTTTTTTCTTTTTTTTTTTGTTAAAGGCACTTGTTATTACAAATAAAATCTTTGGCAGTGTAACAAAGATGAAAAAGTCAATCAATGTGGAAGAAAATATTTTGGAATAGGATGTTGCCAAACAGGGTTGCCTTGCCCAAAAGCTGCCTCAGGGATAATGATAAGATATCATTCCTGCTTTCTCCTGCTCCTTCCTGAGGACCAAGGCCCCAAAACAAGGGGGCTCCTGGTGAGGGGAGGACTCCTGAGGCCTGGGCAAGGTCTTTCCAAGCTCAGGCTCACCCGTGCTGTGGCCAACATGGCCTGCACCTGGAAACAGAGTCTTGTCTTTGATCTGCTTTTTCTGATATTTACTCAATCATTTTATTGGGTCGTTGGAAAAATACTAACACATTTTTGCACAGAAAAACACATCATTTCTTTTCTCACAACCCAATAAGAAATGACATTGTCCTCTAAGGATAGAATAAATAGTGACTACTTGAAAGATCCAAAAATATGTAAAATATTAATTTTTATGCGAAAACTCAAGTAGAGCTCCTCCTAGGACTTAATGTATCGTTCATTGATACACATCAGATATTTTATTTTATACCACTGTTACTTATATCAGTCACACTTATCTTTGAATTTTTTTTTTTTTTTTAATTTTGTGCCTTAGGGAGCATACACTCACCAGAGAGAGACAGAGAGAGAGGGAAAGGGAGAAATCACCCCTCTGGGGGGATGCCAGGCCACAGTCCCTTCTCCATTCTCTTGGAATACTGGGCATGCACACACACCCGGCATGATTTTCAAGCTGCCAGGTCTGGGGCTCAAACTGCACAGTTGACCATGTGGGATCCAGTGTCTTAACCTCCATGCCACCTACTGGTCCCTGCACTTCATGTTTTTAACCTGGGCATTTTCAGATCTATTCAGAAGCAGATTAGGACTATGCCATCTTCCAAAGGGCAGAACTGCTGGAAGTTTTTGACAAGGAAGTCACAGTAATGCCCAGAACTTGCTATACCTTCCATCCATAGTGTTTCCTGTTTGTGTTAACTTTTTTTTTTTTTTTTGCTTTAGGACATGTGTACTCACCCTCACCTAAGAGAGACAGAGAGGAGGAAAAGTGAGAAAGTACCCCCAAAGTGGGATGGCCACACCGCAATCCCTTTTCCCTCTATTCCCTCAGGATTTGGGGCATGCACACACACACACACACACACACACACACACACACACACACATCTGGCATATTTTTCAAGCTGCATGATCTAAGAATCAAACCGCGTAGTTGGCCATGTGAGATCCAGCACCTTAAAAACACCAGGCCACCTGCTGGCCCAACCTTTTCTTTTTCTTTCTTTCATGACAGAGAGAGAGAGAGACAAGCACCCTCAACAGAATCTCACACTGTGATCCTTCCCCCCTGCCTTCCCAGCCATCCGGGATCATGTGAATGCACAGGTTAGCGTGTCCAAGTTGATCTGAGCACCAAACCCCAATCTTCCACATTGCTTCCAGCATTGTAGGGCTTTGTATTACCACTGTGCCACTGTGGCTAAGGCCTTTTTTTTTAACTTGAGAGAGGTTTTTGCTATAAGGGCGCATGTGCTCACCAGAGACAGACAGACAGACAGCGAAAAATCGCACTCCAGGGGAGATAGCCACATCACAATCCCTTCTCCATTCTCCTCTCGGATCTTGGGCACGCGCGCACACACACACACGCCAGGTGTTTTAAGTTAGTGGGTCCAGGACTCAAACTACAGTCGACTATGTGGGAGTCCAGTGATGTAACCATTATGCCATCTGCTAGTCCTAGTACTTGACCTTTTTTTTTTTTTGGAGAGGTTTTCACTATAGGGCGCGTGCGCTCGCCAGACAGACAGAGAGAGACATAGAGACAGAAAGCGAGAAATCACCCCCCAGGGGGGATGGCCACGCCGCAATCCCTTCTCCTCCATTCTCCTCTCGGGATCTTGGGCACACACGCACCCGGCATGAGTTTTAAGCCACCAGGTCCGGGACACGAACCGCGGTCGACTACATGGGAGTCCAGCGACATAGCCATTACGCTAACTGCTGGTTCCCAGTACTTGACCTTTTAAGGAAAGTTAGGGGCCCTTTTCTTATGCCTCCTTTCCCAAAAGGCTGGTGTGCTCTTGGGGAGGAAACTGTGCTGCTATTGGTGGAGGAACTTGACATTTATCCAAGAGGAAAAGGAAGGACGTTTCTTACAGCAAGAAAATAAAGCTGCTCTCATTTTCGATGCCAGTAGGAAACAATTTTGAACTTCAGGGTGGGCAGAGAACTTAGCTCCTTTACACAGTCTTCTTCCACCCCCAGGCAACATAACAAAGACCCAGCAGAAACTATCAACATTCTGACTTATGTGGAATGTCCCAGTGCATAGGAGCTAATTCTCACCCTGAGCACCACTGATACTTAGGGCCAGACACTGTGGTGGGCTGCCGACCTGTGCGTTGCAGGATAGCTAGCAGCGTTTCTGGCTTCAATAAAGAAGGTGCTAGTAGCATATCACCCTCAGAGACAACCAAAAATGTCTGCACACGTTGCTAAATATCCCCTGGGGGCAAAATCATGCTTGATTGAGAACTGCAGTTCTAGGCTAGTTTTCATGTATATGCCTACATAAACGTATACACACAGGTTAGTAAAAATCAAAAAGGGGGGCTGGCAGGTGGCATGGTGGTTAAAGTGCTGTACTCCCACATGGCCCACCACGGTTTGAGTCCCAGACCAGGAAGCTTGCTTTTTCACTTTCTCTCTCTCTCTCTCTCTCCCTCTCTCCCTCTCTCTCATCAAATTAAAGAATAATAATGATATTTAAAAATAAAATAAATAATTCTTTTTTTTTTTTTTTTGAGAGGTTTTTCGCTATAGGGCGCGTGCGCTCGCCAGACAGACAGAGAGAGACATAGAGACAGAAAGCGAGAAATCACCCCCCGGGGGGATGGTCACGCCGCAATCCCTTCTCCTCCATTCTCCTCTCGGGATCTTGGGCACGCACGCACACGCGCCCGGCGTGAGTTGTAAGCCACCGGGTCCGAGACGCGAACCACGGTCGACTACGTGGGAGTCCAGCGACATAGCCATTACGCTAACTGCTGGTTCCCATTAATTCTTTAAAAATAAAAAGGTAGTTTGGGTTGTTAAAATTAGCTAAGGTGGTACCATTTACCTCATAAAGTCCCTTTTTTTGTTTGTTTGGTTTTTGTTTGTTTGTTTGAGGGTTTTTTCTAGAGGGCTCATGCACTCGCCAGAAAGACAAAGCTAAAAATTGCCCCGCCCCCAGGGGGATGGCCATGCTACAATCCCTTCTACTCCACTCTCCTCTCAGGATTTTGGGCACACACGCACATGCGCCCAGCATGAGTTTAGCGGCCAGGCCTGGGACTCAAACCATGGTCGACTACTTGGGAGTCCAGTGACATAACCATTATGCCACTTGCTGCTCCCCTTGCTTGTTTGTTTTTAATGAGAGAAGGACAGTGACAAGCACCCTGACAGGTACTCACCATGCCATGGTACGGCACCCTGCCTGCTCCAGCCTCCCAGACAGCTGCGACCACAGGCATGGACCACTGTGCCTGATACAAACAGGCTGGTCCAGGATCTGAACTGGGCCCTCCGTGCAGCTCCTGCATTGCACAGCAGAATCCCACTGGCTATACCACCATCATGGCACCAGAAAATGTCTTACTAATATAACTCCTCAAATTAAGATGTGTTTAAAGGCTGGTTATAACTGAAAACCCAGATAAAGAGGTGTTTCCACAGTTTAACGCTTATTTTCAAAGCCTCTGCCCAAGCATGTTTAGCTTATTTTCCAATCCAACAAAACGCTATTTAAAAACAAAAACGATTTCACTGTACTTGCCCTTGTTTCACAAAATGCCTCAGATAACAGTTTGGATGGTGTCATGACATAGAGAAACCCACTAGAATAATAACACCCTGCATTTGTTTGGTGCATTCCAGTTTACAAAGCATTTTCATATACTTTTTTCTATTTCAAGTCTAACAACAGTCTTAAAAGAGTGATAAGGGGACCTGTAGCTGGTGTAATGGCTATATCGCTGGACTCCCATATAGTCGACCACAGTTCAAGTCCTGGACTGGGTGTTTTAAACTCACGCCGGGCGCATATGCGTGTGTGCCTAAGATCCCAAGAGGAGAATGGAAGAGAAGGGATTGTGGCATGGCCAACTCCCCCCCCCCCCCGGGGGGGGGGGGGGGGTGATTTCTCTCTCTGTCTTTCTGGCAAGTGCATACACCCTATAGCAAAAATCTCTCCAAAAAAAAAAAAAAAAAAGAGTGATAAGGAAAAAAAAATTGATGTTTTCATTGTAAGGTTAGGAAACAGATTCAGAGAGCTAATGTGATGGCCCAAAGTCACACCATCATGGCAGGCAGGCCAAGGGCCCAACTTTCCTGATTCCTAATTCAGGCTCCTACTACTAACATTAAACCTCGACTCTTAGAAATGTTAAAGTTTTATCCTTAGAAAGTGTTAACTACTTTATTGAGGAATTAATCCTCTGGCTTATTCACCCAGAACTCCATAGCATGCTGAAAGCATAAACAAATTAAAAAACAAGACCATGTTTTGGCCAGAAAATTAACAGGGTGACTCATTGAGCACATGGTGACAGTGAGTACAGGATGCCTTTTTGCACAGTCACTTCACTAATTATAACCACATTTTGACCAATAATGTGTACTTTTCTAAAAACTGGGTATGCATTGTTTAGAGTACAAGAATTCCCATCCTCAGATCTCTTTTTTGAAACAGGTTATAACTGATACTCTTTTGAGTCAAGGAAGGCAACCTCAGAACTTTGGGGGTTGGGGGGGAGACATCTACTCAGATAAACATCTTCCTTACTTGTCTAAATTTTTTCTGTTTTTTTTTTTTTTTTTTTTTTTAGATGAGTGGTTTACAGAGAGAGACACACAAGTGAAAGTAAAAAAACAAAAAGCAAAGAAAAAAAAAAAACCAACTTCCCCCTCCATAGACATTACAAATATGTGAACTCTATCCTAGTATTCTCAGAATCAGAGAATCTTGAAGAGCCAGAGAAGGGAAAAAACAAAACAAAACAAAACACAAGACTTCATTAAAGATAAAGTAAAAATAAAGACATACTACTTGGTTCTCCACATTTGGACATCTACAGGTGTAGCTTCAGAATAAGGAATTTAAACATGAGCCAGAATGTAGACATTCTGATTAGCTGTTAGTTGGTAGCTTTTCCCTTTAATAAAAAGTAGCTGCACATAGGGGCCAGGTGGTGGCACAGTGGTAATATAACTGGACCCACATGGGAAAGGTTCTGGGTTCACATCCTGAAGCCTCCCTGAGCACATCAGGTACATGCATGCCTATGATCTGGGCCAGCTGAAACTACGGTGGATTGCACTATGAGGACTCTATTGGGGGTACCTGTCTCTGTCTCTCTCATGGACAAAATAGGGTATTCTAGACCTATCTAGTACTCAATCCCATTTTTCTGGGTTCCCTGGAACACTTCTAAAATTTCTGCTCCTAAAGAGCCCCCAGAAGAAAGCTCTGAAGGCATTTCCTCAGTACCCCCAGAAATTCATCCACAGTCTTAGCCAAAGAGCACCAAAGAGGCAGTCTATTTCCTGCCCTTGCTGAAACACGGAACAGGGCCAGAGGAAAGTCCACTTTCCAAAGCCAGTGTCAGTGTTGTTGCTGAGTTAGGATAAAGAGATCGGACCTTCCTAGGATTTCTTTCTCATCATCGTTCAGCTTCAAAGAAGGTAAAGTTACTTTGTGCTTCTCAGTTACTTTCTCCCTATGGAAAATCTGAACAGCAGTCCGGAGTGAGCACATGATACTTAGTCAACAGCAAACTGGAAATACACAGCAAACCCAGCCTTGGCTAGCTCTTCAGTTACCAACTCAGAATTTAATGAGAAGAACCAGTTCAGGCACCAGATACTGGTACTTCCCTGGGAAGGAGCCTGTGTCCCAAACAATCACATAAAAAATTGACTGTGTTTTAGATCAGTAACCATGAGTCTCAGGTACGTACATTTACAAGCCAACGTCAACATGAATACAAACATAGGTCTCTGTAGCAGTTAAGATTAATGAACAGTCTAGCTAATGAAGGTTCTGGGCAAATAGGTACTTAAAATATATTACAGATGAAGCCAACAGTGGCCTGACCTCACTAGCAGTAAGTGAAAACTCTTTATAGAACACCTGTCCATATTTGTAGCATAGTAAACTCTCACTTATTGAGGACTCCTCCACAGAGCAAGACTCCTCTAGACTACTAAAGCACAACAAGCTTTTTTTTTTTTTTTTTTTTGAGAGGTTTTTGCTATAGGGCGCGTGTGCTTGCTAGAAAGACAGAGAGAGACAGAGAGATAGAAAGCGAGAAATCATCCCCCGGGGGGATGGCCATGCCACAATCCCTTCTCCTCCATTCTCTTCTCGGGATCTTGGGCATGCACACACATGCAATCAACGTGAGTTTAAGCCACCGGGTCCAGGACTCGAACCGCAGTCGGCTACATGGGAGTTCAGCAACATAGACATCACGCTAACTGCTGGTCCCAGCACTACAAGCTTTTGTGGCCAATCATCAAACAGCACCCTTGCTCTTCTGCCTATGAGACACTCTTCTAAGACATCAAAGATCTAAACATTCAAAGACCACCTTCAAACTTCTCTCCTCAAATATAGAGTAAGTGTTGGAACCCCCAGATGTTATGAATTTAGGAAACAGCTCTGATCCCCCAAAGATTAAGACTGAGGCATGACCATCCTTGGAATCAACGACTCTAAGGCTTCAAAGTCAATATCTGAAAAGGGGAGAATTGTAGAAAAATTGTTTATATTATTAGCCTTTAATGGGAACAATTTCCTTGTATTAAAGGTTTATAATTTGAGGTAAACAAGTCAGAATTTGGGGAGTTGATGTTTTTTTTTCTCATGCTCTGTGTCCCAGTGGTTAATCTTACCACCATCTTTTTTTTTCCCCGGAATTAACTGAGCCTGTCTTCCAACCTTGCCCAGAATCCTAGAAACAGACTAGGTCATTGAGGTCCAGGCCTCTTTATTGTCCAGAAATCCAGCGCCCAGGAGTCACTTTTCATATTCCAGTGTCTGGAAGTCTGGAATAGAAATCCTACCTGTAGGGGTTGGAGTGAAGCCTAAGTCACGTCTCAACCCTGTCCTCCGCTCCCTAGCATTGAGCTCCTATTCCTCAGACTGTCTTTTATTATTTTTATTTTAGCAACTGATAATTCAGAATAAACGAACCTACTTTAAAAGTCCCCAGCTGGGGCTCGGCACCACGAGACCAACATTCTGCCACACCCCCACTTCCTCAGCACAGATCTGTCGTTATGCCCAAATGAACCAGTCTGGGCAGGGATGAGTCACTTTATGTGCAAAAGCTTAGGATTTGCAGTCTTTGTTGAGCCGGGCACATGTCCACTCGGGTCTTGGGACATTTTTTTGTGGGCTCAGCATTCAGAGGGTGGCTCTGGCCCCTGTCTCCGTCGGACCCAGTAGAACGCATTCGCACACCACAGCAAGATTTCGGGACGAAGCCCCGGCAAGTGTCCCAGCCAAGTCATGGGTCCCGAAGACGCTCTTTAGAGTCCCCAAGCAGTACCCGCCTTGTACTGGGGAAGGGGGACATCGTTCCCAGTACCAGGCTGGAGGGGCCCGCTTGGCTGGGTTAAGTGTGCGCGGCTCCCATCCGCCCTAAGTCGGACCTAGCCGACCGAGGGGGCTAGTCATGGGCTCGGGCTCACTCCGTCTCCACAGCGTCCACGCAGCGCAGCACCGCCCGAGGCGGTGTATGCAAATCTTGCGAAGCGCTGCTTTCTCCGAGTCTCAGAGCGCTTAAGAATGAAAACCTATGGTCTTGTGTCCAGAACACCGCCCCCAGCTCCGCACCGGGCTGCGGGGGCACGGGCGGCCGCCTCTGCCGATCCCCTGGAAAGCCCAGACCTTGCGGGCCACTCCAGCGCCGGGGACCCTCGCCGGGCCCGCCGCAGCCGCCAGCAGGAGCTGGCTCCGCGCCCCCAGCGCCCCGCTCACTCACCTCGGCGCTTGCAGGCTGGCTCGGGGGTTGCTCCTGGCTAGGCTATGCGGGCACCACCAGGGCGGTGGCTCTGCGCCTTAAATACGCCCTGCTAGCCCAGCCTAGCCCAGCCTCGCCCAGCCTCGCCCAGCCCGCCTCTCCGGGGGCGTGGCGGCGCTCCAGCCCAGCCCCGCCTCTCCAGGGAGCCCGGCCGGGCGAGGCCGCGGCCGCTACAGACTTGGAGCCACTGCTCCAGGGGCGCAGACCAGGCGTTCCGGACAGCGGCAGGCGGTGGGCCACGGGGAGAGCTGCTCCGCCGCCTAGCCCGCCCTGCGCGGGGTGCGGCCGCGCTCTCCTGTTTCCACCTGAAACCTCCGAACACGTGCCTCTGGAGTCTGCGAGGCTGCTTTTAGTGTGCTACTTTAGGGGAGTTGGCTTGTTTTAACCGTGTACTTGTTTTCTGTCGGAATCGCAGGCACTCTCATCCCTTCTGTTACCCAGAGCCGTCTCCAGACGTGCACTGTGGCCAGCCCCAAGTGTTCGACCGAGTGGGCTGCTCTCTCCATGGCCTCGAAGCCATTCCTTTCTGAGCCGTGCGGCTGCACACCCCTCGGAGAGCCCCGAGTTACTGCCCGTGCGCTCCCCACTGCGCCCTCGGCATCCACCTAGCTTTTGGTGCAGATCTCAGCAAACACTTGTTCCATGAAGGGATAAAGTATAACTCACCTCCTCGGAAGTCCGATTGTTCAAAGAGTGGGGAGAGTCGTTCAAAGCAGGGAACAGTAAATCTAAAGTACCTTTGGTAAAGGCGGAACGGGCCAAAGCGAGAGCTGTATGGAAGGTCGTCACAACAAATAGCGTGTTTGCAAGACGAGTGATACTTATTTAGTAGCATTTAGCTGGGTAATAACTGAACGAAGTGATTAAGGATGTCCAAGATGGATTTTAATAATAATACAGATAATAATAACGATTAATACTATATTCTTTGTACTATACCTAGTGCTTTACACACACACACACACACACACACACACACATATACATATGTATATATATATGTATATATATATATATATATATATATATATATATATATATATATGGAGAGAGAGAGTATAGGTATTCTTTTTCATCTCCATTTTATTTTTCTAAATAATTATTTGTTCAATTAAAAAAAACATTATTATTATTCAATTTGACCAGAGAAAGAGAAGGGGAGTGAGAAAGCAAGCTGCCAAATCCAGGACTCAAACCACAGTTGGCCATGTGGAGATCCAGCACCTTAACTACCATGCCACTTGCTGGCTCCCCCATTTTATTTTTTCTCTATATTTATGTATTTAGCCAGAGGTCATGTACACTCACCAGAGACATACACAGAAAGAGAGAGAGAGAGAGAGGGGGAAAGCACCTCCCCTCCCAAGGGTCTGGTTACAACCCAATCCCAATTCCTCCATTCCTCTAATCCTCAGGATTTAGGGCACAGGAGGTGCCAGGCATGTTTTCCCTGGTGCTGGGGCCAGAATTCGAATCCTGACTGGCCATCTGGCTCCCTTAGTCACAGGCCCTCCCCACTTCAGAGATGAGCCTCTTAAGCACAAGAATTAGATCTGACCGAGATCATATCATAGATCAAGTTGAAAGTATGTCAGGGTCTAAGAAATAGACATTTGGAAATGGAATACCATATTCCCTATTCAACAGACTAAGGCAAAAACCAAAACAAAACAAGGAAGAAAAAAAGGAAGGTGCGAAGGAGGGAGGACAGGCCACCAAAAACAAATAGATTTGCAAGAAGTTGGAAGGGGTCACTGAGAAATGGAAATGATAATTGACGGCGAGTGAAATTGCATCTGGGAGAACTGAGGCACCGAGCTGCGCTTTCCACTCCAGTTTCAGCATGGTGGACAGGATCTCCTGTCTCCAGCTGGCGCTCTGGGTCTGGCTGGTAGCACATGTGCAAAAAGCCTCTGGACCTGCCTGAGCTGATACGTTGGCAGCTTTGGGACTTTTGGCTGGAGGAGAAAGACATTTGGTGTGCGAGAATGGAGTAAGGACAGAGGGGGGGATGCTGTAACCAATCTCAGTCCAACCTCTTGCTGGGTCCGAGCCCAGCGAGAGAGGAATGGGGCTGTCTCTGTGAAAAGCTTTGGGAGAAACTGCAATGAGGCCCACGTGACAAAATACAGCCCTCGGGTGTCAGCAGCCCTCCCACCCTTCTACACACTGCCAGAGCTGTGCTGGCTCTTGGCGGACTTCCAGACAGACCCAGGGTCGGACATTGGTGCTCTCCCGGGGTGGGCTACTGCCAGCGCCACTGGGAGGCTCCCTTGGGTAGGTAGTGGACATTTCCCAAAGGGGCTGGGAGCAGGAGAGCAGGGACAGGCAGGGACAAGCAGCTGGCTGGCTTGACACAGTCGTTTCTTAGCACAAGGGAGGGTCTGCTTAGGCCACGGGGGTGATTCCACTGGACAGAGGAGGAGCTGGGGGAGGAAGCCTGCTCATGCAAGGACAGGACCATGGAAAGCTTATAAATAATCTCAGTGCAACTTAGGAGGCTTATTAAAATTGATCAATGATTGAGACCAGCAGATGGTGTAATTGTTACGTCACTGGACTTTCACATGGTAAACCGCGGTTCAAGGCCTGAACACGACAGCTTGAAACTCACACCGGGTGTGTGTGCATACATTCCCAAACTCCTAGGGGGTGATTTTTCACTTTCTGTCTCTCTGTCTCCAGCGAACTCATATGTGCTATAGCAAAAATGTCTCTTAAAAAAAAAAAAAGGGACTGGCCAATGGTGTTTGTAGTGTAACTTTTTGATATACTCCCACACTTTCTGTTATGAACAATGGGAACAATGGGTTTACTCAGAAAACCAAAATAGAACATGGAAATGTAGTATAATCTCACTGATATACAAATTCAAATTACATTTAACCCCTCCCTCCAAACACACACACACACATAAGAAATAGAGTATGATTCACAATGGCCTGTAATGTTTCCATGAACTTGGAAATTACAAGGGCACATCAGAAAGTTCTTGGAGAAATGGAATTCAAGAATGAGTGTATTTTGCTGGAAAACAATAGCTGTTTCATGGGATACATTTTCCGTGAACTTTTTGAAGATCCCTCACATTAGGTGATCAAAGTAGCCTGATAATGTGGAGTACTTGGGGTCAATTCTCGAACATTGGAGAACAAAATACAATATATAGAGCTGTACTGGTACTAAGAGAAAATAAAAGAAAGAACATTTTCATTTAAATTTTACCTTCCTTATTACCTCCTCCTTGCTCACCAACCCTGGCCACAAGGGCCCCTAGTTGTTCCTCCCCTACTCAAGTCTTGCTCCTGCCTTAGCATCCCACGCTGCTGTTCCCTAAACCAAAACTCTCTTCTCCCATTATCTCTTTAATAACTCTACTGCAGGATCAGCAGATGACATAATGGTTACATCCTGGACTCCCATGTAGTCAAGTTCAAGTCCTGGACCCAGTAGCTTAAAACTCATGCCTGGAGAGTGTGCATGCATGCCCAAAATCCCAAAAGGAAAACAGAGGAAAAGGGATTACAGCATGACCAATCCCTCTGGGGAGTGATTTCTCACTTTCTTTCTCTCTGTCTCTCTGGTGAGTTCATGCACCCTATAGCAAAAATCTCTCTAAAAAAAAAATTCTATTATTCTTTGAGTTTTTGTCCCATTGTCACCTCCTACATGATGTACTCTCTCCATCCTATTTATTTATTTGTTAGTTTGTTTGTTTTTAGAGAGATTTTTGCTATAGGGCACATGCACTTTGCCAGAGAGACAAAGAGAGACGGAGAGACAGAAAACAAGAAATTACCCTCCAGAGGGATGGACACGCTGCAATTCCTTCTCCTCCATTCTCCTCGCAGGATTTTGGGCATGCTCATATAGGTACCCTGTGTGAGTTTCAAGCCTCTGGGTTCAGGACTTGAACTGTAGTTGACCATGTGGGAGTCTAGTGCCTTAACCACCATGCCACTGGTTGGTCCCTTTCCACCCTATTTAAATTTGCAGCTTGAACCTTCCCAGTTCCCCATATGCTAACCCCCCTTGTCCTGCTCTGAGTTTTTGTTTGTTTTATCCATAGTATTTATTGACTTTCAGCATGCCATGAAACTTACTTTACTTTTTGAAGTGATAGGGTCTTGTCGTGTTGCTCAGATTGGCATCAAACTCACCATCCTCCTGCCTTCCAAGTAGCTGTGATTACTGGTGTGTACCATTGTGCCTGACTTGATTTTACTTGTTTATGACATCTACTTTTCCTTGTTGGTTTTGCCCTGCCTTTCTCATGACTCCTCTCCTCTAGAATTCTTTGCTGTATTATTCACTAATGGATCCAAGTGGCACTTAGTAGGCACTCAGTAAGTATTTGTTAAATGAATAAATGGAGGGACCAGCAGTTAGCATAATGGCTATGTCGCTGGACTCCCATGTAGTCGACCGCGGTTCGCGTCCCGGACCCGGTGGCTTAAACTCACGCCGGGCGCGTGTGCGTGCGTGCCCAAGATCCCGAGAGGAGAACGGAGGAGAAGGGATTGTGGCATAGCCATCCCCCCCGGGGGGTGATTTCTCGCTTTCTGTCTCTCTGTCTCTCTCTGTCTGGCGAGCGCACACGCCCTATAGCAAAAACCTCTTTTTTTTAAAAAAAGAATAAATGGATGGTGTGTGCTTTGGAGAAAAACTCTGTGGGCAAGGCCAGCTGGTAGTGTGATAGCTAAGGTGGCTGCATCCCACATGGCCAACCACACTGGCCATGGACCTGGCAGCCTGAGAAACATACCGGGTGCATGTGCATGCCTGCCCAAAATCCCCAAAGGAAGGAGAAATGGAAGAGAAGAGATTGTGCCATGACCATATCCCATGGTTGGAAGGGGAACTACTTTCTTCCTTTCCTTTTCTCTCTCTCTACCTCTATCTCTCTAGCCATTCTGGCAAATAAAAAGAAATGAAGGAAGGAAGGAAGGAAAAAATAAAAGAAAGGAAGATCCTGTGAGCTATTTGATTTTATTTTCACTCCCTCCTTCCTTCTTCCCTTTCCTTTAGTGGGAGAGAGAACAAGAGTGAGAGAGAGAATTTGTACAGAGTCTCTCCACGCTGTGATCCATCTGCCTCCCAGTTCGCTAGAATTACAGGTTCATGCTGATGCTCCCAGACTATGTTAGGTTGGTCCAGGAACCAAGTCCTGGCCTTCCACATAGCCCTAGGCTTTTGCAGAGGTGCCCCACCATCTGTGCCACTGCAGCTGGGCTGATCTGATCATTTTCAAAGTTCTTCCCTCTAGTTAACTATTTAATGCCCCTTAAAGATGGTAAGAAAAAAAAATTTTTTTGGAGAGGTTTTTGCTATAGGGCTCATGCATTTGCCAGAAAGACAGAGAGAGAGACAGAGACAGAAAGCAAGAAATCATCCCCTGGGGGGGATGGCCACGCTGCAATCCCTTCTCCTCCATTCTCCTCTTGGGATCTTGGGCACGCACACGCACACGTGCCCAGCGTGAGTTTAAGCCACTGAGTCCAGGGCTCAAACTGCAGTTGACTACATGGGAGTCTAACGACATAGCCATTACGCCAACCGCTAGTCCCAAGAAAAAAAATTTAAAGAATTATTTTATTTAACTTTATCCATTGATTTACTTATTTATTTTTATTTGACCAGAGAGGGACAGAATGAAAGAAAGAGAGAGGGAAAGTGGAAAGCAAGCCACCAGGTCTGGACCTCGATCTGCAGTTGGCCATGTGGGATTCCAGCACCTTCAACCACCACACCACCTGCTGGTCCCAAAGATAATAAAAAATTTAAAGAATAAAGAATTCAAGGAATAGATTGCTGTATTTGTAAAATATAAAAATGTTTCAAAGAATTTTCTCTAGGAAGCTGACTAGAAGTTGAATACTTATTTTAGATCATTAGACCTACCCTAGTCTCAAAGCAATATTCTTAGGAAATAATTAACAGACAAGTCTTTAATACTTTTTGCACAGAAAATTCAATTTAACATTTTTTTAACTTCATCTGATGTTTCTGTTGGAAGAAATAGGTAAGGATCATTGTCTATTTTTTACTGTCATGGTGCTATGTTTGGAATGTTTGTATCTGCCCAAAATTTCTTTGAAATTGAAATTCTTTATTTCCTCTTTTATTTTTTTTTTAAGAGATGTTTGCTATAGGGCACATGTGCTCACTGGAGAGACAGAGAGACAGAAACAAAGAAATTACTCCCCAGGAGGGATGACAATGCATCTCCTCCATTCTCCTCCTCTCTACTCATGCACATGTACCCAACATGAGTTTTAAGCTGTGAATCCGAGACTCAGAATGTGGTCAACTACATGGGAGTCCAGTGACGTAACCATTGTGCCATCTCTGGTCCCTCTATGTTGAAATTCTTTTTTGGAGAGGTTTTCGCTATAGGGCACGTGCGCTCACCAGGCAGACAGAGAGAGACATAGAGACAGAAAGCGAGAAATCACCCCCCAGGGGGGATGGTCACGCCACAATCCCTTCTCCTCCATTCTCCATATCTTGGGCACGCATGCACACGCGCCCGGCATGAGTTTTAAGCCACCGGGTTCGGGACGCGAACCACGGTCGACTACGTGGGAGTCCAGCGACATAGCCATTACGCTAACTGCTGGTTTCCTATGTTGAAATTCTAACTCCAGTACCAGGTAATGGTGTTAAGAGGTGGGACCTTTGGAAGGTGAGTAGATCTCATGGGGTCATAGTCCTCATGAATGAGATGAATACCCTTATAAAAGAGGACTAAGACTACCTCCATAGCACAGTGGTTGAGTACTATGCATTGGATCTGGATCTCACAAAGCCAATCATGGTTTGAGTCCCAGTCCCAGAAGCCTGAAAAGTATGCCAGGCGTGTGCGTGTGTCCATGTGTGTCAAAATTCTGGCAGAATGGAGAAATGGAGGGATTCTGATATGACCATGCCCTACTGGGAAGTGTGTCTCTCTCTCTGGCAAGTACACATACCCTCTAGCAATAAAAAGTCAACAAATAAATAAATAATTAAATAGCAGAGGCCTGAGAGAGACCCCCTTCCCTTCCTTCATGTGAGAACATAAGCACAAGGTACCCTCCTATATAAACCAGGAAGTAGACCCTCATAAAACACAAAATCTGCTGGCCTTGATCATGAACTTCTCAGCCTCCAGAACTGTAAGAAATGAATTTCTGTTGTTTATAAGCTACCCAATTCATACTATTTGTTACAGCAGCCCGGAAGGACCAAGACATGGAAAAGTTATTTACTTACCTAAGCTCATTCATGTCAAGGATCAGAATCCAGAAGTCATGATTTTTTCATTACATCTAGGAAAACATGGTACAAATGAATCCAGGGTCTGGGTTATATAAAATATGGAGAACACAAGATATCATCTAGTTCTCAAATAATTCCTATACACTCTAAAATAATAAAGTAATTAATAATGTACATATAATTATTTCATCCAATATTCTACAATAGGAGGGAAATGTCCATATGAAAAACTTGATTAGATTGATAATCTGTCTTGGAATTTTCTAGAATAAATTTAGACATGCCTTAGTTGCTGATCCTGTTCCTATGTTTTTGTCCCCTTTAAGTTTGCACATAGAAGTCACAATGTGGTTTAGGATTAATTATGAAAATATGAGCTCTTCATTGAAGAGGTAACCTGGCAACCAATTTGTATGAATGAATCATCCACAGTAAATGATTAACCGATGGCTATTTAAAAAGGAGTTACCCACAGAAATGCAGTGCCCTTTATCTCTTAGAGAATGCTGTAAATCTTAAGACTTTGAGTCATGAGACCACATGGCCAGGCGTGGTATAAGTGAATTAGCCGCTGGTAATGAGAGAAATGGATAGCTGAATGGGTCACTCTGGAGACAGGGGATGAGTCACACTTGCCTTTCCCTCTAGGAACCTTTGGTCATTTCAGAGGTAGATAAATCTCATGCCTTTGCTACATACTTAGTGGGCTTACTTAGACCTAGTGTGATCACGCACCCTTTCGCTTCACTTTTTCATC
The DNA here is from genome assembly GCA_026018925.1 of Tupaia tana. Classification (NCBI taxonomy): domain Eukaryota; kingdom Metazoa; phylum Chordata; class Mammalia; order Scandentia; family Tupaiidae; genus Tupaia; species Tupaia tana. The sequence continues at coordinate 220,607,871 of JAKSZU010000001.1, read as the reverse complement.
ACTTGCACATCCTTTGGTGCCAACTTCATGCTGGGAAAAACTAACAAAAGGATCTGCTATGATCAAGGTATGGGTAGGGATTCCTAATTTGTACACATCCAGTAAAAGGCTCATTAGTACCCAACCCAAAGCCTATATAAGCTCTTCCAAGATAAGCATATAAAGCTGCCATTTAATAAAGTCAATAAAAATACCATTGAGTAACTTGTATGTACACATCACTGTATTATTTGACTATTTGGAATAAGAGGCAAACCGCGTATTAGATCTAGCTCAATAGGTTGGCCAGTTTCTATTGATATAGAAATGTTAGGATCCTGATTTTAAAAAAAGCAAGCAGCTGAGACCAGCAGTTAGCATAATGCTATGTCGCTGGACTCCCATGTAGTCGACCGTGGTTTGCGACCCAGACCCGGTGGCTTAAAACTCAGGCCGGGCGTGTGTGCGTGCGTGCCCAAGATCCCGAGAGGAGAATGGAGGAGAAGGGATTGTGGCGTGGCCATCCCCCCTGGGGGGTGATTTCTCGCTTTCTGTCTCTCTATCTCTCTCTGTCTGTCTGGCGAGTGCGCACGCCCTATAGCGAAAACCTCTTCAAAAAAAAAAAAGCAAGCAGCCTAAGAGAGGCATCTCACCAGGAGTGGAAGGCTGAAACTGAGGTTGCTGGTGGCAGTCAAGAAGGACTAGAAGCCTCTGAATGAGAGGAACCTCAGTTAGAGAGAGCCAAGAGAGTAGAACATGAAGATGAGAGCAAAAGAGAAGACCTTTGAGGGTGAATAAAAAAGAGAAAAATAAATAAATAAGTTGGTGGAAAAAGCAGAACCAGTTTTTTTTTTTTTTTTTTTTTTTTTTTTTTTTTTTTTTTGGTGCCACTTTTTTAATAGAAAGATAGAATTTGAGAGGAGGGGTAGAGACAAATAAGAGAATTATGAAAATACAGTTATGGGGCCAGCAGGTGACGTTGTGGTTAGGGTGCTGGATTCCCACATGGTCAACCATAGTTCAAGTCCCAGACCTGGCAGCTTAAAAATCACACTGGTCATGTGTGTGTGCATGCCCAGAATCCCAGGAGAAGACTGGAGGAGAAGGATTGCAGTGTGGCCATCCCCTTGAGGGACCATTTCTCACTTTCCCTGTCTCTGTCTCTTTCTCCAGCGAGTACACACACCCTATTGCAAAAACCTAAAAATAAAAGAGGTAGAGGACTGTGAGTGTACTTATTTGCAAGGGATGCCAGGACAAAGTACCACAGACTGGGTGGTTTAAACAGTGGAAGTCCAAAACTAAGATATGGGAGGGTCAGCTTCTCCTAAAGTCTCTCTTCCTGGCTTATATGTGGCCACCTTCTTCCTGTGTCTTTGCATGGAGGTCCCTCTGTGCAACCGGAATCCCAGTCCGCTCTTTTCATAAGGTCATGTTGTATTAGGGCCCATTCATATGACCTCATGTTAACCTCATTGCCTCTTAAAAAGGCCTTATCTCCAAAAACAGTCTCATTCTGAAGTACTAGGGATTAGGACTTCAACATATGGATTGGAGGGTTTATATATCCAGCCGTATCAGAGAAGAACTGGGAAGAAACAATTGCTATTTTTGTTAGTGTGGTCAGAGAGGGTTTTTCCAAACAGGTGATATTTGTGCTGAGCCCTAAATAATGGCAAAGGGCATCCCTGTAATCATCTAAGGAAGAAGGGAACAGGAAGGACGACACTGAGAGTGACAACAGGGACATGTGACAGACTAGACGGCTGCTTTTCTCAGAATTCCCTGCCGGCCACGCTCATGGGACGGAGCCTGCAGGGGAGCCATATTGGTATTGCATGACCTCTCACCCCAGCTACAGTTGATAGACTCAGAAGCAAACTGACAAAAACTGAGTATTTGGATTCTCTCAGCTGGAGGACTCCAGGGCCCCAGGTGGACAATTTGTGCAGCTGCATCTGTACCATGTAAACCTGAGAGCCATTTTCTTTAGAATTGGCTTTTTTTAGAGAGAGATTTTTGCTATCAGGCACATACACTCACCAGAGAGACAAAGAGACAGAAAGTGAGAAACCACCCCCCACCCCCACCCCCCCCGGGGCGGATGGCACTCTGCAATCCCTTCTCCTCCTTCTCTTCTTAGGATTTTAGGTACTTACTTCCACATGTCCAGTGTGTTTTAAGCCTCCAGGTCTGGGACTTGAACTGTGGTAGACTACATGGGAGTCCAGTGCTTCATCTGCTGGTCCCAGGGAACCATATTCTGAGCAGAGAAAGTTGGTCTCTAAAGATGAAGCAAGAAGCTGCCCGGAGGGAAGGCACAAGACACAGAGAGTCCTGAAGTGTGTAAATTCCTGAGGCCGAGTCTCATTTCTGCATTTTTAAATGCTATTATTGCCCCTCCCTCACACACTCGCACCCCTTTCTTTTACACCCTTTCTCTGTTTAGGCTTGCTGCAGCTGCTTCCTATCGCCTGACACCACAAAGCCCAATATGTGACTTGTGGATCCTGCATATCTGCTGCTGGGGGCTTGAGCCAGATAGAACTGGCTTTCAGTGTTGGCACCACTGTTACTGCTGTTTTTGACTCATGTTCCAGGATTTCCACCGCTGAATCCCACAACTCAGAGGGAGGGGTTTTCTGGGAAGCTGGTGTTGGGCTGTCCCTTCCCTGTTGGGCAGCCTGTCCAAGCCCACTGGCAGCTTGAATTGCCCAGATTCACAATTTTCTGGTCTTCAGCCTCAACCAATTCTCATGAGTTCTGACCTCTATCTTGTCACCTTCTCCAGGACTGTCATTTACCTTCCCATCTCTCTCTCGGCAGATTCTGTCCTGTTTTCTCTACCCCAAAACCATACTCCTGTTTTCCCTCAAGAATGCACAGACTTGCTTTATGTATGGGCGTCCTCTCTCTCTGGATGCATCTTCACCAACCTGCCAGTCTACCACATTTGAGAAAGCAGAGGGAGGGGGTCAGAGCATGCACTGCTGTTGATAAGTGTTGCCTCCATGGAGCAGTAGAGCTCACAGTGCAAACAGAAGCATGGGGCTTGCCAGGACTCTGGCAGTGTGGGGTAGAACAGGACTGACAGGCTCTTGCTCAGAGATCCTTCCAGATCTGCACACTGATAATGCACTGTGCATATTTTCAATGCATCTGCTAACCAGCAGCCATAAATATCTCTGGGACAAGGGGAGAAGATCTGGTTTGTGCAGAATATCAGAGAACATGGAGGAAGGTTTTCCTGTCTCTGCACTTTTGAAGGGTGTGCCATGCACTTTGAATCCACGAGGGCAGAATTAATGTTGCACACTTTGCAAAGAAGCTAAGAAGCATGTAGATAAACCTGACTACTATAAACTGTGGAAGTCTATTGGCTACAAACACACTTTTTTTTTTCAGGTTTTTGGCATAGGGCGTGTGTGCTCACCGGAGAGAAACAGAGAGACAGAGAAAAGGAAAGTTTGAAATCACCTCCCAGGGGTGAGGTGATATGCACTGCCATACTGCAATCTGTTCTCCTCTATTCTCCTCTTGAGATTTCAGGTACACATGCACACGTGCCAGATCCAGGACTCGAACCATGGTCAGCCATGTGGGAGTTCAGTGCCTTAATCACCATGCCATCTGCTGACCCCAGCACACTCTTTAATGAAATTTTTTAAACACTTATTTATCTCTTCTATGAGACAGAGAGGGAAGGGACACCTCATAGAGTCTTCATGCTGTGATCCTCCCCACACTCCAGCTGCACTCAGCCAGGATCATGGGCACACGCATGTATCCTGCATGTACAGAAAGACCTCAGGACGGGACTCCAGAGCTTCCTTATATGGCTTCAGCCTCACAGAGCATTGGGTTACCACAGTACTACTGCAGCTGGCCTTCAAAAGCATATTCTAAATTGCATCCGTAGTGCAAAGTAGTGAACTATGGTGGATATTTTTCAGAAAAGTTCTAATTCTTCCTTTTTTAAAAAAAGTTTTAAAAAATTATTTATTTGCTTTTATTTATCATTATCGTTTTAATTATTTTTTTAGAAGTTTTTGCCATAGGGCCCAACCTCTCACAGGAAAGAGAGAGAGACAGAGACAGTGAAAGGGAAAGTGAGAAATCAACCCCCAGAGGGGATGGCCACACTGAAATCCCTTCATTCTCCTCCTGGGATCTTGGGCATGCACACACACACGCCCAGTATAATTTTCAAGCCATCGGGTCCAAGAATCAGACCACAGTGGGCTATGTGGGAGTCCTGCAATGTAAACACTATGCCACCTTCTAGCCCCTATTATTAATTATTATTATTATCATTACTTTGATTTGACCAGAGAGAGAGAGGGAAAGTAAGAAAGCAAACTGCCAGGTCCAGGACTCAAACCATGGTTGGCCATGTGGGAATCCAGTGCCTCAACCACCATGCCACCTGCTGATCCTATGGGCTAATTCTTTCTAATCCAAGTGGTAAATCAGATCTCTGTAATTGTCATCTTATCATTAGCAGCAATGGTACTCATGATCATGACAATCTCAGCGTTCTTGCCTATAGTCCCAAGAATAAAGGTCAAGGGTCTTACAGGCAAATAGGGAGCTTTTGTTTATTTTATACCTACCACAGAATTGGAGGCGGGGAGGAATTAGGCCATAAAAAGTGTATTTTTTAAATAGATGTGAGAATGAACCCTATAATATTTAAGTTATTAATAGAAGTCCTTTCTGTAGGTAAAAACTCAGAGCTAGGTAACTAATGCCTGGTATCAGATCAAGGAAAAAAATCTACCTGCTATTGGTATAGTACAGCAGGAAGTAAACTGTTGTCTATTATCTTCCTTGGAGACAAACAGTAGTTTCAGCAATTACCAGTATTACTATCCGGTGCTCATTCAGCTTTTGCTGTCAATTCATTTGTTTATTCTTTCGTTTATTCATTCATCCATCAAGTCATCATTCAGACATAAGCATGTCTAGTATTTTCCAGACCCTCTTGTAAAAGTAGAGGACACAAAAGTAGGAAAGACGTGTTTCCTGCCCTCAAGGAGTCCCCACCTATTGTCTCAGACACACATAGACAACTAACTCCAGTACATTGTGGTAACTGCTGGAGTAGAGGAGTATAACCATGTGATGGGAGGACAGAGCGAGCAGCAAATTATCCTTCCTGGGAGTGGGACAAGGTTGGGCAGGGTCAATGAAAACATCCTGGTCAAGTCATTGGGAGATAAGGGTGACGGATGTGGTAGTAATAAGAGTGAACACTGACATTGCTCTATTACATGCGAGACGCAATTCTAGGCATTTTTAATCGTCTAATTCATTACTCATATAACAGCCCTTTGAGTTAGGTATGATTATTGTCCTCATATTGCTGATGAGGCACAGGGCGTCAAATAACTTGATCCAGGTAACATGACTTGTACGTGGCAGATTTGGGGTTTGAGAGCAGGCAGGTAGGAGGTCTTGGAGTCTATGCTGTGAGGCAAAATGCTATACAGCCTGATCTCGGAGCCCACAGGGAATACAGAGGTAGCTACGTGTGCTTTAGTCAGATTCCAAATGGCCTTTAAGCCATAGGCTTTATCCTAGTATGACAAATGTACTTTAGAGAGGTATTGAAAGGGCTGCATGAATGGAGGGGAAGAGAGAGAAAGGAAAGACCAATTAAGAGGTACTGCAGCCAGAACAGCCCTTCTTCAAGAGAAAGTCTGCTAAATGGCTCCTGAGATCTAGACATGCTGGGAGAAAGGAAGATGTCCCACTCCTAACTGGGCCTCCATACAAAACCCACGTGGTAGGAAAACCCCTTTCATATCTCCTGTCTCTGAATCAATCTTTGTCTCTCTCTACCTCTCACTCTCTCTCTCTGTCTGTCTGTCTGTCTGTCTTTTTTTTTAATTTTTGCTTTTTAGAATTTTTTAAGGTGAGGCTTCTTACAGGGCCCTTTGGCCCCTCCCTCCTAGGCCTTTGTTTTGTTAATAATCCCCTCTGCTCCTCCCAGAACAGCCCTTCTTCAAGAGAAAGTCTGCTCAATGGCTCCTGAGATCTAGACATGCTGGGAGAAAGGAAGATGTCCCACTCCTAACTGGGCCTCCAGCATACAAAACCCACGTGGTAGGAAAACCCCTTTCATATCTCCTGTCTCTGAATCACTCTTTGTCTCTCTCTACCTCTCACTCTCTCTCTCTCTCTGTCTGTCTGTCTGTTTTTTTAATTTTTGCTTTTTAGAATTTTTTAAGGTGAGGCTTCTTACAGGGCCCTTTGGCCCCTCCCTCCTAGGCCTTTGTTTTGTTAATAATCCCCTCTGCTCCTCCCAGAACAGCCCTTCTTCAAGAGAAAGTCTGCTCAATGGCTCCTGAGATCTAGACATGCTGGGAGAAAGGAAGATGTCCCACTCCTAACTGGGCCTCCATACAAAACCCACGTGGTAGGAAAACCCCTTTCATATCTCCTGTCTCTGAATCAATCTTTGTCTCTCTCTACCTCTCACTCTCTCTCTCTCTCTCTGTCTGTCTGTCTGTCTTTTTTTTTAATTTTTGCTTTTTTTTTTTTTTTTTTTTTTTGGAGAGGTTTTTCGCTATAGGGCGCGTGCGCTCGCCAGACAGACAGAGAGAGACATAGAGACAGAAAGCGAGAAATCACCCCCCAGGGGGGATGGTCACGCCGCAATCCCTTCTCCTCCATTCTCCTCTCGGGATCTTGGGCACGCACGCACACGCGCCCGGCGTGAGTTGTAAGCCACCGGGTCCGAGACGCGAACCGCGGTCGACTACGTGGGAGTCCAGCGACATAGCCATTACGCTAACTGCTGGTTCCCTAATTTTTGCTTTTTAGAATTTTTTAAGGTGAGGCTTCTTACAGGGCCCTTTGGCCCCTCCCTCCTAGGCCTTTGTTTTGTTAATAATCCCCTCTGCTCCTCCCAGAACAGCCCTTCTTCAAGAGAAAGTCTGCTCAATGGCTCCTGAGATCTAGACATGCTGGGAGAAAGGAAGATGTCCCACTCCTAACTGGGCCTCCAGCATACAAAACCCACGTGGGGCAGACCCCGGCCACAGCACGCGGGGCAGAACCCCGGTGAGTGTTATACTTCTAACACCATTTGTCCAAAAACCTTGTCATTTTTCTTGAGTGAATTTTGCATAGTATGGCTTTTCTTCTATAAATTTTCTTTTCATTTTAATTTCTGATTTACATTACAAAGTCATAATAACCAAAACACCATGATACTGGCACAAAAATAGACACATAGACCAATGGAACAGAATAGAGAATCAAGAGATAAATCTAACAATGTACAGTCAACTGATTTGCAACAAGGGTCCAAGACAATCCAGTAGAACAAAGACAATCTTTTCAATAAATGGGGCCGGGAAACTCGGTAACCACCTGCAAATAATGATATCAGATCTGTCTCTCTACCGTTTACAAAACTCAGCTCATAAAAACACTATGGTGAATTTTAGGAATGAGTATAGCACGTTCCAGCATGGCTGACCGTGTGGCTAACATAAAGTACCTGGGAGGGAGGATGGCGCATGACACCTAGGAACTGGGTGTGAGCCAGTTATCCCACTGCTAGTCCATCTCTTACTTTCACTCTCCTTCTTTACCCAAACTCACCAATGAGAGCTTTGAATATTCAAACTACCTCATGCTTTAAACTTTCTGGGACAAATACAAGAGAGGATAAATTCTCTCTCAATCAAGTATCCTCTTATTTTTCCCCTTAAGAGTTTCTATCAAAAGTTGTTTTGCCTTCCTTCATGCAAGCTTTAGAAACAAGATTCATTTAATTTTGCCATTTGTTTAGTTGACTATATGTCCTAAATGTGCCAAGGTTTCATGTCTGATTATAGTTATTTAAGGACACAGACAATATTTGTGTTTGGTCAGATGCTTTCAGTAAGAGAGATAAGTATAATACTCAGTTTGAGTATATAATCCTGGCCACCAATTTCAACAAAGAAGTAATGGAAGAATAAAAATAAGACCCAAGATCAGATGCTTTGACAACACATGCAGCTCAATGAACACGCTGCATTTACATTCATTGTGCATGTTCCACTTCTAGACAGCACGCAAGGTCAAACTACCAACTGTCATTTACAATAAGCTTTTAAACTTCTGGTCAATTACCTGGTTAATAACAAAAGACAAGGCTATGACATCATTACAGTTATAATTAATTTACATAGATCAGCTTCCTGTTAATCAAATACATCTTTAAAAGCATTTAATTATTTTTCACCTAGAAAGCAACATTCAGCTTTGTTAAATGAAAAGCAATCTTGCTGAATTCAACATGAAAGGCTGTCAGGCTGCTCCAAGACACAAAGGACAAAAGACTTCACAGGGCACACTGCTCCAATACAGGAGCTGTTGCCACATTCACTGCAAACAGAAGCACAAGATGATGGATAATACTACATGTTTCAACAGTTTCAGAACATAAAGAAGTTGTCAAGGAACTAGGGGTAAACAGACAGGCTCTGGGGAAATAAGTGTCCCAATGCTTTTTGTCAGAATTATATACAGGGCCAGCGATATTAACATATGCAGTAGAAGAGAGTAGTGAAGGCATGGTGCTCTGTAAGAGTGCTTCAGTACATCCACCATGGGATCTTAGGAAGGTTAACCGTCGGTTTCTCACCATCAGGCGGCCTTGGGCAAATCAAATCATCAATCCTACTGAGCTGTTTCTTTACCCATTGACTAGAAAAATTCCACTTTAACTTCCCAGAGTCAGCTCTCTACGGCTCGCTGCGTCCACACGTCTCGCATTCCCTTTTGAAAAAGCAATGTAATACACTGTAAAGTTATATGTAATTCAATGTAATAAAAAAATAGATAAAAAAAAAAAAAAAAAAAGAGGTACTGCAAACCCTAGAAGAGTCTCCAGTGCAGTGGCCATGGGGACAGAATGGACTCTTCTCCATTTGTTTACCAGGAAGGCTGAGAGCTGAATAGCAAATAGCTGGCATGCTTCCACCACACAGGGCAGAACTGATAACCGATTACATGATTGCTTTTGCTGCGGTCAGATGGTACCTCAGAATCTTTCTCAACATAATGCTCCAGGCAGCCATTACTGACTAGTCAGAGATGGTACATGAGATAAAACCCATTTACTGTCCTTGTTGGGACAGATATTTCAGGTGTGGACTTCAACAGAATGTGATTGCCAACAGAAAACCTGAATGAGGGAAAGTGTGTCCTAGGTAACTTGGAGGTTTCTGACTTGAGTGTCTGAAGGGAAAGTGATGTTGTTGATTGTGATAAAGAACAGAGAAAGAGCAGGTCAGGAGGAGAACCACCAGTGCTGTTTTGCATCCTCTCAAATCTAGAATCCACGGGAGCATCTGAGGGCAAAGGTTGAAATACAGATAGAGGTCGAAGCTGGGGAGACTCTCAAAATGGAGTCATGGTAAGGGCATGGTAAGAGGGACTGTTGTTGAAGCCTTGAAAGTGGTTGACCATGTGGCTGACCGCAGTTCGAGTCCTGGACCCGGTGGCTCGTACTCAAGCCAGGCGCATGTGTGGGAGTGCCCAGGATCCTAAGAGGAGAATGGAGGAGAAGGGATTGCAGCATGGCCATCCCCTCTGGTGGGTGATTTCTCGCTTTCTGTCTCTCTGTTTCTCTCTGTCTTTCTGGCGAGTGCACACGCCCTATAGCAAAAACCTTTCTCTCTCTCTCTCATATATATATATATATATATGAATTATAGTTGGAGAAAAACTTTTACCTGGTAAGAATGAATGCAGATGGCTAAATGATTCTTACTCAGTATGATGTAGAATGAAACAAGGACCTTATAAATTGCCAATGCCAAATGCCAATAAAATGTTGTTAAGTGTTTATAAAAAAGGTGGGGGAGAGCTAGAGCATCATGCTGATTAGGAGGAAGGGTCAGCTGAATAGGATGAGACCACTGTCAGAGAGGAGGCCAGAGAACAAGAAGACAAGAGGGAAAAATTAATAGCAAGAAGAGGGACCAGCAGGTTGTGTGGTGGTTAGGGTGCTGGACTCCCACATGACTAACCATAGTTCGAGTCCCAGACCTGGTGGTTAGGGCTCTGGACTCCAACATGATTGATCATGGTTTGAGTCCCAGACTTGGTGGCTTGTTTTTTCACTTTTTCTCTGTCTCTCTCTGGTCAAATTAAAAACTAATAAAGAAAGACAAATAAATAATTCTTTTTTTAAAATAGCAAAGAGAATTTCCTCTTAGAAAGAACAAGCAGTTGGGACCAGCAGATGGCATAATGGTTACATCGCAGAACTCCCACATAGTCAGCTGTGTTTCAAGTCCCAGACCTGGCAGCTTGAAACTCATGCCGGGCACATGTATGTGTGTGCCCAAAATCCCAAGAGGAGAATGGAAGAGAAGGGAATGTGGCTTGGCCACCCCCCTTGGGGGAGGTGATTTCTCACTTTCTGTCTCTCTGTCTCTGTCTCTCATGAGCATACATGCCCTATAGCAAAAATCTTTTTCTGAAAAAAAAAATGGAAGAACAAGCACTTATCACAGAATATAATTTTATGTTTATTATTGTGAGTCTTACTACTAGTCAAAGCTCTGTCTTGTTTTGATCACTAACCTAGCCCTAGCACCTAGCAAAATACCATGCACTGAATGTTTTCCTCTGAATAAAGTGAGTAGGTGGCTAAGAGCATCTCTTTCCTTAGACATGAAGGAAGGAGTTACTGGGGCCAATATTCCTTTTTTGTTTGTTCTTTCATTTGTTGTTTTGCTTTTTAAAAGGCAGAGACTCTATGTTACCCAGACTGGACTCAAACTCATGATCCCCCTGTCTCAGCCTCCTGAGTAGCTGGAACTACAGGCATGTGCCACCACCCCTGGCATTTAGGGTGGGCCAAGAATCAAACCTGGGCTTCCGATGAGACGCAGCAGTGGCAGCCAGGGTGCACTACCTCAGCTAGGCGAGGCCAATGTTCCAGATAGCAGGGGTTGCAGAACCATTTTTAGCTGGTGATATAGAGGAGGGTGAAGAGTGTGGGTGTAGGAGCAAAGGAACTGGTAATCTATCATGATCAAATTCACCAGAACGCAGATAAAGGATATACCAGAATTTCCACTCTATTTTTTTTTCCTTTTTTTTTTTCCAGCTTTTTTCACAGTGTCTATGCTCTTACTAGAGAGAGACAAAGAGAAACAGAAAGGAAAAGGGAAAGTGAAAAATCACCCCTCAGGAGGGATGCCCACACCACAGTCCTTTCTCCTCCATTCTCCTCCTGGGATTTTGGTCATGCACACACATGTGCCTAGCATGATTTTCAAGCCATGGGTCCAGGACTCAAACTGTGGTCAGCCATGTGGGAATCCAGTACCTTAACCACCACACCACCTGTTGGCCCCCAGAATTCCCACTCTTAAAGGCAAAGAAAGGAAGAAGAGGTAATAGTCATCATTTCCTTTAGAAATATAACTTCGGAGGACCGGCAGGTGGCATAGTGGTTACAACCCTAGACTCCCACATGATAGACTGCAGTTCAAGTCCCAGATATGGCAGATTGAAACTCATAGTGGGCGAGTGTGTGTGCATGCCCAAAATCTAAGGAAGAGAATGAAGAAGGAGGGTTAGTGGTGTGGCTATCCCCCCAGGGGATGATTTCTCACTTTCCCTCTCATTGTCTCTCTCTGTCTCTCTCCTGTGTGTACACATGTCCTATAGCAAAAAAAAAAAAAAAAAAAAAAAAAAAAAAAAGTAGAGGGGCCAGCAGGTGATGTGATCGCTAAGTCACTGGATTCCATGTGGTTGACTACAGTTCAACTCCTGGATCTGGTGGCTTGAAAATCACTCTGGGCGTGTGTGCATGCCCAAAATCCCAAAAGGAGATTGGAGAGGAGGGTGTTGCTGTGTGGCCATCCCCCCTGAGGGATGATGATTTCTCACTTTCCTCTACCTGTCTCTCTCCTGTGAGCTCATGTGCCCTATGGGGAAAACCTAAATAAATAAATCTGAACGAGACACCGAAAGTGTCTTTAAAAAAGAAAAAGAAAGAAATATACCCCAGAAGTCATGTAATTAAGTATTTCTGACATTCAGAAATTAATGAGAGACATGCTACTTCCATGATAACCTTCTCCCCTTTCATCAGCTAACACCCAGGATAAAACCCAAATAACCAGCTCGATTTTCCAGCATTCCTCTGGTGGGCAGAAGTGTTCTAAAATAAATGTGTTTAGAATTGTGCTATTTTTTTTTTGAAAATAAGTATGACCAAGTCTGAGGGAAAAAAACATTCCTTCCACTTATGTCTTTTTTCCCCTTGAGTTTTAAAGTTTTCTTTTAATGTTTTTTCCCTTTGCTACAAGCTCATGAAGAAACAAAATTACATAGCTGCTTGCCAAAAACCACAAATAGTGACAGCTACGTCATCATTTGTTACTCTTTATAATTAAGATGAGAGTGATAGGAGAAAAATATTTATATTCCTTTAGCAATGTTGTAGGGTCTGTTATTCCTTCTGCTCAGTCCCACCTGCTTATCTGCTTTTCCTGAAGGTGGACATTTTACACGTCTGTGATTTCCAGCTTACCAAGTTCTCTAGAGGGCTCTAACTGCGTCATTCCCTGTTCCTCACCATCCTTTGACATTTCCCACTGCCAGGGAACTCTGGGGCAGGAATCCGTCCACCGCTCACAGATGCAGGATAGGCTACCAGGCTCAGACTTCCCACTTCTGGAAGAGATGGAATCCCTGTTTGTTTATTTATTTATAAGGTTTTTGCCATAGGGTGTGTGTGCTTGCCAGAGAGAGGGAAGGAGAAATCACCCCCTGGGAGATGGCCACTCTACAATCTCTTCACCTTCATTCTCCTCCTGGGATTTTGGCCATGGACACACATGTGCCTGGTGTGATTTTCAAGCGCAGGGTCCAGGACTCAGACTGCGGTCGGCCACGTGAGAGTCCAGCACCTTAAGCCACCTGCTGGCCCTGGAATTCCTTTTTTTTTTTTTTTTTTTTTTTATGGGACTGTGACAATTATGCCAGCTCCTTAACTCTCTAGAAACAGATTTGACATTCCTAGAGAACAAGTCTGAGGAAGGAAAACCCAGCAGCGTTTTCCCTCAGAGGTTAGCTAGCCTTGCAGAAGGCCCCGTGCCGTTCCCTACAAAGCTGCAGACAAAGCAGATTCCAAAGAAATGGAGTCCTCTGACCTTCATTCCCTAAAGTCAAAACCTTGCAGCGGATGTGTTAGTGTTTGGGGTTAGACCACGCGGTGTTTTTTCAGAACGAGTGCCGGCGGTTCTCGTGTTATCACGATGGAAATCACATCATGCGCTTCGTGTTTGGACAGCAGCACCTCCTATTCCTGACTCTGTGACTCTAGAAGCATTTATCACGCGCCGAAGCAAAAGAGTGTTTCTGGGGAATCCCTTCCTTTCCTGTTGCCACAGGTAAGCCTGGCTACGCATTTGGAGATACAGTGTTCTCACAGTTGGTGCACATGAGGAAACCACCGGGAGAATCACGCCAAGCAGCATGGCTTATTGGCTGAGTTGGCAGTAAAGGCTCTCACAAGAGACTTGCTTCAGACAGGGACAGAGTCTTGTATCTGGGTCTGAGTCCCTCGGGGTGGATCAAAGCTGTGGGCTCGCATAAAGTTGAAAGGAACCTTTGACTTGACGTGGAAGGGGTGGGTGTAGTCTGTCATTAGTCTGAGCTCTCGTTCAGTCCGCTGTGTATCATGGCTGGTAAGAGAACAGTGAGGGAGAGGGGCCAGGGAGAGACCTAGGGGAGAAAGAGAAGGAGGCAAGAGATCCAACTCATATTCATTAAGGGCTTTGGATGTTTACAGTATCTGCAAATGAGGTTAGAAATTCAGACACAACCTTACAGTCAGAGGAGGGAAAAGAGACAATATTCATCATACACTTTTAATTTTAAAAACAAACATTAAGAGCCCAGCAGGTGGCATAGTGATTAAGGAGCTGGACTCCTTCACGGCTTGAGGTAGTCACGGTTTGAGTCCCGGACCTGGTGGCTTGAAACTCATGCTGGGTACATGTGTATGCTCCAAATTCTGTGAGGAGAAGGGATTGTGGTGTGGTCAACCCCCAGGGGGTAATTTCTTACTTTCTCTCTCTCTATCTCTGTCTCTCCAGTGAAAGCACATGCCCTATAGCAAAAATCTCTCTAAAAACAACTGAAGCAAACATTAAGGCCTGCTTTCACTGGCACAATGGTAGCATGAAACTCAAATGCCAGAGGTCAGAGAAGATTGGGTTTGGTTCCCAGGTTGACCTGTACATGGCAAGCACACTCATACCCGTGATCCTGGCTGGCGGGGAAAGGCTGGATGGAGGAAGGATTATGGCATATCCCATTAAGGGTGTTTCTCTCTTTCTCTTTATCATAAAATAAACAGATAAATAAACTTAAAAAACAAACCAAAAAACCCTGAAACAAACTTTAAAATATACTCCAATTGGGCCAGTCCATGGTGTGGTGGCTAAGGGAGCTAGATCCCACACAGCTGACCCTACAGTTCAAGTCCTGGACCCAGCAGTTTGAGAAACACACTGGTACATGAGTGCCCAAATCCTGAAAGGAGGGGAAAATGGAGGAGAAGGGATTGCAGCATGACTCCCATGGGGGAGTGCTTGCTCACTTTCCCTGTCTCTCTCTCTCTAACAAGCACACAGCCCTCTGGCAAAATAAAATATACATTGTAATTTTAAAGTGCTGTTTAGCCATGTGTACCTTTATTTTTTAGAAACACTAGGAGCTGGGTCAGCAGGTGGTATGGTGGTTAAGGTGCTGGATTTCCACATGGCCGATCATAGTTCCTGTCCCGGACCTGGTGGCTAACTTTCTCACTTTCTCTCTCTCTCTCTTTCTCTCTCTAGTGAGCACACATGCCCTATAGCAAATCAAATACTAATACTAATAATAAATAATTCTTTTTAAAATATTAAAAATATATATACTGGGAGCCTCAGAAGTGGAATTGACCAGTCTTCCCTCTGCTTTCCTGTTTGCAGAGATGGCTTTAACAAGTATGAACTGAGTAAGCATTGTAGTATTCACGGATTCTGAATAACAAATGCTTATGGAGAGTTTACCAACAGGCACAGTTCTACACCCTTTTGCTGGCAGCTAAACATCCCCCGTTCACCCCAAGAGTGTGCTGCTCCAGAGGGACCACGGCTAACTTCTCCTCCGTGCGTCTGGGTTGCTGGAACTACAGTGGGACTACATGAATGTCAGCAGCTCCAGTTCACGGCTTGGGTTCCTCCCCACACCATCTGCTGCCCATGCGGATCCACTCATCTGTGGAGCCCCGTGGACCTTGGTGGGTGGGAAGGGAGGGATTGAAATGTTTATGGTGTATCTGAAAGAGAGTGGATGAAAAGAGAAATGGTGCAAGTTTTCCTTCTCCTTCTGTTTGAGGGGAAATAAATTTCATGATAATTTGTGGTTAATGTTTCACCACAGAGTCCAGCTGTTGCTGCTCAAGATCTTTGAGATACGAGATGACCACGACACGCATTTCTTTTCTTGCTGGGCAGTTCACATAGTCTTCAGTTGCTGAAGCTGCACCATGTAGAAATGCATTTAGCATAATGGAATCAGAATATTGGTATAGCCAGGTACAGAGCTTCAGTACTTAGAAGAGAATTGAGGTTCTTTTAGTGAGAGTGTAAAGCCCGGACACGAAAAATCACCCATGAAGGAAGACAAAGAAACTGTTATCTGTACAGTGATAAGAATGCTAGTCCCTTTTCAGTTCAACCCAACAAGTATTTATTTATTTATGTATTTTTAAGAATTATTTTAACTTTAATTTCTTATTTTTATGTGTTTTTCTTTTTTCTTTATTTTTTATTAGTTTTTAAATTATTATTAATACATTAAATCACTGTACATCATTTAGATTGTGAAGAGACTTTACCCAGCATGATATACACCTCAGTCCAGTCCAGTTGAGACTATTATACACATCCTCATTAACAGATAAAAAACCTTATCTGTCTCCCACAAGTGTCTTATCTCTCAATTTCCCCCCCAAATTTCCTTTCCTATGCTCTCCGTCTCCCACACTCTCTTTCCACTTTGTCTCTAGTGTCCATTACATTTTTTAATGCTTTTTTGTTCTCCAGTCTTTCAGTCTCTACCATAGAGTGCAGACAGTTGTCGGTATACATTAAGTGGAGGCAGGCAATGTCTCTCTTTCATAGCCTGACTTGCTTCACTCAGCAATAAATCTTCCATATTCATCTACTTTCTATCAAATTCCAGGGCCTTGTTGTTTTTTATGGCTGAATAGTATTCCATGGAGTAGATATGCCATGATTTTTCAATCCATTCATCTGTTTGTGGATATTTGGGTTGGTTCCATGTCTTAGCAATCGTGAATAATGCTGCAATGAAAATAGTTGTGCAAGCGCTTTTCCAACTGAGTGCTCTTCTGTCCTTCGGGTAAATACCCAGCAATGGGTAGTTCTATTTGAAGGTCTTTGAGGAACCTCCATATTGTTCTTCACAGTGGCTGGACCAATTTACATTCCCACCAACAGTGTAAGAGTGTCCCCCTTTCACCACATCCTCTCCAGCACTTATCATTTTTTTTTTTTTAATCTTTGCCATTCTGACTGGGGTTAGGTGGTATCTCATTGTGGTTTATTTTTTTTTTGGAGAGGTTTTTGCTATAGGGCGTGTGTGCTCGCCAGACAGACAGAGAGAGACAGAGAGACAGAAAGGGAAAAATAACCCCTTTTTGGGGGTGATAGCCACGCTGCAATCCCTTCTCCTCCATTCTCCTCTTGGGATCTTGGGCACACACGCACACGCGCCTGGCGTGAGTTTAAGCCACCGGGTCTGGGACTCAAACCGCGATCAACTACATGGGAGTCCAGCGACATAGCCATTACACTAACTGCTGGTCCCTCATTGTGGTTTTGATATGCATCTCCCTTACAATGAGGGATGTTGAGCAATTTTTCATATACTTTTTGGTTGTTCATATGTCTTCCTTAGAGAGTTGTTTATTCAACTCATTTTCCCATCTTTTAATTGGGTTAGTCATTTTCTTCCGGGTAAGCTGCTTGAGTTCCCTGTGTATTCTGGTTATCAGTCCCTTATCTGAGGCATAGTTAACAAAAATTCACTCCCATTCCAAGGGTTGTCAATTCACACTAATTACGGTGTCCTTTGCTGTGCAGAAACTCCTTAATTTGATGTTATCCCACCTGTCTATTTTGGGGATTATTGCCTGTGCTTTGAGGGTCTTGCTTAAGAAGTCTTTGCCTACCCCAATGTCTCCCAGAGTTTTCTCAGTTTTTTCCACCAGTAGTTTTATAGTTTGCAGTCTTAGGTTTAAATCTTTGATCCACTTTGATTTGATTTTTGTTAATGGTGACAGGGGTTCATAATTTGTGTAGGACCATAAAAGATCCCATTTTACTAAAGCCATCCTGTGCAAAAAGACTGGATTAGGTGGCATCTCACTTCTTGACCTTTGTAATATATTGTAATAATATATTACAAAGCTGTGATAATCAAAACAGCATGGTGTTGGCATAAAAACAGGTATGAAGACCAATGGAACAGAGTAGAGACTCCAGAAATAAACCTCAAAACATATAGCCAATTCATCTTTGACAAAGGGTACCAATCAATCCAGTGGGAAAAAAAGGAAACCTCTTTAGCAAATGGTGCTGGAAGAACTGGGTATCTACCTGCAGAAAGATGAATCTGAACCCCAACAAGTATTTATTAAAGCTTACTCCATGCAAGCACTGTGGGAAGTCCTAGAGGAGAAAGAATTTGCTTATTTCCCTCAGAGACCTTAGTGGTAGTTGGATGTCATCTGATTTCACTCTTGGAATCAGATAGGCCAATGTGTAGAAGTCTTGGCAGAGAACCTGTCCCATGCAGACCTGAGTGATGGTAGCTCCTTTTCCTGCTATAGCAGCTTTGCTCTCCCGAAACTAGCCTCTTGCTCCTGAGCCCAAGTCCCTGGCTACGTCCTTGCACTATGTTGCCAGAGCTGGCAGAAATCAGGCATCTTGGGACCAGTAGATGGTGTAATGTTTACATCACTGGACTCCACGTAGTCAACTACAGTTCGAGTCCCAGACCCAGTGGCTTAAAACTCTCACTGGGTGCATGGGCGTGCATGCTCAAGATCCTGAGAGGAGAATGGAGGAGAAGAGATTGCAGCGTGGCCATCCCCCTGAGGGGTGATTTCTTGCTTTTTGTTTTTCTGTATCTCTCTGTCTCTCCAGCAAGCACATGTGCCCTATAGCAAAAATCTCTCAAAAAGAAAAGAAAGAAAGAAAGAAAGAAAGCAATCAGGCATCTTTTGGGCTCTCTGCTCAAGTACTCCTGCTCTCCAGGATGCCCATACATGGTCAAAGCTGAACCTTCGGAGGCTGTCTGCATTTCTAGAACTCATCCCTATTCTGGTCTGTTCTGATGCCAATTACATACAGGCTGTGTCAATTTTACTATTAAAATAGCCCTCAATGATCCAATCTCCAAGCAAATCAGTCATCTTAAACCTAACCTTTAGTCATGTCACACCTGCTCAGAAACTACCAATGACTCTCCATGACTTCTCAATGAAGGCAAAATTACAGCCTGAGGATCTTGGTTTGACACACTCTAGCCCAGCCTACCTCTTTAGTTTCATCCTTCTCACCTGCTTGCAACATACTGGCCTTAGTGGCTTCAGCCTCAGTGGA
Organism: Tupaia tana; assembly: GCA_026018925.1. Lineage (NCBI taxonomy): Eukaryota > Metazoa > Chordata > Mammalia > Scandentia > Tupaiidae > Tupaia > Tupaia tana. The sequence goes on along the minus strand of JAKSZU010000001.1, from coordinate 220,589,182 downwards.
CTAATTGCATTTCTTAAGTAAGTTATGACCTTTCTTTCCTGAGTCCTTTGCTCTTGTTGGATAGGAAAATAGAAGGAATAGAGGAAATTGGCTAAAGTGAACAGTGAAAACAAAGATACAAACATGAAAATGAATGCATAGAGACTAGAGAGGAAATATGTTTGATTACTGGATATTAGGCTCTTAAAATCCCAGAATCACAGCTTTTATAGATATAGGAAACTAAATGGACCATCTGGTCTACCTGTGGTCTTCAAATTCATGGAGTGTTTTTATTTATAAATTAGATTGCTAAAGCTCAGAGAGATGAAATGTCATAAACGAAGTAAAGAGAGAAATGTTTAGAAAGGCCAGTTGGTATCATCCTGTAGAAGGCCTTTAATGCCAGGTTAAACAACTCGTACTAAATTTAGTGGGTCATGGGGACAATGGAAAACCTGTACTGGAGTACTAACATAATCAAAGCCATGCTTTGAGGCAATTTTTCCAGCTGTGGGATAAGACCAATTATTATGCTGCAGTCAATTTAATGGATCAGGAATATAAAAATGTCAGAGCCAGCCCTGCAGCCTAGTGGTTAAGGGAGCTGGATCCCACATGGGCAACTGTAGTTCAAATATTGGCCCAAAAAGCTTGAAAAACAGACCAGGCACACATGTGCATGTGTATGTGTGCACATGTCCAAAGATAGAGAAATGAAGAAGAGATTGTGGTATGACTATGTCCCATTGGGGAAGGCTTTCTCCCTCTCCTTCTGTCTCTCTCTCTCCAGTGAGTACATGCTCTGATAATTTAAAAGTAAATAAATAATTACATCAAACTGCAATATTGCTTTGTGTGTGTGTGTGTGTGTGTGTGTGTGTGTGTGTATGTGTGTGTACTGGGCCATAGAGAAAAACATATTTCTTTTTTTAAAAATTATTGATTTATTTAATTCCATTTGTTATTATTATTTTTTAATTTGACCAGAGACAGAGAGAGAAAGGGAAGGCGAGAAAGCAAGCCACCAGGTTTAGGACCCAAACTGCAGTTGACCATGAGGGAATCCAGCACCTTTAACCACCACACCTGCTGGCCCTCCCAAAAATATATATATTTTTTTTTCTTATTTTTTGGAGAGGTTTTTGCTATAGGGTGTGTGCGCTCGCCAGAAAGACAGAGAGAGACATAGAGATAGAAAGCGAGAAATCACCCCCCCAGGGGGGATGGCCATGCCGGAATCCCTTCTCCTCCATTCTCCTCTCGGGATCTTGGGGATGCACGCATGCACATGCACCCGGCTTGAGTTTAAGCCACCGGGCCCGGGACTCGAACTGCGGTCGACTACACGTGAGTCCAATGACTTAGCCATTATGCTAACTGCTGGTCTCTATTTCTTATTGTGGGTCATGATCAAAAAAGTTTGAAAGCTCTAGCTTTAGGAAGCTTAATTGGAATTAAGGTGAATGAGTATACAGTAGAAGAGCCTGAAATGTAAAAATAAATAAATGAAAGAAAATAAATAAATAAATAAATAAAATAAATAAATAAAAAGAAGAGCCTGGAGACTAGATGTCTAGTTAGGAAACTCTTGTCATAGCCCCAGTAAGAAACGTCTGAATGCGAAGAAGCCATCAGGTGGGCATGAGGTATGCTGTGATGGTAAGAGTCTCAGAATGTGGGGCTTAGATGTGGGGCTCAAGAAGAGGGAAGAATCAGGTAGGGGTGACTAAAAGTCATACTCAGATGTCTGGGAAAATGTTGGCGAACACAGCCAAGGGAAGAAGTTTGGAGAAGTGGCTAGTGTGAAAACCAGCACAAAAGACTGATGGAAAGACACAACCACCATCAAGTACTAGATCAGGTGGATCCAAGCAGGAAACAGAACCTACTAGATGGTCCCAGTGATGAGGCCTGCCATTCGGTTTGCCATTCTCATGATTTCTACTGTTAATACTATTGGATTGTCAGAAAAGCCATGATGCATGTTTGCATAGAAAAACAAACAAAAAAATACAACATGACTTTTCTAACAACCCACTATTTCCACCCTCACCCTCACCCTTACTCTGTGCCAAGGCTTCACATGCATTATCTCATTTAATCAATTTTACCTCAGGAGTTGGTCCTATCATTAGTCCAACTTCACAAATAAAGAAACAGAAATGCAGGGACATCTAATCACCCATGGTCTAGTGATTACAGAGAGCCAGATTCCACATGGTTAACAATGCAAATCCTGACCCCAGTGGCTTGCAAAACACAGTTCATGCACATGTGTGCCCCAGATCCCAACAGGATGAAGAAATGGAAAAAAGAAAGTGGTGCGACCATGCCCCATTGAGGGGTGAGATTCTTTCTCCTTCTCCCTTTCTCTCTGGGTATTTTTCTGACTCCCTCTGGGGAGTGTGCATGCCTTCTGTCAATTGAAAATAAAATTAAGTAAAATAAAAACTTAGCCATGTTCATACAGTTAGGAAGTAACAAAGTTGGAAAATAAAGCCAAGCAGACTGACTTCCTGATCAGTCTTCATCCCCGCAATGCACTGCTACTGCTGAGAAATAGAGTATGACACAGGTAGCACATGACAGGCAATTAACCACAGCAAAACTTGGAGGAAGTCTTGTCATGTCACACTTTGATGCTTCTTGCGGTCTTCTTCCCTAATTCCTTCTTAGATGCTCTCTCTCGTGGGCCTTCCTGGTCTAGGTTTTATGTGGGAATCATCCTCCCACCCCTCTCCACCTACGGGGCTGGCTGCCAGAGTCACGTGCTCTAATTTCAGCTGGGGTAGAGTTGGGCTGGCCCTAGACGTCCACCACGTGCTGTGCAGCATCTTTCAGAACTTCCTACTCAGATGCTACTGCGGTCTCTGTGCCCTTCTCTTCTGTAGTTGTTTTAACGAAATCCAGTTTGGGAGCCCAGTGGTTCCTCTCCAGTATCCGGCCTGGCTCTGATGCAGAGTTGCCCCTCTTCTCTCTCCCACTTCCCAGCTAGGAAGTCCTGCATCTCTTAGTCCAGTTCACACCCCTGTTCAGTGGGCCTCTGGTGTGCATTATTACCTAACCAAGTGTTAAGGTAGATTCTATGCTAAGTCCAACTTCAGATAGTCCAGGCAACTTTCTGAACTTCATTTTTCCAGCCATGGAGCAATCCGGTCAATATCCCAGGACCTGTGTGCTTCTACCTGTACCTCCAACCACCCGGGCTGCCCCACCGGCCTCTAACCAGCCCCGGGAGCTCTCACTGGGCTCCCCTCACTTTGGGGAAGGGCCCAATGGAGGACAAGGACTAGGCTTCCTTCCCCCTCACCTCCACAGCTCCACCCTTTCCCCAGGGTGCTTTCTAATGACTCACACTCTCATGCCCACGTCTTCCTCCGCATTATTTCAGGAAATGACTTTTGAGAATGGTCTGGATTTTTTTTTTTTAATGATAGAAAAATACTTTTCATCTACAGGATACAAGAACAACAATCCCAATGTTGTTGACAACACAAATACATACTCACACATACACTTGCACACATACTCCAGAGAGGTTTTTTTCAAACCAGGCTTACAAGGAAGAGGTCAGATAGGGCTCTCCTGCTGAAAGTGGTGGAATGTGAACTATTTTGCCCCCAATTGCACCTACAAATAAAATGCTTCAAACCTAAGAGAAAAAGAACATGGCCAGTAGAAAAAAATGTAAACCTGAGATAAAGCATACATTAAGATCTAATCTGGGCCAGCAGGTGATATGGAGGTTGAGGCTCTAGATCTCACATGGTCAACTGCATAGTTTGAGTCCTGGACACGGTAGCTTGAAAATCACATAGGATACATGTGTGTGGGTGCCCAAAATTCCAACAAGAGAATGGAGGAAAGGGATTGTGGCATAGCAGGTCATGGCCATCCTCTCTGGGATGATTTCTCACTCTCATCCCACCCTAGTCTTTCTCTGGTGAGAGCTTGTACCCTATAACAAAACAAAAAAAGAAAAAAAAAGGAAGATCTAATCCAATTACTTTAAGATCTCTACAGTCTAAATTATGTCCTAGGATATGGTTTGCAAACTTTTTAGTAGCATGATTTTTTCAGATAAATCATTTTTTCTTTTCTTTTTTTATTAATTATTTTTTAAATTTTTATATACATTCAATCACATTGTTTAGCTTACAAAGTGAACATTTCAATATGTGAACATTTCTCCCAGTCCAGTTGATCAAAATATCTTCTACAGATAACACCACACCTCCCCATCCCATCAATGCTCTGCCTCCATATCCCTCCTCCAAATGTCCTTCCCTAGGCTCCACTCCTCCACACACATCACATCTGACATTCACACCCTTCTCTTGTGTTTGTATATCCTTTAGTCAATCAGTTTCAGTCATAGAGTGCAAGCCAGGCTATGAAGGAGAGACATTGTATGTCCCCACTTAATATATACCAAGTATCAGATAAATCTTATATGAACTCTAATTTAAAAAAAAAATAATTTATGACTATACATTTTAAGTTAAGATAATTTAGCATTTATTTCTTACAAAATCAGTCTGAGGAAAAAAAAAATGACTGTTTTAATGAACACCAAAATTTGAGTATAGATGTATCTATTGCAATTTTATATAAAGGTCAGCATTTAGTTTACTTTTGTACGTTGTTTTAGTTGTGAAGGATAAGCAAATATCTAAAACAGCTTGTCTTGTCTCCTATCCATTCTTTAAATTGATCCAGGTTTGAAAAAGGAATGACAGAACTCTTTGTTTTTTAATTTGCCAGAGGGTATGTGTGCTTGCCAGAGAGAGACAGAGAGAGAGGGTAAGTGAGAATACATTCCCCATGGAGGAAGGTCGTGTGGCAACTCCTTCATTTCTCCTTTCGGGATTTTGGGTGTGCACACACTCCTGGTCCAATGTGTTTGCTTTCAATTTTTAGTTTAAAAAATAATTTAAATATATTTGAAAATGAAATCCAACTGGGCCAGCAGGTGGCATGGAGGTTAAGGCAGCAGGATCCCACATGACCAACTCTGAAGTTCACACTGGGTGAGTGTGTGTGTATGCCCTGACTCCCTAGAAGTGAATGGAGGAGCCAGGATTGTGGTGTGGCCATCCCCCTTGTTGGGTGATTTCTCTCTCTCTCTCTCTCTCTCTGTCTTTCTCTGGTGAGTACATGTATCCTATGGCAAAGCCTAAAATAAAAAAGGGAAGGAAATCCAATTATATTTAAAATATATGATTCAAATATATTTAAAAGATGAAATTCAAAACACCAGTAAACTCACAATCACTCTGGGCAATCAAAAAATCACATAGGGGCTGGGAACAGCAGTTAGCGTAATGGCTATGTCACTGGACTCCCAGGTGGTCGACTGCAGTTTGAGTCCCGGACCTGATGGCTTAAAACTCACGCCGGGCGCGTGTGCGTGCATGCCCAAGATCCCGAGAGGAGAATGGAGGAGAAGGGATTATGGCATGGCCAACCCCCCTGGGGGGTGATTTCTCGCTTTCTGTCTCTCTCTGTCTGTCTGGTGAGTGCACACGCCCTATAGCAAAAAAAAAAAAAAAAAAAAAAAAAAAAAATCACATAGAGGCCAGCATGTGGCATGGTGCTTAAGGTGTTGTACTCCCACATGACTGACCATAGAGGCCTGGTTTCTTACTTTCTCTCTCTCTCTGTCTCTCTCTCTCGTAAGTGCATGTGCTCTATATCAAATTAATAATAATAATAAAGGAGATAAATAACTTTAAACATTTTTTAAATCATATAAAATTTAAGAAGGGCTGGCTGGGTGTTCAGAGATGACCAAATGACCTGAATGTCAAACTTTTGGAGAAGGTGAACATAGCACATGTGGTTCCATGAATGCACGTAGGCTTGAGTATGTACCAGCCTGGCTTCAAATCCTAACTCTGCCTGTTACCTAAGGTCCTGCTGCTAGTACCTTACCAAATTCACAGGCCTATGACCTCATTTGTAAAATGGATGCAATACCATCTGCCTGGGGGATTGCTGGGGGGTTAAGTGTGAACATGGCTGAAGTGTCTAGCACAGTTAGCGGACCCCCAGCGAATGTTAGTTTATTTCTTCTCTGTACTCCATAGTGCCATAACACATACCCTATTTAGAGAGGATCTGCCAGCTTCACACCTTCCTGCCACCACCTGGGGTTAGTTTTAGTTTTGGTTTTTGGTTTCTAATGCTAGGTGGCATGTGTGTGTACACACACACAAGAGACACAAAGAAAATACTCTTCAACAGGGGCCTGGTCAGGCTGTATTCCTTTGTGTTCCATCCCATCAGGATCTTGGGCACCTGAGCACACTGACATGTTTTTCAAGACTCTAGGGTGAAAAAAAAAAAAAAAAAAGACTCTAGGGCGGGACCAGCAGTTAGCATAATGGCTATGTCACTGAACTCCTATGTAGTCGACTGCAGTTCGAGTCCCAGACCCATTGGCTTAAACTCACTCCGGGCACGTGTGCGTGCATGCCCAAGATCCCGAGAGGAGAATGGAGGAGAAGGGATTGTGGCATGGCCATCCCCCCTGGGGGGTGATTTCTCGCTTTCTGTCTCTCTGTCTCTCTCTTTCTGGTGAGTGCACACACCCTATAGCAAAAACCTCTCAAAAAAAAAAAAAAAAAAAAGATTCTAGGGATAGGGCTAAGACTCAAACTTTGACTAACCACGTAGGATCCAGCCTTCTTTGTACAGCACGTAACTAATGTGCTACAGGGCCGGCCCAGCCTGTTTTTTTTTTTTTTTTTTTTTTTTTTAAGTTTTGGAGTATCTTCATGCATACATGCAAGTGTGTGTGTGTGTGTGTGTGTGTGTGTGTTAACAGTACTGGAGATGGTCATTTTTGTCCCCCGTGGGTAAAAAGCATTTTTCTATTGTTAAATAGAAATGTCTTTGGAGTTTTTTTTTTAGAATAATTCATTTTAATTCTATTTATTATTATTATTTAATTTGACTAGAGAGAGAGGGAGGAAGAGAGAGAGGGAAAGTGAGAAAGCAAGCTGCCAGGTCCAGGACTCAAATCACAGTCGGTCATGTTGGAGTCCAGCACCTTAACCACCATGCCATCTGTCGGCCCTCTGGACTTGCTTTTCCAGAGGCAAAGATGAATCTGCATCTCGCGCCATCCGCAACCACACCTGGAGTTCCCTGCTATGGATGACACATGCAGAATTGCACACAGGTTCTGGACAGAAACACTCAGCACAAGTAGAGGTACTGGCCATCTTTGCTCCCTAGAGAAAATGACCTGACTGTGAGTGGAGCAGCCCAGACAAGCCAGGCCCTAGTTCCACAATTATAGGAGCAGGACATAAAGTTGTCAAAGGAACTGGGACCAGCAGTTAGCATAATGGCTATGTTGCTGAACTCCTATGTAGTCGACGGTGGTTTGAGTCCTGGACCCGGTGGCTTAAATTCACACTGGGCACGTGTGCGTGCGTGCCCAAGACCCCAAGAGGAGAATGGAGGAGAAGGGGTTGTAGTGTGGCCATCCCCCCTGGGGGGTGATTTCTTGCTTTCTGTTCTCTCTTTCTCTGTCTTTCTGGCCAGCGCACGTGCCCTATAGCAAAAACCTCTCCAAAAAAAAAAAAAAAAAAGTTGTCAAAGGAAGAGGAATTTATCTTGTTATCTTCCTGGGTTTCATCCTCCGTTTCTCTTTTCTCTCTCCCAGCCCAGCCCAGGAGGGAGGAGAAAAATAACCAAAGGCAAGGAAGTAGAAGGTGTCTATTTTCCCTACTTTGATCGTCTGAGTGAAAACAGTGTCTCATTGCTAATTAAATGCCAGGTTCATGGTACCCTGGTGGGGAGGTGGAGTCTGCTCTGGAGTCAGGCATGGCCATGGCCCCAGGGTGTTAGTCACAGCATTCTGCTTTGTAGGCTTCTCTATTTCCTCTGTCAGAGGCGTTTACTCACAGGGACCAGCACTTAGTTTGGTCCCAGAGCCAGGTGTTCCCTTTCACGTCACTGAAAGAAATGGTTTCAAGCTGCAAGAAAAAAGAAGTTAGGTCTACTGAGGCTTCTCTGTGTTAACCTTCAGCTTCCAGAGAACTTTCCTCTCAGGTTTGATCTTGAGATCCCTTATAATTGGATTTTTGCTTTCCAGTTTCAAACGTCTGAACCAATTATATCCTGAAACAGATCTCGGTTCCAAAGAAGTCCTCTCTGCTGGGAACACAGGGCTATGGGGGGCTACCTTCCACTTGGATAAATTCTGGCTGACCAATTTACTGTCCCTGGCCTTTAGCCTTTCTCATAAACAAGGTGGCATGCCCCCTCTGCTGGAACCTTCAGAAGGGTTAAACCAGGGCTGGCCTGACCCTACATAGTGCTGACCACCCTGTGCTTTGGAGCTGTGGCTGTGCTCACCTGCTATTTCACTCTCACTGAGCTAGAGAATGCCTTTGCGAACTGATCTTGAAAGGTTTTACAAAATCCAGAGTAGATTTTCTCTGTCTGTACTCTGTTCACTTGTTATGTTGCAAGAATGTGACCCAACAGCCACCACACCCAGATGACTCAGCCCAGCTTGAACATGTCTGTGTGTTCCAGGCCATCCTGGGGCAGGGCCTCCCTCCTCAGTAACGTGAGCCAGGTGCTCCCAGGCTTCGGCTCTGCCCTGCGGGAGCGGATGGGAGATAAACACGCTCTCCACAGGTGACCAGAGAGAAAGGGAAGGTGAGTCTGTCCCACCCGGCAGCTCAATTTCACTTCGACCTTCCCAGGAATAGTATTGGAGGTGTAAGTCAGAGGTTAGGAAGAGCTTATCTAGTGGGATCGGTTTTGGAGGAAGCTGGCAGACCCACTTCCTCTTACTTTGAAAACAACCATAGTTGATATCCACGTAGGTATTGTGTGAGAAAGCTAATCCGTCTTTGATGTTTAGGACATTCAAGTTGTCCAAAAAAAACAAAACAAACAAACAAAAAAAACTGCCCCCAAAATAAAAATGGACTGTTATCCTTCTGGAGGCAAAATGGAGGAAATCATCTAAGTAGCGATTCAGAGATTCTCAGAGACCCGGCAGAATAAGAGATCACCCTGCTCTAGAGCCATGGCAAAAGGTCAAATATCAGATAAACGATCGTGGAAGAAATATTAATGAATTGTCTGCAAACAAACGCCTCTCTGAAACGGAATTGGGAATTGGCTAAGGAAAGTGCGTGCCTCAAGTACTACTCTTACTAAATATTAGGTTGTCGAAAAAATCATGGCATGTTGTTTCTATGTTTTTCTTTTTCTTTTATTTTTTGCTATGGGGCTCATGCGCTCTCCAGAGAAACAGGAAGAGACAGAAAGAAAGAACGTGAGAAATCACCCCCCGGGGGGATGATCACACCTCAATTCCTTCTCCTCCAAGCTCCTCTCGGGATTTTGGGCACACGGGCATGCATGCACGCACGCATGCACATGCACCCGGTGTGAGTTTTAAGCTGCCGGGTTGGGACTCGAACCAAGATCAACTATGTGGGAGTCCAGCGATGTAATCATTACGCCATCTGCTAGTTTCATTTCTATGTTTTTCTATGCAAAAACGTGTCATGACTTTTCTGGCAACCTAATAAGAAGGCCTTAACTGATTCTTGCTTGTGCTTTGGTAAAAATGTACAGATTTTTAAATTCAGGCCTCCCTGAAAAAAATGCATACACATTCTACTTATTGATGGGCTGGAACAAAAGCAGACTTAAAGAATAATTGCTGTTATAAAAAGAGATGAAATCTGAGCACAATTCACACATTCACCAGCGATTCTTGTTTGCTGCATGCTGTTTGTGCATCGTCTGAGGCAAAACAGCTATAAGGCCTCTCTGCTCTAAGGACACAGCGGGCTTGGCAGGCCCTGCCAGGAACTGCACCAGTTCATGATCCAGTGATGAATTTGCATACTATGTATTCTATGAACAAAGACAACCTATCTCACTGGGTAGCCACCCACCTGCTTCTGCAGGCCCTGAAATGATCATACTCTGGGCTTGCTCTGGCCTCAACAGGAAGCACAGGCCTGCTGCTGGCTAGTACCCAAGTGTTGCCTGGACGACCACACCCACAGGTTTGTTTGTTTTGCTTTGGAAAGGATTTTCAATTTGATATTTAATTTCAGTCTTACAGAAAAATTGCCAAGAACAGTACAAGGAACTATAATTCCTAACTCTGGAGTCACTACTTGTTTGCATTCTTGCCTTATTTGCACGCTCATTCTGTGTATTTCTCCCCTGGTCCATTTAAAAAGAAAGTTGGGACCAGCAGATGACATAATGGTTACATCACTGGACTCCCACATGGCCAACTGAGGTTCAAGTCCCAGACACAGAAACTTAAAACTCAGGCCAGACATGTGTGTATGTGTGCCCAAAATCCCAAGAGGAGAGTGGAGGAGAAGGAATTATGGCATGTTCATCCCCCCTGGGGGTGATTTCTTGCTTTCTGTGTCTTTCTGGCAAGTGCACACGCCCTATAGCAAAAATCTCTCTAAAAAAAAAAGAAAGTTGAAGATACCGTACTTCAACCCAATTTAGGCATCAAACTAAATAATGTTTGAAATGGATTATACTCCATTTAATAAAATTAGAATCTATAACTATATAAATAAATGAATACATAAATGGAGATGAAAAGAAATCTCTTTATTACAGTGAAATGCCAACTAATAAGTATAGTAGAAATGATGGAGGTAGAAAGTCATCAATACATACTAAAGCTGGTGGGTACAAAGTTTATAAGAAATAAGGACCAGGGACCAGCAGTTAGCGTAATGGCTATGTCGCTGGACTCCCACATAGTCGACCGTGGTTCGAGTTCCGGACCCAGTGGCTTAAACTCACGCCGGGCGCGTGTGCGTGCGTGCCCAAGATCCCGAGAGGAGAACGGAGGAGAAGGGATTGCAGCATGGCCATCCCCCCCTGGGGGGGTGATTTCTCGCTTTCTGTCTCTCTGTCTGGCAAGCACACGTGCCCTATAGCAAAAACCTCTCCAAAAAAAAAAGAAAAGAAAAAAAGAAAAAAAAAAAAAAAGAAATAAGGACCAGCAATTAGCGTAATGACTATGTCACTGAACTCCCATGTAGCCGATCGCGGTTTGAGTCCTGGACCCGGTGGCTTAAACTCACGCTGGCGTGTGTGCATGCGTGCCCAAGATCCGGGGGGAAAATGGAGAAGGGATTGCGGCATGGCCATTCCCCCTGGGGGATGATTTCTCACTTTCTATCTTTTTGTCTCTCTCTTTCTGGCGAGCGCACGTGCCCTATAGCAAAAACCTCTCCAAAAAAAAAAACAAAATAAAGTTTATAAGAAATGGGTTAAATACAGAATTGTAAAGTATGCCCCCACAAATTATTCACTGATTACAAAGAAAAAATAATAATTTCCTAGTGGCAGACACTTTCTAAATCCAGTCTTCAAATCTGGTATAAGCCACACACATTACTGGTATTAGCCACACACATTTTCCAAGGACAAGAAAAAACATTATATAACCATGGTACAGTTAATACAATCAGCATTAAGACAATAACAATACCACTATCTATTTCATCAATTGCACCAACAGTGTCTTTTTTTTGCTATAGGGTGTGTGTGCTCACCAGAAAGACAGAGAGAGACAGAGAGACATAAAGCGAGAAATCACCCCCCAGGGGGATGGCCATGCCACAATTCCTTCTCCTCCATTCTTCTCTCAGGATCTTGGGCACATGTACACGCACCCAGCATGAGTTTAAGCCACCGGGTCCGGGCCTCGAACCCCGGTCGACTACATGGGAGTCCAGCAACATAGCCATTATGCCAACCGCTGGTCCCAGCACCAACAATGTCTTTACATTGTTTTTCCTGAATCCAGGATCAAATCCAAGATCACCTACAGCATTTAGTTGACAGTCTATTTATTTTTCTTTATTCTGGAACAGTCCTCTGCTTTTCTTTGTGTTTCTTGACCTTAATATTTTTAAAGAATTAAGGCCAGTTATTTGTAGAATGTATTTCATTTGGATTTGCCTCATATTTCCTCATGATTAAATTCAGGTTCTGCATTTGGGGCAGGAATGTCACAGAATTGACGGTGTGATCTCTGAACATCTTAGAGGCATACAATTTGGATACTGGTTTATACCAGTAATGTTAGAGCTGAAGTCTGGATTAAGATAGTGTCTGTCAAGGGAACCAGCAGTTAGCGTAATGGCTATGTCGCTGGACTCCCACGTAGTCGACCGCGGTTCGCGTCCTGGACCCGGTGGCCTAAAACTCACGCCGGGCGCGTGTGCGCGCGTGCCCAAGATCCCGAGAGGAGAATGGAGGAGAAGGGATTGCGGCGTGACCATCCCCCCTGGGGGGTGATTTCTCGCTTTCTGTCTCTATGTCTCTCTCTCTCTCTGTCTGGTGAGCGCACACGCCCTATAGCAAAAAACCTCTCCAAAAAAAAAAAAAAAAAAAAGATAGTGTCTGTCAATAGGACATTATTATTGTTTTCTTTGTAATTGATAAATAATTTGTGGGAGCATACTTTACAACTCTGTATTTATCCCATTTCTTATAAACTTTGTATGTATCGATGACTTTCTACCTCCATTATTCTTTCTATACTTATTAGTTGGCATTTCACTGTAATAGATTTTCTTTCATCTCCATTTATGTATTCATTTATTTATATAGTTATAGATTCTAATTTTATGCAGTGGAGTATAATCCATTTCAAACACCATTTAGTTTGATGCCTAAATTGTCCCGGATCTGTTCAGTGAGAACCTCTTCAAATTAGTTTCTGAGCTCTTTCAACATATTCTATAACGTTTTTTTTTCCCCAAGAGTAATTTTTGCTATGGGGCATGTGTGCTCACCGGAGATACACAGAGAGAGAAAGTGAGAAATCAACCCCCCTCCCCCAGGTGGGATGGCCATGCCACAATCCCTTCTCCTCCATTCTCCTTTCCAGATTTTGGGCACACATGCACACAGGCCTGGCATGTTTCAAGCCACTGGGTCTGGGACTCAAATCACGGTCAGCCATGCGGGAGTCCAGTGCTTTAATCACTACACCACCTGTTGGCCTTTTACCCTATTAACCTTTGAGTACTTCATTACTCTTGGGCACAAAATGTTCTAGGCTCAGCCTCTACTTTCTTTGCCCTGGATCTGGTATAAGCCATTTCTCGAAGATCCCTGGCTCCTTGAGTGGGAAATGGTAGTTAGAAACCAACCTCTGGGTGTGTCTTTGCCTCCAGGCTCTCAGCACACCCAGATAACATTATGAGAGAGAGAAAGAGAGATTCACAGATGTCCTAGAAAACACAAATTCAAGCTGGTAACTCCAATTCAATGCAACAAACGCCCTTTCCATATTTGCAACTTCTTATCCAAATCTGACTCTCTTTTGCCTCAAACTTAAGAACAGAACACAGAAATATAGTTTCACAATTGCTAGTCATTACCACTGTTAAAGGTAAACGTAACTGAGGCTGGCCTGGTGGCACAGCAAAGCCCTGTGCATATGGAGCTGGGTTCCACAGGCCAACTGTGGTTGGAATTCCAGCCCCGATGTCTTGAAAACATGCTGACCCATGTGCACGTGTGCCCCAAATTCCAACAGATGAAGAAATGGAGAAGAGACTGTGATGTGACCACACCCTATTCAGGCCTGCTTCCTTTCTGTCTGGCAAGTATACGGTGCCCACTGGCAAATACAAAATAAAATAAAATAATTCAAAATAGAAAATAAACCTAATGAGTTCAATTTGCTTATAATTTTTTAGTTAAAATATATGCAGATTGGAATGCTCAAATTCTAAGTATAAAAAGCAGTGCCTTTTTTCCTTCTTTAAGAGGTTTTTGCCTAGGGCATATGTGCTTGCTGGGGAGAGTGAGAAACAATGAGAGAGAAAGTGAGAAACCACCCCTTCCCCCAGGGAGGGTGCCACACCACAATCCTTCTCCTCCATTCTCCTCCTGGGATCTTTCCTGCACGTACACATGCCCAGCGTTATCCTCAAGCCACCAGGCCCAGGGACTCAGACTGCAGTTAGACATATGGGAGTCCAGGAACATAACCCCTATGCCATTTGCTGGTCCCAAGTCAGTGACTTTTGACAAATAAATGCATCCTTTTAACTCATACTTCTTTCAAGATATGGCATGTTCGGGACCAGCAGTTAGCGTAATGGCTATGTTGCTGGACTCCCAGGTAGCCAGCCGCGGTTCGAGTCCCGAATCTGGTGGCTTAGAACTCACACCGGGGGCGTGTGAGTGCGTGCACAAGATCCCGAGAGGAGAATGGAGGAGAAGGGATTGCGGCATGGCCATCCCCCCTGGGGGGTGATTTCTCACTTTCTGTCTCCCTGTCTCTCTGTCTGGTGAGCACATGCGCCCTATGGCAAAAACCTCTCAAAAAAAAAAAAAAAAAAAAAAAGATATGGCATGTTCGTTCTGTACCTTTTCAGAAGTCTTCTTCCTGTGTCTTTCCAGTTAGTCTTCCCACCGCCTAACCAGAGGCAATCAGTATTCTAGAATTTTCCTTAGTCTGTCTTCCTAAGATGTCACTTAGCTGTCTTCATTTGAACCTGCATCTTCATCTTGGGCCTGACACCGCTCTCTACCTGTAAGGCTCTTCTCACCTCTGTGTACCTCAATGCCTGCTCTTATTTTGTCTACTCTTTCTTGGCTTTCCAAGATTTGGGTTCCAATTTTGCCTCCTCATTCTCTGAACCCAAGCGACAACAGGAATCCGTCTCTCCAGGCTGGGTGTTGATTTGGTTCCTGTACGAGTCTGCGTTCCTGGTTCCATTCCATTTAGGCCTAACGGCTGTCTGACCTGGAGAGTGCGTCCAGGAAACACAGTTTACCAATGACAGTTACATAAGAAGTATCACCCTGTCTGGCCCTGCCTGCTGCCTGGATTCTGGACCACGCCTGCTCGTTCCTTCCTGTATTTTGCTTCTTTACACCAATTTGGTGATGGTTCCAACCCTCCCTGGCAGTGACAGCCCCAGAGAGCAGCTGGTGAGGTTTTTCTCATAAGGGTATCTCATGAACATGACTATAGTAGACACGCATCTTGCAAAACATTTAGCAATTGTGAAACTACTCAGCCCACCACCAAGACATGGCAAGAGGCCAGAGTTGGGAGGATAGGCAGAGAAAGTGGGTTGGCCCCTACACACCCTACACATGCTTATGAATAACTCCCTTTCAGTACCGCTAAGGCTAGCAAGAATTTTACCATGTAGGGGAGAAGGTAAGGTGAAGCCTAACAACCGGGAAGTTACACCCGTGTTAATATTTAGAAGACAGTGGGGTTGTAATAAGATATTTTCCAGGCTCTCTAATGAAAAGACTCAGTGTGGTTCAATCGGGAGAGCTGAAAGGGCTCTTTGACCAGGCGCTAGGTTCATGTCAGCCCTGGACTATTTCACAGTTTAGGGAGCAGTTGCTTGTTCTGCTTCTTTGTGTGCTTGGGTTCCCCCACAAGGCTAAACATTCTGCAAGGGTGGTGACTGCCAAACACTGTCCTCCCCTGTCTCAGCACCAGCTCAGGGTCAGGTGACCAGGAGGTCTCCAGCAGATACTTCTGAGTCTTTTTGTTTTTTAAGAATTATTTTTATTTAAATTTATTTATTTGTTTGTTTGTTTGTTTGTTTATTTATTTAAATTTGACCAGAGAGGGACAGAGAGAGAGAGAGAAAGTGAGAAAGCAAGCCACCAGATCCACCACAGTTCAGCATGTGGGAATCCAGCGCCCTTAACCACCACGCCACCTGCCGGCCCCATCGAGTCTTCTTAGTCACCGTGACAAGGTTTTCTTCCCATTGCATCTGCGTTCCCGGTGCAGTGTAGAGTATACACCCAAACTGGCTGAATAAGCCACCAAGCTGCAGCTGCACCAAAGTGGTGAGACGCCCTTCCTGCCAGGCAGCGCGCGCCACACAGAGCGGCAGGTACAGGACCCTGCTCCAGCTGATCCGCCACTACGTGCAGATCCTCGCCAAGGCCGGGAAGGAAAACTTCCGGAACCGCAGGCGTCCCAGCGGGGCGCGACAGGCTGACGGCGAGCTGGCGGCCAGGAGCGCTCCCCTGCCCCGTCCTGCCCTGCCCTGCCCTGCCCTGCCCACCGCCACGCCTGCGCCTCACGAGGTGCCCGGGCCTGGCCCGCCTGCTGCCTTCCCGACCCTAAGGGGCTGGCTGGCGGGCGCGTCCTCGGGTTCTCGCCCACCACCGTCTATGAGCACGTCAGCCGCTGGCCCTTTCCGGTAAATAACCTGAGAAACGGGGCCTCTGACAGACCCAGACCTGGGTCCCGCCCACCTCTCCACCACAGTCCACTGCCAGCCCACCGAGGGGCCAGTGCTTCTTTTTCTAAATTATTATTTTCATTATTTATACTTTCCTTAGAAAGTATTGTATCATTTTCTCCCTTAAACCGAACCAATCAAACCAACAGCCTGGCTCAGTCCTGCTCCCACACTCCATAGGGTCCTGCTGGCATGGTCGCCCACGCCTTAGCCGCCAGCCTGCCAGAGTTCGGACAGCCCCACCACGTCACAGGGAAAGATGCAAAAGGGATGGCCTCCTACTCCCATGTCCCCTTGACCATGGGAAGGAAAGAAAGAGGGCCAACCCGTCTAAATGCAGCCCAGGTGCTGGAAGCACGAAAAAGGTTATCTACCACAGTGTTTTTCAAGACCCTCACTCTTTTGCTAGTCGTTTGGCATGTGGGACTGAAGCAGCAGAAAATTACTGTCAAGGAAGACTCAAGAACAGCACGTGGTGGTGGAAGCCCTCCAAAGTAGCAGAGGAAACAACGGGGGGTGTGTGTGTGTGTGGTGTGTGAATAGCTCCGGGTGACATGTATTTGGCCCATGGACAGAGAGAGCCAGCCCCTGATCTAATATGTTGTACTTTTATCCTTTAAGATTTCCAAGCACCCTGGTTCTAAGAGAAGGAGTAAGGACTAATGAGGAGCAGGCCTACTCTGGGAAACAGGAAGTCTGGTTCCATTTAGGACTCGCAGGGTCTGCCATGGAATTTTGAGCAGCTTGAGTTTGCTGCCCGATGCGTCACATCTGTCCTGTGTAGAGGTACCATCTGCACTTTGGGATGCAGGAGCTGGTTTTCTTGCTTTTCCTGCAAACTAGTGCCAGTGCCATTGGCAGTTAAGAATAGGCCAGGCAGGAGAGCTTGGCGAGGGGAGCAGAGGCGTTTGCTGCACTTCCCCTGTCCTGCATGGATGCGTCCTGACTCTGGACACAGAAACAGCACACGTTTGTAGTATCAGAGGCAGGGGGTGGGCCTCCTGTGTGGCAGCCCTCCTGAAAGGTGTTCTGGCACTCACAAGAGCAAAGGCAGATATCAACCTTCTCTCTCAACCTTTCAGAAACTCTCTGGGGAATGGTGGTGTGGTCTCTGTCAGAGCAGAACAGTAAACAGATTTCCTTTAATCAGAGATGAGCTAAATTTGGGCCAGACGGAAGTTTGTTCATGTACGAGTTACTTATTTAGACAAGTCAAGATTTTAAAAAACTTTTAACTGAAGTGTGTTTATACAGAGAAGTGCACATGTAAGTGTACAGCCTGGTGAATTTTTACAAAGCAAATGTGTTGCCCAGAAAACCACTACCTAGATCAAAGAGTAGAACATTAGTGGCACCCTGGAAGACCTCCTTGTCCTCCTCCTAAGTTACCAGTCTGTGGGATAGAACTACTAACCTGCTTCGATTACCTTATATTAATTTTGCCTGTTTTTGAACTTTGTACATGTTTTTGAAACTTGCTCACATTGCATATGGTTCTTGTTTATTTTGATTACTATGTGGTATTCTATTACAAAATTACACAACCATTTACTTATCCATTCTGTGTTGATGAAATCTCATGTTTTCAGTTTGGGCTATTACAGATGGTACTTCTGTGAACGATCTTACACTTTTTTTTTTTTTTTGAGAGGTTTTTGCTATAGAGCACGTGCACTCGCCAGAAAGACAGAGCGAGACAGAGAGATAGAAAGCGAGAAATCACCCCCAAGGGAGGATGGCCATGCTGCAATCCCTTCTCCTCCATTCTTCTCTCAGGATCTTGGGCATGCATGCACACGCGCCTGGTGTGAATTTAAGCCACCGGGTCCGGGACTCAAACCGCAGTCGACTACATGGGAGTCCAGCGACATCGCCATTATGCCAACTGCTGGTCTCTCACATATTCTTTTGGGTATTGTGTGCATTTCGTTGGACATGTTTCTAAAAGTGGAATTTCTGGGTCACAGTGTATACATACATTCAGCTTTAGGAAATACTGAAAATAGTATATGAAAGTTAAGAATGCTTTCTTTTTAGGTTTGTTTATTCTTTCATGAAAGGGAGAGGGAGAGAGAGAAAAAGTAAGAGGCGCCCACAATAGGGTTTTCATGTGTGCCCCACCCCGTAGCTGGCCTGGATTGTGGGCATTCACACTGAGAGTGTGCACAGAAACCCCAGGACACAAATCTGGGAATTTCCCATGTGGGCCCAGCACCATGGAGCATTGCGTTATCACTGTGCTTTTGCTACTGGCCAGGAATGTGGGTGTTTGTTGTTGTTGCTGTTACTTTGGTTTTTAGTTTTGTTACAGGGCACATGCCCTACCAGAGAGACAGAGACAGAGAGCGAGGGAAAGTGAGACAGCACCCCTCACCACAGTCCCTTCTCTTCCATTCTCCTTTGGGATTTTGGGCATGCACACACATGTACTCGGGATATTTTCCCAACTGCCAAGTCCAGGACTTGATCCACTCAGTCAGCCATATGGGATCCAGTCCCTTAACCACCACACCACTGGCTGGCCCCCAGAAACGTGTTTTTGATGGTCCCTGTGGTTTCCAGGGGAGTCAAAGCAAACCTCTTAGCCTCTGTGTTTCCTCCTCTGTGAGTTAGAAATAATTAGTACCTACGCTACCATTTACTGTAGGATGGGAAAGCCCTCTAAAGAAACTCACGCTGCACAAATGTAAGCTGTCATTAAAATCAAAGGAGAGTAGGGAGTTTTAAAAGTATTAATGGGAACTAAAGAATAACTACACTTACGTAAGTTTCCATGTCCAATTAAGAATCCCCAGATTATATGAACTGCTCTGATAGGCACAGTTGTATTGCCAGAGGGGCCTGAGGAATTACTCTCTCAAACACAGACACAGTGAACAACCTCCCAAAGTTGTCCTGTTTCCCTAGGAGATTCTTCAACTGCCTGGAGGTCCAGATTTCTTCCCAGGTTCTCCTCTCAGCTGCTAAATGTCCCAGCTTTTTCCTTTGTCCAGCATCAGCTTGAGTTTGCCTGATCCGGAAAAAAAACTGTTCGATTGCCTGGTTGGACCAACTATAATGCATCTTGAATGCCAAAGCACAAAATCATGCCATGTCTGCATTACTGAACATCACATTAAGTACTGTTTATGAAGCGCTTTGGTCCCAAAGAGAAACTAAAAGTTCACAGGCATTTATTCTACTAAAGGTTGGGCTGAGCTAAATCAGGGGCTGTGAAAAATAATGATTAATTGATAATGATTCATCAAAATCTCTTCGATTTTACTAGTTCCTATGCAGCCAGTTACACAAGTAGGAGGCAGTGCCCTCTTCTGGCCAATGGCACATTTGCATGGAAATGGATAAGGAAATAGCCAGCTCATGGAACTTGCTTTTCACTTGAAGTAGGCTCATCTTGAGTTTATTAAAAATCCTGAGTAAATTACTTTTGGAAGTTCATTCTCCCCTTCCTCTTCAAGAAAGAAAAAAATCAAACCTGTGATGATAAATTTGATGTGTCAACATGGCTAGGCTATGGCGCCCAGTCTAAATGTTATTGTAAAGAATTTTTTAAGATGTGTTTAAAACATGGTTGACCACAGTTCAAGTCTCCCTCTTTCTTTGTCTCTCTCTGGTCAAATTGAAGAATAACAATAAACAAATAAAAGACAATAAATAATTCTTTTTTTTTTTTAAAGATGGGGTTAACATTTAAATCAGGGGCAACTCATTTTCTGGGACCCCTCCCATCTTGGGAGCTCTGATTTTCCTTTCCTCTCCTTTAATAAATTCCCCGCTTTGTTATTCCCCACTTTGCTAATAAACTCCCCGCTTTGCTATGCACACACACACACACACACACACACATACACATCAGTAGACTTTGAGTAAAGTAGATTATTCTTCATAATCCAGATTGGCCTCATCCAGTTAGTTAAAGACCTTAAGAACAAAGGTAGGTTTCCTGAAGAAGAAAGAATTCTGTCTCAGGATTCCAATGTAGAAACCCTGTGTGAATTTCTGGGCTGCAAATTTCAGACGTAGGAGCGCAACATCGTCCAGCCATAGTACAGTGTTTAAGTCTTGCGCAGAGGAAGTCAGATCCACAGCTGACCAAGGTTTGAATCCCAGACCCATGACTGAAAAATTCATTGGATACATGCATTTGCATGCCCAGAATCCTGATGGATGAAAATTGAAAGAAAAAGGATTACGTGGTAGTTAAGGCAGCTAGATCCCACATGGCTGACTGAGCAGTTCAAGTCCCTGACCTGGCAGCCTGAAAAACACACCTGGTGCTTGTGCATGTGTGTCCAAAATCCCAAGAGGAGAATGAAGGAGAAGGGATTGTGCTGTGGTCATCCCCCTTCGGGTGCTTTCTCACCCTCCCCTCACTAATGTTCTCTCTCATGTCCTATAGCTTTTTTTTTTTTTTAAAGGATCATGGCATGACTAGGCCCCATGTTTCTCTCTGATAGATGCACATGCACCCTCTGGCATAAAAAGGAAAGGAAAGAAAGAGAGAGAAAGAGAGAAGGAGGAGACAAAGGAAGGGAGGGAGGGAGGAAGAGGAAAAAAGGAAGGAAGGAAGAAAAGGGCCAGCCCATATCCTAGTGGTAAAGGAGACAGATTTCCACAGGGTCAACTTTTGGTTCAAATCCCAGGCCCAGTGGCTTGAAAAATACACTGAGTGCCTGAGCATCATGTCCCAAATCCAACAGGGTGGAGAAATGGAAACAAGGGATTGCAGTGCGACCATGACCTATTAGGGGTGCTTTCTTCTGCTCTCTGTATCTCTGTCTCTGGTCAGCACATATGCCCTCCAAATTAAAGGGAGGGTAAAGAAAACAAGAAAAGAAAAGATGGCAACATTAAATGTTCTCTGAATTTCCAGCACGTTGACCTGCTTTTCAGATTTCAGACTTATCAGTCCCCACAACAGTGAGAACTGATTCCTTAAAATGAGTGTGTGTGTGTGTGTGTGTGTGTGTCTGTGTGTGTGTGTGTGTGTTCCATTCATTCTGTTTCTCTGGAGAACCCTGACTAATATATTACACTGTTGGGAAAGTCATGATGTATTTTTCTATATTCCTCTGTGCAAAAACGCGTCATGACTTTCCCAACAACCCAACAAAACCTGACTCCAAAACATATCTTATATTTTTATATTTTATATATTTCATATCAGCAACATCTTATTTCCATAAACATAAAAGAACACATAGTATAGTAACCATGCCTCACTTAAAAACTTCATGAACTTTAATCATGCTTAGCCTTAGTTTCTTCATTTGTGTAACAGAAAATACTAGTATTTACTGCATAGGCTGTTGTGAAGATTAAGAAGAGAAACATGTGTTTAGAATAGTGTCAGGCACCAAGTAAGTACTTCATAAATGTTGGTAGTTACTATTCGGGGAGTGTGACAGAAAGGTAATTTACAGACTGAGGCAGGTTAGTTCAGCTCACTTCTTCCCCCAGCTTTGCCTCTCCAAATACTCAAGCGCAGACTGTCTCAGTTTTCCTTGGAAGCTGCTCCTGGGGATATTACAAAGCCATGTCTTTTTTTTTTTTTTTTTTTTTTTAGTTTATTATTATTATTATTATTTTTGAGAGGTTTTTGCTACAGGGCGCATGCACTTGCCAGAGAGACAGAGAGACAAAAGGCGAGAAATCACCCCCAGGGGGGATAGCCACGCCGCAATCCCTTCTCCTCTGTTCCCTCTTAGGATCTTGGGCACGCACGCACATGCACCTGGCGTGAGTTTAATCCACCGGGTCTGGGATTCGAACTGCGATCAACTACATGGGAGTCCAGAGACATAGCCATTACGCAATCTGCTGGTCCCAACAAAGCCATGTCTTATAAAGAGTGTTTTCTCTTCCCACAGAAATCAATCAAGAATAAAAGTTTGGTTCCAGGGCTGTCATGTAGTTAAGCACTGGATCCCACATGGCCAGCTCCACGGATGAATCCTGGACCTGGCAGCTTGCAAATCACACTGGGCACCTGTGCATGCATGCTCAATCCTGAGAGGAGAATGGAGGAGAAGGGACTGCTGCGTGACCGTCCCCCCTTGGGGGTGATTTCTCACTTTCCTTCTCTCTGTGTCTGTCTCCAGTGAGTGCACATGCCCTATGGCCAAAAAAAAGGGGAGGATGTTCCAAATTAAGGACATCATAGATGAAACCATTACTATGTCATGAAAGCAAAGTTCAGTAAATCTTGATACTCATTTTAATGGTAAAACTATTCTTTAAGTCTTAATATGGGGCTTCTGCAAAATTTAATCATTGGTCCACAACTTTTTGTCATCAGTTTAATTGGTAATTGTATTTGCTTTCTAACAATGTAGGAGGATTTTGGCAGGACGATTTAGTTGGTCAAATCCTATTTTTTTTAAGTTTATTTCTTTCATGAGAGAGAGCATATGTGTGTGTGAGAGAGAAAGAGCCCTTCCCAGCTAGCCAGGGCCATGGGCACACGTGATCAGTATGTACAGATCTCAGAACCAACCCACAATCTTCCACGTGGATCCAGCATTGCTTGAACAGCGTATTAATGCTGCACCACCTAGCCAGCCCCAAAACCTATTTTAAAACTAAGCAAATCATTTTCTCTAGATAGAGGGATTTGGGTTCACTTGTTTTCTTAGAGTTTGTGATAGAGCGTGTGAGCATGGGAGAGAGAGAGAAGCACCCTCCACAGGGCTCTCTCATGTGATCTCCTTCCTCCAGTCTTCCAGGGTCTTTCAGGTTGACTGGGCCCAGGGACTTACCCTGTGGTTGGTATGTGGCTTCCACTTCTGTAGTCCACTACACTACCAGTTGTGCCACAGAGGCTGGGATAGGTTTTCTCTCCCTCCCTCCCTCCCTCCCTCTTTCTTTCTTTCTTTCTTTCTTTCTTTCTTTCTTTCTTTCTTTCTTTCTTTCTTTCTTCCTTCCTTCCTTCCTTCCTTCCTTCCTTCCTTCCTTCCTTCCTTCCTTCCTTTCTTCCTTCCTTCCTTCCTTCCTTCCTTCCTTCCTTTCTTCCTTTCTTCCTTTCTTCCTTTCCTTCTTTCTTTCTGTAATTTGCCAGAGAGCCATGTATGCTTGCAGGGAGAGAGAAAGTGAGAAAGCACCCCCTTGGGTGGTTATGTTGTAATAATTTTGCCTCTGTTTCTCCCTTCTTTCTGGATTTTGGGCATGCATAAACATACACTTGGTTTGTTTATCAAGTCACTGGGTCTGAGTCTCAAACCACGTCAGCCATGTGAGATCCAGCCACCTTAACCACCATGCCACTGGCTGACCCGTATTTTCTTTTTTTGATGTTGGTATTTCGTTCAATGACTTACTAGAAGGATCCAGAAGATTCTAGTAGGTTCTAGGATCACTGCTAAGATTTATTATAGTTAAGCATTCATAGCAAAAGCAGCAGGAAAAAGATATGCATCTATTTGGTCCAAGGGAGGTTCAACATAAGCTTCCAATGTGCTCCTTCCCACAAGTACTCTCTCTAGCAGTTAACTCCAGAGATGGGCGTGGAATGTCTTTGTTCATGGAAACCTGCTCAGTCTCAGTGTCCGAGGCTTTTATGGGGAGTTGATCACATAGGTATAACCTGTTGTGCAAACAACCATGGCAATCCAGATTCAGGACCCAACAATGAAACCAGGTGCACATCATTAACCTTGAGTTTGCAGAAAGCAACCTGACAAACCAGTATGCCATGGCTCATTGTTCCAGGTGCATATAACAAAATCATCAATCACTAACATGAAGAACCTTCTAAGGGCCACATCCCCAGTGGTTGGCCAAGGATTAATCAAACATCTCTTGAAGATGTACAAGGTCTAAGCAACGCAACCTGCTATGTTAACGCTTTCCTCAGAGTCTATGTTTTCTAAAATGTCTACAAATAACCTGCATTACATTTATAGTCAGAAAAGAAAACTACTACAAAAGGCATCCAAAGTTCATGATTTTCTTTTTTAGTCATTTAATGATGCTGCTCTTAGTATATTTCCCTATATACATCCCATCAGATTCACAGGGAAGTTGTTGTCCTACCAGACATTTCGCAGAGGCTCATCAGTCTTTACACTCTTTGGGAAAACCATAAAGACAGGCATGACAGAGCAGGTGAGACCTGGGAGGAGTCATACAAATACCTAGTTCTAGTTCCACTTCTCCATCCTAGAGATGAGGAAATGGGAATACAAAGCAGTGAAAGGACTCACCCAATGTTTTGATTTTCTTTTTTTTTTTAAAGATTTTTGCTATAGGGCATGTGTGTTCACCAGAGAGAGAGAGAGAAAGTGAGAAATCACCCTCAGCGGAGGGGAGTCAGTGGAGGGGGTGGCCATGCTGTAATCCCTTCTCTATTCTCCTCTTGAGATTCTGGGCATGCGTGCACACGTGCCCAGCATGAGTTTCAAGCCACAGGATCCAGTTGGCTATGTGAGAGTCCAGCACCTTAACCACTATACCACCTGCTGGCCCCGAGTATAAATGTTTACTCTGACAGCCCTAAACTGAGCTGCTGAAGTGAAATTCCCTTGTGCACCTTTTTTATTTTCATTTTTTTTTAAACTTTGCTATAGGGTGCATTCTAGCAGGAGAGAGGGAAAACAAAGTAACCCCAGGAGAGATGGTCACCTCACAATTCCTCCTCATTTCCCTCTCAATATCTTGGACACACATGCATACCTGACTAGTGTGTTTTTCAAGCCACCGTGTCTGGGACTCGAACTGCGCACCATGCAGTCAGCCATGAGATCCAGCTACCCCAACCACTGGCTGGCCCTCTTGTGTACCTTTTATAAGGTATAAACATTCTGCATTTCTGGGCTAGAAAAACAAACAAACAAACAAACCCAAAAACCTGTAACAAGAAGACAGATAGGGAATTGAGATATGAGCTAACCAAATTATTCAATGAAGTGTTTTTCTAATATATCATTTGGATATATCCAGGAATACGCCCATCCTCTAAATAAGACAGTGCTGAGACCGATTCTTCACAAATGCTTTATAGACTGCTGCATAGTCAGGCACTTTGAAAGACACTAAGATTATAAAAAGGAGACTTTATCAAACACCAGGCTGGAAAGAATGCCTAATAGGACCCCAGGGAACTCAGATTGCTGAATCAGCCTGGCATAGTTACCCTGGAGAGTCGATCTAAAGACTTGAAATTGAGTTCACAGGAGCCCTCTGTATTCGTGAATAGGAGAACGGCTAAGTTAATCAGATAGAACACAGGAACAGAAACAGCCAACCGTGGGTCTCTTGCCCACTCGTGCTCCCTTCCACATTCCTGCCCAGCACTTGTGGCATGGAGGTAGAGACCTCGCTTCAGGCACACACCTCCGTGCATGCCCATTATCTTTCTTCCCCTCTTGCATTGTCTTCCTAGCACCATTCCCAAGCTGTCCCTTGCCTACACCCTGCTCTTCGCTCAGATCGTAGCTCAGATGTCATTTCCTCTGGTGAGCTTTCCTTGACTCTCACCGTTTTCTTTTATTTTTTCTTCCCTTCCCTTCCCTTCCCTTCCCTTCCCTTCCCTTCCCTTCCCTTCCCGTCCCTTCCCTTCCCTTCCCTTCCCTCCCCTTCCCCTTCCTTCCTTCCTTCCTTCCTTCCTTCCTTCCTTCCTTCCTTCCTTCCTTCCTTTTCTCTCTCTCTTTCTTTCTTTTCTTTCTTTCTCTCTTTCTTTTCCTTTTCTTCTTTCTTTCTTTCTTTCTTTCTTTCTTTCTTTCTTTCTTTCTTTCTTTCTTTCTTTCTTTCTCTTTCTTCCTTCCTTCCTTCCTTCCTTCCTTCCTTCCTTCCTTCCTTCCTTCCTTCCTCTCTCTCTCTCTCCCTCCCTCCCTCCCTCCCTCCCTTCCTTCCTTCCCTCTCTCTCTTTCTTTCTTTTTTTTTTTTTGTAATCCTACACATGTTGGGTTGTCGGAAAAGTCATGACATGACTTTCTTTTCCTTTTTTTTTAAGAGAGATTTTTGCTTAGGGTGCCTGCACTTGCCAGAGAGACAGATAGCAAGAAGTCACTCCCCAGGGGATGGCCACACCTCAATCCCTTTTCCTCCATTCTCTTCTTGGGATTTTGGGCACACACATACATGTGTCCGAAATGACTTTTAAGCCAGAAATTGAACCGTGTTCAACTATGTGGGAGTCCAGTGATGTACCCATTATGCAATCTGCTGGTTCCCAAGACATGCTTTTCTATGCAAAAATACACCATGACTTTTCCAACAACCCAATACTTTATCCCCATCACTTATTATAGGTGTAATTTATATTATCTCATGGTTGTCTCTTCTCTAACTCATGAGCTACACAAGGGCAGAAACTGTCTACATTATTGGATTCCAGTCCCTGGCTCAGAGTAAGTGATCACTAAATACCAGTTGAATGACTGAAGAATCTAGCTGCTGAAATATTTTTGCTCATTTATCTTAAGATTGTTCTGTCTTCCTTTGTCCTAGGTCAAAAGTATTCTCAGCTGCCTTTGTTCAAGGCTCATGTTCCTCCAGTACTTATTCCAAGATAGGCCTCTTACCTGTTCCCCCTTCAGAGTAGCGGTTGACATCACTGCATGCAAGCTAAAGCCTCTCTTGTCACCCGAGCCTGGGAAAGCTGTGCTCTCCTTTTGAATACAGATGGTCAGAGTTCCTGGTGGGCCTGAGACTGTAATGAATAGCCCAAGTGTACTCCCAAAACCCAACAAGAAGGAACGGTGAAGCTGTGGGCAGCCAAGAACTCGGTTGTGTCCATGGGTATGCTGCTGACGTCATTGGGAATGATGCACGGAAAGCTGTCCCAGGGTGGAGCCATGCTCTGGAATGTTGGCAACACAGCTAGCTCAGATACTCACATACCTGCGTCTGCTGCTTGCTGTTTCCCTAACCCATCTGCAAAGTTAACTGCTTTCAAACAGAGTATGGATTTGATTTGGAAAACAAGGCCAGGGACAAAGTAGTTTGAGGTGAGGACAGACTTTCTCTTGACCCTCTTTCTCCACGATAGGCCTTTATCTGAAATGCCTTGAAGCCCTACATCACAAAAAAACAACTCTGCACTCCACAGACCTTGAACTGTACCCCCTCCTTAACTGTTGTGAGGACTCAATGAGAATGTGATGAAAGCCCTTGAGAGACTGTCTGACACACCATTAGCGTCCAGAGCATGATTGCTATTGGACTACGAGGTGGTCTTTGGGTGTCCTTGGAGTCACCTGTGCCTCCTGCATTAGTAACATCACACTGAATGAAAATGCTGTTTCACCTTGGCTTCCTTTGCTGGACCAAAACACTCAAAAGGTCCATAAACACACCTAGAAAAATGGCTTCCTGCTCCCATGATAAACTCACATATGCTGTCAGGCATTACGTGCTTTACACGGATTACTTTTTAAAATTCTCACAACTCTCTGGAGTTAGGTATTACTGTAATCCTCATTTTGTAGCTGAATAAGTGAAGGCGCCAAAAGGTGAAGTAACCCACCCAATTTGTATATCTGTTATAGTAAGCAGTGGAGCTAGAATTTAAGCATATCTGTGTGCTTTACCTCTGTACTATACTGCCCCAATCCTCTTTAATTATGTTTTTCTCATTTTTCTCCACTTACCCTAATAGGACAATAAAAAAAAAAAAATCATTCCTACTATCTCTTGTGTTTGTGGGGCAATACTTATTCTGTGATTCTTTTTGTAATGGCCCTAATCAACACCTGGTATAATCAAATGCTTTATAATCACCTAGTCATCTGTCTAGTGCTGGGTTTGGCATGCTGGATTTATGACCCAATTATGCTCATTCACAAAAACATCTCTCATTGCCACTGTTAGACCGAACATTAGACTGAGCGGGCCAAAGGGAAAACCCTTCGTGTTCTTGTGTTCTTAATGACCACTGTTTCCTAAAATATTGAGATTTCCAGCCATTGACATGAAGGGAAAACACTGATGATGGGCCTGTCCTCATGCTAATGTCACATGCCTCAGAAATCAGTCACCACCAAAGTGACGTCTATCTACCTTTCTCAAAGAAAATCTGAATGAAGCTTGAGATTCCTTTCACTATTAGGTGCTCAGGTCTATATATTTAAAAAGAAATATTTTCTAAAGAATTACTTATTTAGGGACCAGCAGATGGCATAATAGTTATGTTGCTGGACTCCCACATAGTTGGCCATAGCTCGAGTCCAAGACTCGGCAGCTTAGACTCAGGCTGGGAGCGTGTGTGTGTACGTGCCCAGAATCCCGAAAAGAGAATGGAGGAGAGGGGACTGTGGTGTGGTGTGGCCATCCCCCCGGGGGGTGATTTCTCACTTTCTGTCTTTCTCTGAGTTTCCAGTGAGTGCATATGCAAAAATCTCTCTAAAAATAAAAGGGACCAGCAGTTGGCATAATGGCTACGTCGCTGGACTCCCATGTAATTGACTGCGGTTCAAGTCTTGGACCCGGTGGCTTAAACTCACACCGGGCGTGTGTGCGTGTGTGCCCAAGATCCCAAGAGGAGAATGGAGGAGAAGGGATTGTGTCGTGGCCATCCCCCCGGGGGGTGATTTTTCGCTTTCTGTCTCTCTGTCTCCCTCAGTCTTTCTGGAGAGTGCACGCACCCTATAGCAAAAACCTCTCCAAAAATAAAAATAAAAATAAAAAAAAAAACCAAAGAATTACTTGTTTACTTTTCTTTTTTCAACTTTACTATAGGGCATGCACACTCATGAGAAAGAGAGGAAGCAAGCTGCCAGATCTAGGACTCAAATTATAGTTAGCCATGTGGGAGTCCAGCATGTTAACCACCATGCCACCTGCTGGTCCCTCCATATACTTTTTAAAAACATGGACTTTTTTTTTCTTTTCTTTTCTTTTCTTTTTTTTTTTTTTTTAAGAGGTTTTTGCTATAGGGCGTGTGCACTTGCCAGAAAGACAGAGAGAGACAGAGAGACAGAAAGCGAGAAATCAACCCCCAGGGGCATCGCCAGGCTGCAATCCCTTCTCCTTCATTCTCCTTTCGGGATCTTGGGCACACACACACTGGGTCCAGGACTCGAACTGCAGTTGACTACATGGGAGTTTAGTGACATAGCCATAACGCTAACTGCTGGTCCCCAAAACATGGACATTTTATACACAAAAGAGTATTACATTCTCTGGAATGAAATAAAATGAATATTCGTGTATAGTCTGCCCTCCCAACTATGGTTTGAATATGTTCCCCAAATCCATGTGATAGGGTTAAAAGGGTGAAAACAGAACCTGTTATGGGATGGAAAGATGGGGCCTTCGGTATGATGTTGTTAGAGTGGGGCCTCTATGACTGAGTTACAGTGGGTATATAAACAGAGGAAATAAGACCAGATGCAGGAAACCACATGGATATAGACCATGCTCTGCTGAAAGGTCTGCATCTTCTGTGATATTCTTGAATTTTCTAGCCACCAGAATTGTGAGTTATTACGTCTCTTTCTTTATAATTCGCCCCGCCTCAGGTATTTCTGTTAACAATGCAATAATGCATTAAGACACATCCCAGCAGACGAAGACCAGACTCTACCGAGTCCTTCATTTACCCTTTCTCAGTTGTTTCCCTCTTCCACCCATGCACTCCCCCGCAGTGCTAGTGTGTATTTTATTATACAAAAACAGTTGTCTGAGAATGACTTTTCTGATGAATAAGTCAGAAGTGATTGTCAAGTACACTGTGCAAAAGGCAAAGGTAGAAAATGGATATTTAGGAGCTAGCAGGTGGCATGGTGATTAAGGGCACTGGACTCCCACATGGCTAACTGTGGTTTGAGTCTCAGACCTGGCAGCTTGCTTTCTCACTTTCTCTCTCTCTATGTCTCTGTCTTGCTCTCTTGCTTTGCCCCTCTCTGGTCAAATTAAAATAAATAAGTAAAAGTTAAAAAATAAAATAATTATTTTTTAAAAATGGGTATTTAAACTTGGAGCATTTTGAGGCTTCACTTTCTATGCAAAGTGATGTCAGAGAGCTGGTCCTCTTCTAACCTCACAACCAGTGTTCCCACTTAATAGGCTAATCAGAGAAAAGATGTATCACTAACTGTAGTCAAGGGCTAGCCCCAGAGCCTACTGGTTAAAGAAGCTGGGTCCCATGTGGCCAACTGTGGTTCTAGTCCTGGCAGCTTGAGAAATATATCAGGTGTGTCTGTATGTGTGCACACACACTCACCCAAAATTCTGACAAGATGGAGGTTGCAAAGTGATCAAGCCCCATTAGGGGGTGTTTTCTTTTTTAGAGAGATGTTTGCTACAGGGCACATGCATTTGCTGGAGAGTCAGAAACAGAGAGACAGAAAACAAGAACTCCCCAGTGTGGATGGCCATACCACAATCCCTTCTCCATTGTCCTCCTGGCATGAGGACAGGTCTGGGACTCCAGCCATGGTGAACTATGAGGGAGTCCAGCGATGTAACTATTATTCCATCTGCTGGTCCCTTCGGGGGTTTCTCTCTCTCTCTTTCTGTCTCTCTCTGGCAAGTGCATGTACCCTCTGGCAATTAAAAAAAAATTAAAACAGGGACCAGCACATGGCATAATGGCTATGTCGCTGAACTCCCATGTAGTCGACCGCAGTTTGAGTCCCGGACCCGGTGGCTTAAACTCACACTGGGCGCGTGTGTGTGTGCCCAAGATCCCGAGAAAATGGAGGAGAAGGGATCGCGGCATGGCCATGTCCCCGGGGGGGGTGGGGGGATTTCTTGCTTTCCATTTTTCCATCTCTTTCTGGCGCGCATATGCGCCCTGCAGCAAAGACCTCTCCAAAATATAAATAAATAAAACTAAAAATAAAATTGTGGTCAATGTGCAGATTTGATTTTTACCACAAACTATGGACATATCCTTTTATTGCAATGTCTGCCAGGATGTGAGGATGAGCAGGTGCTACAGATCTAGGCCTGAAACCATAGATAGCCATATGGAAGTCCAGCATCTTAACCACCATGCCACCTGCTGGTCTCCCCATATACTTTTTAAAAACATGGACAGATTGTGAGGGGCAGGAGGCAAACAGCAGGATTGAAGCGGCAGCTTTAACATTAAGCCAGTATCAAAGGCAAATTCTTCTTTGCAACAAGCAGGAACTGGGCCGTATTAACTAGATGAGAGTACTTGGTCCTGGTAGTAGACATTCTGCTCAAAAGCTTGATGAATACTAGTGTGATAAGCCCTGAGCCATTTCATCCTTACAGGAGAGTCATTAGTTCTCTTATTCAAAAATGTGCCACAAATACCCAAAAGTAGATAACTTCTACTCCAGCCAACAGATATTCCTGAAGTGGTTTCACACATTTTTGGCATTTATTCCCTACCATTAAAGTTTTTTTTTTTTTTTAAATAGTTGTTATTTTTTAAAAATTATTTTATTTATTATTTTTTCACATGAGTTTTGCCAGAGGAAGAGAGACAGAGAGAGGGAGAGGGAGAAAGCAAGCCACCAAGTTCGGGACTCAAACCGTGGACAGCCATGTGGGAATTCCAGCACCTTAACCACCATGCCACCTGCTGGGCCCTCATTGAAGTTTGACCTATGAAATCATTTCACTAGTCCTTCCCTGTCCCCCATTAGTGTACATTAGAAACAGGCAAGTCAACCCCATGCTGGAAGAAATGAAATGCAATCCTACCACAGATTTGGTAATGCTTGTATGCAACAGCCAGAGACCCGAAAAACTGGACATAATTGTTGGTGCTACTCAGTTTGTGAGGTTAAGTTGGTGAAAAAAAAACCTTGGAGCTTTAAGGGAAATTGCATTCTGACTTAGGGGGAAAAATACAATTGGGACCAGCAGATGGCATAATGGTTACACCGCTGGACTCCCATGTAGTCGACTGTGGTTTGAGTCTCAGACCTGGAGGCTTAAACTCACACCAGGCACATGTGCATGAGTGCCCAAGATCTTGGAAGGTGAATGGAGAAGGGATTGTGACGTGGCCATCCCCCCGGGGGTGATTTTTCGCTTTCTGTCTCTCTTTTTCTTTCTGGAGAGCACACACACCCTATAGCAAAAACCTCTTGAAAAAAAAAAAGATACAATTGAAGCCCTGAGGCAGAAAGTTTTGGAGAGATGCCCAGAAAAGTAGAAAACCTTATTCTCATCTTATTCTCATCCCTCCTTCTCTATCTAGCTTCTTTAGCATCCAAAAGTGAGTCTTCCTGTTCTAGGACTGGAATGTGCTTTCTTGCCATTGGGATTTTTTTTTTTACTGAAGATTATGTGGCTGCAAAAAATGTAACTTGAGTATTTCTCTCCGCCTTTATAAGATGCAGTATGAGCAGCACTGTAAGTAATATACATGACTCAAAGGTTAGCTTCTATACTAAAACACGGCTTATTCTTTCTTCCGTGAAGAGAGAGAGAACAGCACACCCAACAGGATCTTTTTTTTTTAATTTTTTTATTTTTTTTATTTATTTTTTTATTTTTTTATTTTTTTATTTTTTTTTGGAGAGGTTTTTCGCTATAGGGCGCGTGCGCTCGCCAGACAGACAGAGAGAGACATAGAGACAGAAAGCGAGAAATCACCCCCCAGGGGGGATGGTCACGCCGCAATCCCTTCTCCTCCATTCTCCTCTCGGGATCTTGGGCACGCACGCACACGCGCCCGGCGTGAGTTGTAAGCCACCGGGTCCGAGACGCGAACCGCGGTCGACTACGTGGGAGTCCAGCGACATAGCCATTACGCTAACTGCTGGTTCCCACCCAACAGGATCTTGATGCCACAATCCACCCTGACTCATGCAGCTCCAGATCACGGGCAAGCATGTGCCTACATGCTCACACTTAGACAGGGTTCTGAGTTCAAACCCAGAACCTTCCCATAAAGGTCAGTCCTGCAGTGTGTTGACTTTTACCACAGTGCCGCCATCAGCCCCTAAGTTATCTTTTAAAAAATGTTATTTCTTTCAAGACTAGCAGTTGGTGTAATAGCTATGTTCCTGGACTCCCATGTAGTCAACTGTGGTTCGAGTCCCAGACTGGGTGGCTTAAACTCATGCCGGCCCACGTGTGTGTGCGTGCCCAAGATCCCGAGAGGAGAATGGAGGAGAAGGGATTGCGGCATAGCTATCCCCCCGGGGGTGATTTCTTGCTTTCTGTCGCTCTGTGTCTTTCTGGTGAGTGCACATTCCCAATAGCAAAAACCTTTCCCCCAATTTTTTTTTTTTTAATTTCTTTTAATGGCGTGTCAGCAAGAGAGAAAGAAAATATCCCTCTATGGAGGCTGGTCACACTAGTCTCTTTTTACTCCATTTCTCCATCCCATCAGAATTTGGGACACACATGCACGTGCACCCAGTGAAGTTTTTAAGCTACCAGGGGCAGTATTTGAACTGCAGTAGGCCATGTGGGCTCTGGCTCCCTTCACATAGCACTTATCCATTAAGCTATGGGGCTAGCCTTACAACATCTTTTAGGAAAACATTTTTTTTTCTCTTAGGAAATAAACACAAAAAATCTTCACTGGTACTTTTTTTTTTAATATTAGAATTTACCCTTAAAACCACAACACTTTTGAGAATGCAAAGGGAATTCTATGAATAATTATGCCTAGAAATCATTAACTAGAATTGTTCTAGGAAAATGGGGGAGTTGACCACTTACGATATGATCCTGGTGCTTGATAAATATTAGTGTATTCTCCAGCTTGACAATCTGACAGAAGAAAAAGAGAAACACAAATATGGACACACTACATAAGATACACATTCTTTTGCTTATATTATCAAATCAGAGAGCTCTTTGGGTAGAGGGAGAGAGTAATACTCTATTTTCCTTCCCTCCATAGTACTTTTTTTTCTTTCTTTTTTTGGAGAGGTTTTTAGCTATAGGGCACATGCGCTCGCCAGAAAGACAGAGAGGGACAGAGAGACAGAAAGTGAGAAATCACCCCCCAGGGGGGATGGCCACAATCCCTTCTCCTCCATTCTCCTCTCGGGATCTTGGGCATGCACGCACACGCGCCCGGCGTGAGTTTAAGCTGCCAGGTCAGGAACTCAAACCACAGTCGACTACGTGGGAGTCCAGCGACATAGCCATTACGCTAACTGCTGGTCCCCCCTCATAGTACTTTGAGCATTATTATTTACTTACTGAGAAGGTAAATGAGCAGAAGAAGCTAGTCAGTTGTCCCAAATCGCATTCCAGGGCTGAACTCAAAGCTCAAAATAAAAACTCCGCCCCGTGAATCCCCAGCAATGTGTTGCTCTTGAACCATGAAGGGCCGCCTTCTACAATCTGTTCAGTGTTTTACTACAGACCCACCAGAGGTGGGGACTTATTACCATCTTTCGGACAAGAAATCTGGTGACGTTTGTAAAACAGCTTTTCCTAGTTAACATTAATTCTCTTCATTCCACTTCTATAAAAAGCCCGTGTACAAGTCTTAATCATTAGCTGTGTAGTTTGCTTCTTTTTTGTACAGAGTTCTTTGGGCATTCAAGACGTGATCCAGGTATTCATTAAGTTGAGTACTTGAGATTGTGTGTTGCAGTAGCTAAGCAACAGTTCAGATGCTTTAACTTAGCATGTCCTGCACTGGCAAGTTTAAAAAAAGAACTGTCGAGCCATACTTGGCAGCACCTCCCTGCGACTCTCCCACCCTCTGTCCAGTTCCTGTACTTCTTGGCTGTCCATCTACTGCTAACAGAGACCTCTTCTGTCCCAGCTGCTCTGACAGCCTTGGCCCAGCCTTTTCTACTGCAGGGCAGCTGGATAACCACGGAGTCTCCAGTAACTATAACTGCACAATGGCCAGATTGGAAGGAGTGGTCTGATAATTCAGTACCTTTTGTAACAATTCTCACATCCGTATCTTAAACCTACTGTTAACTACATCTTTGAACAGTACTTGCCTTCATTTATGCAAACACTACCCCTTAGAAGTTCTAAACAACTGTGGTTACTCACTAAACCATGAGATTCAAGCATGAACACTGGCTTTTTTCAGTGACTATCCATTGAAACTCACCAAACGACATAAAGCATGTGAAAATGTCTGTTATAACATTCGCTGTGAGATGGATTCAACTTTCCAGGGGCAGAACTCAGCACTAAGGCAACTGCTATGGCCGTGTGTAAAACTGTTTCTCGAAAATCGGCCTCCTGTTAGGGCAAAAGCTTTGATGTCCAGGATTCTAATCTGTTTCACAGTGTATGAGCAATGTGATCTCTACCTCTTAATTTCATTATCTATAAAATGGGGATAAAGACTATCCTAGGGGTTTGTGAGGCTCAAATGGGTAGCTCATATAAATTGTTTAGTAGTGTCAACTAGACTTAGGGTAGCTCTGTCTGAAGAACTGAACGGGTAGTCATATAGAAACTAAAACACTTTCATTATTAGCTACCAGGAAATGAAGCTAGTTAACAAGCAGAGCAAGACATGACACTCAATTCACCTTGGCCTCTTCATCTAAAAAGTTTACCAAGTTCTTTTTAATTAGACATTTCTCCATAGCTTTGAAACCTATTCAAGTGTCTTAGCAGGTAAGAATAAATCAAAGTATCTCATGGAAAAGGCAAAGGTCTAGACCTGTCGAAGAACTGCACAGAAGCAATTGGACGTCTAAACAAAATATAATCTGGTAGACAAACTCTGGCTCCTCCATTTATCAGAGGACCTTGGGAATTTATTTTATTGAAATTGGTTTCTTTCTGGGCCAGCAGGTGTTGTGGTGGTTAAAGCGCTGGATCCTACATGGCTGACTCAAACGTTTCAGGTTTAGTGCCCAGTAAATCATGAAAAAATAAATGAACAAAATAAACAAAAATGTTCAATTATTTTAAATTTTTTTTATAAGTTTTTGCTTTAGGGCATGTGCACTCACTGTAGACAGACAGTGAGAAGTGTGAGAACTCACCCCTTGTGGAAGGGCCAAGCTGCTATCCCTTCTCCCCAGGGATCTTCGGCATGCACATGCCCAAGGGTTGATTTTCAAGCCACTGGGTCTGGGACTCAAACTGGTTGGCCATGTGGGAGTCCAGTGACACATTTGCTGGCCCCCAATCCTCATTATCTTTTTGAGAGATATTTTTGCTATAGGGTGCATGCACTTGCCAGAGATAGAAAGCAAGGTATTACCCCACAGGGGGATGGCCACACTGCAATCCCTCCTCCATTCTCCCCTTGAAATTTTGGGCATGCAAGCACATGTGCCCAGTGTGCTTTAAAGTTGTTATATGGGAGTCTTGCAATGTAGCCATTACACCGTCTGCTGATCCCCCCAGTCCTCATTTTTATGATGCTAACATTTAAGTATGGCTTAGAATCTTAGATGGCTTGAAATTTTATTCTTGGTGCTATGGTTGGAATGTGTCCCCAGAAGTTCACGCATTGGGATTTGATTGTACTGAATCATAAAGGTATTAAGTGAAAACTTAATAAGAATAAGGCCTTGAAGGCACTGATTGGTTCATGGCAACTGCATCATGGAGGCAAGTCTCATGAACAGATTGTCTCCTGAGACCCAATGAATTCTAGCTCTCACGAGAAGGGATTGTGAGAGCTTGTTCTAAGAGAGCAGTTAGGCACCTCCCCGTCTCTCTCCATGTGTCTAGCACCTTCCACCAGCCTTACTGATGGTCAAGGACTCAAGACTTTCCAGTCACCAGAATCGAGTTTGTAAATAAACTTTGATCTTTATAAAATCACCCAGGCTCAGGAATTTGTCAGCAATGTAACAATAGATTAAGACACCTGGGAACCTGTGATTATGATTTATGCAAACCTCGATGAGGAGACAAAGTTATCTACAAGTTTTTAAAATGAAAAAGCAATGAATTTGTTTCCCCCCAACCAACTTTTCAGTAAATAAAATACAGTGAAGAATGAAATCGCTCTAGTGAAAACAAGGGAGACTAAATTCTGTCCATTTGACCCTGTCCTTAATTCTAGAACCCCAAAGCACTGCAAAACATTTGTGAAAATAGTTTAATGTGCTCACACAAGACAAAAAGGTTTAAATGTAACAGAAATACATGCTGTGGGATGTACCAAGTCCTCTTTTGGCATTAAAATTCGATTCCATGCCTTATTTAAAATAAGTGAGCTGGATCCCACATAGCAGTTTGAATTCCAGCCCCTGCAGCTTAGAAAACATGCTGGATGAATGTGTATGTGTGACTTGAATCCCTACTGGATGGAGAAATGGAACAGAAATTGTGGTATGACCACACCCCACTGGGGGTTGCTTTCTCCCTCTCTTCCTGTGTCTCATTCTTGCAAGCACACAAGCCTCTGGCAATTAAAACAAAAAAGATTCTACTTTCTATTAGAGACCTTTTGTAAAAGGATTGGTACTAACAGTGTTAATGTGGTGGCAAAAACAAACAAACAAAAAACCCAAAAACCTGCTGGGACAGGTAATCTAGAATATTTGATTCCCGGAGCAATGTCATTTCTTGACAGGGGGGGGGGGGGCGGGGGGCGGGGGGAGGGGGGGGGAATGCAGACACGCACCCTGCTCCAGAATGGTGTATGCCTCATTGCCTATTCCATAGCTTTAGGTGGGTACTTTCAAAATACATGAAGTATGATATCAAAAACGATTTCAAAATGTAGTTACATTTTGTTCAATTATATGACAAAAAGAAATCCCTTCCCAAAGTAGACTGTACTATAAATTGTTTATTCATAGTCCCACTCACACTGGAGTTCTAAGAAAGGCTAGCAAATCCACTGTGGAAAGGAAATGGTAAGCTTTACCAAGTGTAATAATGTGACTTTTCACCAAATGCACAGTAGTTACAGCAAAAGTGGAATTCTCTTTCAAAACAGAAAGTGGGTCATGGCAAAAGCAGAACTATCTTCCACAACTGAATGGAGAGGGGTGGCATCAGGGAGATAGGGAAGGTTCCCTGACTTGAGATAACCTCGTCACAAAGAGTAGGCTAGCCAGGTAGGGAGAAGAGGAAACCCTCACATTGAATGAACACCGTGTTGCTGAAAGAGGGTTTGTGAAGAAAGGGTTATTTTCAGGCAGCATATTTAAATTCTGTGGTGAATGAAGGTCATACCCAGAGGTATTTAGACCCATTGTTCTTTCTTTATACAATAAATGTGCAATTAAGTGGGCTCTGGACTTTCTTAAGGAAGCCCAGAATTGGGCCTAAAGAATAAAATACATGAAAAACGATGAAACCATGAAAATACATTTTTAAAAAAAGTTTTCAGGTATAATACACAAAGCAAACAAGTTTATCTTAAAAAATATCAAGTATCACACATCCATAGCCTATTCCTAATTATAATTACTTCTTAAAGCAACATTTGTCTTTGTTTACAAATACAGCAGCAGGTGATAAAACCCAACATCTTAAACAGATTGCTTACAGTCATAATACAAATGTTTATGTCTCAAATCACATTTTAGGCAGTTTAACTTAAAATGCATAGACAATTACATACATTAAATTTGTCATTATTAAGTCAATGAAAAAAATCACAATTTCAAGAAAAATTACAAAAAACCTTTATAGAGCACACAAAAAAAGTCAAGTTTACTTAATGGCAACAAATCAGTATCTGCTAAACAGTGACAGGCAGTCAAAGTGCCTTCATCCAGGGGAAAGTGAGGAGGAAAGACATCCTGTTACATCGCACATTTGAACTGTTGCACTGATCAACACTACAATCTTAACAAACATTAATTTCTTAGTTAAAAAAAAAAATCACACTTTGCCCTTTAAAAATGCCCAAAGGCTGGTCTGTAATTTCTACCAGCAGCAATCCTAACATAAGTTTTTCTAGGTAAACTAATAAAGGGCACGCTAACGAGTTCTGTAATGTCACCCCTAACTATGAGTCTCTCAAGGACAGGGATTCTTTCATCTCTGCATCCCTGGCATCAGGCAAAGCACCAGGATCAGATACTTAAGTGTCTTTCAGATAAATGTAGTCCTCAGATATTTTCTATAGCTAGAAGCTTGCATAACATTTAATACTGATTATTTTATTGGCAATTTTTTTAACTTGGCAGAATTCTGAAAATAAAAATGTCTGTCTTCAATACTAAATATTGCTTTAAGATTAAATTATAGTCTTCCCTGAAAGCCGCCCACCACTTTCTATGCATAGTACAGTGCATCAGTGTGATTCATCTACATCTAGGCTTAGGCTTTTCCAAAACTTTACCACTCCAAGATCTGTGCTTACTTTTAATTTCCAGGGTTTAGAAACCAGACATTTGATAACATTAACTCTATCGACATCACTCAGGGCTAGGAAGACATTGGCACTAACTGTTCAATATTTCAGGCAATTGATGCAAACTATGCAGTCTTTTAAGGAAATTTTGAGTAGAGCTACTTTCATTACAGATTCAAAAGCTGGATGTTTAGAATAGGCAGCACTAATTATTTGTGAGGTAATATATCATGGGCCAACTCACTTCTAGAAAACGTTCCAATATTTCATTGTAGTGGTGTGACCGAAGCCAAAAATCCACCCTTTTTCTTCCCTGCCCTAATATTTTCTAATGAAGATAGCCAACAGGACGGAGAAGGTCCTTGGATAATTAAAAAATGTTTGTCTATTTCTGAATAATATATTACTTTACACAAAATAAAGCTGTGGAGTCAGAGCTGCAAATAGTGTCTTCAAAAGCGTGAAAAGGTGGCAGTCACATCCAGGACAGATGAGCCAAGGTATTTAAAAAGCACTCCTTTAAGAAACATTTGATCCTTGAGAACTGTGTGAATGAAGACCTGAGGTCTGTTTTAATTTTTCACGGTTATTTATGAATTCAACATTTCAAAACCTAATTCCAACTCCACAGAAACACTATTCCTGAATACATCTCAACCATCTCTATCAAATTTATTAAAAAATTCTTGCTCCACAGTCCAAATGCCAGCACATTCCATGACCTATATTCCCTCAAGACCAAATATACTTGCTAACAAGTAATCTCTTCCATGAACTGATCTCAGCCTAGTGTAACCTGTTTTGAAAGCAACATTATTCTCTTGGAAAGAGAGGAAAACAAAACAAAACAAATAAAAACCCAACTTCCTAGATGCCTTCCCCCATTCCTTTACTAAAACTTACATGCTTTGCTTAACTCCACACTGAACCTAAAGATACTTTTTGGTCCAGAATGGACATAGGAATTGAGACACTTTCCTAGGCCAATCGGAAAAATGGCACTTTACAAAAATAAATGGAATATCAAATCAAATTCTATTACCCCTTTGATTTCTACTCTTACATTAAAAAAAAAAAATCCCAAAATACCAGTTATAAAGTCCTTGAAAGCAAAAAATTAAAATGGCAATATCATCTGGGGACGGGGGTAGCATGGGTCACAAGAAAAGTTAATGTACTTACTGGTAGCAGTATTCCCAAATCTGTGTTCACAGCCCTTCAGATTCTTTAGCAAAAGACTTTTTCCCATAATATATTGACTCCACAATTACAGAGTCCCAAACCTACCTCTTCTTTTTCTAGTTGGGGATACAGTAAACATTACATCTAAAGTCAGAGTTGTCAACTTGTCCCAATGTAGGACAGCCAAAATAAGTGTAAGAGATATCTTTGCTGCTATTTTACTTTTCTTATCATTTTACCCTCCCACAGTTAATTGACATTTTAATATTGACTGATAATTTAAGCTACAGTACCTAAGGCTACCTGCCTTGTAGAGTCGAGTCTACCTTGATAGCAGAGTATTATAGGTAGCTATCAACTGTCCTTGCAAAGAAGTGAACCAAAAAAAAAAGACCCTATTTGCCACTGTGTAAGAGCTAACACCACGCCTCAGTCTGAAAATATCGAAACAAACTAGTTTTGATCTTTGCAAATTCTGAAAGCGTGACTCTCATCTACTTAAAATAGGAGAGGCTTAAACAAGTTCCTCTCAAAGGTGGTCGGTCATCTTGCATTCCTAAGAGGAGGTAGCTATTAAACCATTAAACTGGCAGCATTTGGCATTCTTGACATTTATATTATAGGAGAAATAAGCTACTAAATATTTTATTTTCAAGCAAAAACACGGTTCTACCATAAATCTCTCCAATACTGGTCTGAGTAATTTTCAATACATTTTAGAAACCCCACGGATACCATGAAAAATTTCAGAATGTTATTTGTTAAGATTCAGGTCTATCTCACATCTAAGAATATGATTTAAATGTAAGGTACCAAAAAGATGCTGGAGCTCTTTTGGTGGTTATAAACAATACTTAATATTTAAGCAACACAGTCACAATGCTTTAAATCCAACTGCAGAGATCTACAATTTATTTTTACTTTTTTAGCTAGAATAGTTTTTTCAAACATGGCACACAATTCCTGTACACAAATACAGAACTGAACTGTTAGCCATAAGCACTTTATGAAAGATCCAGGAAACTATGCAGGAGACAATGACATAGTTTAGTCCAATTCTGAAACACAGACACATACTCTGATTCACACTGGTACAAAGAACAGTCATGTTTGTATGACTTAACCAAAACTTCCCTAACCACAACTGCGGTGTTTTAAAGGTAGAACCCTAGAGTGTGCCAGTTTTCCTTATCAGGGAGGAATTAAGGGATGTGATTCTTCTAAAGGATTGAGAGAGAAGGGACCTATGGGGAATGATCTGGGCACAAGAGCTGCCTCAAGTTTTGTGGGAATCAAAATTACTTGATACAATGAAGGAATTCCTAGGGTTTATTTAGTTTTGAGGTTCAAAACAAAGCAGAGAAGTATTTCCTTCCTTGAGCTCTTCCCCAAACAATATGTGCATTGAATAATCCATTCTAAAGCAAAATGAGACCACCAATTCTCTAAGGATAGCATTTATACGCATTCCGGCCTGGAGTAATGTTTTTCCATAAACGTCAGATTTTAGTGCTGTATGACCCATATGGCTAAATACAGAACAAATCAGGAAACGATTTCACTAAAAGCTCAAGGAAAAAATGAACACCGGCTGGCTAATGAACCCTACATGTGATGATAATTACTGACAGCTTTCAAACGTATATTCAAAATAGAACCTCAAGAGGACCAGATTTATTTATTCTACAGATAAAGCAGCTCACAATGTTAAGAGGCATTATTTGTTTAGATTATAATGTGATTGTATTCAAAGTTTACTTATTTAAGGGGAAAATTATAAAAAAATACTTGAAGTAATTTGCCAATGAAGTTGTAGATTCTAACAATCCATATCATCTTAGATTTCTAAGTGTGTAGTTTTATAATTCAAACAATTGTATCAAAGAGTTATTTAGCACACTTAACTACTGTAACTTCACATGAAAACCAAATAAAAATCACATCTGCATTATTTACTTCTACATTTTTATCTGATTGTATCCAACTGATGTACTACACATCCAATTACAAGAGGCAGATATCTTCTGAGAGGTGCAAGAG
Organism: Tupaia tana; assembly: GCA_026018925.1. Taxonomy (NCBI): domain Eukaryota; kingdom Metazoa; phylum Chordata; class Mammalia; order Scandentia; family Tupaiidae; genus Tupaia; species Tupaia tana. Next base: position 220,546,567 of record JAKSZU010000001.1, on the reverse strand, counting down.
TTGTTCTTTCGTGAACGCCCTCTAAGAATAGTGAAACCAGCATTTTTATATGCATTCATGTGCATACATATGTACTTCAAAAAGCAAAGCGTCATCTCTTCGTCCATTGTTAACTTAATGGTAAGACTGCAATAGAAAAAAGAAAAAGTCAACTTCAAGATTTTATAAATGGAGTTTACTAACTCCTTGCTGTGGCTTAAAATAAATTTATTCCTTAATAAATAAAAAAAGGCAAGTCATCTCAATTACTTTGGTATACACTTAAAAAAAATGCTTTTAGAGAACCTATCTAGCAAGAAGTTATATTAATGAGAAGTAATAGTTTGGAGGCACTTTAAAAATTTTTTAAACAGCTGAGGTGGCTGTTTGATTAATCTCGCTAGAATTCTGGTTACGTATTCTGTGTACTGAGAGTTAAGAGATATTTTTTCCCCAAGGAGAATCTTGATTTTGTTTGGATATTTACTTGGCTTATTATATCATGAAGGAAGAGAGGTGCTTTTCTATTCAATCATATGCCCAAGGCAATCTAAGACGTCAAAATTACTCCAACTTGGCAGACAGTAAAGCATAAAGCATTATAAGTAACTGACAATGAAGAATGGTATTATCTTGAGCTCAATGCTGCTAGTAATCTAACCAAACTTTAACTGAAAAATACCATGTAGAATTACCTGAAAGATGGACAATACATCGTACATACTGATTTTGGCTTGATTCTCTAAGAACCTACCTGTACCAAGCTAGACAGGCAGAGACTGCCTTTTTTTTTTTTTTTTTTTTTGGAGAGGTTTTTGCTATAGGGAGTGTGCATTCAACAGAAAGACAGAGAGAGACAGAAAGCAAGAAATTACCCCCCAGGGGGGGATGACCACGCCACAATCCCTTCTCCTCCATTCCCTCTCGGGATCTTGGGCACGCACACACATGCAACTGGCATGAGTTTAAGCCACTGGGTCTGGGACTCGAACCGCAGCTGACTACATAGGAGTCCAGCGATGTAGCCATTACACCAACTGCTGGTCTCGAGACTGCTTTTACTGAACTGTGCTTTACTGTGATGTTGTAACACCATATTGAGAATTAAGAAACAAAACAAACCAAACCAAACCAAAAATCCAAACAGCACCATGAAATGCATCTGAGTTTATTTCAAGGATGCTGTTGAGGACATGGTATAGTACAAGTCTTTGGGGATCTTAGGGAAATTTTCCTATTTTTAGTACCAGGAATATGTAACTTGTGCTTTTATCCTTTCCAAAGTTTACCCGAAGTTTTGGAATTTACTCATGTTAAATAAACATACCCCCCTCCCCTTTTTGGGCTATCGGGTATGTGTGATCACCAGAGAGAGGAAGGGAAAGTGAGAAATCACCTCCCCCAAGAGGGATGGCCACTCCACAATCCCTTCTCCATTCTTCTCTCAGGATTTTGGGCAGACATGCACATTTACCTGGTGTGATTTTTCAAACCTATGTGTTCTGGAATCGCCAATGTGGGATCCAGCCACATTAACCTTCATGCCACCTGCTGGCCTCTACATATCCTCTTTCAAAAAAAAGTTCTGAAAACTTCTTATTCATTTAAAACTTTGGAGAAACTATCTTTCAGATGTGCTTATGTGATTATTAGTGCATATCAAATAACAAACTAAACACTCACATGGGGGCCACCAGGCATTGGTGGAGCACCAGAAGGTCCTGAAGGCACTTGAAAAGGATTATTGGGAGTAGGATAGAGTCCTGGTGTAGGATATGATCCTGCAGGGGCAGGATATGGTGCCGGTGGTCCCCAGGCTCCCGGTGGAACAGTGCCCCATGGAACAGGTGGTGCTGCCCCTGGTGCTTGGGGAGGAGGAGGAGCAGGATATGGCCCTGGAGATGGATATGGCATATTAGGGGTAGGATACTGCCCTCCCATTCCTGGTGCCCAAGGTCCAGAAGACATGGACCCCCATGGACCTAAAGGACCAGCTGCTGCTGGATCTGTCGGTGCACCATAAGGTCGAGGGAGCTCTGGAAAGGGCATATTTGGTGTAGGATATGGCCCTGTAGGGCCAGGGCCTGGCACGGCTGGGGCTGGATAAGGACCACCAGGTGGGGGACATGATGGTCCAGAAGGAGGAAAGGGTGCTGGGGGTCCTGGAGGTGGTCCGGTGGGAGGCACAGAGGGATACATTCCTGTTGGTGCTGGTCCAAAAGGCACAGTGGAGGGTGTTGCACTTGGTGGGAGTCCAGATGGCACAGAAGGTGGAGCACTTGGGTTATTCCAAGGGTTAGAACCAGGCCAGCCTTGAGGAGGTTGGCCAGGTTTCGTATTGCTCACAGCAGAGGTTTTGGCAGGAGAATGTTCAGGTAATGCATCTGCCAACTGAAATACAAAACAGATACACCTTATCTATCTCATCCAGGCACAAGTCATACTAAACACAACTATAAACCCATACAAACCATACTATAGGGTCAGAAATGATAAACTTCAATAACATCTTCAAAGCTAAGCTATTCATTTAAAAGTAATCACTCATTTAATATAAAACTTCAGGTGTTACCTCAAATATCAACTTTATAAAGCAGATAGTAGAGAGAAGTTCAAATTTTCTAAATACAACTTATACTGCACTTCATTTCTATGCTATATTAATTTAATGGAGGATAGCAATTAAAAAGATTTGAGTCCTGAGTTTACCGCAAACACCATATACCCTAAGCTTTAGTTTTATCATTTTCAAAAAGTCACAGTTAAACAGGGACCAGCAGTTAGCATAACAGCTATGTTGCTGGACTCCCAGGTAGTCTACCGCGGTTCAAGTCCCGGACCCTGTGGCTTAAACTCACGCCGGGTGCATGTGCGTGCGTGCGTGCCCAAGATCCCAAGAGGAGAATGGAGGAGAAGGGATTGTGGCGTGGCTATCCCCCCTGGGGGGTGATTTCTTGCTTTCTATCTTTGTCTCTCAGTCTGGCGAGCGCATGCACCCTATAGCAAAAACCTCTCCAAAAAAAAAAAAAAAAAGTCACAGTGATATAGTTTATAAAATGACAATACAGTGCTTGGTATATAATATCCTTCAATAAAAGCTGACTACTAGAACAACATAAATAATTGCTTAAAACTTTTTCATTCAAGGATTCATAAACAAGTATGAGGAGATTTCAAAAAGTCTGTGGAAAAACAAAATTGAAACTGAGTTTACTGGAGCCAGCAGGTGGTGTGATGGTTAAGGTGTTGGATTCCCAAATGACTAACTGTAGTTCAAGTCCTGGACAGGGTGGCTTGAAAATCACAACAAATAAATATTGGGTTGTAGGGAAAGCCATGATGCATTTTTGCATAGAAAAATACAGAAAAAATATGTCATGACTTTTCCAATCTGAGTAAATAAATGTTTTTTAAAAAACCTGTGAGTTTATTTTGATGTAAAAAAATGTTGAAAAAATCCATAGTTTTTCTTTTTGTTTTTCAGAGTTTTTTTGCTATAGGGTGCAGGTGTTTCCCAGAGAGACAGAGAGTGAGAAACCTCCCCCAGGGGTGGATGGCCACTGCAATTAATCTCCTTTATTCTCCTTTCGGGTCTTTGGGCACGCACATGCACCTGGCGTGAGTTTAAGCTGCCGGGTCCGAGACTTGAACTGCGGTCAACTATGTGGGAATCCAGTGATGTAATCATTATGCCATCTGCTGGTTGCTACATAGCTTTTTCTTTGATCTTTTTTTTTTAAAGAATTATTTAATTTATTATTATTATTTCAACTTGCTATAGGGCACAGTGCTCACAAGAGAGCAAGAGTGAGAGAGAGACAGAGAAAGACAGAGAAAGTGAGAAAGCAAACCACCTAGTCTGGGACTCAAACCATGTGGGAGTCCAGTGCCTTAACCACCACGCCACCTGCTGGCCCCCGTAGTTTTTTCTAGTATGCATTTCCCATATACTTTTTGAAGATCCCCTATATATACTACAGGACAATTCTTTTTTTGAGAGTCATTTTTCTTTTAGAGAGATTTTTGCTATAGGGCATGTGCTTCCCAGAGACCCAGAGACAGACAGAAACAGAAAGTGAGAAATCATCCCCTAGAGGGGATGGCCACACTGCAATGCCTTCTCCTTCATTCTCCTCTTGGGATTTTGGGCATGCATGCACACGACGTGCATTTTAAGTTGCCAGGTCTAGGACTTGAACTGCAGTAAACTATGTGGGGATCCAGTGATGACATCTGCAGTCCCTACAGGACATATTTTCAAGTATGCCATATTTAAATAAATTAAGGCAAATCACTTATCAAATCCCATTCCCCACCCCCCCATGGAAGAACCACAAAAGCCCCCCCCCCCCTTTTTTTTTAATTAAAAGATATATATGGCCCACAGCTGGGACTATGTCATTTTTCTCAAGAGCCAAAAAACTTACAAAGGATAAATGGATCAACTTACCGAGAACTCATCAGACATTTTCCTAAAAAAAGAATAAAGACAGTTTTAAAATTAGTGTTTATTGTATTTTTTAAGAAACTTTCTATGCATGTACTATCTGTACTTAGATGGAATCTTAATCACTTTTGTAATGTGCTTTTCCTCATATAAGAAAAATTCCCGTAGTTCTTATAGGGTTATCAACTCTATCTTCTTCAATAGCGATGCATCATTAAAAAATTCCTAACCTGGGACCAGCAGTTGGAATAATGGCTATGTCACTGGACTCCCATGTAGTCGACTGCGGTTTGAGTCCTGGACCTGGTGGCTTAAAATCACGCCGGGCACATGTACATGAGTGCCCAAGATCTTGGAAGGTGAATGGAGAAGGGATTGTGACATGGCCATTCCCTCTGTGGGGTGATTTCTAGCTTTCTGTCTCTCTGTCTTTCTGGCGAGCACATACACCCTTATAGCAAAAACTTCCCAAAAAAACAAACAAAACAACAAGAAAAAAAACCCCAAAAATCTAACTTATTTACAGCCTCATTTTGTGACACTTCACATTGTTTTCAACAATGATACAGTGAATATCTCTACAAATAGCACATACAAGAGTCTATCATCAGGAAAAAAACACCAAAAGTAGGATGTATACAACAGGTAAGTGTACCCAAAATCCACTTGCAAAGTCCATGGTGATTTACACTGTTACCCTTTTCTCTAACTCCTCTCCTTACCACTGTATGTTATTAAACAACACCTTTTCCTTTTCTTTCTTTTCATTTTGCCATAGGGTGAGTGCCAGAGATAAAGGGAGAAAGCACCCCTCAAAGGATGTGTTCATTCTACACTCCCTTCTCATCCATCTTTTTATCCTTTTGGGATCTGAGGCACACATGCACCTGAGTGCAGTGTGTTTTCTAGCCGCTGGGGCCAGGATTCAAACCATACATTCAGCCATGTGGCTTTTGGCTACCTTAACAACTAAGCTATGGGGCTTAATTTTTACCTTTCACTTAGGCCTTTTCTCTGTCAGGACTTAAAGTATGAAATGTTAAACAGCAGAAGTGAGCATGGTGATCTTGCTCCTAGCTCTCTAAGCAATGCTTCTACTAATGAACCATGCTTCTCATTTTCAGTTTGAGATTTAAAAATAAAAATTTATTTGCTATTACTATTTACTTTTTAAACTTGACCAGGCAGAGACAGAGAGAAAGGGAAAATGGGAAAGCAAGTCACCAGGTCCGAGACTCAAACTGCAGTCAGCCATGTGGGAGTCCAGCACCCTAACCACCATACCACCTGCCAGCCCCTTGTTTAAGATTTTAAAAAATTACACAAAGGTAGTTTTTATTTATATGTATGTTAAGAGTTACTTATTCCTATTTAGCCAGTTTAAAAAAACGCATGAGCCAGCCACTGGTGTGGTTAATCAAGGCGGCTAGATCCCACACTAGTCCCAGTAGCTTGAAAAACATGCCAGGCATGTGTGCCCAAAATCCTGAAAGAAGGGAGAAAGGACTGCTGTGAAGTCAACTGTCTCCCAACCCCTTTCTTTTATTCCTCTGTCCCCTTCTTAAGCTCACAAGCAGTATTGTATATTTAAAAAAGAAAAAAAAGACACTAACCTTTCTGGTATCTAAGGAGTAGATTGTAGTTTTTCTCTTTAGATTTAGCAATACAGTTAATTATATGAATAGGCTGACTAACATTCAGCCATACTTGAATTCTTAAGAGTTTTAGTTTTTTTTTTTTTTTTTTTTTTTTTTTTTTTTTTGCTGGAGGGCACGTGCTCACCAGAGAATGAGACAGGGCAGGAGAAAAGATGCCCCTCACAATGGAGTGTGGTCTTGCTGCAATCCTTTCTCCATTTCTCCACCATATTAGGGTTTGGGGTGTTTTTCAAGCTGCAGGGGCCAACATGCAGGCGACCATGTGGAATCTGACTCCATTAACCACTAGGCCATGAGACCTGCCTTTAAGAATTTTATTTCTAATTATAATTTGGGTAGCATAAGGAATAATAAAGGAAAAGAACATGAAGCCTACTAAATCACAAATACTATATCATTGCTTTTTGTTGAAAATATTAAAAAACACATCTTCAATACACAGTAAATACAATTATCCATTTGTTCTAACACTAAGGTTTGTAAACTACTATATCATTGCCTTTTTTTTTTTTTTTTGGAGAGGTTTTTGCTATAGGGCGCGTGCGCTCACCAGAAAGACAGGGAGAGACAGAGATATACAAAGCGAGAAATCACCCCCCAGGGGGGATGGCCCCACCGCAGTCCCTCCTCCTCCCGCAATCCCTTCTCCTCCATTTTCCTCTCGGGATCTTGGGCATGCGTGCACACGCGCCCGGCATGAGTTTAAGCTGCCAGGTCAGGGACTTGAACCACGGTCGACTACAGGGGAATCCAGTGACACAGCCATTACGCTAACCGCTGGTCCCTTTATCATTGCTTTTTGTTGAAAATATTAAAAAACACATCTTCAATAGGTAGCAAATACAATCATTTATTTGTTCTAACACTAAGGTTTGTTTTACATTAAAAAGTATGTCAAACAACGGATTCTCAAGACTAATGTTAGGAGAAACTTTACCCGTGTATAACTATAAAGCACATACAAGACTGACATGCTTTTCAAATGGTAAGAGCCTTGAAACAAGATTGTTCTATGTCAAAGTTCTTATTAATTCTAGAACAGAGAATCTAACAATGTGACCCAATCAATTTTATATGGTCATTTTTTTTTTTAAAGAGCGATTTCTGCTCTTGGGCGCATGCTGTAAGGAGGCTTTTCAGCCATTTACCCAGTTTCCCTTCAGCACTGGATCTGGGGGGAGTTCATTCTGGTGAACAACTCATGGTCTCTGCTACAGCCTTGAATTGACTTCTTAAATATTTTTTAGAGACAGATTTTTGCTACAGGACACATGTGCTCGCTCACCAGAGAGATATAGAGAGACAGAAAGTGAGACATCACCTGCCAGGGGCAACGGCCACACTGTAATCCCTTTCCCTCTATTCTTCTCTCTGAATTTTAGACATGTACGCACATGCGCCTGGCTTTAGTTTTAAGCTGCCAGGTCTAGGACTCAGACCATGGTTGGCCATGTGGCAGTCCTGTGACTCCATCTGCTGGTCCAGATTTCATATGGTCTCAATGTTCAGGTTTTCAGAACTGCTCTTTCCCCTCTCACTTTTGAGAGAAAAGAAAATGTATGATGTATAGTTAACTAGTCATACGATTACATAAAATATTCCACAAATTAATAATACTTAAATGATTCATAACTTTACTGTAAAATTTTTAAGGTTGAAAATCAAAGTCTGGAAGATAGAGAAATCACTAGAATATTATTATTAAATACCGAAGTAATGACCAAAGGAATTAGAAACCCTACCACCTGTACTACCTTAGTAAATCGACCTACTTTCTTTACCTATATTAAACAGTGTTCCTGTTAACTGGAAACATTCAGATTTGCCCTTTGGGAATACTTTCACTCAAAAAAAGGTAAAAAACAAAACTGGACATGTTTCAATATGAAGAATTACAGAATGTAAAAAATATCTAGATTTTCTGGACTGACCCTAGGAGTAGTGGTTAAGGAAGCTGAATCCCACATGGCTGACTGGTTCAAATCTCAGCCCTGGCAGCTTGAAAAATATACTGGCATGTGTGTATGGATGCCTCAAATCTGATGGAAAGAATGGTGGAAAAAGGATGCTGGTATGACCATGACCAACTCAGAGTGCTTTCTCTCTCTCTGATAAGCACATGTGCCTTCTGGCATTAAAAGCAAAATAAAACCTGTATTTTCTAAAACATCTAAATTATCCTTATTATTATTTCAAAAAATTTTGCCACAGGGTGTGTGTGCTTGCCACCAAGAGAGAGAAGCAAAAAATCACTCCCCATGGGCCATGGCCACAATATAATCCCCTTCATCTCTTCCTCCTGCCAGGATTTTGGGCACATGTGCATGCCTTCCTAAAATCCAAACAGAACGGAGATGGAGGACTGCGGCATTACCATTCCCCATTGGGGGTGCTTTCTCCTCTTCCTTGTCCTCCCTCTTTTTTTTTTTTTTTAAAAAAAGAATTACTTGTATCGTGGTCACATGTGGGAGTCCCAGTGCCCTCAAGCATCATGCCACCTACTAGCCCCTCCTCTTCCTCTATTATTCAGGGTAACTTGGATGCTCTTGTTGGTGGTTCTCTTCATTTTCACCCAAATAAATTCATTTTTGCTTGCTTGGAAAAAAAAGTACAAAGTTTCTTTTGATATATACTAGAAAAGTAAAACAGCATTCTGGTAACTCCTATAGCCTTTAGAGCAAATACGGTAATCCAATCAAGAAGTGAGTGGCTACTGACAAGGAATTCTATACTTTGGAGAGCCAACAAATTAAGATGGAGTAATAGACAGAACGGGACTACATGGCTGTAAAACCTGTACATCAGTCTTTTTGACTCAATCTTTTGACAAGGACAAGCTTAACAAGAGATCACTCTCCCATGTGTAAAACAGTTTTAATTCCTGGCTACCTCACAAATAATTAAAAATAACATACTCCATAATCTATAAAATGCCTTATATGTGTTAAGATATTTATTAAGAGGGCTGGCTCTACTGCCTAGTGGTTAAGGAAGTGAGAATCCACCTGGCTGACAGGCTTGAAAAGCATGCAAGCACATACGTGCACACCTAAAATCCCAACAGAATAGAGAAATTGAAGAAAAGGGATTACATCATGACCATGACCCCTTGGAGGGTACTTGCTCCCCCTCTGTCTCTCTGGCAAGTAGACAGACCCTCTGGCAAAGCAAAACAAAAAAACAAAACTAAGGGAAAATAAGACTTTTTATGTATAATAGATTTCAGTACTGGGGCAAGGGATAATGGCATGTCTGTACTGAAAACACAGTTTTTGAAATTAGATTATATGCTGGTTTGCAGTGGCCCATTTATCAGCTTTTCTTTCCTTTCCTGTATATGGACAACTTAAGAAATTGAGGTATTAGGGGGGTTGGCAGGTGGCGTGATGATTAAAGGGGCTGGATTCCAACAAGGCCAATGGCAGTTCAAGTCCCTGACCTGGTAGTTTGCTTTCTCCCTTTCCCTTTCTCTCTGGTCAAATTAAACAATAATAACAAATGGAATTAAATAAGTTTTTTTAAGGAGGTATTAGGAGCATGGCAGTTGAGGTACTAGACTCCCACATGGTCGTCCATGGTTTGAGTCCCTTCACCTGGCAGGTTGAAAAGTCATGCTGGGCACATGAGCAGATGTTCCTAAAACTGGGGAGAATGGAGGAGAGACTGCAGTGTGGCCATACCCCCAGTGAATGATTTCTCACTTTCCATCTCTCTGGCCAGCCCACTCACCCTATGGCATACACAAACACACAAACACACACACACACACACACACACACACACACACGAGTAACTGTCTAGACGAAACACTAGCTCTTCCCTGTTTAACTTTGGACAAGTGCTACTCTCCAACCTCAGAGGTATAGGAAGATAAAAACAGTCTCCATCACACAGATCTGTGGTGAGACAGGTGAAGAAACCTTAAGTTACTGCCTGGCATTTACCCCAAACAACAAATTTTAGCTCTTACAATTGCTGTTAGAGGTTCACAAACCTTTTATCTGATGTTCTCCATCAGAAACTTTGAAAATGAAACATCTGTACGACTGGCACAACTTACTGGATAGCAAAATTTGATCTAAAGCTACATATAGTTTCCATTGATTTCCACTTAATAGAAACCATTTGCTGCACAAATATTAATGTTTAATTAAAGGGTCCTTTAACTCCGCTAGGGGGTGTTATCTGTCTAAGTTATTTACAATCTTTCTAAAATACAAATATAAAACCCAAAGATTTCTCAACTAGTTCCAAAAGTTGAGAGAATGGAGACGAGTATAGTACCCATTTCTCCTGGAGCAAAAACATTCCAACATTAGTGACTCAAGTTTCTGAGGCAAACTAGCTTTGCACAGGAGGCTGAGACGCTGGCAGCAATAAATCTATTCTTGCCAAAAGAACAAGGAATTTCTGAAACATTTCTGATGGCTACCTTCACCGTAACAGGGTTCGTTTTCAAAACAGAAATTTACAACCACCTGGTGTAGAGTGTGTATTTCTCTAGCTATATATCTTTTTAATTGGGCCGAGTGTGTTTGTGGTACAGAGGAAGACAGTTCGCTATTTATAAGCTACCACGCATTATGCACGTTCTTAAACCCTAGAGAAATACAGAAGCTGGCGCTTCTAAGTTTCTGTCACCGGTAGGTATCCACGGGCAACTCCCCTGGCCAGGAATAACCAGGACGATGCCACACTGCGGATTATCTTAAATAACCAGCCGGACATTTTTGTCCGAATCTATTCGGGCCCTTCTGTCCCTTTTCATTAGAAATTAACAAATGGGAGGCGGCGGTGGACGTGTTGGGGGCAAGGGGCACGAGGCTCGCAGCCCTTCAGGGACGTACGAACAAAGGGAGTCCGGGATCGGCCGGAGCGAACCGGCCTCGGAGCGGGTCGCGCCCGCCGGGAAGGGTGGGGGAGGGGCAGGCCCGCTCCCGCCCCGCCCCCCCAGCCAGGCCTGACGTCAAGCGCCGAGAAACCCGTCGGGCGCTACGTCAGCGGCCTTCGACGTCCTCTCTCTAGGGGAGACCTGGGGGCGCGGAGGAAGGAGACCCAGACGATCGCTTGCTTGGGGTCCCCAAGGAGGCCAGCACGGCCCAAGCCCTGGGGATGACTCGAGGCACCTCCGTTGCCGCGCCCCCTCCCGCTCTCCCGCGCTCGCCAGCCCCGCAATCTCAGCTCTCCCGCCCCCCTCCACGACCTCCACTGGCGCCAGGCAGCCTCACCCAGCAAAATCTGAGCCCACAGCAGGTTCTACAAGCGGCGATGGGGCCGAGGGAACTGGGCGCTGAAGAGCCGGGCGCAGGCTGACTGACGGCGACGACGACAGCACCAGAGCGCGCGGCTCCTCCTGGCGCCGGAACAGGAAGCGCCGAGCGCGCCGCCCCTTGCCCGCCCTCGCCGTCCCGTCGGGCCTGCCGCGCGCGCCCCCTGCAGAGCCCCGGGGGTATTGCGGCTCGCCCGCCCGGCTTCGGGCATCTCCGCGCTCTGAGTTCTGGCCTGATAGACTGGTAACTGCTCAAGAAATAGTTGCAGACCTTTTTTGATCAAAGCCTCTCCTCCCCACGTGCTTAATTTTGAATGAACATTAAGTACCTCCTGTGTCAGGCCTAGATGATTGATAAATGGCCCCCGCCTCCAGGGAACCTGATAAAAATGTAATAATAATAATATGTGTGAAACACACATAAATATGTATTACTTTTAATATATAAAAATATAAGTACACTTAAATTTTGCATCTTTGTGCAAGCCATTAATGGGTCAGTGGGTGGACATTTGATTTTCTTAAAGGAAGACATCCCTGGGTATGCTCTACAGTATACATAATTCTTATACTGAAAAGGTAGCAATAGAGTAACTTCAAATACTTATGCCCAGGAAAAACATATTTGTTAATGCACAGGTCTTTGGAAAATTAAACGTCTGGAAAACCTACTGTCCCCGACAGCGTGCAATATGAAGCAACAGGAGAACTCAGTAGTAATACAATCAAGTCTCTATTTTGCTCATTTTTTTTAACATCAATTCTGATTTTAAAACATTTCATTAACCTATTATCTTTACTGAGTTTTTCAGTCAAAAAATGTAGCATGCAAGTCAGTGCCTTATTCACCTCACCCGTCTTGGCCTAGCTTGAGCTGAGAGCCTCAAGCTTCTTCTTGCCTCCAAGTGGCCAATACTTAAATTTGGCAGAGTTCTGGAGCCAGGCCCATATGTAGTTATCTATAAGTAACTTTAGACTTCTTCTTCCCCATTCAGTGTGTTTTCACAACTGCACTGCAGTCTAAAGCCCACCCAACCCAATCTTTCAGTCCACACTTCCTCAGGTGTCAGACCTACAAGGTGGTATGATCGCCCTACCTTCTCTTTGTCCTTCACTGGTGTTTCACCCCAAATCTTTTTTTAAAGAATTATTTAACTATCTTTCTTTCTTTCCCTGTCTTTCTATTTGAGCAGAGAGGGACAGAGAGAGAGCGAGAAAGAGAGAGAGGGGAAGTTAAGAAAGCAAGACACCAGGTCCAGGACTGGAACTGCAGTCAGCCATGTGGGAGTCCAGCGCCCTTAACCACACCACCTGTGGGGTCCCCCAAATAAATCTTTTGGAGATCTAACTGCACCTTGCTATCTGGTTCTAGAGAACAGTATGATCCCAAAAGGAGTTAAATGCAGTTAAGTGTCTAGTCCAGACTAGCTATTAGCATTTAAAAGGAGTGTATTGTAAACTGGAAAATGTGTAAGAATACAGATTTCTCAATTTCTCTTTTTCAGATTCTAATTGTGAGGAAAGTATGTTTTAACACAAAACACAAAGCCTTAGGATTTTACATACAAAGTTTTATTTAAAAAGAAATAAAAATGTATTTAGATAAATCTGAACTCACATAGAAGAAACAGTCAACTTTAAGATTAGAAATAAAAGTGGAAAGAGTACTTTTTGGGTAAGGGTGGTGGATCATACAAGTCTGAATGGCAAGAGTAATAGCTTTGTGAAGTTACTCTTAAAACTCTGTATATTCAAGTATATATATCAAATTCATACTTGGCTTACACAGACTTTATCTAATTCCAGCAAAGTCAGCATAATTTGAATAAACCTTGTTTTTACACCATGGTTCTCAAGTCCTCAAGTTTAGATTTGACTATAACCATGGCAAAAGTGATTATCTTTTTATTTCCTGTACATGTAATCAACTTTTAAAATAAGGTAGAGAAACATCAGTTTTACAGACCTTATGAGTAGAAAACTGTAATTGTTCATCTAATTGCAGAGTCTAAACAATAAATTCAAACTGTACTATTACCTCTATTGTCAAATCAAGCCAAGAAAGCCTATTACAGACTAAAAGTGAATGTGACTGGGCAGGGTCCACACTAAGGGGATATTCTGAAAACCTATCAACATATTAGCATTTAATGGTTGTACAGCAATTATTTTCAAGTATGTTCCAAGGGTCGGTCACATCTTACTAAAAGACTAACTTTTAGGAAGTAAAGTTACAATTATTATTACCTATGTTTTATAGGAAATGAAGGCAAAGAAGATTTAGGATTGACTAACCTATTCAAAATTAGAAACAAAAAACATTAGCTTTATTTGAAATAGGATCAATGTACTCTAAATCTCTTTCCAGGCAAAGATTTAGGATTGACTAACCTATTCAAAATTAGAAATAAAAAACATCAGCTTTATTTGAAATAGGATCAATGTACTCTAAATCTCTTTCCATTGGGTTACACCCCCAGTCTACATTTCTACTTATAAGCCAATTTTAAAAGTTACTTCTATTTTGTGTCCAATATCTTAATATATTAGAGTAATACTGACAAATTCTTATACCATTGCTTATTTCTAGAAGGCCATTAATAAAAGAAAAAAAACCTTTGTGCTTTCTGTTCTTAGGAATAGAAACTATGTTAAAATAAAAATTATAAAGCTTATTTCCCAAAGTAGAAACAGTAATTTGCTTGACTTAAAATATTTTATTCATTTGAGGATTAAATTAACTAACATTACACAGGCTATTTTATATCTAACCACTATTTGTCTTGTGTCATCTCCAGGAATATCTTGTAAGTTTACTTTCCTGTGAAATATGCTCTACCAAAATCAATATTATAAATAACCTGTTTATTAGGTGGTGATTATAGTTAAAAGTGACAAGAAATATTTTTAATTAAGAGTACATTTACAGGCGTTAATCTCAAGGTTTTTCCTTCACAGGAAGGAAGCTCTCTATTACTTGGATCTATAAAATGATCCAAACTTCAGAGACAGGAAGCTGATAACTTGATTTATCATTTTAATGGATTTGGCTCATGAATAAATGATAAAGGTTTATGAGTTTTTCTTATAAAAAGAAATGGGATTTGTATGGTATGAATTCTATTTACCACATCTGTTCTGCTTTTCAAAGGATTTCTAATTACTCAGACATTCCTTATATTATTTATAATAATAAGTCGAAACTTTAATTGAAAACCATTCTTTGACCACAGTGCCATTAGATGAAATTCAGGAAAGAACACAGGTTTGATCACCAAATCAATAAATCTTGCCACAGGCTGTCTAAAAGCTTCCTTTAATCTTCCTGTTAGGTCTTCCTTTAAATTAAACCATTCCCTCTATAAATTATTTAAGTGAATGGCACAGTATAGAAAGATCACATATGACTCTTCATACAAAAATGTTCAAGGAACCTAAAAAAAATCAGTTTAGCATTATTTTAGGAATTATATAGCATACTATAAAATCGAGATGCTGGAAGTTAAAAAGGGGGCGGGGGGTAGAGTAGGGGTATGTCCTGAAAAGCTACAGAGATAAATAGAAAAGTCAAGTTTATTTCCTGATTAGCACAGGATAATTCCCAAAGCACAGTTAAGTGTCTGGTCCAGACTAGCTATTAGCAATTAAGTAGTTCCCTTTCACTGTCAAGGCTTTTCCCTGAGGTAATGCCTAAATTCTTAATTTTAATATTTTATCTGGTTTCTTTTAGCTCCATCTTCTCTCACCAATAAGCTCTACACATTTCCACCATGCTGAAAGCTCTCTCAACTCTGGAATTTACACTTTTCAAATGTTCCCAATGTTCCACCTAGAGTTACATTTATATTTAGATATATCTCCCCATTGTTCCTCTCAAAATGTACTTTTAGTTGTATAGCCCAATAAATACATTTTTAAACAATCTTTATGAGCTAGTTCCTGAATACCAGATGTTCCACACAAAGACACAAAGGGGGTAAGCCTTTCTACATTCCAATCCTTTAAAATTAAAAAAAAATTATTACTTTTTCTTTCATGGTAAACAATTCCCTTCTCAGTCTTTATATTTCTACTTTCCAAACTTTTTATGGTAGCATATACCAAAAGAAAATACAAATCATTTCAGAGTAAATAATCTTTTCCCTGCCCTCATTTATTCAGTCATCAACTTCAAGGCTAATATATGGCAGTATTTTGAAATGTTAATAGTTGTTAATATCTTGAAGTTGAAAAAAAAATAAAAAGCCAGAGAAAATATATCACAAGCAATCAGTTTGAACTATATGAAAAACTACTTAGATCTTGGCTTTCATATAAACACTAATTTTTACCACTATAAAAGACAACATAATTATATTTCAGTTTTCTTTATAAAACTACCCTTTAACAGAATATCATAAGCTAGCCATTCTTTAGGTTTTTCTGTACTGATAAAAAGTTATTTTTAAAAGAAAAATATTTAAAATAATTGTTTCACAGAAACAAAAAGTCTTATCAAATTCTGATAAAAAACTAATCATGGGTATAGTCTTACCACACTATTAATTTTCTTTCGCCAAAGATGAATATAGGAAGTGTTATACTAGTTAAAAGATAAGCTGCTCAGTGATCTACAAAAATGCCAAAATAAGGATGAGGTAGTATGACTTTTCTACCTTTGTAAAGGATAAATATCATCTTTAGGAGAGAGATTTATCCTGACATTGGTGGTGTTATCCTGAGCCTCATCACTGCTAAGAGAGGTACCATTTTAATAGCTTCCCCTCACTGAGACCAAGACAATCTTGAGATCACTGAGTTTGAAAAAATGCTAAAAGATAATGGTAACAGAGACATGCCTGGCTTATCTTTGCCATAACTGCTAAAAATTCACTTTAATCCTATTATTGAAAAATGCCATCTCTATGCTAACATCAGAACTGCAAGAGGAAACTGCTACTTCAATACAAAAGCAATGGTAATTAACAAACATTTGTTCTAACTTGGAAATTTACGAGTCAAATTTCTTTCAAGCCAGGTAGAAGCAGTTTCCTGATACTGCTAACCTTAGCATCAAGAAATCAATTAAAAAATGCCAATTAGTGGGAGCAGCAGTTGGCATAATGGCTATGTCGCTGGACTTCCATGTAGTTGACCCCGGTATGAGTTCCCGACCCAGTGGCTTAAACTCACGCTGGGTGCCTATAAGTGCGTGCCTAAGATCCCAAGAAGAGACTGTAGGAGAAGGAACTGTGGCCTGGCCATCCCCCCCAGGGGAGTGATTTCTCGCTTTCTGTCTGTCTATCTGGGGAGTGCACGTGCCCTATATCAAAAACTCTCAAAAAAAAAAAAAAAAAAGCCAATTAGTACAAGAGGTAGACAATTCATCAGAAAGAAAATCAGGTAATCTGTCTAGATTTATTATTCATTGATTCATTTAACAAAGAGTTAGACAGGATAACACTTGATTTATCTTTATTACTGGACTAATGAGGTTTCCAAAAATGCTTTTCTATTCTTGGGATCATAAATTTAAAATATTACCTTTTGTCCAATACCATTTGGTATGACATAAGTCATGTAGTTGTCCAGAGGCCTTCTTCTCTTTTCTATTTTTTTTTTTTTTGAAGCCATATTGAAGACTTAAGTTAATTCTGAAGATGTGAGTAAGAACTTGCAAATTGAGGATCAAAAACAGAATTAAGCTTCTTGAACACTGAACACAAGGTTTATTTCTTGAATTATCACTCAACTTCAATTTAAAATAATGAAAAAGCTACTTAAGTACTCTTTGGTTAATTGTGGATATTTGTGGCTACTTCTAAACTATAGAATTTCCCCAAAGTAATAGACTCAGAATTTCTACAAAAGGGCTGAGAAGAAACAATAGTTCATAAGTTAATACAGAAAAACCCAGTTACTTCGGCACTTCAGTAACTACTAGCTACTAATAGTGAAGTCATTATTTTTAAAGCTTCCATTGACAATGAAACAAAAATGCATGTTTTGAAGATTAACTCCTCCAGGTTGAGAGAAGGCCTATTGAGAAATAACAAATGACCATGTCACACTGTAGAATAAATGTGCCCAGAATATTCTCATCTGATTCTCATGGACAAGATTAACCAAATTCAGTAATCCTGCTAAATCCTGCTAATACAGTTAATATTTAAAATGAAAACACATCATGTTTAACTTTAAATCATTTGTTATCTTTAACAACACTATTAGTAATTCACAAAAGTCAATTACATAAGTATGGATGATGAATTATAACACTCAACTTTACTGAAGAATTTAAAATCAACTCAATACAAAGGGGGGGTTAGGGAAACTGTATTTTATGTAGAGGAATACTGACAGCATAGATTAAAATATTTTACATGTAAAAAAGGGTATAAGAGTATTTTGAAAGAAAAGCATGAAATACAGAATATTCAAATACATGTGCAATGCCTACCCAATTAAAATGTACCTGGATGATAAATAAAAGGAAAAAATATAAGTATATAACCTACATGGTAAAAAAAAAAAACGAAATACTTGATTAAAAATATCTATTAACCTCTAGTGTATAACCTTAAACAATTAGTGTTATCATAAGAAAAATAAACTGATCTGCATGTAAAATTTAGGACATATGTTTGTTTTGGACTCAAACTGCCTTTGTAGAAAAATCCAAAGTTGTATAATAAGAAAAATAAAATATTAAATGAAAATATGTATATAATTGTTTCCACATTTCTATTCCTTTATTAGCACTGTTGTTCTGGTGCATCAATTCTGAGTACTCTAACTTTTGATTTGTAATGATATTCCTTCAGATATAATTTCATAGAAGGAGGAATCGGAAGAGCATCAATGCCATCATAAGTTGTACAGTTACAAATAACTGTTCTGCATATATGCTGCAGTGAAAAGGGGAAAGTCCGAATTAAAGGAGTGGATAAAAGTGGTTCAAAGAACATACAGGCACTAGGGTCCTTATAATGCTCTAGGAGACCAGTAATATCAGGAGAATGGAAGACACAAGGATCATGTGCATCAAAGCTAAAGTTGTGATTCCACTGTTCAATTCTAGCATGAAGAGAACGACTATAGCGTCTAAAACTAACAGAGAATAAATAGTCCTCCTGTGCGGAGTCTCGAAGTAGGAAGGTACCCTCTGGTTTTCCTTCTAGTAGAGCTTCAGCTGCATATTTATCCATAACTCCCCAGTAACATGGGTTGTTATTGATCTGAAGGAGGTCTGGTACAAGACAGTGTACATAATCGATCTGAGTGTGGTACTTAGGAGGTGTTTCCAGCTGCAGGATTTCATCATCCATTTCCCATTTGGGTTTATTTCTTTTTCTGGAACTTGTGCAAAGGGTTATAATTTCATCATCTGAATCCATATCACTATCTTCTATACTGTTATTTGAAATCAGGTTCATCACAGAGCCAGTCACAGGACCAGTTCTACATGAAGCATCGTTGGTGGTTATGACACAAGGCTGAACACTGGTATGTGAGAAACAGTTTATATCCTCTTCCACATTTCTTCGTTTTAGCTGACCATCCCTCAATTCGCTCTGAGACAAATCTGTGTTTACCCATTCATCTGATTTGGGATTTATGGGAGCTGTGTGTCTTTTAATAAAATGCCACCTAAAAGCTAAATCTGATCGAGGTGGGAAAGGACACTTATCTAACATGAGTTCACTGATATGAATTTTTCTTTTAGATGGAAGCCCTGAAGAGTGCCGACTGCTACAATTCTTTATTGGAAAACACTGCCCCACAGCATCTTGTAGTTTCTGTTTAAGAGATCGGCCTAAAAACCTATGCCCACAGGAATGATCTAAGTCCAGTTCAATGGATGAACAGCTGTGCTTCCTTTCTTGACTCCTTAAAGGAACTTCAATTTTTTCTATAGCATTCACTGTTTCAGCATCTGGACAACTCTCACTCTTTTTTGACCAAGACAACTTTTTCCCACTCCATACATAACCGTCCTTTCTGTCAGCACTTCTACTCCGACTAGTTTTGGGCCTTACATCTACATTTTTACTAGTACTTTCATTATTTTCTGCCATTTTAACAAGTTAGACACAAATTCCAGTATTATAAATACTGCTTTTTCAGTTTTTCTGGCAGGAAGTTTCTTCTTGGCACCTTCTGAATGTATCTGTAGGGAAAGAAAAAAGCCATTAGCCATTTGTCATCTACCTTGTACAGTTTATATATCAAGTCTCAATCAGATACAAGATTAAAAAGTATAATTAGCACATGAAAGAATAGTGACTTTGTTGGAAAGAAGTACCAAGGTATTTTATTACCATTTAAATAAGCTGATCTACATATATTTATAATTTCATTGTGCCATAATGTTAAGTTTGGGTTCCTTTCCCACAGCTAATTTTCAGTGTGGATCAGAAGAAGCCAAGCCTCCTTTCTCAGCTAGAATATATGAACTCAAATGTGTATAATTTCTATCTTAAAGCATATTTATACTCATTTTACTTTACCTTATTTTTCTTACTTCATAACACACTAGTGAATTCTTTGTAAGAGATAGTCATAAACTCATGAACTAGTGTTTGAGAACCATCACCCTGTAAGTAATAGATCCTTCATTTCCATGACCTTGTTTCCTTTCCTACTGATTGTTAATATAAACAATTTTAAGTTGTAAAGCTGTAAGAACATATTAAACAATCTCCATTAATAATAGGAATGCCAAGCAAGCATTTCCAATGCAGTTTGGTCAATCCATTTCAACCGGTCAAGTCTGCTATTGGTCTGGGCAGTTTTTAAACATGAAATTGAGTAAAATTTGGCCTTTGGGGATCAGCAGATTGTGTAATGGTTATGTGAGTTGGACTCCCATGTAATCGACTGCAGTTTGAGTCCTAGACCTGGTGACTTGAAACTCGTGCTTGGCACGTATGAGAGTGCACCTAGAATTTTGAGAGGAGAATGGAGAAGAGGATTGTGGCATGAGTATTCCCCCTGGGAGGTGATTTATTGCTTTCTGTTTCTCTGTCTCTCCAGTGAGTGCATTAGCCCTCTAGCAAAAAAACTCTCTCTCTCAAAAAAAAAAAAAAAAAAAAAAAAAAAGGCACTTACAGACACATTCCTTGTATTCTTGACCATTTGAAAACAAACAAATTTCTATATGATTAGACATACTAGACCTCATAGTATAAAACACTGAGCTTCATGACGACTAATGGTATGGTTAAGTCATAGATGGAATTTACTTAAGTATTCTTCAGTGGAATAAAACTTAAGCCAAGAACTGGGGGGAAGGGTCTCTACAATTCTAAATATTTTAAAAATGAAAGTTGAATTTTGTGACTGAGAAAATCAGTCACTCAACATTGTGATTATAATTAAGTTTCAGATTATGTCAGAGAACAATAAACACCCCAACAGTCAAAAACAAATGTCTACAGACACTTAAATCCATTTCCAAAGTAGTAGGATCTGAAACAAGCATCTGTGTTGGCAAATATGATTGGCAAGTGCTTAAAAGTGTGAATGAATAATACAGACTTGTCATATAAAGTATACCATTTCTAAATATTGAGTAGCATGTGATTGTATTTATTTTGATTTAGTGAGCTCACTGGTATATAATCATTCGAAATCTGTAGGAAAAATGTTTCTTATTTAATTTTGAAAAAAAAAATCACTTAGCACAGACAAAATTATATTCAATAGTACACTTTGGCTGTTGACTAAATTCCACTGAATAAAAATAAACAAGCAGAAGCAATAAAACAGGCTGAAGAATATGAAGTGATTAACTGGCCAAGTTCCTGTAGCACAGCAGTAAAAGAACTGCTCTGCAAGGCTAGAAGCCATATAGGGACTGCAGGTTTGGATCTCTAGGTTAACCTGACATTATGCTAGGTGCATATGGAAGCACAGGAACCTGAGGAGCTAGAGGGCTGAGGAAATGGGCTGTGACACGATGAGACCCTGCCTAAGGTACTTCTCCCTCGCCCTCTCTACCATGCAAGCCTGTATGCATGTTATCATTAAAACAAAACAAAACAAAACAAAAAACAAAGTGCCAGCAGGTGGTATGGTGGTTAAGGTGCTGGATTCCACATGGCCAACTCTATGATTTGAGTCCTGAGCCTAGTGGCTTGAGAAACGTGCTTGGCACATGTGCATGTGTGCCCAAAATCCTGAGAGGACAATGGAGGAGAAGGGACTGCAGTGTTGCCATTCCCCTGGCAGGTGATTTTTCACCTTCCCTCTGTTTCTTTCCAGCAAGCACACACACGCTATGGCAAAAATATTTATTAAAAAGAAAGTCATTGATTAAGGTTCAAAATGTTCATTTATTTTACTTGCTAACTAAATATTAAAAAAACAGTTTATCAGCTGTAAGACCAATTTTTCTCCACTGGATATAAGTTCCTTAATCTTGCTGACTTGCTATCTCTAACTTGTGACATTTCTTCCTTCATTCCTGTATCAGAGCTAAATTCTCTACCTGTATTCTTGACAACATTCGTATCTTTACCAGGGCCCTCCTTCAAATTCTCTCACATACTTCTTGTTGCCTTCAAAAACAAACAAGTGCCTGTAAAATCTTTTGATCTATAAAATGCTTCCTTGGTTACAACTCTCTTTTTCCATTACTAAATTTCTTAATAAGTAATGTAACTTGATTTCCCTGCAAAATGAAAATAGTATTAGGTTTTTATCTAATTATTAAAGAAAGAATTATCCAGTATGAAAATGGCTGGATGAAAATCTTTTTTGGGAACCAGCAGTTAGCGTAATGGCTATGTCGCTGGACTCCCATGTAGTCGACCACGGTTCGCGTCCCGGACCCGGTGGCTTAAAACTCACGCCGGGCGCGTGTGCGTGCGTGCCCAGGATCCCGAGAGGAGAATGGAGGAGAAGGGATTGCGGCGTGACCATCCCCCCTGGGGGGTGATTTCTCGCTTTCTGTCTCTATGTCTGTCTCTGTCTGTCTGGTGAGCGCACGCGCATTATAGCGAAAATTTCTCCAAAAGAAAAACAAAACACTTTTTTGCCTCATTTCTCTCTAAATGGACAGCCCCCCCAAAAGGAACGAGATACAATCACAAACCTCATCTTCAATAAAACTGGCAGAGATTTGTAACTGAGTCACAAAATACAAGGCAAGAAAATGAAAGCAGGAATTACGACACAATGCACAGCGGTAATGAGTAAGAAGGCAATACATAGTCTAGCAGGTGGTATGGTGGTTAAGGCGCTGGATCCCATGAGGCTAACCGTGCAATTTAAATCCTAGACCTGGCAGCTTGAAAAACAATCCAGGTGTGTGTGTGCATGCCCCAAATCCCCAGAGAAGTATGGAGAAGGCACTGCGGCATGGCCAACCCCACATGGGCGAGGAGGGGGGATGATTGCTCACTTTCCCTCTCTGTTTCACTTTGGTGTGCAACAAGCACCCTATAGCAAAAACAAAAACAACAACAACAAACAAACAAGCCAAAGGTTAGGACCCATAGACACCAGGTGCTATAGAAAGTATGGAGAACAGGGTGGAAAACAGGGAGGAGGGTTGAAAATTTGCCTAAAAGCAGTTAAATTTCTTATTGCTTTCACAGAAAACAACAAAATGGAGGGGTAAAAATGAAAGAAACACCTATGTCGACATTTAGAGGTGAGACATTTATTATTTGGAGAAACTGAACCAGAAAGGCTCAGGACTTTGGACACCAGAAATGGTAGAAGGGCAGCTTGGGACTAAAAACAGAAATGACTATATGAAAGCTCCCTTGTTCCCTTCCATCTAGCTCCCAGAATTCCAGGTGTCAGACATACCTCTCTGAAAGCAGAATAGAAGATACTTTGCTAGATAAACAAAATGGCCCAAAAGAAAAGACTTACAGATGCTGACAGTTAGGAATCCTCCAAATAAAAACTGGAAGGTGGGCCAGCCTATGGCCTGGTGGTTAAAGTGACTGCCATGGACATCATGTAGTTTGATTTTCAGAGCCAGCTGGCTTGATAAATAACTCAGAGCCCAGGCCCATAGGGATGCATGCCCAAAATAATGACAGGAGAGAGAAATGAAGAAAAGGGATTGCAGCTTCTGGGTCCAGGACTCGAACTGCGGTCGACTACATGGGAGTCCAGTGACATAGCCATTATGCTAACTGCTGGTCCCCAGGTTATTAGGTTTTTGAAGAAAGCTTTAATATAAACGACAGACCAAAACAGAGAACTTGGAGAAACCAGTAACCATGGAAGGTGTAGAAATTAAAATCGCTTTCTTCCAAGTTAAAAGAAAGCATTATAACTATAAAATGCTATAAATATGGAGGTGGGAATGGGCCAGACTTGTGTCCTGGTGGTTAGGGAGCTATATAGATTCTGCATGGATCACCACAGTCTAAACACCAGACTTGCTGGCTTGAATACCACACTGGGCATGTGTGCCTGCATATCCCAATCTCCCCCCCCACCCCTTTTTTGGAGAGGTTTTTTTTTTTTTTTTTTTTTTTGCTATAGGGCATGTGCGCTCGCCAGACAGAGAGACAGAAAGCGAGAAATCACCCCCCAGGGGGGATGGCCACGCCTCCGTTCTCCTCTTGGGATCTTGGGCACGCACGCACACATGCCCGGCGTGAGTTTTAAGCCACCGGGTCCAGGATGTGAACCGCGGTTGACTACATGGGAATCTAGTGACATAGCCATTACACTAATTGCTGGTCCCATGCATGCCCCAAATCTTGACAGGATTGAGAAAGGGAGAAGAGATTGTAGCATGACCATTCCCCATGGTTAATGCTTTCTCCTTCTATCCCTGGCAAATGCACATGCACTCTGGCAAACTAAAGAAGAAAAAAGAAAAAAGAAAAAAAAAAAAAAGACAAGACAGGGGCCAGCAGTTGGCGTAATGGCTATGTCGCTGGACTCCCATGTAGTTGACCACGGTTTGAGTCCTGGACCCGATGGCTTAAACTCACGCTGGGCACGTGTGTGTGCGTGCCCATTGGGGGGTGACTTCTCACTTTCTGTCTCTCTGTCTCTGTCTTTCTGGCAAGTGCATGCATCCTATAGCAAAAATCTCTCCAAAAAAAAAGGAAAGACAAAGAAAAATGTTAAAAATGTAATTGTTGATTGTTGAAATAAAACATTCAATAGAAATTGAAATTACGGAAATAAAAAATGGTCAACGAGGTAGAAAAGACAAGAAAACCAGAGGATCAACACATTACTGTTTCACAGAAAACAACAAAATAAAAGGAAGAAATTACCAGAGAAACTATATTAGAAAATTTCCCAGAACTAAAGGAGATGAGCTTGCATACTGAAAGAGCCCAATGAACACCAAAGAATTATCAATCCAAATTTCAAAGCCCTAGAGATACAGAGAAGATACGGAAATCTTTAGGAAAGATAAAAAGTTGTAATCAGAAGACTGTAAATAAAATTTGGCTTCTCAAAGTAACATTGGAAACTAGAGGTTAGTTTCCTACCTTGAAGAGATACCCAACCAATCAATCAAACATGAGAATAAAATATAGAAATTTCCAGATATGCAAAGTATCAATTTTACCTCATAGTGGGTGATATACTCCTCTAAAATTAAAGTGTAAACTCCAAACAAAGGAACACATGAGGCACAGAAAAAAAAAACATTTGATACAGGAGAGAAGCAATGTGAATTCCGGGGAAGATGAAGAAGGAACATCTCCAGACTGGAGTGGTTATCTGGTGCTGCTAGAGAGCATATAAATACACAAAAAGGTATAAGGTTCCAAGGTAGAAAATCTTGAGAAAAAAATATAATTTGAGTCTTGGAAGATTTAAATTGAATGGATAAGAAAACAAATGGAAAAAGAATTAGATAATTATCACAAGAAAATTCATGAATTATAAAAGAAAATGGAATTGGGCTGATCCTATAGAGCAGTGGTTAAGTGCTATGCATTGAGAATAGGATGCCATGTGGCCAACTGTGGTTCAAATCAAGGCCCCATGGCTTGAATAACATACCAGGTGCCTGTGCACGAGGGGCCACTCAAAATCCTGATGGGATGGAGAAATGGAGATAAAAAGGATTGTGGTGTGACCACTCCCTATTGGGGAGGATGCCACCTCTTTCTCCCCTGTGTGCATACCCCTGGCAATATAAGGAGAAAAAAAGAAAGAAAAGTAAGACTACTTGCTGAGCAGCAAATGAGAGTTTTATATTCATCAAAATTGCGATACAACTGTAAAAAGGAGGAGGATAGAAGAAGTAAAATCCTATGTTTTATAAGAACTTCACAGATAATGTCTAAAAATTGATAAATCAAGAAAGAGAAGTATAAACATATTATTTAGAATATGAAGGTAAATATCAGAAAAACAGCCAACATACTTGAAAATAGGTATCTGGGATGGAGTAAAAGAGGATCACAGCATTTCTTAGCTTAGCTAAGTTTTTGACTCAATTTAAATTGTTTTTAATTAATTAATCAATTAGTTTATTTAGTTTTTAGTTTGGCTATAGGGTACATGTGTTTCCTGGAGAGAGAAAAATAGAGATTGTGAAGAAAAGTGAGAAATCATTCCCAAGGAGGGGGAGGGATGGCCACATCACAATCCTTTCTCCTCAATCTCCTCTTGGGATTATGGGCACACATGCACATGCACAGGTGTCCAATGTGTTCCTCAAGCCCCAGGTCCAAGACTTGAATCATGCAGTCAGTAAGACGGGATCCAGCCACCTTAACCTCCATGCCTCCTGCTGTCCCTCAATTTAATTCTTAACACAGGTGTATGTATCATTTTGAGGAACATGAAAATAAAAGTAATTCATGCTTTCTGGGAAAAGATCAAATCAGTTATAAAATAAGAAGAAAAAAGTAAAAACTACCTACAACCTCACCACCCAACAATGGCTATTTTAATATTTTCAATATTTCTGTACATGTTTATTGTAAGGATGCAGTTTCACCATGCAAGGATGACAGGCATAGTTTCGGTCCAGTTCCTGTTTCATACTAGTCACATAACCTTGAAACCTTAGTTCATTCAACTGAAAAACGGAGGTATTGATGCTGTATTTCACTGGACTGTTGGAATTTAAATTAAATAATGTATGTACAATACTCAATTCAGATCCTAAATGTATTGTCCTCAATAAATGTTAACATAAACTTTTTTTTTTGGTGGAGAGTTTTTGCTATAGAGTGCATGCGCTTGCCAGAAAGACAGAGAGACACAGAGAGACAGAAAGCGAGAAATCACCCCCCTAGGGGGGATGGCCATGCCGCAATTCCTTCTCCCAGGATTTTGGGCACACATGCACATGTGCCTGGCATGAGGTTAAGCCACAAGGTCCGGGACTTGAACTGCGGTTGACTACATGGGAGTCCAGTGACAGCGATTACACCAATTGCTCGTCCCTCAATTTTTTTTTTAAAAAGGTTTTTATCACAGGGTGCATGTGCTTGGCAGAGAGAAAGAGAGAGACAGAGAGGGAAACTGAGAAACCATCCACATCACAATCCCTTCTCTTCCACTCTTTTCCTCTGATTTTGGGGATGCATGTGCATACACATGCACCCGACATGACTTTCAAGCCACCGGGTTTGGGACTCAAACTACAGTAGGACAAGTGGGAGCTCAGAATTGTAACCACTATGCCACCTGCTGACTCCCCCAAACTTCCATTATTTTTTAATCTTTTTTTTTTTCTTTAATAAATAAATAAATAAAATAAACAAGGTCAACCCATAGCCTACTGGTTAGGGGAGCTGGACCCCGCATATCTAACTGCAGTTTGAGTCCTGGCCCCAGCAGTCTGAAAAATACTGTGGGCACTGTGTGTGCTTTCTACAAATCCCAACAGGAGAAGTGGTGAGAACCACAACCCACTGCAGGGTGCTTTCACCCTCTTCCTATCTTTCTGTCTCTCCGTAGAGCACATGCGCCCACTAGCAATTTAGAAAAGAAAAAAGAAAAAACAAAAAACAATTCTTTGCCATCTTTTGTTAAAGCATTGTTGGGGCTCAGAAAATGTTACCCCAAAATATGAAACTGGAAGGCTTCAGAAGCTACCTGAGAGTCAAGATCACCCTAACCTTCCCCTTTCTCCCTGAAGAAGTGCAAGAAGTGCAAGAGGCTCTTTTTAGAACTTCTTTATGGACTAAAGAAAGTTCATCTGGAGGAATGCAAATGTCTTGAACTCCGTTCCTGGAATCTATATTAACTACAGAAGATTAATTCCGATCACAGCAATGAATACTGAGGAATGTAACCACACCTGGATGGACTTTGTCACAAGTTACTGACCTGGACGGACTTTGTCACAAGATACTGTCTGATCCTTGGGTTCATTCAAATACAAAAGAAAATCATTTACCAACTAATTTCTGTCTCCCAAGTCCATTTATTTAACCTATAATTATTCACTATCCATATCTCAACTGTCTATTCTCCATTCCCTTCTTCCCTATAGAGAGGGTATTTCAACCATCTGGCCCTTCTTTGAGTCTCATACTTTGTGCACAACTCGGGGACTTTTGCATATTAATAAATTTGTTCTGACTTTACTTCTGTTAATCAATTATGAATAAAAATGTCAGTTTATTTCAGAAGACCTCTACTTTCAAAGGAGAAGGTGGAGGGGCCAGCAGTTAGCGTAATGGCTATGTCGCTGGACTCCCACGTAGTCAACTGCGGTTCGAGTCCCGGACCCGGTGGCTTAAATTCACGCCGGGTGTATGTGTGTGCGTGCCCAAGATCCCAAGAGGAGAACGGAAGAGAAGGGATTGCGGTGTGGCCATCCTCTCTGGGGGGGTGATTTCTCGCTTTCTGTCTCCCTGTCTCTGTCTGTCTGGCGAGCGCACGCACCCTGTAGCAAAAAACCTCTCCAAAAAAAAAAAAAAAAAAAAAAAAAGAAAGAATTAAAAAAAAATAAAGGAGAAGGTGGATTTCCTTTCTTATGTAGTGATTAAGCCAGTTTTACAGAAAATGTTCATACAGAAGCAATCACAGGGTTCGCAAAGGTAGTATAGTAATGTAAAGGTAAAGGTCCTTGGTTCAGGTGCTCAGTATCCCAGCTCATGGTGAAGGGGGAACTTAGTTGCGTTTTTCAGACTGGTTGACGGTGGGCTGGATCATGGTATGAGGATCTCGTTGGGGATACCCATATCTCTTTCCTCCTCTTTCATGGAAAAAATTATAACTAGCAAACAAAACCAAACACTTAAAAATTAAAAAATAGAGTATTGGTCTCTCACCTGTTGCTAACTACAAATGTAAAGAGATTTTTATGAGCAAATACAATTTCCAGGATGATAACAAATGTCTCAAGGTGAGAAATAATCAATGTGCCAGATATGGCTGGGATGCAACAGGCAATGAAGCAACAGAGTAATTTCATATTTTTCCCAGAGAACTAATTTCCAACCTCCAAGTTTACACGCTAACAAAACAGGTTTACTTTGGCAAACTTGTTGTATGTAATAAGTATGAATCAATGAAGTGTCTCTGGATTTTAGGTTAACTGTTCTTATGTTAAATAACTGTTCTTACCCCAGCTAATGCTGGAAGTGTCTAAGAAATAAAAGTGAAAATTATCGTTGTCCTTGCTGAGTTTTTCATACATTTGCCTGTACTTAAAGAGTTCATGCACTAAAAATCTTCTGATTGGTTGTTCTGTCATCTAAGGATTATAGCCTATGTAAATTTCACATAGCTGTTCTTTTGCTAGAAAACTGAGTTCATGCTCAAGAATAACGACTTTTATACTATGCTATATCAATATATGGTCAAGAATATCAACTAATATCATAGTCTTCATAGTAGGAAGAAAATTTAACTTGTATTTATATTTGTTTTAAAGTGATAAAAATTTAAATTTATTGAGTATCTGGTTGATAATGTTACCATCACTCTTTGTCAGATGGTCACTTGCCTGATAGTGTGCTGTTTCTAAAGAGTGGGGATTCAAAATGTTGACTAGCTATAGCAGTCTTCCCCATTTCTTTACTGATGGTCACTGTACTACAATTGTTTGTGTGTTGCTGGAATGAATTTGTAGATTGTGTTAAGTAAGACAGTCTTTACAATGCTTTGTAGTGAGACATAATCATGGAAATTTTATAGCACAGTAGTTATCTTGAGTCAAATACTTAAGTAAGTTGAACTTCTAGCAAGAGTCATGCATTTTTCTTTTACAAAATGACTAATGTAAACTTCATGAAGCTTGACTGAGTTAATAAGTGACTCTTGGAAACTATGTGAAAAATAGAAATCACATGCACTTAACTGGTCACTTCATGGTATAGGTTAACATCTTAATAAATGCTGAGAAAGTACCTGCTTAAAAGAACTTGTGCGTGGGGCCGGCAGGTGGCATGGTGGTTAAAGGTGCTAGACTCCCACATGGTCGACCGCGGTTCAAGTCCTGGACTTGGTGGCTTGCTTTCTCTCTCTCGCTCTGTCCCTCTCTGGTCAAATTAAAATTAAATTAAATAATTCTTTTCTTTGGCGGGGGGTTTACTATAGGGCACATGTGCTTGCCAGAAAGACAGAGAGAGACAGAAAGTGAGAAATTTCCCTCCGGAGGGATGGCCATGCTACAATCCCTTATCCTTCATTCTCCTCTCGGGATCTAGGGCACGCATGCATATGTGTCCTGTGTGAGTTTAAGTCACTGGGTCTGGGACTCAAACTGCGGTTGACTACATGGGAGTCCAGTGACATAGCCATTATGGCAACTGCTAGTCCCAATAAAATAATTCTTAAAAAAAAAAAAAAAAAGTGAGAAAGCAAGCTGCTTTTTTAAAAAAAAGTATTATTTTATTTAACTTTATTTATTTACTTATTTTAATTTGACCAGAGAGAAAGAGAGAGTGAGAGTGTGACTGAGAAAGAGAGAAAAAGTGAGAGAGCAAGCTGCCAGGTCCGAGACTCAAACCATGGCTGGCCATGTGAGAGTCCAGTGCTCTTAACCACCATGCCACCTGGTGGCCCCAATAAAATAATTATTTAAAAAAATAAAAAGAACTTGTATGGAAGCCAGCAGGTGGTGGGAGTGGCTAAGGTGTTGGACTCCTACATGGCTGCCTGTGGTTTGAGTCTTGGACCTGGTGGCTTGCTTTCTCACTTTCCCTCCCTCTCTCTCTCTCTGTTGAAATTTAAAAAATAATAAATGTAATAATAAATACAAATTTTAAAAAAAGAACTTGTGCTATGGGGAGATCTTGTTAGAAAAAATTCAGAATTTCTTTCGCCATTATTTGATTTCATTGCAAAAGTGATAAATATGGGGCTGGCACGTGGTGCAGTGGCTAAGGGCACTGGACTCCCACATTGCCAACCATGATTTGAGTCCTGGACCTGGCAGCTTGCTGTCTCACTTTCTTTCTTTTTTTATTTTCAAAAAAAAAAAAAAAAAAAAAAATCATTTTATTTAACTTTATTTATTTACTTATTTTGACTACAGAGGGACACAGAGAGAGAGAGAGACAGAAAGTAAGAAAGCAAGCTGCTAGGTCCGAGAATTGAACCATGGTTGGCCAAGTGGGAATCCAGCGCCCTTAACCATCACACTATCTGCTGGGCCCACTTTCTCACTTGCTCTGTCCCTTTCTGGTCAAATTAAATAAGTAAATAGAGTTAAATAAAATAATAATTTTAAAAAGTGATAAATATGCATCATGTATATAAACTCACATCTTCACGCTAAATACATGGAAACAATTTTTCTAATTTCTTCCAGAAGCTTCATTAAATCAAAATTCTTTTAAAAAATCCATTCTCATTGCTCTCAATAAAAATTAACATTATCGGGTCAGCTCTGTGGTGTAGCAGTAATGCAATGCTCAAAAGAAGCTGGATCCCATGTGGCCAAGGCAGTTTGAATCTACAAGGTGAACCAGGAAAATACTCAACATGTGTACAAGTGCCTAAGATCTGATGGGATGAAGCACTGGAGGAAGTTGATTACTATGAGACCAGACCCTGTGGAAGGTGCTCATCTCTTGCTGTTTCATGTATGCACATGTGCAGCATCATGAATAAAGAAAAACATTTCTTTCAGTGAAAACAAAATTATTTTTGTTATATTTATAAAAAAATATGAATTTTTAAAAAGGGTGCTTTGGGACCCAATCACTGTGGCACACATAGCTAAGAAGACAGTTGTTCTGCAGGCTGGGAGCACTGCATCGGAGGCCTGGGTTTGATTCTCAGTCAAACCTAATGGCTGGGAGGGAACTAGCAATTAGCATAATGGCTATGTCGCTGGACTCCCACATAGTTGACCGCGGTTCGTGTCCGGACCCGGTGGCTTAAAACTCACGCAGGGCGCATGTGCGTGCGTGCCCAAGATCCCGAGAGGAAAATGGAGGAGAAGGGATTGCGGAGTGGCCATCCCCCCTGGGGGGTGATTTCTCGCTTTCTGTCTCTAATGTCTCTCTCTGTCTGTCTGGCGAGCGCACACGCCCTATAGCGAAAATCTTTTCAAAAAAAAAAAAAAAAAAACCTAAAGGCTGGGTTATGATAGTGGCGCTTGTAATCTCAGCAACACAGGAAGCCTGAGGCAAGTGGATCAGGACCTTTAAACTGGCTCAGCCACTTAGTAAGATCCTGTCAAACAAAGAGCTGGGTGTGGTGCTACATGTGTATAGTCACAGCTAAGAGAATGAGGTAGGAGGACTGCAACAAGGTAAGATCCTGCCTTAAGAGAAAAAAGTGCTCTGGTGTCTTGCCATACATGTAAAATCTGTATGTAAACCAAAAGCATAGGATTTTGAACCTGAATGTGTCTTTCCAAATGCCCTATCATTAATTCTTGGAATTTTATACAAACTTTGTATAAATGAGGTAGAAAAGGAGCTACAAAATGATGAGGTGGTTTACCACCAATTTTATGTGGTACAGATATCAAAAACGATACTTTGAAAGATGCTGACAAACCATGGATTTTGATGGTAGATGCAAAGAAAGTTTGTTTTTAGAAAGAATCACTGGGGAGAAGGTTACTTTGACTCTTGATTCAAAAATTAATTTTTTATGAAGGCAGCTATAGTACACTGCCCTGGGGAGTACACAGTGACTTTATTTAAATCATTATTTCATAATGAGCAAGAGGCAAATGTTTATAAAAGCAAGTTTATAAAAAAGCCTTTCCAAGAAAGCTTGTTCCCAGATTGAGCAGCCATTCGGTTCTAATTTCTACCGCCAAGTGCCATGACACTGATAACAATGAACGTCCACTGTGGCATTTTCATTTTCACTAACAAAAGATTCAGTTAGTTCTTAGTGAACTAATAATTATAAGCAGGGAAGGTGATTTTAATTAAAACTTCTATAGAAGACAATTAAACTCAATAATTAAAGGGTTACATTTCATTTATCTGGAAAATTCATTTGCATTTTGTATGATGTCAGGTAACAGAGCATAACATATATGTAACTTAATCGCTGTCTACAGTGATTAAATTAAGCCTACAGTTCTAATGTATATCTAAGGCGAGAATTCATGTAAATACTAAATTGAAATAAATTTTATCATATATAGAATAATTCTGTACACAGCATAAAGAATTCACGAATAGGGCCAGCCAGGTGGCACGGTAGTTAAGATGGCCAGACCCATATGGCTGAATGAGTAGTTTGCATACGGATTCAGCAGCTTGGAAAATACATGGGGTGCGTGCATGCCCCAAATCCCAGAAGTGATTGCAGAGTGGTCACACCATCCCCATACACACCTGTCTGGGGCAGTGAATTCTCATTTTCTCTCCTCACTTCCCCACCTCATCGAGTACATGTGCCCTACAGTCAAAAAAAGAAAAGGGGGGGAACCAGCAGTTAGCGTAATGGCTGTGTCGCTGGACTCCCACGTAGTCGACTGCGGTTTGCGTCCCGGACCAGGTGGCTTAAACTCACGCCGGGAGCTTGTGCATGTGTGCCCAAGATCCCGAGAGGAGAATGGAGGAGAAGGGATTGCGGCGTGATCATCCCCCCGGGGGGTGATTTCTCGCTTTCTGTCTCTATGTCTCTCTCTGCCTGGCGAGCGCATGCGCCCTATAGCGAAAACCTCTCAAAAAATAAAATAAAATAAAGTAAAAATAAAATAAAGGGGAAAAAAAAGCACAAATAAATAATTATTCTGTAATTGAGCCCTGGGCTGTTACCAACCAAATCTCTCCTGATTCTAAAGTTTACCTGCCATTAGGTGCCCCAAATCTCCATGTGAGCATTTTAATCACAATCTGTTATATTTGAATTGGGGGATTCTGTAGAAACACTAAAGCTCCACAAGTGGAATTTATTAGACAGCAGGTAAGAGATGAACTCCTTGGAATGTTAAGGAAACAAATATGAAAACAGGTTTGTTTGAGAAAATGCTCTTAACTAAAATAAAAGTTTTCTTCCTAGTTATAAAATATGGGTTCTTGCTTTCTCGCTTCTGTCTCTCTCTCTCTTTCACTCTTTTCCTCTCTGGTCATATTTTAAAAAATAAGTAAATAAATAAAGTTAAATAAAATAATTCTTTAAAAAAGAAAATTAAGGGTCCAGCAGATGGCGTGGTGGTTAAAGGTGCTGGCTGACTGCAGTTTGAGTCCCGGACCTGGTAGCTTGCTTTCTCGATTTCCATCTTTCTCTCTCTCTTTCACTCTGTCTTTCTCTGGTCATACTGAAAAAAAAAAAAAAAGTAATATGGGTTCATTTTTTAATAATTGTTTTAGAGGTTTTTGCCTTAAGGGCATGTGTACTTGCTGGAGAGAGAGAGAGAGACAGAGACAGTGAGAGAGAAAGAAAACACCCCCCCAGGGGGGATGGTCACATCACAATCCCTTTTCCTCCATTCTCTTTCTGGGATTTTGGGCATGCACGTACACGTGCTTAATGTGAGTTTGAAGCCGCCAGGTCTGGGACTCAAACTGTGGTAGGCCATGTCAGAGTCCAGTAACATAACTTCTATGCTATCGGCTGGTTCCTCCAATAAATATTTTAAAGTATCTCCTTTTCCCTGCTAGTGAGCCAGGGTTTATGGGAATTAACTAAAGGGTAACTAAAAACAAACAAAAAAAAGTAATCACTAATTTAGGGGAACCAGCAGTTAGCGTAATGGCTATTTCACTGGACTCCCACGTAGTAGACCGCGGCTCGCATCCTGGACCCGGTGGCTTAAAACTCACGCCGGGCTCATGTGCATGCGTGCCCAAGATCCCAAGAGGAGAATGGAGGAGAAGGGATTGAGGTGTGGCCATTCCCCCTGGGGGGTGATTTCTCGCTTTCTGTCTCTATGTCTGTCTCTGTCTGTCTGGCGAGCACATGTGCCCTATAGCGAAAACCTCTCAAAAAAAAAAAAAAAAAATTTAGTACCACTATGTCCTTCTTTCCTATTTTCCCCACTTCCTTTCCTAATTATAGTTTGTTTATGCCAGTGTTCCCCAATCTGTACTCTAGTGGATGCTAGCTCTGAAAGGCTGTTAATACACATTCTGGAGAAAAGGGGTTCCTCCCTTGTCAAGTAAGATTAAGAAACGTTTCTTCTCTGGAAGATTACAATGCCTATTTAACAAAAGGTTCCAGGAAAAAAACCTGTTTAGGTCACAGCTTTCTACATTTAACTTATCACACATACTTTTTTTGTGAATCAAATTTTGGGGAAACACTAACACGCTATAACATGAGTGTATGTTCCCTGAGCTTACTAGCTATAAGACAGGAACCTGATACTGAAGAAGGCTAATCCAGAGTGAAGAAATTGCAGAAAACTTAATGAGCTGGCAGGACATGGAGTTCTAAAAGTGGAAGGAAGATTAAAAGAACCTTAGAAACCAGAATATTTAAGATATATTATTAAAGTATCTTACGGAATAAATTGAACAGATATATTTTCTTCCTTCCAAGATGTAGTTTTTAATATGGAACTTTGAGAAAAGTTTAAAAGATGAGGGGGGGGGGGAGGCATAATTACATTATGCAGAAGCTGGTAATCTTGATGTTTTGGTCTACTTCCTTGAGTTCCTTTTTTCCCAGTACCAATTTAGTCTAAAGAGACAATTAAAATAATTTAAAGATACTACAAAATTAACAACCTATACGAGTTTTCACTGTCATTTTAAAGAAAGAATTATTAATTATTATTTTTAATTCACCAGAGAGAGAGAGAAAGAGAGAGAGAGAGCAAGTTGCCAGGTCTAGGATTCAAACTGCGATCAATCATGTGGGAGTCCAGTATCCAAACCATCAAGCCACCTGCTGGCCCCCACTGTGTCATATTTTAAAATAAGCATGGTACAGATGAAATAGCATGAGCTGCTAGGGTGTTAAAAGTAAGCTAAAATTCACGCTTTGCCATTCACTAGGCATATTACCTGCTTTAAAAAAATCTCTTTAGGGCCAGCCAGTGGTGTGGTGATTAATACAGCTGGCTTCCACATGGCCAACTGTATGGTTCAAGTTCCAGACCCATATATGCTGAGTGCAAGTATAGGCATGGCCAAAAAAATCCTGAAAACAGAATTGGTGGGGAAGAGATTGTAGAATGTGGCGGAGGAGGGTTTTTCTCATTTTCGTTTCTTTTTCTCTCTGTAAGGCAAGTACATGTGCCTTCTAGCAAATTATTAAACAACAAAAAAATCTCACTTAGCTTCAGTTTTCCCTTTATAAAACCTGCATAATGCCAACTACCTCATGTTTTCACTGCCAGGATGAAAATGTAATGGAAAAAGTATACACTGAGAGAAATAAAGAGAAGTATTAGCTGCTTCCTAGTGTTACTTAGAACTTTTCATGTAGAAGAAGCTAAATTCTAAAAACAAGGGATGAGACAATGGCAGAATTAAGAAAAATAGATGAAATAAAGGCTATAGATGATGCTAAAAAATCTGCACAAAACCTTACTTTGTAAATCAGAAGTTCAGGAGGCCCCAGCACTTCAGAAATGCCATAAAGAACTTCATATTACTCCTGACATAAAACATTCTTTAAAAAGAATTTTAATTTTTAAATGCTTCCCATTTTTCCATGAACTTTTTTTTTTTTTTTTTTTTTTTTTTAAGGAATTATTTCCTTTAACTTTATTTATTTATTTTAATTTAACCAGAGAGGGACAGAGAGGGAGAAAGTGAGAAAGCAAGCTACCAGGTCTGGGACTTGAACCGTGGTTGGACATGTGGGAGTCCGGCACCTTTTACCACCACGCCACTTGCCAGCCCCACCATGAACTTTTTTGAAGTAACCTCATATGCTTATATGCAAGCTGGGGTAACAAGTTCCAACTGTAAGCCTGTAAAATGAGACTCTAAAATAAAATTGCTTTTACGATATGTTTTACGGCAACAGCTATGATTTGGAGAAGCAGTGTGGTAGACAAACCTTGGACTAGATGAAAGTCCTGGGGACTCTGTTTCTAGCTCTAATATTTGGTCATGTGTGACTTTAGCTAAATCACCTTTCTGAGTCTTAGTTTTTCCATATATGAAACTGATTATATTTGTCTTGCTGTGGTAAGGATCTCGTGTTAATGTAATATAAGAATCAAAGACAGGCTGTCTTTAGCCAGGGGAACTGAGTGGCTGGAGTAGAAACAGGAAGGGGAAGTTTACTGTATTCCCTTCTACACTTTAAGAAGTTTACACATGTGCAAAGATGATTTACCCCAAAATTAAACAGGACAGTAAATTTCAGGACACATTTAGAGATATAAAATACTTCTGATTTCCTTAAGTGTTTTTTTTTTCCAATATTTTATTCTCCTTGGCTATTGATAACACTCTATTCCAGCCTTATCTCTCATAGGATTAATGTTTCTTTTTTTTTTACATCAAGTACATATTTTATTGAAAAGGCATTGTTTCCTTTTTTAGGATTTTGCCACAGAGGTGTGCACTTGTGAGAGAGACAGAGATAGGGAAAGTGAGAAATCACCCCCTAGTGGGGATGATCAACCTGCAATTCTTTGTCCTCCATTCTTCTGGGATTTTGGGCACGCATACAAATGTGCCCGGCATGACTTTCAAGCTGCCTGGGTCCAGGACTCAAATTATGGTCAATCATGTGGGAGTTTAACTACCACACCACTGCTGGTCCCTGAAAAGGTATTTTAAAAACTCCTTTCATAAGGCAATACTATATATCCTTTTGGATAAAACTCTGTAAGATTGTATATTTTTTACACAGATAATGCCATCATAGGTAAATGGTAGTGTATCCATGTTTTCTTACCCCATCCCCCTTGAGATCAACAATATTTGTGAGCCTCGGGGCACTATGAGTGGTCACCACAGAGGAAAGCTAACTAACCTTCAGTGTAACCGAATCTGTGACCTTGGCATCATTTTCAGTTAGTTCATTCAGTTACCTACTCCTATGAGATACGTACTGTTGATGACGAAAAAATCCATTTGGAACAATTTGACACCCCTATCAGTGACACAGCTACATTGGTTTCTCTTTTAAAAAAAAAGCTATGTTATCTTAAATAATTAGAAAGTTTTGCTAATATTTAAGTTACACATGCTTCATTAATGCACTATTTCCCTCAACGAGATCATGAATTCACTGAAGGAATTACAATTTGTAGCATTTGACTAAAACAAATGGAATCGTGCAAATATACTAGCAAAAGCAAGAATAAATCTTAATATTTGAAAAATTTTACAAAATTTTAAATTTTGTTCAATGATTTAAACAATTCCCACTTTAAATGTCACTAAGTGCCCACCCAAAAAAACCCATTAAAAACATGAGACATTATTAACAGTTATATCTGTGAATATCTCCTGTATACTCTAACAATTCAATAGAGTTAGGCATCATCTCCATTTTAGAGATGAGGAATTCAACATTCAGGAAAGTAAAGCAGCATACTCAAGGTCACAGAAGGTGACAGAGTCAAAATTAAAACGCAGGTTTGCTCAACTCTAAACCTAAGCTACTTCCGTGCATATGAAATTTGCAAAGGGCATTTTTCTTTAACCTATGAGTCAAACTGCTTGATTGCTACAGCAGAGAGAGAGAGAGACATGTGGACACCATTCACAGTTTTAAAGTCACATGGTATTAAAGATATTGTAGCTAAAACATTGTATAGCTATAATTCGCTGCAGTTTGCAGAGTTTTCTTATGCTGAGCTGGATAGTTCTCCACCGAAATCTCATCTCTCTATTCAATATAGAGGTGAATATTACCAGAGTACATATTGAACCCCACACTACGCAATGATATGAAGTTACTTGGTCAAAAGAACCATAAATCACGATCATTATATATTGTTTACATGTACTGAAATATCACACCGTATCCTCCAAATACGTACAATTAATACTTCTGAATTTAATAGCAACTCAAAAAGTATAGATCAGTCTAGCTTCATCTTAGATATCTTTGCTCTTGTGGGCAATCAACAGTAGGCTATTTTTCCGTAAATTTCAAGTTCCTTTTGGGCCAATCACTCTTCCTCTTCATTCATAGGTAAATCTGTGTCCAGCAATGAGGACAACTACGCCTCACAAAAGGCCATGGGGTAAGAGAACCCCAGGTTTTGTCTAACTGCACTTGTAACTTTTCAAAATGGAAAACTAGACTGAAAACAGCAGGGAGATCTCTACAATGGAAAAACACTCACTTAGGTCATTAAATAAGTCCGACTGAGACTGTTATGTGGATACCCCCAAACCTCTCAAAGATAAATACTAATGAATGAATATAACTGTTAAAGTTTTCATCAGAGATTGGTTTATCAATATGGAGAACGTGGAAATACAGAAAAGCATTAATGGCCAAGACCTCAGCACAGATTACAGGAACCAAATGAAGTATTCAACAATACGGTTTGCTTCTTAGTTCTAACTAAGTTCCTTGGTGAACTTCAGGTGGGTTCTACATAAGGAAACAAAAATAAATTACTTTCTTCTTAAGGGATATTTGGATAGAGTAAGGAATAAGCAATAACGCACATTCCATACCTTCGGGGACCGAGAGTAATCAACTGGTACTGAAATTAAGCCCTTCTTCTTTTATCTCTACAGAAATGACAAGGTGAGGAGGGCACGAAGGATGCCAAGACTTAAAGTGCGACGAGGTCTCGCCTTCTTTTCTCTCTTGAAAAAAATGTCCAAGCATTTCTTTAAACTGGTCCAAAGAAAGGGCTAGATCCACTCAAGGCCCCGAACATGGTTGCCTGGGAAGAGAGCCTGAAAGGCAGGGGTAAGACCAGGGCCTGCAAGGCCAGGCAGCCACCCTTCCCCCACTCACCTTCCAGAGCGCAGCTTAACTGGTACTGTCCGAGTAACTGCCGCCATCACCATCGCCATCACTCCCGACGCTCGCGGAAGCGGAGAAGGGAAGCCCAGCCACTCCAGCACCTCTAGTAGGTCGTTTCTGCAACCCCCCCACCCTCGGAGCACGGCTTCCGTCCCATTCGTCTCGGTCAACGCCTCCGCCTGCTCCCCAGGCGCCGCCACCACTTCCGTGTTCAGATCCCTCCCTTCCTCGCTCACTCCCTAGCAACCGGCTCCTTTCCCGGCGGCCGGCGCGCAGCTGACGCCACCACCTCGCGCCCGGGGCTGGGACCCGCGCTGGGCGTGGAGCGCCCGCGCAGGCGCAGTGAGGAGAGCGCGCTCGAGCGCGGGAATCGGCGCTGCGCGGGCGGGTGCTTTCTGCTCTCCTTAGGGGTGGAGGCAGCGTCTCCTCCGTGAGTCCTCGTTGCCTCAGTCGTCACCGCACCGAGGACGCGTGTATCCCCTTTCCCGTTTAATGACTGACAGACCCTTTGCTTTATCTTGCTTGTGCGGTTGGGGTGGGAGAGACCGGGCTGCGAAGAGCGTGCCGGGAGAAACGACTGATCTGTATTCTTCCCCTCTCCTTTTAAATACGGAGACGCGTTTGTACAGTATTTTCAAATAGGTAAAGAAAAAGATGCCGGCCACGCAGAAACCGATGAGATATGGACATACAGAAGGACACACGGATGTCTGTTTTGATGATTCCGGGAGGTAAGATTCTTTGAGAAACAGAACGTTTCAGGTGTATTAGGACATTGGTTCTCATTCAGTCTTGAATGAGTATGCAGTCGGTCGAAGATACTCGTCTAGATATGGAATCATGTTGAAAACTAAATGTCACATATATTCCCATAGATTCATTTTTTTTAATTCAGACTATGATTGTTTCATAGATCAAAAAAGTCTTCCCGAAGAGTTGGAAAGATGTGAGTTCCTCCCCTCAATCCTCATTTTTCCCTTCTCAGTCACTCACATTATGAATGTTGTCAGATCACTAGATACTGCCGCCTTAGTTTCAGTGGCCCTTTCCATTTAGTATTATATTCTCCCTTGGTTTTAGTGATGCTATTTTTTTTTTAAACTATGCCTTTTGTTATTTACTTTTTAAAATTTACTTTCTCTGCTTGATTCCTAAATGGTTACATTTTCCTAGGGTTATTCTAGTCCTTTTTTTATTTCTAAATATCATTTTTATACAGTACGTCCAGTTATGTGGCTTCCAGTGTCACTCCTATATTGTTTGATTCATTGAAACATTTTCGAGTGTCCTACTCTGCTGAGGATTAAAAACACAACAGTGCAAACAAGGCACAATTTTTTCTATCATTGAACTTAAGGTCTTTATGGTACTGAGTGCAAATTAATCATGAAAACAAATTATATTTACAAAGGCACTTAGAGGGACCAACAGATGGTGTAATGGTTATGTCACTGAACTTCCATGTAGTTGACCTCCATTCAAGTCCCTGACCCAGTGGCTTAAAACTCACTCCAGGCACCTGTATGTGAGTGGGTGCCCAAAATCCTGAGAGGAGAATGGAGGAGAAGGGATTGCGGCATGGCCATCCCCCTGGGGAGTGATTTCTCGCTTTCTGTGTCTCTCTGCCTTTCCGGCAGACCCACGCACTCTATAGCAAAAATCTCTCAAAAAACAATTGCACTTA
The DNA here is from genome assembly GCA_026018925.1 of Tupaia tana. Lineage (NCBI taxonomy): Eukaryota > Metazoa > Chordata > Mammalia > Scandentia > Tupaiidae > Tupaia > Tupaia tana. Next base: position 220,505,321 of record JAKSZU010000001.1, on the reverse strand, counting down.
GACATATTAAGTGATATGTGCAATGATAAGTATACAAGAGGACGCTAATCTAGTTTAAGGAGATAGGGAAGGCTTCTCTCAGGAACTGTTTCTTGAGCTGAAAGCTGAAATTTGAATAGACATTTAAAAAAATGGATGGTGGTGGTAGTAGGGTGGTAATGTTAGCACTCCAAGCAGAGAGAACACTATATACAAAGGCCTATTAGGGACATGGACCATGGCATGCTCAAAGAATTAAAGCTAAATGATATAAAAATGTAGAGAGTGTGTACAGAGATTTATGAGAGAGGGATCTGTGAAGGTAGGCTGTGGGTGTCTTAGCCAAGGCCTTCTGGGCTTTAAATCCATTTTTCTGTTAAAAATGAATACTGCAGATGAGGTAGTTTATGAAGAATAAAGATTTATTCAGCTAATGATTCTGGAGGTCCAAGGTCAAGGATACTGAATCTGGTGAGAGTCTTGCTGGTGGGGACTTTACAGAGTATGAGATGACACAGGACATTTCATGGCAAAAGAGCAAGAGTGTGTGTATTGGGGCCAGCAGGTGGCATGGTAGTTAAAGTGCTAGATTCCCACATGGCCAACTGCTGTTGGAGTCCTGAACCCAGGGGCTTGAAAATCACTCTGGGTACTGGGAACCAGCAGTTGGTGTAATGGCTGTGTCGCTGGACTCCCACGTAGTCGACCGCGGTTCCCGTCCCGGACCCGGTGGCTTAAAAAACTCACGTCGGGCGCGTATACGTACGTGCCCAAGATCCGGAGAGGAGAATGGAGGAGAAGGGATTGCGGAGTGACCATCCCCCCTGGGGGGTGATTTCTCGCATTCTGTCTCTATGTCTCTGTCTGTCTGGCAAGTGCACGCGTCCTATAGCGAAAACCTCTCAAAAAAAACACAAATCACTCTGGGTACTTGTGTGTGAGTGTCCAAAATCCTAAGAGAAGGATAGAGGAAGAAGGATTGCGGGATGGCCATCCCCCTAGGGGTGATTTTTCACCTTTCCGCTCTCCAGCAGGTGCACACACTCTATGGCAAAACCCTAAAAAAAAAAAAATGTGTATTTATGTTTCTCTTCATTGAAAGCCACCCATATAATCACAGAACCCTACCTTGATGACTTAATCTAATCCTAATTACTCCCAAAGGATGTACCTTTGGGTATGCCATATTCCGATTAAGTACTCATCTCTTACTACCATTATAATAACAAGCAAATTTCAACACATGAATTTCCTGGAGATACATTCAAACCACAGCAGTTTTATTTATTTATTTATTTATTTATTTATTTAGGAGACGTTTTTGCTATAGGGTGCATTTGCTAGCCAGACAGACACAGAGAGACAGAAAGCGAGAAATTACTCCCCCAGGGGGGATGGCCACGCTGCAATCCTTTCTCCTCCATTCTCCTCTAGGGATCTTGGGCACGCACTCACACATGCCCGGCATGAGTTATAAGCCACCGGGTCTGGGACTTGAACCACGGTCGACTATATGGGAGTCCAATGACATAGCCATTACGCTAACTGCTGGTCCCCAAACCACAGCAGTTTTATTAAGAAATTTTGTTTTTATCCTAAAAGCAGTAGAGGATATTTAGGTTTGAAGCAGAGAGTAGAAGGAGAAAGTGAGAAAGCACCATCCAGGGGTGATGGCCACATTGCAGTCCCTCACTCTCCATTTTCTTGGGAATTTGAACACATGTACACACGTATCTGGTGTATTTTTTAAGCTACTGGATCTGGAATTTTTTGTTTTTAAGAAATTTTTGCTATAGGGTGCATGTACTTGCTGGAGAAACAGAGACAGAAAGCAAGAAATCCGCCCCCCCCCCCCCCCAAGGGGGGTTGGCTATGCTGCAGTCCCTTCTCCATTCTCCTCTCAGTATTTTGGGCATGCACGCACATGCGCCCGCATGAGTTTTATTCCAGGCCCTGGACTTGAACCATGGTCGACTACGTGGGAGTCTAGCAATGTAACCGTTATGCCATCTGCTGGTGCCCCAGTCTGGAATTCTAACCACGTAATTGGCCGTGTGGGATTCAGCTGCCTAACCACCATGCCACAGCTGGCCTAGATTTTTGTTTTTAAGAAGATACATGGAGGATGAGTTGGAAAAGGAACAAGATTTAGAGAGACGATTGGGAAATATTTGTATTAGTCTGGTTGACGGTGATGGAAGCTTGAACTAGAATATAAGGGTGCAAAATAAAGAGGCTACATTAAGGAAATGTTTTAAAGTAACAGGAAAGGGTGGTATCAGGGATAAAATTTACATTTCTGAATGTTAGAGTTGAGGAAATGATATTTTTACAGAAACACTTGAAGAAGATCCTATATCATGTAGAGCAGGCAGTAGAGATTATGAATTTACATTTGGACATGGCTAATATGGGATTTCTTTGAGATTCAACAAGAGCTACCCAGAAGACAGGTGATTACATGGGTCTCCAGCTCAAATAAAAAGGTGAGCTGAAGATAGCAATAGTATATTATTCTTTAGCTGATACCTCCCATAGTTCAGCACTGAGGGCCTTGCTAGGAATCTAAATGTGGGAGTTATTGGTATTTAGGTGGTTTTTAATGTTATGCACTTGGATGAAATCACCTAGAAGAGAGTGAATATAGATAAAAAGTTCAAGGGCTATACCCTGTAGTACTCTAAAAAGTTTAAAGATCCAGTTGGAAAAGGATCCAGTTAAGGAAACTAAGAAGAGGTGGGTGGCTAGAAAAGTAGAGAACCAAGAGGGGGATGTTTAGAGGCCACTTGCTGGCCCCTTAAAAATATCTTAAAACTTTTTTTCCCTAAAAAACATCTGTGGGACTAGATGGTGGTACAGAGGTAACACACAATTCTCTGAGAGGTTGATCAACATGAGAAAGTTCCAGGTTCATGTTCCTTTCTGAAGACTTTGGGTACTCTGGGCATGCATGTGCCCATGATTCAGGCCTACCTAGAGCTGGTGGTTGGTTGTGGCATCAAGACTCAACTGGGTGGACCAGCAGTTAGCGTAATGGCTATGTCCCTGGACTCCCACGTAGTCGACTGCGATCTGAGTCCCGGACCCGGTGACTTAAACTCATGCCGGGCATGTGTGCGTGCGTGCCCAAGATTCTGAGAGGAGAACGGAGGAGAAGGGATTGCGGCGTGGCCATCCCTCCTGGGGGGTGATTTCTCGCTTTCTGTCTCTCTGTCTCTGTCTGTCTGGCGAACGCACGCACCCTATAGCAAAAACCTCTCCCAAAAACAAAAAAAAGACTCAACTGGGGCTGAACTTTTTCTTTCGTTCAAAGAAATAAGTTTAAAATAATTTAAAAAATATGTTTACGACATTAAAACATTTAAAAATATTTCTCCGTTGATTATCTAAAGATTAAACATCTAAACATTAACATAGAGTTATCATTCTTAATACATGTTCATGTACTTAAATGAGTTTTTTTACCCTGTCTTGTGGTATTGCTGTTCTGAAAAATATATATTTTTCAATATAGTGTTATTTTAAATTTTTTTGAAAAATTTTCTGCAGTCTTCTTTAGAATTGTAGTTTTAGGGGCCAGCAGGTGGTGTGGTGGTTAAGGGCACTGGACTCCTACATGGCCAACCACAGTTCACGTCCCAGACCTGGTGGCTTGCTTTCTCCCTGCCCCTTTCTCTCTGTTAAATTAAAATAAATAAATAAAAATAATTCTTTTTTAAAAATTGTATTTTTAGCCAACTAGATTGAAGTGAGATCTTCAGTTAATTTTTTTCTTTAGACCATAGAATTTTAAAGAGAAATACTCCCTTTAGAGTTAAAGTAACTGGCTAATACCTAGTAAATTCTACTAACTAGAAGAGTCACAGTTTTTACAATTTTATTTTCATTGAAATGGGTGAATATTTCAACCTCTGTATTAAATTTTTTTTTTGAGAGGTTTTTGCTACAGGGCATGTGTGCTCGACAGAGAGACAGAAAGTGAGAAATCACCCCCCAGAGGGGATGGCCCCGCTGCAATCCCTTCTCCTCCATTCTCCTCTCGGGATCTTGGGCACGCACGCACACGCGCCCAGCATGAGTTTAAGCCACCGGGTCCCGGACTCCAACCGCGGTAGACTACATGGAGTTCAGCGACATAGCCATTATGCTAACTGCTGGTCCCAGCCTCTGTATTTTTGTAGGTTCTGTCTTTTATCTCCTTTTATGGTACTCATTTTTAGTAGGGTCTTCAATATTTTTAAAGACAAAATTCATCTTTTTATGATTCCTTTGAGTGTTTCTCAAATTATAAGTCTGCTCTTTTTCATTCTGGCATAGAACATACATTTACACAATTAAAAATAGGAGATCCTGGAACCAGCAGATGGCGTAATGGTTATGTTCCTGGCCTCCCATGTAGTTGACTAGTTTGGGTCCCGGATCTGGTGACTTAAAACTCACACTGGGCACGTGTGCATGCAGGGCCAAGATACCAAGAGGAGAATGCAGGAGAAAGGATTTTGGCATGGCCATTCCCACCCCCACCCCCCTGTGGGGGGGGGTGATTTCTCGCTTCCGGACTCTCTGTCTTTCTCCAGCAAGTGCACACACCCTATAGCAAAATTCTCTCTTAAAAGAAAAATTAGAGTTCCATCCAAAGATTCTTCCCACAAATCAAGATATTCCAAAGAGCAGTTACAGGATTTCAAAATTAAATCATTGACCATTTCAGCTTTTCATGTCCAATTTGCTCCATTCTTGCTCGCTTTCATAGGGATAGATTTCAGTGTCTTCCTGTGTATGAGCTTTGCTTTCATTAATTGGATTTCACTAAAAGCTTCAAAGGCTTAAGTTGAATGCTTTGATTTAAGATTTCTCACTGTTTTGGACTTTATCCAACTAATTTAGAGGACTTGTTTCTGATAATAATGTCATTATTATAGGATACTTGCTCTTTAAAGGCTCAAATATTTTAAAAATGTAATTAGTGATGGCCAGAGAGAGAAAACAGTGCCTATAATAGTAGTAGTCTTATGTATTTAAAATCAGTTTGTTACAAAAATCTTATTTAGCTACTCTGGATATAAATAAAATTATCTGAAAATTTGACAAAGATGTTTTCCTTTTTAACTGGTACATTACTACTGCTCATTTGCACACAGTTATGAATTATTCCAAGTTCAAGTATTTGTGTGTTTTATATTTCTCTCTTTAATTACCAGAGAGAGGCACTACTTTCCAATGGACGGTGTCATACCACATTCCCTTCTCCATCTCTCCATCCTGTTAGGAGTTTGAGCATGTGCATATGTGAGCCAGGTATATTTTTCAAGCTGCTGGAGCCAGGACTTGAACCACAGCTGGCCATTTAGGATCTGCCTCCTTTAACCTCTAGGCTCTAAGGCCAGCTCTTATAGATTTCTCAATATACTAAGACAAAGGATTATTGTTAAAATGGAGAATTTTAGGACAGCCTGTGGTGTGGCTGACCTTGTGGTTCAAGTATTAGACCCCATGCTTGAGAAACTCAGTGGACACAAATGTGTGTATGCCCAAAATCCCAAAGGAGAGAGAAATAGAAGAGAAGGAATTACAGTGACCATACCCTATGAAGAGTGCTTTCTCACTTTTTCCCCACCCTACGCCCTCTCTCTTTGTTTCTCAGACGAGTACACGAGTACACTGTAGCAAAAAAAAAAAAAAAAAAATAATAATAATAATGAAGAATGTTATCTTTAGCTTCAAACTTTTCAAATGAGTTTGAATAGAATTTCTAATAACATTAGATGTTTCACTTTCAACAGAATAAACTTTCAGAAGGTTTACTTTATTTCCATGAACTGGCATGAGAACAAAACCATTATCGGAGTTAATTTGACTGATTTTTTGTTTAAAACCTCTGATGATATTGATATGAAGCCAGTGTCATTTAACTGTTTGAAAAATTTATTTTGCCAGTGGAAACAACATATTAATAGTCAGTTTACTTCATATGTATAGTAGAAAATTTGGAATGGAAAATGAACAAAATTTGTTTAGAACAACTGACATGTTTTTCCTTTACTTATTATTATTATTATTATTTTTTTTTGGAGAGGTTTTTTGCTATAGGGCGCGTGCGCTCGCCAGACAGACAGAGAGAGACATAGAGACAGAAAGCGAGAAATCACCCCCCAGGGGGGATGGTCACGCCGCAATCCCTTCTCCTCCATTCTCCTCTCGGGATCTTGGGCACGCACGCACACACGCCCGGCATGAGTTGTAAGCCACCGGGTCCGAGACGCGAACCGCGGTCGACTACGTGGGAGTCCAGCGACATAGCCATCACGCTAACTGCTGGTTCCCTACTTATTAGTATTATTTTTTTAATTTGCTATAGGACATGTGCACTCACCAGAGAGAGAGAGTGAGAAAGCAAGTCGCCAGGTCTGGGACTTGAAGCATGGTCTGCCATGTGGTAGTTCAGCTCCTTAAGTGCCATGCCACCTGTTGGCCCCGACATTTGTTTTAATGCTGCACTGTCCAGTAACTTCTAGCCGCATGAAACTATTTCGATTTAAATTAAAATGAGCTAAATTGAAAATTCAATTTCTTGGGACCAGCAGATGGTGTAATGGTTACATTGCTGGACTCCCATGTAGTTGATTGCAATTTGAGTTCCAGACCCGATCGCTTAAAACTCACATCGGTCACATGTGCATGCATGCCCAAAATCCCAAGAGGAGAATGGAGGAGAAGGGATTATGGCATAGCTATCCCACCTGGGGGGGTGATTTCTTGCTTTCTGTCCCTCTCTCTCTCCAGTGAGTGTATGCACCCTATAGCAATAAATTTCTCTTAAAAATAATTCAATTTCTCAGTCACATTAACCCATTTCAATTGCTTGTACTAGATATAGATGGTCATATGACCATCACCTTATTAAGAGTCATGCTTGGGGGACCAGCAGGTGGCGTGGTGGTTAAGGTGCTGGACATTCCCACATGGTTGACCATGGTTCAAGTCCTGGACCTGGTTGCTTGCTTTCTCACTTTCTCTCTCTGTGTCTCTCTCTGGTCGAAATAAAATAAGTAAATGAATAAATAAAATTAAAAATAAATAATTATTTTAAAAAATAGAGTCATGCTTGAAAAGATATAAATTCACCCTCTGCACTTGTAGCACAGATTTTAGGCAGTCTTCTCAAGATAACTACTGACATTTTAAGTAGATACTGATGCTTCATCAGGAGTTTTGTCTTCTGGATTTTTGGGGTTGGTGTTTTCACTACACTCCTATGGTAAATGTGAACTAACATTTTGTTTGTATTATATTAGCTTGTCAGAAAAGTCATGTTTTCCTATGCAAAAATGCATTATCACTTTTCTGACAATCCAATATTTTCTTTTCAACTTTCCTGAGAAGCAGACGTTTATTATTTAACTTTTTATTAATCATCATTTGATTTGTTTTAGTTTATTACTTCCAATGAGGTTATATTTTTTAGTTTTTGTTTTGCAAAATTGGAAAAGCATAGCCAAACAATAAAATTTAAACATAGTTATTAATACAATACTTGATAAGACCTCTGTAGAAAGCATTGAGACTGTACTTAAAGCTCTTTACAGGGGACCAGCAGGTGGCATGTTGGTTAAGGTACTGGACATTCCCACATGGCGACCACAGTTAGAGTCCTGGACCTGGTGGCTCGCTTTCTCACTTTCTCTCTCCTTTTTTCTTTCTCTCTCTGTCTCTCTCTGGTCAAATTAAAATAAATGAACAAATAAATAAAATTAAATAAATAATAATTTTTTTAAAAAAAAGCTCTTTGTAGGCCTGCCTAACTATTTCCTGCCTTTATTTTTCACTAATCCCATGATATTTCACTATAATTTCCCATTGCTTCCACTAGCTGGCACCTGCAACTTTGCACATTTTCCTTGGTGCACCTGCTGATACACCATAGGAACAGCAACATGATATACTTCTCCCTGCAATGCTGGAGACTGAAAGAAGTCTGAATTTGTTTTGATTTTTATTAGTGAATGCTTCACTTTGTCCTTGAAAGTATTTGATAAGCTGGATCTCACAGAGCAGTCTCAGTTCGAATCCCCCACCCAGTCAGCCTGAAGCATGCTGGACATGTGTTCAAGTGTGCACAATCCAGAGGGCTGGAGAACTGGAGGAAGGGGATCATGGTGTGACAGCATTCTGTGGAAGATGCTTATCTCTTTCTTATACTTGCGTGTGTGCACATGCTCTATTATGAGTGAAGGGAAAAAAAGAAAAGGGGTGGTGGGTTATTACTGGTTGTTTTTCATATTCAACCATGTATTAAATGAGATATAGTGCATATATGTTGCAATTAGTAAGCAAGACCATGGCAGAGCTGGAAGTACAACAAGGAGGTCTGCCAAACCTACTTACTTGGTTTTGATGAAACAAATATTAATATATTTTAAAATAAAAAGTCAAGGACAATGCCAAACCAACTGGATGCATAATCTAAGAGTATCCCAGGCAAACTGAAACATGTGGTCCTCCTATCTAATCCATTGGAGTCCAAACTCCTTACTCTGACATTGAAGTGATCCTGAGCAGCTTAACCTCAGGTTTCATTTACCTTCTTATTTCTTGGTAAACTCCCCTTGCTTTATTAACTTCATATTTTAGCTCATGTGGTTTCCTCCATTTGGAACTGTCCCTATCACCAGTCTTAGCATATCTAGTCCTGTTTATTCTTTGACTTCCCTTGACTTCCTCTTATAAATCCTTCTGATTTTCCCAGGTGGGAATAATTTTTTTTCCCCTGGACATCCAGAGTTCTTTATATAGCTTCTTTTTTGCCACTTACTATGTACAATTTTTGTATTTTCTTTTCTTCTTTGTATATAACTAGTTAGGACACATACTGGATGAATAAAAGAATAAAAGCACTCAGGACATGAGAGGTTTAAAATGAATTTTGACAGATACAGTTAGCCATTTGAATAATCACCTTTGGATAATTGAGCTCATGCAGCCATCCGTTTCTTCATTCAACAAACATTTATTAAGTTGTCAAGAGACTGCTTGGTGCTGAGAAAACAGTGGTGAGCAAGGCAGACATGGGCCCTGCTCTTGGAGAGATAACACATTAATTTTTCTTACATTATTGCAGTAAGTGACTTTATGCCAAAGAACAGTAGAGAGCATAAAACTCACTTTATTTTATAGACTAGGAAGTTAGCAGTTTTTGTTATTGAAGTTAATGGGTATAAAATGAAAAAAATATTGGCTTCTACCTGGATTTCGAGAAAAAATGATAAATAATAAAGGTTGCATTCCAAAAATATACCTGAAACTGGGTGACTTTTTAATGCATGTGTTTCCTTTGCAGTTGTATTGTGACTTGTGGAAGTGATGGTGATGTGAGGATTTGGGAAGACTTGGATGATGATGACCCTAAGTCCATTAATGTTGGAGAAAAGGCGTTTTCATGTGCTTTGAAGGTAGCAAGAATAATTACATCATCTGATGTGAAATGATAGGTTTTTATGCTTGAGTGAAAAATGTTTTTTTCTATACAAGTTTTGAATATAGAAGTACCTTTTTTTTTGCTTATAAACTAATATTAAAAATATGTAAAAATGACATAACTTGCCTCATAATTTTAAAGTAAAAATTGGAATGGTTTATTACAGGGTTACATTAATAGATATTAATAGTGAGCTAGTTAAAACATATGTAAGAAAATTACATTTACCATTTCTTTTCTGGTGAGGACATTTAGAATTCACTCTTTTTAGCAATTCTGAAATATTCCATGTATTATTAACTATAGTAATCATGCTGTTTAATAGATCATCAACACTTACTCCTCTTCACTAAAAGTTTATACTCACTGACCAACATCTCCCATTTTCTCAACCACCCACCTTCCCTCAGCTTCTGGCAATCACCATTCTGCTCTCTACTTCTATGAGTTCGATTTTTTTGGATTCTGAGACCATGCAGTATTTGTCATTTCCTGTGAGGCGTATTTGACTCAGCATAATGTCCTCCAGATGCATTCATGTTGTTGCAAATGGCAGAATCTTCTTCATTTTAAGGCTAAGTAGTATTGCATTGCATCTGTCAATGTGCACTTCATCTGTCTCCATATCTTGGCTATTGTAGTAATGTCATCCACATGTTCTTCAGGATAAGCTACAGCTAGGTTCAGTGTTGTCTTCGTTCTTGAATCTAAACTGAAAGAGTAGCCACAATCTATACACTTGGCCTTAGTTTCCTTCTAGGTCAACGAGCTATACTTATCTTTTTTTTTTTTCTTTTTTTGGAGAGGTTTTTGCTATAGGGCGCGTGCGCTCGCCAGACAGACAGAGAGAGACAGAGAGATAGAAAGCAGGAAATCACCCCCCAGGGGGGATGGCCATGCCGCAATCCCTTCTCCTCCATTCTCCTCTCGGGATCTTGGGCACGCACGCACACGCGCCCGGAGTGAGTTTAAGCCGCCGGGTCCGGGACTCGAACCGTGGTCGACTACGTGGGAGTCCAGCGACATAGCCATTATGCTAACTGCTGGTCCCAGCTATACTTATCTTTAAAGAACTCAGTGGTGCATGGGACTGGCAGGTGGTGTGGTGGTTAAGGGCACTGGACTCCCACATGGCCAACCACGGTTCTGGTCCCAGACCTGGTGGCTTGCTTTCTCACTTTCTCTCTCTTTCTCTCTCCCCCTCTGATCAAATTCAAATAAATAAATAAAATAATTCTAAAACAAACAAAAAAACAAACAAAACCAAAAAAACTGTCTAGGCTATAAAGAAAAAAATTAAAAAAAAAAAGAACTCAGTGGTGTCAGTGGTGCTTTATTTGGCTTTGGTTTGACTGTATCCTAAAAACACGTGTTAAGAGGTTGACAACAGTATTAGGAGGTTAGACCTAGTGAGACATGATTAGGCCACGAGGGCTCTGCTCTTATTAATGGATTCTTGCTGTTATTTTGGGAGTGAATTGTTTTATTTTATTTTTTAAAGAATTATTTAATTAAACTTTTTATTTCTTTATTTTAATTTGACCAAAGAGGGACAGAGAGAGAGCGAGAGAGAAAGTGAGAAAGCCAGCCGCCAGGTCCAGGACTTGAACTGCGGTTGGCCTTGTGGGAGTCCAGTGCCCTTAACCGCCGCGCCATCTGCTGGCCCTGTGAGTTTGTTTTAAAAGGGTGAGTTCAAGTTCAGGCCTCATATTCTCTCTCCCCCATCTTTGCTGTTCTTCCATGGAATGGCAAAGGAAGAAGTCTCTCACCAGATGCCAACTCCTTGATCTTGAATTTCCCAGGTTCACAATTGTCAGCCTTTCAGTCTTCATTTATTACAAATTATCCAATCTGTAGTATTCTATTATAGTAGCACAAAATGGACCAAGACAGTCACTAATTCAGATAATTTAAGTTGTTCTACAGAGGAGGAATGTTTCATTAACGCTTTCAACATATATACATGTTTCACATGTTTCTAATGTTATGTATGAGCTAAATATGGGAATGAGATATAGGTACTTGGAGAGTGAAGACATGTTTCACAAGTTCTTTAGAAATTATCTAAAAACCACTAAGCTTTTTATTTGTGATGAATTTTAACTTGAGTGTACATGGGTAGGAAAAATAAACCCTTAATACAGAACTCATATTTTTAAATAATTATTTTATTTAACTTTATTTATCTATCTATTTATTTATTTATTTTAATTTGACAGGAGAGGGACGGAGTGAGAGAGATAGTGAGAGAGAATGTGAGAAAGCAAGCCACCAGGTCCGGGACTTGAACCGCAGTCAGCCATGTGGGAGTTCAGTGCCCTTAGCCACCACGCCACCTGCCAGCCCCATATTTTTTCAAATTCAAGTTCATTAAAGTAGGTAAGATAGGGGGCCGGCAGGTGGCGTGGAGAGATAGCCAGTTGATTTGGATTTTGTTCTGTTAATGTTTCTTATATTTATTTTTCTTTTAGAATGGAAAATTGGTCACTGCAGTTTCTAACAATACTGTTCAAGTCCACACATTTCCTGAAGGAGTTCCAGATGGTATATTGACTCGCTTCACTACAAATGCAAACCACGTGGTCTTTAATGGAGATGGCACTAAAATTGCTGCTGGATCTAGGTAAAACTCTTTGACATCAGAAAAGAAGCAAAGAGATCTCATTCATTTGTTTCAGGGTAATATTTTTAGGACTTTGTCACTTCATTTTTATATTCAAGCATTTTATTTAGTAAAGGTTTTTGAGGATAACTTGTAATTTGTGAGTTGAGATATATTGCTTTGCTGATGGCTTATTTGGTCAATGTTGAAAACGATTGGGGAAAGGTGATAGCTTCATACAAAATTTAAAAAATTGGGGCCAGCAAGTGATGTGGTGGTTGAGGCACTGGACTCCCACATGGCTGATCACAGTTTGAATCCTGGACCTGGTGACTTGAAACACACCGGGTGCATGTACCTCCATGCTCAAAATCCCAGGAAGAGAATGGAAAAGAAGGGATTGTGGCATGGCCATCCTCCTTGGAGATGATTTCTCATTTTCCCTCTCTCTGCCCTCCTCTCTCTCTCTCTCCTCTCTCTCTCTCTCTCTCTCTCTCTGGCGAGCACAAGTGGCTTATGACAAAAACCTTAAAAAAAGTTATTTTAGGTAGAACCTGGATTGTATAATAAGGATTTTTCCTATTTCCTTTGATGCTTATTTGTCATAGGAAAAAATATAATTAGTTGAATTCTGAGGTAGAATGAAGGACATAGTATTTTTTAAGATGGTTGTGACTGTAATTAGATTAGAAAATTAAGATGTAACTAAAGAAGCCATTTAGAAAGTATTTGCATTTTAACATAATGGAAAATCTTGGCTTTTGTTCCCAACATCTTCATAAAACAAAACTAAAAGGTAAGTCATTAAATTTTGGTGCCAAATTTTACAAGTTGCTATAAAGATGGTATTTGGGTCATAGGTTTTAGGAGAGTTTTTGCATTGGCATTTTTCATACACATTACTTTTATTATTTGTAGTGATTTTCTAGTCAAAATTGTGGATGTCATGGATAATAGCCAACAGAAAACATTTCGAGGACATGAGGCCCCTGTTTTAAGTCTTTCCTTTGATCCTAAGGACATCTTTCTGGTAATTAATTTTCCCACTCTTTGAGTTTTCTTCTGAATGTATTTAAAATTTTAAGAGAATTAGCTGAAAATTTCAGCAGTTGTTAAGACTATTTGATTTAGTGAATGGAATCAGTTTTCTTATAGTATTTTGTCTCTAACTATAGAGAAATGTATTGTTTATTCTTGCAGGCATCAGCTAGTTGTGATGGATCTGTCAGAGTGTGGCAAATTTCAGATCAGGTAAACTTACCACTTTGGATTTAAAACTTACTGCCATTTCTCTCATGTATTGGATATTACATATTATATTATTGAGACAAACTAAAAATTGTTACTCTTTATTGTTTGTTTTTTTGAGTAGCATTAAATATTGCTTTTGTGATCAGATTCTATAATAATTTAATGCAAAAGTAAGTATATTAAAGATTAATTGCTTTTTTACACAATCGTAAGTAGAAAAATAAGATTTGTATTCATTTTCTTTATTTTCTTTTAAGGTTTTGCCATAGGAAGTGTGTGCTCAATGGGGAGAGAGAGAGAGAGATAGTGAGAGGGAAAGTGAGAAATCACACCCCAGAGGGGATAGCCATACCAAGACCCTTCTCCATTCTCTTTTTGGGATTTTAGACACACAAACACATACCCCTGCATGATTGTCAAGCCACCAGGTCTGGGACTTTAACCGTGGTTGGCCGTGTTGGAGTCCAGCACCTTAACTACCATGCCACCTGCTTGCTCTTATATTTTATTTTTTAAGTTTTATAAATTAAGAAAATTCAGTCATTAGATACTTACAAGATAGCTACCATGTGTTGGGCCTTATATGTTTGTATATTTATTACTTTTTTTTTTTTTTTGAGATTTTTACTATAAAAGACATGTGCTCACTAGAGAGACAGAGAGAGAGAGAGACAGAAAGTGAGAAGTCACCCTCTGGGGGAAGGTCACCCCACACGGCAATCCCTTCTTCATTCTCCTCACTGGATCTTGGGCACACATGCACACATGCTGGTGAGAGTTTTAAGCCACTGGGTCTGGGACTGAGCCATGGTTAACTATGTGGGAGTCCAGCGATGTAATGATCTATTGGTTCCACTTTTTTTTAAAAGCATTGCCAGAGTGTACACACACTTGCCAGAGAGGGAAAGAATCCCCCTAGCATGGGGCATGGTTCCCCCACAATCCTTTTTCCTTTATTCCTCCTCCTGTCAGGATCTTTTGCATGCATGCACATATACTTTGCATCTTTTTTGAGCTCCCAGGGCTGGAATTCAAACTATGGTCCATCATAGGTTTGGCTTTCTATGCACTGTGCTACATGGCTAACCCAAACCTTGTTTTAGTTGTTGGGAATACAAAATAATTAAATAAGGTCTGGGTCATACTTGGAGAGTTACATGTATAACTTATTCTAACACAGCCTGAAAAGGTTTTAAAGGAGGTATGAAGAAGGTATTTTCTGGATTGACGAAACAATTAAGTCTTCCTAAGATAATCAAAGATGGCTTGGCATTTCTGGAGATAATGTGACTGATGAAATATCCCCCATAGATTTGCCTTAATAACCTCAGTTCCCTTTTCTCATTGTGGAATTACTTAGGAGTCACTTCATACCTTAATATTTTAGAGTAGACCTTTCTATTTTTACTTATTTTTGTGGACACTTTAAGATTGTAACATACTGTTTTCTTGTTTGTTTTTGGTGCATGTACTTTTTAATTTTTAAAAATTTGCCAGAGTGTGTGTGCGCTCACCAGAGACAGAGCTAGACAGTGAGAAAGCACCTCCCCATGGGGAATAGTTACACTACATTCCCTTCTTTCTCTCTTTTTTTTAAAATGTTAATTAATTAATTTATTTATATTCATTCGCTATACATCAATACAGTATACAAAATGAGATTACATGCAGAATACATTGCATATTGGCTCAACCAAGGATATTACCATACACGTTATTGTGAACAAATAATTTTCTCTTTCTTGTTTCTTATATGTTTTGCTTCCCTCCCCCTTAATTCCCTTCCTTTCAGTCTGCCAATTCTCCCTTCCTCCCACACTATCTCTGGTATCTACAGTTGTTTTCCATGCCTTTTTTTCTTTTCTTTTGGAGAGGTTTTTTTGCTATAGGGCACGTACGCTCGCCAGACAGACAGAGAGACAGAGAGACAGAAAACGAGAAATCACCCCCCAGGGGGGATGGTCATGCCGCAATCCCTTCTCCTCCATTCTCCTCTTGGGATCTTGGGCATGCACACACACACACGCCCGGCGTGAGCTTTAAGCCACCGGGTCTGGGACGCGAACCGTGGTCGACCACGTGGGAGTCCAGCTATATAGCCATTAGGCTAACTGCTGGTCCCCTCCATGCCTTTTTTTTCACATTTTATTGATTCACTAAAGATCTTAATTTAAGAATTTTCGATAGCAAGCACAACTGATATATATATACATCTATGAATAGATGTCTGACTTTAGGCATAAACCTCACTGAGAAAAGTAAACATACTATAAAGTAGCACCAAGCTGGGGCTGTATAGCTTGTCATTAAATAGGTATTAATAGGTAATTTTTAAGGCATTTTTTAATTTCAAGAAAAACAGTTTTAGTTTTAATAGATCAAAATCAAAAATGTTAAGAGAAATTTGCTTAAAACTTAAAGCCAGGAAAAAGGTTAGGATTCAGTTCAAATAGTAGGAAGATGAGCCTATCAACAGTTCAAGAGAAGACAAAAAATCCTTAAACCTGGATATCAATGCATCGAAGAAAATCAGTAATGTTTTAGTCTAAAGTAAAAAAATTCTATTTCACTAGTTCAGTCTCATGTAAATTTTTTTTTTTTTTGGAGAGATTTTTGCTATAGGGCGCGTGCACTTGCCAGACAGACAGAGACATAGAGACAGAAAGTGAGAAATCACCCCCCAGAGGGGATGGTCACGCCGCAATCCCTTCTCCTCCATTCTCCTCCTGGGATCTTGGGCACGTACGCACACGCGCCCGGCGTGAGTTTTAAGCCACCGGATCCGGGACGTGAACTGCGGTTGACTACGTGAGAGTCCAGCGACATAGCCATTACGCTAACTGCTGGTTCCCCAGTCTCATGTAATTAATCTCTTTCCTTTTGAATTTGCAGTGTTACTGTGGTCTGATCTTTCCATTTAAATTCTGGAAGTTAACATTCAACTCTGAACTTGTCCCTTCTATTAGGCTGGCCATTCTCTTGGTTGTTTTTTGTACTCTTACCTCTGTGTGTCTGACTTTAGTTTTCCTGGTATAGCATTCCCTTCAGCAGTTCTTGGAGAGCTGGCCTGGCGTTGATAAATTCTTCCAGGTTTTGTTTATCTCAAATCATTTTTGTCTTTTTTTCCACATCAAAGATAATCTTGCTGGGTATAGTATTTTTGGTTGAAATTGTTTTTCACTTAACACTTTGAATATATTTTCCCATTCTTTGCTTGCATTGTTTCTTTTTTTGGGGTGAGGGAGGTTTTTGCGATAGGGCGCTTGTGCTCGCCTGGAAGACAGAGAGAGACAGAGACAAAAAGTGAGAAATCACCCCTCAGTGGGATGGCCACACCACAATCCCTTCTCCTCCATTCTCCTCTCGGGATCTTGGGCACGCATGCACACACGCCCGGCGTGAGTTTAAGCCACTGGGTCCTGGACTTGAACTGCGGTTGACTACATGAGAGTCCAGCGACATAACCATTACGCTAATTGTTGATCTCCCTTGCTTGCATTGTTTCTGATGAGAAGTCTGATGATAGCCGTATGGGATAACCTTTGAAAGTAACTTGACATTTCTCTCTTGCCAAATTTAGTATCTTGTCTCTGTCTTTGGTTTTGGTCTATCTGGCTATGATGTGCCTTGGGGAAGATCTTCTTGGGTTGATTCTATCTGGGGCCCTTTGTATTTCTTGGGTCTGGATATTTGAGTGCCTCTCTAGGTTTAGAAGGTTTTCTTCCAGGAGATCATGGAATAGATTATCAATGTCCTTATTAGTTTCTTCACCTTTTGAGATACCAGTGATCTGGATGTTTGGACATTTAATGGTATCTAGTATTACTTATATGTTATTCTCATTTTTTTGTGTTATTTTTTTCAATCTTTTTGGTGAATTTTTCTAGGTCAGAAGTTCTGTCTTCTACATCTGAGATTCAGTCTTCTGTATGATCTAATCTGCTTTTGATATTTTCAAGGGAGGTTTTGATTTTCTCTGTTAGAGCCTTCATCTCTTAACAATTCTGTTTTTTTGTTTGTTTTTAATGATGTACAAGATTGTGCAAGAATTTCCTCACCTCCTGGAACTCATCTCTTTTCTCCTACATTTTCTGGAGTTCACTGTGTCTCTTCTCTTGCAGCTGTTAGCTTTGTCACTATGAATATTTAAAATTCTTTATCTGACATTTCCATGAATTCCCTTATATTGTCTGTGGAGAAAGAGGAGTTATTCTTTTCCCTTAGAGGATATTTTCTTGGTTCCTCATATTTTTTGTGCCTCTGGTGTTTCTGGTCATTTGATGGATTATACTTTTTTCCTGGTTTTTGGAGTTAAATCTGAGCATTCAGAGGAATGCAGGAGGAGGTGACTTGCAATCTCTGGCTCCTGGTTAGCTGGGGGGGGGGGGGGGTTGGGGGCAGGAGAGTGCAGTCTGGGCAGAGGGTATTCATTCATCCTAATGCTTGAATGGGACTGCTTAGAATGGCTTGTCCTGGTTCCTGGCTAGATCTAGGGGGCAGGAGGATGAAATCTGGGCAGAAGGTCTTCAGTGGTTCTAATGCCTGAATTGGGGCCACTTGGAACTCAGAGTATATGGCTGCTAATTGGCTTCTAATCCCTCCTCTTTTCATTTATCCCTCCTTTTGAGATTTTGGCCACCAACGCACAGGTGCCCAGCATATTTTTCAAGCCACCAGGTCTGAGACTCAATCTGTACAGTTAGCCACGTAGGATGCAGCCTTCTTAACCACCATGTAACTGGCTGGCTCTGTGTGTGTACTTTTATTCAATGGATATATTGTTTTTATATTTTATACAGGAAATATCTTTATTTAATTTAATGATGTAAAAGTTTGGTACTCTATTACCTCCGAAGGGCTTTAAGCAAGTTATGTAAATGTAAATTAGGTATTACACGTAAAATACAGTAAGTTGCTCTTTTCTGAGAGATATATGAATTTCAAAAAACACCTACTAATTGTGTTTATTGGAAGAATTTTCTTAAAGGAAAATTATTTTCTTTTTTAAAATATCAGACATGTGCTATCAGTTGGCCACTGCTACAAAAATGCAACGATGTGATCAATGCAAAGTCAATCTGCAGACTTGCTTGGCAGCCAAAAAATGGAAAGGTAAGTAGTTTTCTTTGTTCATTTGTTTTTTAAATTTGCTATAGGATGCATGCACTTGCCAGAGAGAGAGAGAGAGAAGGTGAGAAATCACACCCCTGTCAATTTTTTAAAAAGTGTATACATGGGGACCAGCGATTGGCATAATGGCTATGTTGCTGGACTCCCACGTAGTTGGCCATGGTTCGAGTCCCGGACCTGGTGGCTTAAGCTCACACCGGGCGCGTGTGCATGCATGCCCAAGATCCCGAGAGGAGAATTGAGGAGAAGGAATTGCAGCTCGGCCATCCCCCGGGTTGGGGGGTGATTTCTCGCTTTCTGTCTCTCTGTCTCTTATCTTTCTGGTGAGCACATGCACCCTATAGCATAAACCTCTCCAAAAAAAATGTGTTTACATGTCAGTATAGATATATATAGTTATGTACATATGCATTCGGTATAGCCTATGCTTGTATTTGCTCTTGGGGAGTAGAAGTAGGATTTAGGGATGAGGAGAAACTCAATATATACCTTTTCATGTCACACCAACTTTTAAGACTAGCTTATGTGTTAAAGTGATAGTTCTGGGCAATCTAGAATACACTTTTTGTGTTTATAAAGACAGTAATTAGTCTTACTTAAAAATTAATAAAATTAGCACCTTTTACTGTTAGTAGTCATTTATTTTTTATAAACATGGAATGAATACACAGTTATTGTTTTTCTTTTTTAAGAGATTTTTGCATTAGGGTGCATGCACTAGCCAAAGAGAGAGAGAGAGACAGACAGGAGATGTGAGAAACCACCCCTGCCCTCCTCGAGGGGGATGGCCACATTGCAATCCCTTCCACTCCATTCTCATCCTGGGATATTGGGCACGTACACGCGCCCATTGTGATCTTTAAGCCACCGGGTCCAGGACTCATATTATGGTCAGCTATGTGGGAGTCCAGGGATAAAACCGCTAAGCCATCTGCTGGCCCCACAAATACAATTTTAATTTTTCTACTAATCTGTTTAGAAGAATGCAGAAGATAAATTTTTTTCTTTTTCTTTTTTTGGAGAGGTTTTTGCTATAGGGCGTATGCACTGGCCAGACAGACAGAGACAGAGAGACAGAAAGCAAGAAATCACCCCCCAGGGAGGATGGCCACGCTGCAATCCCTTCTCCTCCATTCTCTTCTTGGGATCTTCACGCACACGCGCCTGGCGTGAGTTTTAAGCCACTAGGTCTGGGACGCGAACCACGGTCTACTACGTGGGAGTCCAGTGACATAGCCATTACGCTAATTGCTGGTTCCAAATTTTTTTCTTTTTCTAAAAGAAGTAGTGAAAGGATTCTGGCTATTTCCTTCTTGTAAATGAGATTACTTTTCAGATTCAAAGGTCGTACATTTTATAAAAAGTAGTGTCAAAATACTAGTAGCAACAGGTTTTCTGGTGCCAGCAAGAGAGTCCATTTTTTTGCTTATTAAAATTTTAAATAATTTTCTGAGTTTTGTTAGCTGGCAATTAAAATATGCATTTGCTTTTTTTTGGAGAGGTTTTTGCTATAGGATGCGTGCGCTTGCCAGGCAGACAGAGAGAGACAGAGAGACAGAAAGGGAGAAATCACCCCCTGGGGGGATGGCCACACTGCAGTCCCTTCTCCTCCATTCTCTTTTCGGGATCTTGGGCATGCTCACACGCACATGTGTCTGGCATGAGTTTTAAGCCAGCGGGTCCGGGACTTGAACCGCTGTCGGCTACATGGGAGTCCAGCAACATAGCCATTACGCTAACTTCTGGTCCCCACGTTTGCTTTTATGTTTTGTAAATTTATCTGCATGAATTTTCTGCTTTTTATTTTCTTCAAATAGAATTTAATGTAATCTTTTGTTTAAATTGTTTTTTTTTTCTACTAGTTACTTGCAGTTCCTGTAGAAAAGTCTGTTAAGCTGTTTAGAAGAGAAACTTGGAGTAACCAATTTGATCTTACAGATACTTTCATCTCTCAGGTACGTGTCATAAGTGACACTTTTTGTGGGCTATAAAGAATATGTAATTGTAAGTGGAGAATAACCCAAATATTTTGCATATATTCATCTCCTATCCCCTCCTTCTTTCTTCATTTGACCAATAATTGGACACTAAATAGGTTTTACAAGGGCCTGTCTGACCTTTCTCCTTTGTGAGACTGGAAAAGAAAATCTTCGAGTGTATAGGAAGTCAAATTAACCCTAGCATGATGTTAGAACATGTTATTCTAAAATTATCAGTAAATTACCTTTTATTTGTTTGTTAAAGAAGTTTCACTGAGACTTGTGATCATAGATGCTAGAATTTTAGAACAGGAAAGGTTGTTGATCTATTCTCTCCACCTCTTTTTTTCTCTCACATATACGCACACAAACATAACACACATATTTTCCAGTTAAGGAAACAGAGGTATATTGAGGCATCGGTAGCTTACTCTAAGGTTCACTTACCAGTTCTCTTCATCTTGGTGGTGAATTCTAAGAGCATGCCTAATATTGTCTCTTTCCAGAATAATAATATTTTTTAGATTTTTACTATTTAAAATGAAAATTGAAAAGTCAGTAAACTTTGTCTTCATCATTTATGTATCAAATATAATTAGAAATAATATAGACTAGAGATAAAAATTTAATTCGAATTTGGTAATGAAATGAATATTTAGTACTAAATTATATAAAATTATTATTAATTGTGTGTTTTTTGTTGTTGTTTTTAAATAGACCCTCAATATAGTAACCTGGTCTCCCTGTGGACAATATTTAGCTGCAGGTAGTATTAATGGTTTAATTATAGTTTGGAATGTGGAAACCAAAGGCTGCATGGAAAGGTATGATTTAGTGTATCTTTTGTCTCTGCTCATTTCTATCATTGTTTTGGTCTGTTTTATTTTGAAACATTTAAAATTTGCAATGATTAGATCATCAGAAGAATACTATACAACTATTAGACTGTCAAAAAATATTTAACCTGTTCTGACTAAAACTTAGAAGAGCAGTGTGTACTTTGTATTTTTCCTAACAGTATTTTTTAAATTAACTTTTTAACTTTTAGGGTGAAACATGAGAAAGGTTATACAATTTGTGGCCTAGCATGGCATCCTACTCTTAGTCAAATATCTTATACTGATGCAGAAGGAAATCTAGGGCTTCTGGAGAATGTTTGTGACCCCAGTGGCAAGATGTCAAGCAGTAAGGTAATCGATACTATGGTACAATAATTTCTTCATTGTTTCTTCGGTCATATGAATTTGGAAGACACCACAAACTACCTTACTTACTTAGAAATTTATAGTTTGTATTACTATATTGGATTTTTTTTCCTTAATTATTGCCATAGGGCACATGTGCTCATCAGGGAGAGATAGATAGAGACACCACTGCACTCCCACACATACCCCACTCCCTGCAGTGTGGCATGTTCAAGTTCCCTTTTCTTCTACATCTCCATCCTGTCCAGATTTGGGGTATACACACACGTGCCTGGTGTGTTTTTCAAGCCTCTAGGGACAGGATTCAAACTGCACAGTCAGCTAAATGGGATTCAACTTTCTTAATCAGTAGGCCACAGGCCAGCCCAAGTCTTCAATCTTTAACTAGTAGTCTAAACTAAGAAATTTGAATGGGTATATTTGCCATACAGAGTGAATAATGGGCAAAAGGAAGGAATAAAATGAGGTGACCTATTTAAAGCCATTCAGTAAGGCTATTTGATGAAACAGAGGAGGTGTATGTATAGCTTTCAGAGTTAATTCAGAGGTGGAAAAGTTTATAGACCAAACTAAGAACTGTTACACCTATTACTGTTGTTAACTCCAATTTTAGCTATAAAACAATAACTAACAATTCATGGAAAACTAGAATACTGAAATAGTATTTCAGAAAGCATGACATGTTAGTTAACATGGCTGGTTCCACATGACCAACTGTGTGGTTTGAGTCCTATACCTGGCATCTTGAAAATCATGCTGGACATGTGTGTGCCCAAAATCCCAAGAAGATAATGGAAAAGGGATCATGCCATGGCTATCCTGGAGGGTGCTTTCTACTTTCCCTCCCTCTTTCTGTCTGTCTCCAGCTAGCACTTGTGCTCTATAGCAAAAAAATAAAAAAAATAAAAAATAAAAAAAAGAAAGAATAGTATCATAAGATTATAAAAGACAGTTGATATAATGATAGTAACATTTTGGAGGCTGGAAAATAGAAGAATGATTCAAAAATAACTTCTCAAAAAGTTGTAGCTGAAGACTGCAATGAGGAGAAACTGAGGTGCAACTCAGTTTGCCCGGCTGAATCCCCAAAGAGTTAGAATTTAGGGGGACCAGCAGGTGGCATGGTGGTTAAAGGCACTGAACTCCCACGTGGCTGACCACAATTCAGGTCCCAGACCTGGTGGCTTGCTTTCTCACTTTCCTGTTCTCTCTCTCTAGTCAAATTACTACTAATAATAATAGTAATAAATAGATAAATAAATAATTCTTTTAAAAAATTGGTGGTGTGGGGGTAAAAAAAAAATTTTGGTAGTGGTGGGGCCATGTTGGTTAAGGCACTGGACTTCCACATGGCCAACCATGGTTCTAGTCCTAGACCTGGCAGTTTGCTTGCTTGCTTGCTTTCTCTCTCTCGTAAATTAAAATAATAATAAAAATAAATAAATAAAACTAGAAACAAATTTGCTAACACTAGGTACTTCTTTTTTTTTTTTTTTTTTTTTTTTTTTTTAAGAAGTTTTTCACTATAGGGCACGTGTGCTCGCCAGACAGACAGAGAGAGACAAAGAGACAGAAAGCAAGAAATCACCCCCCAGAGGGGATGGCCACGCCGCAATCCCTTCTCCATTCTCCTCTTGGGATCCTGGGCATGCACGCACCCGCGCCCAGCGTGGATTTTAAGCCACTGGGTCCGGGACGCGAACCGCGGTTGACTACGTGGGAGTCCAGCGACATAGGCATTACGCTAACTGCTGGTTCCCAACACTAGGTACTTCTGAAAGTGGGGCTAAAAACAGGAGAGTTAATTTAATAAGTGAGTTGATTTAGTAAACATCAGTGTACATAGCTAGGCAACTAACTCATGTATAGTCTGACAGAACATTGATTTATTCTCTGGAAAAGGTAAACAGATTTCCTGGTCTTGGCACACTAGGTACCACTGAGTGGCATTGGGTTAAGAAGGAATACTGTACTTAAAAACAGCATTAAATGAAAGTGTAGACACTTGAATGTTGGAATTCCTTTCTGCTTGGCTCCCAGAATGTTGCCAGCCAGTCCTTTTCCAGGTAGGACATTGGAAAAATCATCTTTAAGGAATTTTTCCCAGAGAAATGATTCTTAACACCATAGAAAATAAAAATAGTAAAGAATGGAACACTAACTATAATATAGTAGGTCTAAACAGAAGATAGGAATAGAGCCTATTACTTAGGTTATTGTGAATATTAAGTGAATCATGAACCGTTAGAACACTGTCTAGCATATTTTATACATGTGGGCTATTATTATTTTTATTCAGCTTTGAATAGCATTTGCTTGATTATAATAACCTAAATACTCCACTTCGATTGAACCAAAATGAGAATATATTGATCTATATTGGTATAGGGAGGGCTGGGGGAGGAGAATAGTATACGTGTATATCTAGGGATGAGAGTGGTTGTGGAAAGGCACCAAATCTTCATCTTCTATGAGAGAAGTTAGTAGAAGCTACTAAACAGATAATGAATCAAACTGAAAATAATAATAGGGGCTGGTCTTAATGAAATAATTAATCATTGTGTGGAGGGAGCTAGATCCCATGTGGCCATTTGGGGTATAAATCCTTGCCCTGCTGGTTTGAAAAATACATGGGGCATGTGAGAGTTTGCACAAGATCCTGACAGGATTGAGGAATGGGGGGGAAAGGACCAGGTTCCATCAAGCAGGTGCTTTCTCTTTCTGTGAGGTGTGAAGTGACATTTTTGTGGATGACTTTAGAGAAATAAATTTTTTTTTTTGTTTTTTTGGAGAGATTTTTGCTATAGGGCATGTGTGCTTGCCAGAAAGACAGAGAGAGACAGAGACAGAAAGTGAGAAATCACCCCCCGGGGGGGCCACGCCCCCAATTCCTTCTCCTCCATTCTCCTCTCGGGATCTTGGGCACGCACGCACATGCGCCTAGCGTGAGTTTAAGCCACCAGGTCTGGGACTTGAACCACGGTTGACTACGTGAGAATCTAGCGACATAGCCATTATGCTAACTGGTGGTCCCGAGAAATAAAATCTTGCCTTATATTTTAGCATATATAGTATTTGTTTACTAGTCAGTTTCCACACTCATTACCCCCCACTCTCCAGACTGCAAGGCATTTAAAATTGGGACTGGTAGGGGGAGGGCAGATGGTGTTATAGTTAAGGTTCTGGACTCTCCCGCATGACTAACCGCAGTTCAAGTCTTGAACCTGGCAGCTTTTCCTCACTTTCCCTTTTTCTCTCTCTCTTCAGTCAAATTTTTAAAAATAATAACAAAATTAAATAAACAATTCTTTTTAAAAAATTGGGACTGGGTCATATTTTGTAAATAGAAAAGCAATTCTCAAAAATGCATTTACAAATTATTATCTCTCAAGGCATTTGCTTTTTTGGGAGTGTTTATAAGTACATATTGAAGTATTACCTTTTGAGCGATTAGGTTTTTTCCCCATGTTTCACTAATACTTTTTAATTTGTATTAATTTGTTCAAGGCATCTAGCAGAGTGGAAAAGGATTACAATGATCTTTTTGATGAAGATGATGCAAGTAATGGTGGTGATTTTCTCAATGACAATGCAGTCGAGATCCCCGCTCTTTCAAAGGGGATTATAAATGATGATGAAGATGATGATAACCTCATGCTGGCTTCAGGTCGTTTGAGACAGCGAAGTAACGTTCTAGAAGATGATGAAAACTCAGTTGGTATGAATTTCATTGTGGAATGTGATAATCTTCCCTGTTGACTAATATTTTCAATTTTTTATTAAGACTGTTACTTAAAATCATTACCAATTTGTAGAATGTAATTAAAACACTGCTTAGAGGGAAGTTTATAGTATTAAATGCTATGTCAAAAAAAGGTGTCAAATCATTTTTCTAAGCTTCTTTAGTCAAGTAGAAAAAGAAGAAATTAAATCCCAAGAAAGCAGAAGGAAAGAAATAATAAAGAAATTGGCAGCAGGAAAATTAGAGAAGCTGATGCTTTAAAAAAAAATCAATAAAGGGGTCAGCAGTTGGGTTGGTGGTTAAGACACTGGACTGTTACATGGCTGAACAGTTTGAATCCCAGACCTGGCGACTTGTTTTCTCACTCTGTCTCTCAAGAAAAACTGAAGAAAAATAAATTAAAATTATTTTTTTAAAATCAATAATATTGATAAATGTCTATCCTGACAGATTAAGAAAGAAAAACACAGATTATAAAATGACAATGCAGTCGAGATAAATAAAAGAGGGGTTATCATATAGATACTTTAAGCCTACATTATCCAGTATGGTGACCACTCACCGCATGTGGTTATGGAGTGCTTGAAATGTGGTTTATCCAAATTGCGATGTGTTGTCAGCATAAAATGCAAACCAAAATATCTATTAAAGAAATTGAGATTGTAATTTAAAGCTTTCTAACAAAGTGCCTATTACAACAACTGACATGCTAATATAACACTTTTGAACATTATCAAGTAAAATGCTAATGTATTGTGGTTAATTGTGCTGCATTTAAATAATACAGGCTTTATAAAATACCAGACTTTGGTTTGGTCTCAGGAGCCCTTTACACTCAGAAAAAATTTAAGGACCCCCAGAGAGCACCTGTTTATGGAATTGATCTATTGTTATTTACCCTATTAGAAATTAAAACTGGGACCAGCAGGTGGTGTGGTGGTTAAGGGCACTGGACTCCCACTTGGGCAATTGTGGTTCGAGTCCTGGACCTGGTGGCTTGCTTTCTCACTTTCCCTCTCTCCTCTCCCCACCTCTCTCACTCTGTCTCTCTCTAATCAAATTAAAATAAATAAAATAATTCTTAAAAAAATTAAAACTGAAAACATTTTAAAATATTTGTTTACTTAAAAATGACATTAATAAATTCATTTGTAAACACAATTTTTAGTGAGAAACAACAAAAAGTAAGAGTGGCATCGCAGTCTTTATAATATCTGCCACAGAAGACACCTGCGTTCTCTATTTCTGGATTAAGTCTTTTGCAATACATTTTTTTCGCCTAAAATATATGAGCACAATTTGACCTCACATGGATATATAGTTTGAAGTGTGAAGTAGAGTGTTTAAAAAGCCTTTTCAAATAATTATAGTTAATACTGCACCAAGACTGAGATAATTTCTTAAAGATTACTAACAATGTAGAATCTGAAAACGTCACTGAACTTTTTCTCAACTCTACTACTTAAAATCCACTGGTCTATCTAGAATGCTGGGTGAGTTTTGTTTTTGTTCTTTTTTTGTTTTTGAGAGATTTTTGCTATAGGGCATGTGAGATCACTGGAGGGACAGAGACAGAAAGCAGGAAATCACCTCATTAGGAGAATGGCCATGCCACAGTCCCTTCTCCTCCATTCTCCTCTCAGGATTTTGGGCATACATGCACACACACCCAGCATGAGTTTTAATTCGTCGGGTCCAGGGCTTGAACCACTGTCAACTATGTGGCGTCCAGTGATGTAACCATTATGCCATCTGCTGGTCCCATTTTTTTTTTTTTAACCATGTTTGATTTCATAACATAAGCATTAATTTTCTTTTTTTTTTTTTTTTTAAGAGGTTTTTGCTATAGGGCGCGTGCGCTCGCCAGACAGACAGAGAGAGACAGAGAGACAGAAAGCAAAAAATCACCCCCCAGGGGGGATGGCCACGCTGCAATCTCTTCTCCGTTCTCCTCTCGGGATCTTGGGCATGCACGCACACGCGTCCGGCGTGAGTTTTAAGCCACTGGTTCTGGGACACGAACCGCGGTCGACTATGTGGGAGACCAGCGACATAGCCATTACGCTAACTGCTGGTCCCATAAGCATTAATAATTTGAAAATACTGGTTCACAGACCTTCCTTAATGTTGACACATTTTATTATCCAATATAATTTTTTAAATTTAACTTTATTTATTCTTTTATTTATGTATTTATTTTAATTTGACCCAAGAGAGAGTGAGTGAGAGAGAAAAAGTGAGAAAGCAAGCCACCAAATCTGGGACTCGAGCCGCGGTCCACCATGTGGGAGTTCAGCGCCCTTAACCACCACGTCACTTGCCCGCCCTTCCATTATAAATTTTATTCATTAGTATCCTCTATCTCATTAGAAATTTTGTTTTTAGCATAGTACTCTTATTTTGGTGGATTGCAGGTTATCATAGGTATTGTGATCCTCCCCCATGATTCTAACTGCTGTTTTTTTAAAGTAGCCAGCATTTATTAAGCATCTACTGTATGCTAGCACTGTAGAGACATTGTGATATGTCCCACAATCCTATGATACAGATTTAAGAAGGTATCGTCTTTATTTTAACCTTGAAAGTTATTTGCCCAAACTTAAAGAGAACTAGGACTCAGTCTTGTCCTCATCAGAAGTTTTTAAATACTACAAAATTGTCAAGTTCATGATGGCAAGTACAAGATTTTCAGTATATTAATTTGTATTCAAAGCTCAAATTTTATCATTGGCAACAAGTTACTATTTTGGTCTTGGGACCAGCAGATGGCGTACTGGTTATGTTGCTGGACTTCCTTGTAGTTGACTTCCGGTTGAGTCCCCAGACCCGCTGACTTAAAACTCAGGCAGATGGCATGATGGCTATGTTGCTGGACTCCCGTAATTGATCATGGTTCTAGTCCTGAACCCGGTGGCTTAAACTCACGCCGGGCGCGTGTACGTGCGTGCCCAGGATCTCAAGAGGAGAATGGAGGAGAAAGGATTGCAGCATGGCCATCTTCCCTGGGGAGGTGCTTTCTCACTTTCTGTCTCTCTGTTTGTTTGTTTGTGTTTTTTTTGTTTGTTTGTTTGTTTGTTTGTTTGTTTTTTGCTATAGCTCACCAGAGAGAGAGAGAGAGAGACAGAAAGCGAGAAATCACCCACCATGGGGGATGGCCGTGCCACAGTCCCTTCTCCTCCATTCTCTCAGGATCTTGGGCACACACGCACACACGCCCAGCGTGAGTTTAAGCCACTGGGTCCGGGACTTGAACCGCGGTCGACTACATGGGAGCCCAGTGACATAGCCATCACGCTAACTGCTGGTCCCTCTGTCTCTCTCTGTTTTTGGTGAGCGCATGTGCCCTATAGCAAAAACCTCTCCAAAAAAAAAAAAAAAAAAACCTCAGGCCGAGTGTGTGTGCATGCATGCCCAATATCCCGGGAGGAGAATGGAAGAGAAGGGGTTGTGGTGTGGCCATCTCCCCTGAGGGGTGATTTCTTTCTTTATGTCTCTCTGACTCTGGCCAGCACACGTACCCTATAGCAAAAATCTCTTGAAAAGGAAAAAAAATAAACAGGCTCACTTCATTCACTTCTGAAAAATGTTTGTCAAATACCCAAATCTGTATAAACATTTACCTGACGTTTACATTTTAAAGTAAAAGTCATGTTCCTTAGAAAAATCAGTTCAGCTTAAAGCTCTATTATACAAGTGTTCCCCACCCCCCCCAGAACTGCCATCATATCTCAGGCACACTTCCCACTTTAGCACACAGAACTTTTAAAACAAAATCTGTGCAAGGGTAAAGATTTAATAAAGTGAGTATTTTTACTGCAAATGTGTGGTGTTTAACAGCACAACGAGTATTAATGCAGTTTGGCGCCACTGCCTTGATGTATGCGCAGGCACCAGTGGATTGACCCTCCATTGGTTTATACCGTGACTGCCTCTAACAGTGCAGAAGCTCATAGCGGGTCAGTATCATTAAGTGTGATTGGAGAAGGTTATGAGATGCCTTCATGTTTTTCTTTTTTCAGGTCATTGATGTTTATGATTCTCTTAATTATACTCCTTATATTGTAGATGTTACAATGCTAAAAACTGGTTCTAGTTTTCGTAAAGAGGAAGAGGAAGATGATCAGGAAAGCGGCATTCACAATTTACCACTTGTAACATCCCAAAGGCCATTTTATGACGGACCCATGCCAACCCCCCGGCAAAAGCCATTCCAGTCAGGCTCTACACCCTTGCATCTTACTCATAGGTTCATGGTAAGCTTGGATTTACACTTTAAGTAGCTTTTCAGCATTTTTTTTTTTTGCTATGGCTGATTCTGTTGGATTAAAAGTATTTCTAAAAACCTTGGTTAAATGGCCTAGGAAATTTTGGTTAATTATAATTTTGTGGTTGATTTATTTTATGGCTGTTTCACAGTTTTAATCTTATTTCAATCTTATTAATGAAAATTATGTTAAATAAAATTCTGCTTTACAAAATTACACATAATGGACATAAGTAAATATAACTATACCTCACAGTACTACATAGCAATATTCCAAGCTTTATTTCTTATTTTGTTTTTATAAGATTATACTGATTGCAAAACACTGATGAGAAGATATTTTTTGTTGGTTGGTTTTTGGTTTTGGTTTTGCCATGGGGCAGGTGTGCTCGCAGGAGAGAGACGGTGAGAGGCAAAGTAAGAAATCATCCTCTAGGGGAGATGGCCGCAGCACAATCCCTTTTCTTCCATTCTCCTGGAATTTTGGGCATGCACGCACACACACCCAGCATGATTTTTAAGCTGCCTGATGTGGGACTCAAATCACTGTCTGGCATGTAGGAGTCCAGCACCTTAACCACCACACCACCTGCTGGCCCCAAGAAGGTATTATTTTAGAAGTCAACTCGTAGTCTGATATAGAGGCTAGTAAGTACTGAGGGGAGAGAAAAAAGCAAAAGCAAGACTATACTTTATTTTTCTCTTTTGTTTACTGATATATTCTTGGCATTTTGATAAAGGTATAATAAACACAGTGTTCAATAAATATATATTTCTTGAATGTATAAGTGAATGAGCCTTTGGCTCAAGTTTGAGAGCTTAAGATGTTTAGTATTTCTATTTTTGGTTATTTGAGGTGTTTTTACTTAAAGGATTTTACCTGTTGTCTTTTCTGAAAAGTATAGGCCTGGTATAAATTTGTATATAAATATTAAGGATAATGTTTAATATTAATAAAGCTTTTTGGGGGGTACCAGCAGTTAGCGTAATGGCTATGTCGCTGGACTCCCATGTAGTCGACTCGCAGTTCAAGTCCCGGACCAGGCAGCTTAAACTCAGGCCGGGCATGTGTGTGTGTGTGTGTGTGTGTGTGTGTGTGCGCCCAGGATCCCGAGAGGAGGGTGGAGGAGAAGGGATTGCGGTGTGGCCATCCCCCCAGGGGGTGATTTCTCACTTTCTGTCTCTCTGTCTCTGTCTTTCTGGCGAACTCACGTGCCCTATAGCAAAAACCTCTCCAAAAAAACATAAAGCTTTTTTTGTTATCAGTAATCATCAAGTAATCTTAACTTTTTGTGTGTCAGTATTTTACTTATAGTAATAGTTATAGTTATGTTAAATATAAAATATTGACACTAATTTAATATTAACAACATTAGGGTTTAGGATGAACTTATAATGTATATAAGTGAAAGATAAGTTTTCCAAATGGTACCAATTTATGTTGCCTTAAAATGTGTGTATTGGAGACAGCAGATAGCATAGTAGTTACATCACTAGACTTCTACATGACAAACTGCAGTTCTAGTGCTAGACCTCAACCCAGTGGCTTGAAAATCACGCTAAGTGCGTGTGTGGTATGCCCAAGATCCTCGGAGGAGAATGGAGGAAAATGGATTATGGCATGGCCATCCCCCTGGGAGGGCAATGTCTCACTTCTCTTTCACTCTCTCTGTCTGTCTCTCCCCTGTGAGCGCACGTGCCATAAGGCAAAAACCTCTTTTAAAAAAGTGTATATGTTATCCCATAATATATACCACTTAATTGGAATGTAAAAAAAAAATCTGTTGCTCTTTGGATTCAAGTATTTTTTAATGGTATTCATTATTATTATTATTATTATTTTCTTTGCAATAGTGCATGTGCATTCACCAGAGAGAGGCAGACAGAGAGAGAAAAAGAGCAAGAAGGAAAGTGAGATAGCAAGCTGCCAAGTCCGGGACTTGAACCTTAGTAGCCATGTGGGAGTCCAGTGCCTTAGCCACCATGCCACCTGCTGGCCCTGGATTCAGGTGTTTTTAAAATGGCAGTCATGTGATTTATTTTTAAATACTAAGTACTCCATTTGGTAATAAGTATTATATACCTTCTTGTGAAGTAAAAAAAATGAATTATTAGTCTCTGTGACTCTGATATTTCTGTTTTCTGAAACCATGTAGAATTAGATCAGATGTGGTAGCTCTCATAACTTAGATACAGACTGGATTATAATATTTATTAATTTGTCCTACTGTTGCCTACTAATTCTAGGTGCTTCAGTTTTTGCTCAGACTTGTGTTTAATCTTAAATGTTTGTAGGTGTGGAACTCTACTGGAATTATTCGCTGCTATAATGATGAGCAAGACAATGCAATAGATGTGGAGTTCCATGATACCTCTATACACCATGCGACACACTTATCCAACACTTTGAATTATACAATAGCGGATCTTTCCCATGAAGCTGTTTTGTTGGCATGTGAAAGCACAGATGAACTAGCAAGGTAAATTTGAGATTATTCCAAAGAATTTGGCACTGTTGATCCTTTAAATACATTTGTTGAAATTAAAGACAAAAAGTTAATAAAACAGGGCCTGCTCTGTGCAACAGTCAAGTGTTGCGCATTGAAAACTGGGTCCCACATGGCTTACTGCAGTTAGAATCCTGGCTTCTGCAGTGTGAAACATACACCAGGCATATGCATGAGTGCCCCAGGTCCTTACAGGATGGAGATATGGAGGAAAAGGGAGTTCTGCATGACCACGCCCCACTGGGGGTTCTTTCTCTCTCTTTCTTGCACTCCTTCTCTCTCCCTCCCTGGCAAGCACACTCATCCTCTAGCAACAAAAAGAAAAAATTCATCAAACAAAATTATCTTTTTGTAGTTTAAAATTTCAGTAAGAGTTTGATAAGAAGATCCCTTAGACTGTACATCTGTTTTTGCCCACTTGTCCTCTCATTACATTTTCTAACTACGTACCAAAATGACATGTCATAATTTGTAATATATGGGAAGTGGGATTATTTTTTGCATCTTTACTGTTTTCTATTACTATAGTAGTCCCCCCTTAGCCACAGTTTCTATTTCCACGGTTTCAGTTACTTCACAGTCCAAAAAAGATAAATACAGGGTAGCACAGTAAGATATTTTTTTTCTTTCTTTTTTTTTTTTTTTGGAGAGGTTTTTGCTATAGGGCACGTGGGCTCACCAGAAAGACAGAGAGAGACAGAGATAGAAAGTGAGAAATCACCCCCAAGGGGGGATGGCCACAGTGCAATCCCTTCTCCTCCATTCTCCTCTTGGGATCTTGGGCACGCACATACACGTGCCCGGTGTGAGTTTAAGCCACTGGGTCCGGGATACGAGCCACAAGTCCAGTGACATAGCCATTACGCTAGCTGCTGGTCCTGCACAGTAAGATATTTTGAGGGAGCTGAGGACAGACCACATTCACGTAATTTTCATTATAGTATATTATAATTGTCCTATTTTTTATTTGTTGTTAATAGTAATCTCTTTCTGGGTTAAGAGTACATCTTTATCAGGGCCAGCTAGTACAGAATTTTTAGAAAATAAACATTTCCACAGAATTTTACAGTTAGATGTATAACTATGGTTAACAGTTTGATGTGTATCTTTATAGATTTCTTTCTAAATCCCCCTTGTTTTAGTTTATCAAGTTCTAACTTACATATATTAAAATATACCCATTTTAGGTATCCAGTTTGATGAGTTTACGTATGTATACATACTGAGAAAATTACTACAACAATCAAAATGTAGAATATTTTGTATCATGCAGAGATGTTTCCGCATATCCCTAATTCAGTCCCATCTTTGGCCAACAATTTATTTTATTTTATTTTTTGGTCATTACAGATTTGAAACCTCTTTGAAAAAGGGGAAAACATATAAAAATGTACTATTCAACTTGCTATTTAACTTAATATATTTTAGAGTTTACATATTTTGATAGGTAAGTAAGTAGGTAGCTAGATGAACATATATGTAGAGCAGAAAATAGGATGAAAAAGCAATGAATACAGAATACATTTTTAAAAATAACTTTTCGAGACATGCTGGGAGAAATGAAGATGTCCCACTCCTAACTGGGCCTCCATCATACAAAACCCACGTGAACAGCCCTTCTTCAAGAGAAAGCCTGCTCAATGGCTCCTGAGATGTAGACATGCTGGGAGAAATGAAGATGTCCCACTCCTAACTGGGCCTCCATCATACAAAACCCACGTGAACAGCCCTTCTTCAAGAGAAAGCCTGCTCAATGGCTCCTGAGATGTAGACATGCTGGGAGAAATGAAGATGTCCCACTCCTAACTGGGCCTCCATCATACAAAACCCATGTGGTAGGAAAACCCCTTTCATATCTCCTGTCTCTGAATCAATCTTTGTCTCTCTCTACCTCTCACTCTCTCTCTCTCTCTGTCTGTCTGTCTGTCTGTCTGTCTTTTTTATTAATTTTTGCTTTTTAGAATTTTTTAAGATGAGGCTTCTTACAGGGCCCTTTGGCCCCTCCCTCCTAGGCCTTTGTTTTGTTAATAATCCCCTCTGCTCCTCCCAGAACAGCCCTTCTTCAAGAGAAAGCCTGCTCAATGGCTCCTGAGATGTAGACATGCTGGGAGAAATGAAGATGTCCCACTCCTAACTGGGCCTCCATCATACAAAACCCACGTGGTAGGAAAACCCCTTTCATATCTCCTGTCTCTGAATCAATCTTTGTCTCTCTCTACCTCTCACTCTCTCTCTCTCTCTCTGTCTGTCTGTCTGTCTGTCTTTTTTTTTAATTTTTGCTTTTTAGAATTTTTTAAGATGAGGCTTCTTACAGGGCCCTTTGGCCCCTCCCTCCTAGGCCTTTGTTTTGTTAATAATCCCCTCTGCTCTAATTTTTGATTTTTATTGAAATTTTTTTAATATTAATTTTTCTTTTTTAGATTTATTCCAAAGCTTTTCTCTTTTTTTTTCTCTGTTTCTTGTCTGTTTTTTTTTTGTTGTTGTTGGTATTGTTTCCCTCTCTCTGCTTCCTTTTCTGCACACTTCCCAACCCTCATATTAAACTTCAAAAGTTTGGGAAGAAACCAACCATCCACCAGATGACTAGAAATCGCTGCAGGACCACAAGAAATATGGAGAAGCAGGAAAATGCCCCTCCTCCAATTGAAACGGATAGCTCCTCTTCATCCACACACAGTTCAAGGGAATTCATGGAAATGTCTGATAAACAATTCAGATCATTCATAATGGCAAAGCTAACAGAGATCGAAGAGAAGAGAGACAAGGAACTGCTGAAGGGGAAGGAGAAAGGAGTTGAAGAGTTTTAGGAGGTAGGAAATTCATGCAAGATCTAAAAGAGGAGTTTCACACTTTACAAAAGAATCAGATGGAGCTGTTAGAGATGAAGGCTATAATACAAGAAGTCAAAATCTCCCTTGAAAGTATTAAAAGCAGACTAGATCATTCAGAAAATGGAATCTCTAATGTAGAAGAGAAAATGGCTGGCCTAGAAAGGTCCACCATAAAGACTGAGAAAATGGCCCAAAACTTTGAGAATAATATGCAAGAAGTACTAGATACAATTAAATGTCCAGGGGCGGCAGGCGGGGGCTCCGCTCCGCGTGCTGGCACGTGGGGGTGGGGAGGCGGGCGCGGGAGCTCCAATCCACGTGCTGGGGTGCGGTGTCAGGGCGCGGGGGCTCCGCTCCACGTGCCCTGTCTGGAGGTCTGGCCCGACAGGCTCTGCCCCACGTGCCGTGGCCGGGGCTCTGTCCTGTGTGCCATGGCCGGGGCCTGCCCCGCGTGCCTTGGCCGGGGTCTGTCCCGCGTGCCGTGGCCGGGGCTCTGCCCCGTGTGCCGTGGCCGGGGCTCTGACCCCGCGTGCCTTGGCCGGGGTCTGTCCCACGTGCCGTGGCCGGGGCTCTGACCCCGCGTGCCGTGGCCGGGGTCTGCCCCGCGTGCCTTGGCCGGGGTCTGCCCCGTGTGCCGTGGCCGGGGCTCTGCTCCGCGGGCCGTGGCCGGGGTCTGTCCCACGTGCCGTGGCCGGGGCTCTGACCCCCGCGTGCCGTGGCCGGGGTCTGCCCCGCGTGCCGTGGCCGGGGTCTGCCCCGTGTGCCGTGGCCGGGCTCTGCCCCGCGTGCCGTGGCCGGGGTATGCCCCCTCGTGCCGTGGCTGGGTTCTGCCCCGTGTGCCGTGGCCGGGGCCCTGTCCCGCGTGCCGTGGCCGGGCTCTGCCCCGCGTGCCGTGGCCGGGGTATGCCCCCGCGTGCCGTGGCCGGGTTCTGCCCCGCGTGCCGTGGCCGGGCTCTGCCCCGCGTGCCGTGGCCGGGGTATGCCCCCTCGTGCCGTGGCCGGGTTCTGCCCCGCATGCCGTGGCCGGGGCCCTGTCCTGCGTGCCGTGGCCGGGACTCTGCCCCGCGTGCCGTGGCCGTGGCCTGCCCCCGCGTGCCGTTGCCGTGGTCCTGTCCCCGCGTGCCGTGGCCGGGGTCTGCCCCCGCGTGCCGTGGCCGGGGTCAGCCCCCGCGTGCCGTGGCCGGGGTCTGCCCCCGCGTGCCGTGGCCGGGGTCTGCGCCGCGTGCCGTGGCCGGGACTCTGCCCCGCGTGCCGTGGCCGGGACTCTGCCCCGCGTGCCGTTGCCGGGGTCTGCCCCCGCGTGCCGTGGCCGGGTTCTGCCCCGCGTGCCGTGGCCGGGGCTCTGCCCCGCGTGCCGTGGCCTGGGTCTGCCCCTTCGTGCCGTGGCCGGGTCCTGCCCCGCGTGCCGTGGCCGGGGCCCTGTCCCGCGTGCCGTGGCCGGGGCTCTGCCCCCGCGGGCCGTGGCCGGGATCTGCCCCGCGTGCTGCAACCGCTGATGGCCGTCTCTGCTTTCCTGAGCCGTGTTCCTGAAACTGTGTTCCATGGAGATTCACCTACATTTGCAGGGCTGCACGAGACCCACCCTTGGTCCAGCCCTGAGTGCAGTCTACGTTTCCTATTGTTGGGAACTTTATGATCTGATAATTGGAAAAAAAAATCATGTTTATCATAAAAAATAATTAGAAAAATAATAATAATGATTGGGGGAAACATAGGAAAGATTTTGAATGTTGAAGCGGGGAGATTAATGTATCTGTACTGACTGACATGCATGGCATTCCCTTTTGAAAAAGCAATGTAATACACTGTAAAGTTGTATGTAATTCAATGTAATAAAAAAATAGATAATAACAAAAAAAAAAAAAAACTTTTCTCAGATTTTTGTTATAGCTAGATTGCCTTCTTAATCTCATTTCTGCGGCCGATCATAATACTGATAATATTCAGTGGATTTTACTGTCTCCTAGGGGATTTGAAATTAAAGTCCTTCTGATTGGATATTTGTTCTTCACTGCTTAAAGTGTGTCCACAGGGACCAACAGTTGGTGTAATGGCTATGTCGCTGGACTCCCATGTAGTCGACCCGGACCCGATGGCTTAAACTCACACTGGGCGCGTGTGCGTGCGTGCCCAAAATCCCAAGAGGAGAAGGGATTGTGGTGTGGCCATCCCGCCTGGGGGGTGATTTCTTGCTTTCTGTCTTTCTGTCTCTCTCTGTCTTCTGGCAAGCGCACGCACCCTATAGCAAAAACCTCTCAAAGGAAAAGAAAGAAAGAAAGGAAGGAAGGAAGGAAGGAAGGAAGGAAGGAAGGAAGGAAGGAAGGAAGGAAGGAAAGAAAGGAAAGAAAGAAAGAAAGAAAGGAAAGAAAGAAAGAGTATCCACATGTAGGGGCATGAGTCACCTGGGTGCTTATTGAAAAAGTAGAATCTCAGGCCCTGTTCTGGATCTTCTGAATCAGAACTTGTATTTTAACAAGATCTTCAGATGATTGAGTACATATTCAAGTCTGAGAAACACTGTGTTAGGTCATTTAACATTCTAATTTGTACGTTATAGGAACTCAATACTTGATCGTTGAATTAAATTAGTTTATTAAAATAAATCAGCATTGGTTTACTCTCTAAATCAGAATATCTTGCATAATTAGAATATTTATTTTCATGTGCAAGTTTTATTTTAGATACTTTCTTTGTTTTCCTTATATATTTCATAGCTATATACATGGGGTCTTCAAAAAGTTCATGGAAAATGCTTAGTATGAAAACTGCATGGATCTCAATTTTTTTTGCTCAAAAGTAAATTTGTACTTTAATACCATTTTTCCATGAATTTTCTAATGTCCCTTCATACAATGTTACCTGTTCATTTTAGTATTGAATAGTAAAATTAGGATTTGCAAAGCTAATACTACCTCAGATTCTAGATACTTAAGCCTATCTATATTACGAAGCCTAAAGATTTTGTGTTTAATAATAAATGTATTTGTGGAACCAGCAGTTGGTGCAATGGCTATATCACTGGACTTCCACATAGCTGACTGTGGTTCGAATCCTGGACTCGATGGCTTAAACTCACTCCAGGTGCATGTGCATGCATGCCCAAGGTCCTGAGAGGAGAATGGAGGAGAAGGGATTGCGGCGTGGCTGTCCTCCTGGGGGGTGATTTCTCGTTTTCTGTCTCTGTTGAGTGCACGTGCCCTATAACAAAATCTCTCCCCCCAAAAATGTATTTGCACAAAGGAAAAAGGCTGAAACATCAACTTATAGCTGTGGTTGGTAATTCCTTTGGTAGAATTATGTGTGATTTTTTGTTAATTGCTGTGAGAAAATTGTTGCTTAACATTTTTTTTAAACAGAACTATTTATTTTTATTTATTATTATTATTATTTTAATTTGACCAGAGAAACAGAGAAAGGGAAAGTGAGAAAGCAAGTTGCCAGGCTGAGGACTTGAACTGTTGGTTGGCCCTGTGGGAATCCAGTATATTAACCACCACACCACCTACCGACCCCTGTTGCCTAACATTTTGATGCTTCCTTCCCTTTTTAAAAACTTGGTGTGATTTTGTGTGCATTTATAACATAGAATCACATTTGGCAGTTTTTAGCTTACCTTTTTCATTTAACAATGTTGTGAGGGTTTTCCTTTATCTTTAAATTTTCTTCAGAATCATGACTGTAAATGGTTTTAATATAGTTTATTATAAGGATCTTCCTTTCTTTCTTTCTTTCTTTCTTTCTTTCTTTCTTTCTTTCTTTCTTTCTTCTTAAAAATTATTTGCCGAATGGCACATGTGCTGGCCAGAGAGGGAGAAAGAATACCCACTATGAGGAGTAGCCATGCTGTAATCCCTTGTCCGTCTCTCCTTCCTTTTTGGTATTTTGGGTGCACATGCCTATTTCACCTAGCATGTTCTCCAAACCACTGGGTTTGGAACTTGAACTGTACCATTGGCCTTGCGGATCGAGCTCCCGTAATTACTGGGCCACAGGCTGGCCCAGATATTTTTTAATTAATTTCTTAAAGCAATTTTGTACATATACTAGTAGTATACAATAAAAAAAATTAACTATGTGACTCTGTTACTGGGGAATCTTATGTATCTATCTATACATAAATATTTCATATGGAAGTTTAATTACTTTTGTCTTGTTTCCATTTTTATAGCAAGCTTCATTGTCTGCACTTTAGTTCTTGGGATTCAAGCAAAGAGTGGATGGTAGACATGCCTCAGAATGAAGATATTGAAGCCATATGTCTCGGTCAGGGTTGGGCTGCTGCTGCCACAAGTGCCTTGTTCTTGCGATTGTTTACTATTGGAGGTGTTCAGAAAGAGGTCTTCAGCCTTCCTGGACCTGTGGTGTCAATGGCAGGACATGGAGAACAGCTTTTCCTTGCTTATCACAGAGGTAGATTTTTCTGTCTGCCATAATTTTGCCGTTACCTGAAGTAAAACAAATTACTTGAGTTTTTTTGTTGTTATTGCTCTTTTTGTTTTGCATTTATTGTGTATTTGCATCATTGTAATTTTTTAATGTAGAGAAGTTTATTTACTAATAGCATTGAAAATAGAAACTTTTATAGAAAAATTGTGTTACTGAGAGAATTCCAAGGTAAAGTTTGGTTTTCTACTTTTTTTTAAGCTACAGCTGCTCTTTTGACAAGCACAACCCAAAAACGTTCAGTGTTCAAATATCTCAGAAATCAATAAGTCCTAGTGTGAAGGACCAAAACAACTTTGGGAGTTTTAAAAAACTATTCCCTTTTTTTTTTTCTCATCTTATGTCTGCCTTCTGTCCCCACCACAGTGTTAATACTGATTTTTTTCTCTTTAAATATTTATTGTAATTTATGGTTTACATATAATCATTGCACATCTTTATAGGTTACAAAATGGTCTTGGGAACCAGCAGTTAGCGTAATGGCTATGTCGCTGGACTCCCACGTAGTCGACCGCGGTTCGCGTCTCGGACCCGGTGGCTTACAACTCACGCCGGGTGCGTGTGCGTGCGTGCCCAAGATCCCGAGAGGAGAATGGAGGAGAAGGGATTGCGGCGTGACCATCCCCCCTGGGGGGTGATTTCTCACTTTCTGTCTCTCTGTCTCTCTCTGTCTGTCTGGTGAGCGCACGCGCCCTATAGTGAAAAACCTCTCTCAAAAAAAAAAAAAAAAAAAAAAAAAAAAGTCTTTAAAAGCATGTATATGGTGTGTAATAAACAAACTGAGGAAATAAATATATTCACCACCTTCAACATTTAACATTATATAGTAAACATTCAAAACCTGCTCCAGTGGTTTTGTGCAAGTACGTACTGAATTGTCTATGATATTCTTTAATGTGAGGTACAGTGGCCATGCCCCCTGGGGTTGATTTCTTTCTCTCTCTGTCTCTCTGGCAAGCACACACACGCTATAGCAAAAATCTCTCTTAAAAAAAAAAAAAAAAAAGGCAACAATCCCATAAATTAACAAAGATAATCTTAATTTAGCCAATGAAAAGAAATTGTAATTTCCATGTAGAGGACTATGGGAGATAAGAGTTTATAATTTGACAAAAATGTGTGAGTGTCAATTACTGATCCAGTTAGAGATATCAATTACTGGTTCAGTTAGAGATAGGTGAAATTGTACATAACGAGAGCCCATTAGGAAGAGATAGAAAAGAATGTTTTACTCACGCACTGTGAGTTCTTATAAGCCTATAGTACTGCACTGTGTGTAAAGAAATAAGTCTTCGAAAAAGCAAAGATATACAAAGTTGGAAAAAGTTGTTTATAAGTGAAGATATGGTAAAGCCAGTGATTTAATGATTTATAGGCTTTACAAAGTTCTTGATTTTTAACCTTTTTAAAAAAGTTTATTCCAAAGAAAGACTCAGCTGTAGCATTTTGGACTTTTCTTATATTATCTAGTTTTATACAATGAGTAATGGTTGTAATCAGTACACAAATTGAAACCTGTGGAGACAGCTATCTTTTAAATAATTGGTGGATTTGGGTTTAAACCTGCTAGTGTATAAATTGTTGTATCTGCATTTAGTCCCTGCATTCAACATTACTGTCAGTATATTTGGACTTGCTCTTTTTTTCTAGTTTTGTGTTATCTTATTTCTATTTGTCTCTCTTTAGCTTTCCTAGTATAGTAATCCCTTAAGTATTTCCTAAAGAACTGGTTTGTTTTGGT
The DNA here is from genome assembly GCA_026018925.1 of Tupaia tana. Lineage (NCBI taxonomy): Eukaryota > Metazoa > Chordata > Mammalia > Scandentia > Tupaiidae > Tupaia > Tupaia tana. The sequence goes on along the minus strand of JAKSZU010000001.1, from coordinate 220,464,172 downwards.
GAATTCATTCAGCATTTGTTTATCTGGGAATGATTTTATTTCTCCTTCCTGTTTGAAGGATAATCTTGCTGGGTATAGTATCTCTGCTGAAATTGCTTTTCGTTCAGAGTTTTAAATATGTTTTCCCATTCTTTACTTGCCTGTATTGTTTGAGCTGAGAGATCTGGTGTTAGTCTAAGGGATAATGCTGAGGCTGATTTGATCACAAATACTGATGATCTCTTTATGCTTTTTGTTTAGTAATTCCATCAGAAATACTTTGTTCTCTTGGCTACTGTGGTATCAGTTTTCTGATTTTTTTCCTCACTGGCAGCTCCTTTTCCACCTCTTTTATTGGCTCTCCTTCTATGCTGACCGTTTTGCTGGAGTGTAGCCACCTCTTCTGTACCTTCTCTAGGTCAGGGCTTTCAATCTTTTTAGAGTTTTGCCATAGGGTGGATGCACTCTCTAGAAAGAGACAGGAAGAGGAAAAGTAAGAAATCACCCCCCCCCCAAGGGAGGGGGTGAAGGGTAGCCATGCCACAGTTCCTTCTCTATTCTCCTCTCAGGATTCTGGGCATGCATGCGCATGCACCCAGTGTGATTTTCAAGCTGCCAGGTTCAGGACTTGAACCATAGTCAGTCATGTGGGAGTCCAGTACCTTTACCACCATGCTACCTGCTGGAGAATTTTTTTAATTGCCAGAAAGTGTGTGCACTCTCCAGAGACAGAAAGAGAGCGAGGGGATGAAAGTATTCCCCCAGTGGAGTGTGATTATGCTGCAGTCCTTTCTTCTCCCTTTCTCTATCCTGCAGGGATTTGGGGCATGCATTTTTGACACATGCCTGGCATATTTTTTTTTTTTTTTTTTTTTGGAGAGGTTTTTCGCTATAGGGCGCGTGCGCTCGCCAGACAGACAGAGAGAGACATAGAGACAGAAAGCGAGAAATCACCCCCCAGGGGGGATGGTCACGCCGCAATCCCTTCTCCTCCATTCTCCTCTCGGGATCTTGGGCACGCACGCACACGCGCCCGGCGTGAGTTGTAAGCCACCGGGTCCGAGACGCGAACCACGGTCGACTATGTGGGAGTCCAGCGACATAGCCATTACGCTAACTGCTGGTTCCCATGCCTGGCATATTTTTCAAGCTGCCCGGCCAGGACTTGAACCCTAGCTGGCCATATGGGGTTAGGGTCACTTAACAACTAGGCTGTAGGGCCTGCTAATCCTTGGGTGTTTTACCAAGACCTATGCTTTAAATACATTTCTGTGTCCATATTTTCTAAATTGCTATCACCGGCCTTACCTTCCCCTACCTTATATCACGTTGCCCACTTGAAATCTCTATGTACAGTTTTGACAGGCATTTCAGACTTAACTACAATAAAACCTTTGATTTTTGTTTTTCCTTCCAAACTTACTTCTTAGTTTCCTCAGTTCAGTAAAGGACATACTAGCGATCCAGTTGCTCAAGCCAAAAGTCTAGCAGTTATCCTTGATTCTTCTCTTTCTCTTTACTCTTTATATCCGCTCCAGATGTCCTCTCTTGAACTATTGCAGTAGCCTCCTAACTAGGCTTTCAGCCTCCGTTCTTCTCTTACGCAGTCCACTTCCACACAACAGCCCAGGGAATCTTCTAAAGTGCATCACATCGTATCTCTCCTCTGCTCAAATCTCCCTTCTCTTTGGTTTTAGAATGGAGAATCACTGTCTTAGCATAACTGTCCAGGTAATCTGCGGACCCTCATAATCTCCCCTTGCCTGCCTCTTTAACCTCATCTCTTAACTACTTTTTCTCTCATCAGGTTCTGGCTTTCTTTGCCTCTTTGTGTTCTTCAAACTCTCCAAGCTTGCTTCTACCTAGGATCTTTCTATTAGGTCCTGTTTTCTCCATCTATTATCATGGTTTTTCCCCTGATGTTAGAATGGATGACTCCAACTTGCAGTGTGCATCCCTGTTTAAATTTAACTTTTTCAGAGAGGCCATCTCTGTGTAAAGTTAACTATTCAGTCTGGCATTAAAACATTATTCATATATATATATATATATATATATATATATATATATATATGGTAACATTATTATTTTAACATTTTAGCTTTTTTTTTTTTCCTTCTTCTGCCTGAATATCACTTTTATGAGATCAGTGGCTTTGCTTACCACGTAGCCCCAATATCTAGGCCATTGCCTAGCATATTCTACAATCTCTAAAATATTTTTTAGGTGAATGAAGGACTACTTAAAGTGACTTCACATAAATAGTCCATATAACATTATTCCACGTCTTATACCTGAATGGTGCCTCAGTTTTATAGGTTATCCATAAAAAAACAGTGCTGGTTAATCATTTATTATAAAATCAATTTGCAGAAAATAATTTAAAACTCATTATAGTTCAGTAACCTTTGATGCCTGATTTGTACTTTTTCTCACTAGGCACAGGATTTGATGGAGATCAGTGCCTCGGTGCTCAGCTGCTAGAGCTGGGGAAAAAGAAAAATCAGATTTTGCATGGTGACCCTCTTCCTCTTACAAGAAAATCCTACCTAGCATGGATTGGATTTTCAGCTGAAGGTAAGATAAATTTCTTTCTTTATAGACATTTATCAAGAGGGTTTTATTCACAATTCCTTTTTAAGTTAAATTATCTGTATTTTATATTTAAATTTCTATGTTTTAATATGTTAGCAAAACTGGAAACTGCAGTTGTTAGGCAAGATAGCCATGGTTTTATGTAGATCCCTTTTCATGAGAATTTTGATTAGAAAACTTACAATGAGGGACCAGCAGTTGGCGTAATGGCTATGTCGCTGGACTCCCAAGTAGTCGACCGCAGTTTGAACCTCAGACTTGGTGGCTTAAGTTCATGCCGGGCGCGTGTGTGTGCGTGCCCAAGCTTCCAAGAGGAGAATGGAGGAGAAGAGATTGTGGCATGGCCATCCCCCTTGGGTTGATTTCTCACTTCCTGTCTCCTACTCTGTCTTTCTGGCGAGCACACATGCCCTATAGCAAAAAAATTAAAATAAAGAAAACTTACAAAGAGAGAAATATGTTTTTCTGAAGGTTTATTAGATAGCAAGAAGGAAATACAAATCAGTGGTAAAGTTGTATTTTTCCAAGCAGATTATACACAGAAATTAGAAATTTTCTTTTCTTTTTTTTAAGAGAGATATTTTGCTATAGGGTGGGTGCACTTGCCAGAGAGACAGAAAGCAAGAAATCATTCCCCAGGGGCAATGGCCATGCCGTAATCCCTTCTTCATTCTCTTCTTGGGATCTTGGGCACACACACACACATGCCTGGCATGAGTTTTAAGTTGCCAGGTTCAGGACTCAAACTGCTATTGACTGTGTAGGAGTCCAGCGACCACACCATCTGCTGGTCCCAAAATTAGGAATTTTCTAAAACTGTACTGTCTTTTACAGTAACTGCCAGCCACATGTGACTTTTGAGCACTTGAACTATATGGCTAATCTGAAGAGAGATGTGCAGTAGGTATAAAATACTACCTGAATTTTGTTTTAAGAATTATTTATTCAGTTTTATTTATTATCATTATTTTTAAAATTTGCTGTAGGGCACATGTGCTCACCAGAAAGGCAGACATTGAGAAAGCAAGCCACCAGGTCCAGGACTGAACCATAGTCAGCCATGTGGAAGTCCAGTGCCTTAACTACCACACATTTTGTCTGATTTTTTAAAGAGTATAAAAAAAAGAATGTAGGGGGGCTGCAGGTGGTGTGGTGGTTGAGGGCGTTGGACCTCCCACATGGTCAACCGCGGTTCAAGTCCAGGACCTGGTGACTTGCTTTCTCACTTTCCTTCTCTCTCTCTCACTCTGGCCCTCTCTGATCAAATTAAAAATAAATAAATGAATACATAAAGTTAAATAAAATAATTCTTTTTTTATAAAAAGAATGTAGGGCCAGCGGTTATGTGGTGTTTAAGGCAGCTGGATCCCACATGACTGAGAGTGTAGTTCAAGTCCCAGACCTGGTGGCTTGGAAAACATGCCTAGTGCATGTGCATGCTTGCCCCACATCCCAAAGGGTGAGTGAAAGGCAAGGTAGGGGATTGCAGTGTGACCATACCCCTTTGGAGGGGAATGCTTTTCACTTTTTTCTGTTTAAGTAATAATTATTTTATATTGTTTATGTGGTAAATGGTATTTCTGATAGGTAAGATTAAATAAAATCAACTTGACCCTTTTTTTCTGATTTAGTGTGGCACTAAGCAATTAAAGATTACATTTTCCCTCACATGGTATTTTTACTGGACACTGCTATTATAGACCCATTCATGGTTTATGACATGATTTGGAGGACATTGAGGAGTGTCTTATTTAAGGCATCTACTAACCCTGTCTCAAGGACTTAGATATTTCTACTGTTGGAGAATCATGCTCTTCATTTATATCATTGGAGACATCCAGTTTGTGTTTAGAATAGCAACCATATCTGCGCATGTTTTCTTTTGAGACATTATTAGTTACTGATGCTTTAATATGAGCATTGATAACTTTCGGTGTATAGTCTTTTCCAAGTATCAATCAGATCCAGACTCTTAGGAAATTGATATTTGCAGAGTGAGAGGGGTGTGAAGCCACAGCTAAGAAAAGTGGTCATCAGGAACCAGCAGATGGCATAGTGGTTACATCAGTGGACTCCCACATAGTTGACCACATTCGAAACCTGGACCTTGCAGCTTGAAACCTACACTGGGTGCATGTGCTTGCATGCCCAAAATCCCGAGAAGAGAATGGAGAAGGGATTGCGTGTGGCCATCCCCCCGGGGAGTGATTTCTCACTTTCTCTCTCTCTCTCTCTTTCTCTGTCTCTTCACAAGTGCATGTGCTCTATAGCAGAAATCTCTTTCATAAAACAAAAAAGTAAAAAGTAAATCAGCAGGTGGCATTGTGGCCATGCGGACTGGATTCCCACATGGCTGGCCATAGTTCAAGTCCTGGACCTGGTGGCTTGCTTTCTCGCTTTCTCTCTCTCTCTCTCTCTCTCTCTCTCTCTCTCTCTCTCTGTTTTTCTCTCTGGTCAAATTGGAATGGATGAATAAATAAATAAAGTTAAATAAAAAATAATTCTTTGATTTATAAAAGTAAAGGGGTCATTAGATAATTTGCAGTGCACTTCTTTTTTTATTTTATTTTTTAAACTTTTTTTTTGGAGAGATTTTTGCTATAGGGCACGTGCGCTCGCCAGACAGACAGAGAGAGACATAGAGACAGAAAGCGAGAAATCACCCCCCTGGGGAGATGGTCACGCCGCAATCCTTTCTCCTCCATTCTCCTCTCGGGATCTTGGGCACGCACGCACGCACGCGCACCCGGCGTGAGTTTTAAGCCACCGGGTCCAGGACGCGAACCGCGGTAGACTGCGTGGGAGTCCAGCGACATAGCTATTACGCTAACTGCTGGTTCCCTTTTTTAAACTTTTTTTTTTAAATTCATTTATTTTAATTTGACCAGAGAAAGAGACACACAGATAGAGAGGGGAGGGGTGGAGTGAGAAAACAAGCCACCAGGTCCGGGACTCAAACTATGGTCAGCCATGTGGGAGTGTCCAGTGCCTTAACCACCATGCTGGTCCCCTGCAGTGCACTTCTTGAGGACTGAATGGAGTAAGTGGGAAACAGAGATACTCACTCTGTTTTTGAAGGTAAGATTTGCTTACCTGGGAGTTGGGAACAGTGGCAAGATCAATTAAGAGAAAAAGAAGAAAAGGGAATACCAAAGATGTATTTCCTTACATCATCACCTTAAATCCCTTTCTGGTCATTTTTCTAAGTTTCTAAAGTAGGAGCTTTCAGATCACATTTAACTTTTTAAACTGAAATTGGCTTTAAAATAATTATTGTTATATTCCAGCAGGTGGCATAATTTCACTGAAACTGTCAGGGTTTTTTTTTTCTTTCTTTCTTTCTTTTACTTTTATTTTTAAAGGTAGATTGTTTTGGGGACCAGCAGTTAGCGTAATGGCTATGTCGCTGGACTCCCATGTAGTCGACTGTGGTTTGAGTCCCATACCCGGCAGCTTAAACTCACTCTGGGTGCGTGTGCGTGCGTGCCCAAGATCCCAAGAGGAGAATGGAGGAGAAGTGATTGTGGCATGGCCATTCTCCCTGAGGGGTGATTTCTTGCTTTCTGTCTCTCTGTCTCTTTCTAGCGCGTGCATGCGCCCTATAGCACATAAAAAAACCTCTCCAAAGGTAGATTCTTTTTATTGAGAGGTTTTTACTATAGCGTGCGTGTGCTTGCCAGAATGACAGAGAGAGACAGAAAGAAAGTGAGAAATCACCCCCCAGGGGGTTGGCCACACCACAATCCCTTCTCCTCCATTCTTCTCTCGGGATCTTGGTTATGCATGCACACATGCCTGGCATGAGTTTAATCCACCAGGTCCCGGACTTGAACCACAGTCGACTACATGGGAGTCCAACGACATAGCTATTACACTAACTGCTGGTCTCTTAAAGGTAGATTCTTGAGGGCCAGCAAGGTGGTGTGGTGGTTAAGGCAACTGGATCAGCTGCAACATGGCCACCTATTGGTTCAAGTCCCAGACCCAGAGACTTGAAAATTACCAGGCACATGTGCTTGCTTCCCCACAATCCCAAGAGGAGAAAAGGGGACTGCAGCATGGTCCTCTCCTCTGGGGTATGCTCTCTCACTTTTCCTCTCTGTCCCTCTGGCACGCATAGGCAACTATAGGAAATCAAAAAACAAAAAGAAGATAGGGTCTTGCCATTTCCCCAGCTGGGACAATAGGTATATGCCACCATACCTGGCATGTTTTTAGACAGTCTTGGTATGTTGCCCAGGGCAGCACCAACATGCCTTCCTCCAGTCTCAGCCTTCCCAAGTCTGTGATTATAGGCAAATGCCACTGTTCCTTGAGATTGGACCCAGGCCTCTTGTGTGCCCTCCACTTATGGAGCTTAGTGTCTTAGCAGTACCTGACAGAGAAGCTAGGCCCAGGATTTTCATTTTATATCATAAAGTTTAGTCATTTCATGTGCATTTTTTTTCTTTTTTTGTTAGGTCTTATTCTATGTGGTTAATGAAATTTTATAAGAAGTAATTTTGGATTATTTGCTTTTTTGTTTTGATTTTGCTTTTATGAAAATTAAATCCTTTATATATGTGTATAGATGCCTATGTATATATAGATAGCTATATATATATTTGAAATAGGATATATTTAACAAATATGTAGATATGTCCAAGTAATTTCTTTTTCTGTTGGTGTAGGTACCCCCTGTTATGTGGATTCAGAAGGCATTGTTCGAATGCTTAACAGAGGGCTTGGTAATACATGGACTCCCATATGTAACACAAGAGAACACTGCAAAGGAAAATCTGATCACTACTGGGTGGTTGGCATCCATGAAAACCCTCAGCAACTAAGGTGTGCTGTTAGGAAATATTTATGGTTGATGGCTTTTTTTTTTATTTTTGGAAAGGTTTTTGCTATAGGGCTTGTGCATTCGCCAGAAAGACAGACAGAGAGACAGAAAGTGAGAAATCACCGCCCAGGGGGGATGGCTACACCGCAGTCCCTTCTCCATTCTCCTCTTGGGATCTTGGGCATGCACACACACATGCCTAGTGTGAGTTTAAACCACCAGGTCTGGAACTCAAACTGTGGTTGACTACATGAGATTCCAGCAACATAGCCATTATACCAACTGCTGGTCTCAGGGTTGATGGATTTTAAAAAGTAGTTTAGGGGCCAGCAGGTGGCATGGTGGGTAAGGGTGCTGGACTCCCATATGGCCAGCCATGGTTCGAGTCCTGGACCTGGCAGCTTGCTTTCTTACTTTCCCACTTTCTCGCTCTCCCTTTTACACTCTGTCCCTCTGGTCAAATTAAAATAAATAAAGTTAAATAAAATAATTATTTTTTTAAAGTACTTTAAAAATTTTTGTATGAGGTTTTTAGTTTATTCATTTATTTCTCCTATAAAAGAGAGACAGAAACAGAGAGAAGGGACTCCCAACAGGGTCTTCACACCATGATCCACCATTAGCCTCAGCTTGCCAAGATCATAGGCACATGCTTGTGTGCCTGATATGCTCGGGGAGGCCCCAGAACATAAGTCTAGCACTTTTTCTATGTGGTTCCACTTATATTATGATTACTACATAGTCTCCTATAAGGCTCTTTAAGTTGTTTTTTGTTTGTTTGTTTGTTTTTAATTTTTGTTACAAGGTGCATTTGTTTGCCAGAGACAGAGAGAAAGTGAGACTCACCCTCCCCAGGGAGGATGGCCATACTACAATCCCTTCTCCTCCATTCTCCTCTCAAGATTTTGGGTACACAACACATGCCCAGCATGATTTTCAAACCACTGGGTTTGGGGCTTGAACCATGGTCATCCATGTGGGAGTCCAGCGCCTTATCACAATGTTACCTGCTGGACCCAACCTCTTTAAGTGTGTGTATTTGTCTCTCATCATAGTCCATTTACTTGTTTGTTTTTGTTTTGTTTTGGTTTTATACCTTCACTTGAAAATCAGCACTTAGTTCTCATCCACATTTACTGTTTGCAGATTTTTGAAAGTGGTAACAGGTACCTAAGTTACCAGAATGTAGAGCTTGTTGGGTGAATCTTCATCCTCATTATGTTTGTGGACAACTGCACACAGATACAATATGGGATGTTCCTTATTCCTTCGGCCCAGACAGCTTTGTTGAGCCCGGTATTAGTGTGCACATCTGGAGTTCCCATCTCCTTCATGGCAAATTTCTGGATTTCTTTGAGTGCCCGAGGGGCATGTTTCTTGAAGCCCACGCCATGGATGCGCTTGTGAATGTTGATGGTGTATTCCCAGGTCACCGCCTTGTTGATGGCAGAATGGCCCTTCTTCTCACCACCCTTCTTTGTGGGAGTCATCTCATCTGACCTAAGTTGGAAAGAAAGCTCTTTTTTTTTTTTTTTAAAGAGATTTTTGTTATGGAGTGCATGCTCTCGTCAGAGAGACAAAGAGATAGAAAGTGAGAAATCACCCCCTGGGAGGATGGACACGCTGTAGTCCCTTCTCCATTCCCCTCTCAGGATCTTTGGCATACATCCATGTGCCTGGCATGAGTTTTAAGCCACCACGTCCAGGACTTGAACCATGATCGTCTATGAGGGAGTCCAGCGATGAAACCATTACGCCATCTGCTGGCCCCTCTTTTTCTTTTTTCTTTTTTTTAAAGAGAGATTTTTGCTATAGGGTGTGTTTACTTGCTCTCCAGCAAGTGTGTTTACTTGCTCTCTGTCTCTCCAGACAGAGAGAGAGAGAGAAAGTGAAAAGTCACTCCCCAGGAAGGATGGACGCACCACAATCCCTTCTCCATTCTCCTCTCAGGATTTTATGCACACATACACTTCTAATGTGAGTTTTTTGGGGTTTTTTTTTGTTTTTTTTTTTTCAATTTATTTATTTGCATTCATTCTCTGAACATCATTACAGCATACAAAATGAGATTTTCCATCCAAATTACACTATATATTGTCTCAATCAAGCACATCAACAAACATGTTATTGTCAGCAAATGATCTTCCATTTCTTGTCTTCTGTATGTTTTGCTTTTTTCCCCCCATCCTAGATTCTCTATCTCTTACCCTCTGCCATCTCCCACTCTCCTCCCACAGTCTCTGGTAACTATGTTTGCTTTCTATACTGTTTTCTTCTCACATTTTATTGTAACGCCAAAGACCCTAATCAATCCAAATACCCTCATAGCAAACACAGGTGATACCCACATTTCCATGAACACAAGTCTTACTTTACGCATCCTATAAAGTAGCACCTAGCTGTGGCTACATATCCTACTGCAGTCATTGAATAGATATATTCTTTTTTTCTGAAACTTTTTTTTTTGTAACTCAATTTACATTCCTTCCCTAAGCTTCATCACAGCATACAAAATGCAATCTCCCATCCAGTACACACTGCATAGTGATACAATCATGCACATTACAAAAAATCTTCCATTACTAGTTCCTAGAATTACTTCCACCCCTCTTTCTGACCCTCTGTCCCTTCCCACCCTCCTCTCACACCACCTCCGGTGTCTACAATTGTCCTTCATTCCCTTCCCACCCACGTTGCATTGATCACACAATTTCCTACATAATCTAACTACTTTCAATGGTGAGTTCACTCATTACTACTAAGAAAACCAGTTTTAACTTGACTCAAAGAAATGCCAAGGAACTTTGCTTAAAGCCAGGAAACAAGTTAGGATTCTGTTCAAATGGAAGGTGCATGAACCTATCAGTCTCATGTACTTTTATCTTCTGTTCTGGTTCAATTTTCCTGATTAAATTCTGGGATATAGTATTCAACTCCAGACTTGTCCCTCTGATTAAGTTGGCCACTTTCATAGTTTTTTGACTCTTATTTCCGTGTGTCTGTGTTTAATTTTCTTGATACAGCACACCCTTGAGAACTTCTTGGAGATCTGGTCTGGTGCTGGTAAATTCTTTCAGGTTTTGTTTATCTGAGAATGTTCTTGTCTTTTCTTCCCACCTGAAAGATAATCTTGCCGGGTACAGTATTCTTGGATGAAATTGCTTCTCTCGTAACACTTTGAATATATTTTCCCATTCTCTCCTCGCTAGCATTGTTTCTGATGAGAGATCTGCTGTTAGCCTGATGGGATGTCCTTTGTAGGTAACTTGATGTTTCTCTCTTGCCAATCTTAGTATCTTGTCTTTGTCTGCGGTTTTGGTCAACCTGGCTATAATGTGTCTTGGAGAAGATCTCCTTGGATTGATTCTGTTTGGGGTCCTTTGTATTTCCTGGGACTGGATCTTCGAATGCCTCTCTAGGTTTGGAAAGTTTTCTTGCAGGATTTCATGGAATAGATTATCGATGCCCTTATGGGTCTCTTCACCTTCTGGAATGCCAATTATCCGGATATTTGGACGTTTGATGGTATCCAGTACTTCTCGCATATCATTCTCAAATTTTTGAGCCATTTTCTCAGTCTTCGTGGTGGACTTTTCTAAGTCAGCCATTTTCTCTTCTACATCTGAGATTCTATTTTCTGAATGATCTAGTCTGCTTTTAATACTTTCAAGGGTGATTTTGACTTCTTGTATTATAGACTTCATCTCTAGCAGTTCCGTTTGAGTCTTTTGTAAAGTGTGTAATTCCTCTTTTAGATCTTGCAAGAATTTCCTCATCTCCTGGAACTCGGCAACTTCTTTCTCCTTTCTCTTTAGCAGTTCATTATCTCTCTTTTCTTCCATCTCTGTTAGCTTCGACATTACAAGTGTTCTAAATTCCTTATCAGACATTTCCATGACTTTCACCGAACTGCTTGTGGATGAAGGAGAGTTACTCTTTTCCATTGGAGGAGAGGTATTTTCTCGTTTTCCCATATTTCTCGTGATCCGACGGTGATTTCTTGTCATCTGATGAATGGCGTGTTTCTTTCAAATTCTTGAAGTTAAGCCTCAATGTTCAGGAGCAAGCAGACAGAGGCGTTCTAGAATCTGATTGCCGTTCTGTTGTGATCGCACACTAGCTTTGCTTGCTGGAGGCTGAATTATGAGTAGAAAATCTTCATTTCTCCTGTGCCCTGAAATATCTAGTTCCCAGTTTCCATGAAGAATCTTCTCAGAGAATGGCTCAACTCTCCTGCCACACTAGCTTTGCTTGCTGGAGGCTGAATTATGAGTAGAAAATCTTCATTTCTCCTGTGCCCTGAAATATCTAGTTCCCAGTTTCCATGAGGAATCTTCTCAGAGAATGGCTCAACTCTCCTGCCACACTAGCTTTGCTTGCTGGAGGCTGAATTATGAGTAGAAAATCTTCATTTCTCCTGTGCCCTGAAATATCTAGTTCCCAGTTTCCATGAGGAATCTTCTCAGAGAATCTCTAATGTGAGTTTTAAGCTGCCAGGTCCGGGACTCAAACCATAGTCAACTACATGGGAGTCCAATGACTTAGACGTTATGCCATCTGCTAGTCCCATTTACTTGTTTTCTATAGTCACTAAATTACACATTTGTTTATAGAGGACCAGCAGATGGCACAGAGATTAAGACAGCCAACTGCATGGTTCAAGTCCCAACCTCATGGCTTGAAAAACACACCAAGTGAGTGTGCATATGTGTGTGTGTGTGTGTGCGCGCGCGCGTATGCCCCAAATCCTGAGAAAATGGAGAAGGGATTGTGTTGTGGCCATTCCTGGTGGGGTGGGGAGGGATTATTTCTTGCTCTCTCTCTTTGTTGTGCTGTCTTTCTGTGGTGAGCACACATGTACTGTGGCAAAACTTTAAAAAAAAAAAGTCTGATTATATTCGGCCTCGAATTTTTCAATCAGTTGCTTTACTCAAAACTTACTGAACAAAATAGAAATTAAGTTCATTAAAGTGAGCTTAGCATCATTTCAGCCAGAAAGGGAGGAGTGTTCACCTTTTTTATAATCTTGTTTTAAACTGTGATTTAGAATTGAATGTTCATAATTCAGCTGCATTTTGAGTTTTATTTAATTAGTATAGAAGTGAGAAGGCTAAGGAAAAAAGAATTTTTTCTATAGGGCACATTCGTTCACCAGAAAGAGAGAGACAGAAAGCAAGAAATCACCCCCTGGGGGGATGGCCACACTGCAATCCCTTCTTCTCCATTCTCCTCTCGGGATCTTGGGCATGCACTCACACATGCCTGGTGTTAGTTTAAGCCACCGGGTCTGGGACTTGAACTACGGTTGACTACATGGGAGTCCAGCGACATAGCCATTACGCCAACTGCTGGTTTTGGTTAGAAAAAATTTAATAGTTGCTTATTCTCAGTCCATGTAGTCTTTTTTTTTTTAAAGAATTATTTTATTTAACTTACTTATTTGTTTATTTAAATTTGACCAGAGAGGGACAAAGTGAGAGAGAGAAAGAGAAAGAGAAAGAGGGAGGAAGAAAGAGAGGGAAAGTGAGAAAGCAAGCTGCCAGGTTTGGAACTTGAACCGTGGTCGACCATATGGGTGTCCAGCACTCTTAAACACCATGCACCTGCTGGCCTCAGTTCATTTAGTCTTAATCTTATGTTGAAGATTATCCTCTTCTTCAACATGGTATCTTCTTAGTTTAAAAGATTATTGGTAGGGACCAGCATTTGGCATAATGGCTATGTTGCTGGACTCCCATGTAGTCAACTGTGGTTCGAATCCTGGATCCAGTGGCTTAATCTCATGCCTGGCGTGTGTGTATATGTACCCAAGATCCCGAGAGGAGAATGGAGGAGAAGGGATTGCCATGTGGACTTCCCCCCCTGGGGGGTGATTTCTCGCTTTCTGTCTCTGTCTCTCCGTCCTATAGCAAAAAAACTCTCAAAAAAAAAAAAAAAAAAAGATTATCAGTAACATTGTGTAGGTCCTTAGTTAACAAAGAGGTCTCTGCTTTCATGGAGGTTGTAGTCTGATTGGAGAGACAGAATAGAAATAAGTAAGATATTAATTATTACTTCTGCTAATTAATCTTACCAGACTAATTGATAGACAATAACAGAAGAGCACAGGTAGAATTTAAAATGAGACCTCAAGGCCAGGGTGTCTGTTATGGAACAGTAGAATGAAAAGCAGTCCGTGGGGAGTAAACTGCATGTATGAGGCCCACAGATCAAAAGGAACTTGGTAAGTTTGAGGAACTGCAAGAATAAAAATAATGGCTAAACTATAAGAAGGAAGGGATGGGGGCCAGCAGGTATTGTGGTAGTTAAGGCATTGGATTCCCACATGACTGACCGCGGTTCTAGTCCTGGGCCTGGTGGCTTGAAAATATGCTGGGCATGTGTGTTTCATGCCCAAAATCTCAAGAGGAGAATGGAGGGGGGATTGCTGCATAGCCATCCCCCTGGAGGGTGATTTCTCATTTTCCCTCTCTTCTCTCACTCTCAAGCGAGCACATGCGCCCTACTACAAAACAAAAACAAAACAGTCATCCTTTTCTCTTGGTTTTAAAACACTCATAAGACTAATTTAGTGTGTTTGGGCCTGCAGAAAGCATGATAGTCAAGGCAGCTGGATCCCACATGGCTGAGTCCTAGACCTGGTGGCCTCAGAATCATGCCGAGTTCATGTGCATGTGTACCCAAAACCCCAAGATGAGAATAGAGGAGAGGGGATTGTGGTCTGACCATCGCCCCTAAGAGATGATTTCTCATTTTTGCTCTCTTTCTGACCCTCTCTGTCTCTCTCCAGGAAGTACACATGCCCTAAAGCAAAAAACTTAAAAAAAAAAAAAGAATAATATCTCGAAAACTAGGTTTTTTTCTGGTTGTGTTCATTTCTTAAGTATTTATTATAGTACTGGCTATGTGGGCTGTGCTACACAAAGATAAATGAAGCTTGTAGCCTAGAAGAGGTAGGCTTATAAAATCATTATGCTACTCTCAAATAAGTGAGTAAAGATGTAAACAGAGTTCCCCTAGAAACTCTCATGCAACACAGAAGAGAAAGCAAAACTTGCTGACTAGGACAGGGTTAGTCTGGACATTGTCCCCATTTTCTCCAATTTGGTATTTTTTCAACTCTTTAATAAGAAAATAGATTTTGTAATCAGAGGAAACATCTTTATAGTTCAAGTCTTCAACGCTAATAAAAGGATTACAAGTGTGCATTGATGCTCTCTGCTTTTATAAATTTGGCTTAGAAAGTAACCATTAATGAATTCCTAATCTGGGGCCAGCTTGTGTGATGTGGTTACGGTGCTGGACTTCCACATGGCCAACCACAGTTCAAGTCCTGGATCTGGCAGCTTCCTCCCACTCCTGTGAACCCCCACCCGTGCTCTCTTTAGTGAGCGCATATGCCCTATAGCAAATTTTAAAAACAGTAATAATAAATAAATAAATTCCTGATCTTTTTCTTTTCTTTTTTTTTTTTTTTTTTTTTTTTTTTTTGTGTGTGTGTGTGTGTGTGGTAATTGCTTACCTCTTCTAAATAAAATAATTGAGCTAGGAAAAAAAATGTTTTTAAGTTTGGTTTAGAGCACATGTGCTCACCAGAGAGAAACAAGAGAGAGAAGGTGAAAGAGGGGTTGACCATCCCACAAGCTCTTCTCCATTCTCCTTGGGATTTTGGGCAAGCATGCACACATGCCAGTGTGTTTTTCAAGTTACCAGGTCGAGGACTCAAACTGCACAGTCGGCCATATGGCATCCAGCTGCCTTAAACTCTGCCATGTGCTGCCCCCACCATGAACTTTTCGAAGATCCCTCATGTACTTAGTCAAATTTAAACCCTTTTTTTTAAAAAAAAGAACTTGTGTATTTTTTTTAGAATTATTTTATTTAACTTTATTTATTTATTTATTTTAATTTGAAAGGAGAGAGAAAGAGAGAAGGAAATTGAGAAAGCAAGCCGCCAGGTCCAGGACTTGAACTGCAGTTGGCCACGTGGGAGTCCAGCACTCTTAACCACAGTGTCACCTGCTGGGCCCTTGTTATGTATTATTAAACCAGCTATTAGAATAGTACTACTGGGGCCGACAAGTGGCATGGTGGTTAAAGGCGCTGGACTCGCACATGGCCGACCATGGTTCAAGTCTCAGGCTTGCTTTCTCACTTCCTCTCCCTCTCTCTCTCTCTCTCTCTCTCTCTCTCTGATCAAATTGGAAAATAATAATGATAATAATAATAAATAAAGTTAAATAAAATAATTTAAAAAAAAAGAATAGTATTATTATTCCAAATTACTGACTTTGAAAAATTTTTATTTTAGCAGTTTTTATGACAAAGTTTTTTATGGTGGGACTTTTCTTTACTGACAGGTGCATTCCTTGTAAAGGTTCTCGGTTTCCTCCCACCCTTCCACGCCCTGCTGTAGCTATTCTACCCTTTAAACTTCCTTACTGTCAGATCACAACAGAGAAAGGACAAATGGAGGTACGTGGAAGTCTCGCCTTGACTCTGATCTGTTGCTGCACTACCTGTGATACAGGCACTTAAACACGGTCATGACAACCGATGTTGAACGTTTATTACTCTGTAATTACATACATAATGCTAGCAGGGGTCAGTTGAAATCTTGCATTTAGTTACTCTCAAAGAAGAACTAAGCTTTCAAAAAGCTAGTTTACCGAATTTTCTGCATATTAACTGGGATAGCTAGAAAACTGTTTAAAACACTCTATGTTCCTGTCTACCCCACCTTTTAAGGACAGAAAAATAAAGTCAATTACATTGTAAAATAAACTTATACAAAGGAGGATTTCAGAGAACATTTAATTCAAAAACTGTTGATAATTTGTAATACTTGTCATGTGTTAAGGTCAGTTGGCTCTAAACAATATTGTCTACTTTTGTAGGAACAGTTTTGGCGTTCAGTTATATTTCACAACTACCTTGATTATCTAGCTAAAAATGGTTATGAATATGAAGAGAGCACTAAAAATCAAGCAACCAAGGAGCAGCAAGAACTTTTAATGAAAATGCTTGCGGTGAGTAAAATAAACATACTGGAAAAATTAAAGTTAAGTACTTTTCTGTAGATTTAATTTCTTAAAGGTATGTGAATTAGCACTAAGTTGCACAACCTAGGATTCTTAAGTTTTATTTGGTGGTGTTTTTCTCCCTTAAAATTTGTTTTCTTAGTGATGTTGCAATTAAAATGTTCAAAACATCTTGTAGCTAAAACCCTAGGCAGAAGTAGGTTTTTTTTTTTTTTTTTTTTTTTTTTTTTTTTTTTTTTTTTTTTTTTTCCTAATGCTATCTTCCTAAACAGCTTTTGCTCACCAGTCTGTGTTTTAATTGACCCCTCAGTGACTGATGCTCAGTAAAGTCTGAGAACCACTGTTCTGGCTGCTGCTTTCATCCCCAGGGCAGGGCAATTTAAGAACTTTGATCAAGCTTTTAGATATGCCTCCCTTTGTCATCCTCTTTAAGTTAAGCCACTGTGTGGGTAAAATGTCTGTTGCCAATGGTAGGGTTTGGTGCTGGCTACTAAGTGTATTTATCTTTGGAGCAGAGTTTTGTAAAGTTGGCATGTATGTGGCGTCCCTCCAGGGTGGTTTATGGAAAGGAAGATAATATTTCTTTGCTCATCTTGCACACCACTGTAAGCCTTTGAGGGCTATGACTATCACTTATTCACTGCTGTATGCCAGACACTGACACAGTGGCTAAAAGGAATACACAGTCGACCTCAGTATTTCTTGACAGAGTAAATGGTCCAGTCTTTTCAGACCCTGGGTGACTCTTGGGTTTTCCTTTTCAAGTTGAAGAAGAAAGGTTTTGAGGGAAAAGTAATATCTAAGATTATGGAGCAAATTGTAACCTGTCTCCAAAAGATGGCATTCACTAGTGTCACCTCTATGCAACACTGCCTTGAGTTCAGTATGAAGGAAATTTATTGTAGAATAAGTTTTATTCCTTTTATAAAGTATCATTTGTGATCCAGGAACTAGCATCCTTTTTACTTTATGCAGCACACATAAGGAAATATGTTTGACTGATTTACCATTTGGTGTTAGTGGGATTTGCCCCAAGTATTCATTTTCCTCACTTTGCCAAAATTTACACAAAATAAAAAATGGTTTCTCTCTTTTTGAAAATGATGTTTCCTAAGAGATCTTAATAAATGCCCTTCACTATGTATTTTATTTTATTTATTTATTTTTGGAGAGATATTTTTTCTAAGGGCACGTGCACTCGCCAGAGAGGCAGAAAGCGAGAAATCACCTCCCAGGAGGGATGGCCACCCTGCAATTCCTCCTTCTCCAGTCTTCTCTTGGGATCTTAGGCACACACGCACATGCACCTGGTGTGAGTTTAAGCCACTGGCTCCAGGACCAGTATACCATTTGCTGGTCCCTCATTATGTATTTTAAATATATAAAAATTAGAACAGGGAAAGGAAGTCTTTGATTTGGAAGTTGTAAAGCTGTTTGTTGTAGAAGAATAACATAAACAATCACATTTGCAATTTAATGGATAAAGTTACTTGCCCGCACTCAGATTCACTTAGCATTCATGTGCCAGCTTTGAGCAAGGTGGTAACTGATTTGCTCATTATTTATTTCTTCTTTGAGTTTCCTACTTTTGGGAAGTTATGGAGTAGCTAGAAAGCACATTTAAGAGAACTACATTTGGATTTTTTAAAATGTTTATTTACGATTATCATTTTTTAATGTGACCAAGGAGAGACATGAAGAGAGAGAGAGAAAGAGAGGGAAAGTGAGAAAGCAAGCTGCCAGGTTTGGGACTTGACCACGGTCGGCCATGTGAGAGTCCAGCACCTCAACCATTATGCCACCTGCTGGTGCCACTACATTTGAATTTTAAACAAGTTTCTTACTTCCCATACTATTTATAGCTTAAAGGGATATGTTATATTTCACCGAATTTAAGCTATTATTTATTGTAAAATGCATCATTATTTTATTCATTTGATACACTGAGGCCAAAAAGAGCTGCCAATCAATCATAAGGCACTTTCAAATTTCAGAGATGTTAAAATGTGTGAAAATTGGGACCAGCAGTTAGCGTAGTGGCTATGTCACTGAACTCCCATGTAGCCGACTGCCGCTCGAGTCCTGGACCCGGTGGCTTAAACTCATGCCGGGCACGTGTGCATGCGTGCCCAAGATCCGAGAGGGGAATGGAGGAGAAGGGATTGCGGTGTGGCCATCCTCCCTGGGGGGTGATTTCTCGCTTTCTACCTCTCTGTCTCTCTTTCTGGCGGGCACACACGCCCAATAGCAAAAACCTCTAAAAAAAAAAAAGTGTGAAAATGTTCATCTTAGCATCAGCAAGATACAATATATCTAGAAAACTGTTTTCTAAGTTTTATGAGTAGTACCAGTGTTTTTAAAAAGAGTTACTTAAGGGAACCAGCAGTTAGCGTAATGGCTATGTCGCTGGACTCCCACGTAGTTGACCGCGGTTCGCGTCTCGGACCCGGTGGCTTACAACTCACGCCGGGCGCGTGTGCGTGCGTGCCCAAGATCCCGAGAGGAGAATGGAGGAGAAGGGATTGCGGCGTGACCATCCCCCCTGGGGGGTGATTTCTCGCTTTCTGTCTCTATGTCTCTCTCTCTGTCTGTCTGGCGAGCGCACGTACCCTATAACGAAAAACCTCTCCAAAAAAAAAAAAAAAGAGTTACTTAACATGATCTTCCCCCCACCCTCCTTTCCTTTACTAGCTTTCTTGTAAACTGGAACGGGAATTTCGTTGTGTGGAACTTGCTGATCTGATGACTCAAAATGCTGTGAATTTAGCTATTAAATATGCTTCTCGCTCTCGGAAATTAATATTGGCCCAAAGACTTAGTGAACTGGCTGTAGAGAAGGCAGCTGAATTGGCAGTATCCCAGGCAGAACAAGAGGAAGAAGAGGATTTCAGAAAAAAGCTGAATGCTGGGTGAGTTATACTCACTTGTTTACATTTTTCTATAACCATCTTAAATATTAAGTTAGACTTTGTATAGCTCTTTATTGAATAATAGTATTATCTTTTAGTTACAGTAATACTGCTACAGAATGGAGCCAACCACGGCTCAGAAATCAAGTTGAAGAAGATGACAAGGACAGTGGAGAAACGGATGATTTAGAAGAAAAACCAGAAATACATATACCTGGTAAGATATTTTCAAGGCAATAAAAGATGAGAAATGTCATGGGCATGTGGCTTTTTTCATTTTATTTGGATGAGGGAAGCTGGATAAATATATATCTATTTATAGATATATAGATAGATAGATATCTATATAGATATAGATATACAGATATATATTTTGGCTAGAGGGCATGTGTACTTGCTGGACAGTAGGAAGAAAGAGAATGAGAAAGCACTTACCCCAAGGGATGGTCATGATCATGCCAGAACTTCTCCTCCACTTATCCCTTAGGGATTTTGGACATACATGCACACACCCCTAGCGTGTTTCTCAAGCTCTCAGGTCCAGGACTCAAATATGTACCCATACTTTTTTAGATTTTTGCTATAGGGTGTGTACGTTCACTGGAGAGAGAAGGAGACAGTGAGAGGGAAAGTGAGAAATTACTTCCCAAGGCAGATGACCATACCATAATTCCGTCTCCTCCACTGTCCTCTTGGGATTCTGGCAACATGCACACACACCTGGAATGATTTTCAAGCCACTGGCTCTGGAACCCGAACCATGGTTGACCATGTGATAATCCAATGCCTTAACCACAATGCCACCTACTACTTTTTTTTTTTTTTTTTTTGAAAAGTTTTTGCTATAGGGCATGTGCACTCACCAGAAAGATAGAGACAGAGAGACAGAAAGTGAGAAATCACTCCTCAGGGAGGATGGCCACGCCGCAATCCCTTCTCTTCCATTCTCTTGGGATCTTGGGCACACATGCACATGCGCCTGGCATTAGTTTAAGCCACGGGGTCCAGGACTCGAACCGCAGTCAACTACATAGGAGTCCAGCAACGTGGCCATTATGCTATCTGCTGGTCCCCATCTGCTACTTTTTAAAGATGTCTTTACTATTTACTTGTTGAATATTGAGGATGCCTTTATTTCTCCCATTTACATTGCATTGTTTTATCTTAATTATTCTTTAGGACAGAATCCATTTTCCAAATGTGCAGATTCCTCTGATGTTCCATCCAAGTCAGGTGAGGAATATTTGTAAGTTTGTAATATGAAGAAAATTTTACAAGTCGATTATAAGATGATATATCTGCTGAAATGTACCTCTCTCTCTTAGACCTGTTTTTGTTGGTGTGTGTGTGTGTGTTTTGTTTTAATCAGAGGTATTTATGCAACTATGATCATTTAATACTACATTTAATACAACTATGATTATTGAATACCTATTGTGTGCCAGGCATTTTTCTAGATGGAGGATACAGAAGTCAAGCAGACACAGATGGTTGATCCCTGTCTTACTGCTATTCAGCCCAACTAGAAAGATAGAGATTGAGGACAAATCTGAGTATCACTAAGGAAACATGCAGAATGCTAGAGAAACAGTTAAAAGGTGTTAAAGTAGTTGTGTGTTTGGGAAGTGGTACTGGGGTAATGGAAAAGGTTGGAGCAAGAGACTGCTTTTTTGGTGGGGGGGGGGCAGGTTTTTGCTATAGGGATGCGTGCACTTGCGAGAAAGACAGAGAGATAGAAAGCCGGAAATCACCCCCAAGGGGGGATGGCCACGCCACAATCCATCCTCCATTCTCCTCTCGGGATCTTGGGCACACACGCACACATGCCCGGCATGAGTTTAAGCCACCGGGTCTGGGACTTGAACCACAGTCGACTACGTGGGAGTCCAGCAACATAGCCATTACGCTAACTGCTGGTCCCACTGCTTTTTTTCTTTTAAGCATAAACCATGTAGGACCATTTAACTTGCTAAATTATGTGCATGTTATTTCTTTGATGAAAAAATTAACTTCAAAAAAGTGTAGTTTTAAAAGATCATTAACAAGTTGCTGTAGTCTGGTACATGGCAGAGAGTAGGTAGGGAACCAAAGGAAAGCTTCATGGAATGTTTAAAGCAGAGATTTGAAGGATGGGATGGGAGCAGGAGCAGAGGAAATGCACTTGGGCTTAAGGCATAGCATGAATGAAGACTGAAAAGGTGGTGTTAACAATACTGAGAGCAAGGAGAAAGTAGATCTGAAGAGTTTTGGAGCAGCAGGTGGGAATCAAGCCATGCAGATTTGCTATAGGCTGTATTAAAGATTTAATCTTTATTCTAAGGTCTCTGAGAGGCTTTGTGGGTTCGAAGCAGGGACATTGCATGGCACACTGTGCTAAGGAGGATCGGATATAAGGAGATGACTAAGGCAGCCCAAGTAAGATTGAAAAGTGGTTTGGGACATGGTGGTGATGGTGAATGGGTAGCACTAAGAAAGTGTTCCAGAAGGTGATGTAGAGAGGGTTGGAGTTCAAGTGTGAAGAATGACCTTCAGTTTCTGACTTAAGTAGTTGAGTGAATGACAGTGCCGTTGACCGAGTCAGGAAATACCAGAGAAAAGCAAGTATAGATAGGAAGGTGATGAATTACTTAGTTAGTGGAATGCCATATAGACAGTTGGATACTTGGATCAAAATTTAGGAAAGTAGTGTGGCTTAGAGGTATGATGTGAAAATCATTGGCATAAGTACATCAATTTAAACCATGGACATGGATGAGCAAACATTGGGAGAATATATAAAATAAGAAAAATGAGCTTAGGCCTAGGGAATCCCAACATTTAAGCATCAGGTAGAATAGAAGGAGGAACTGTTGAAAGAGAAAGAGACTAGGGGTCCAGAGGGGAAGGAAATAAGTCAGGGAATGCTGTATCTCAGAAATCAAAGGATGCAAAGGTATCAAGAAGAAAGAAACAGCTATAGAATGCTACTGAGAGATCAAACAAGATGACTGAAAATCTACCCATACAGATATTATTGGGGACCACAGTGAGAGGAGAGTCAGTGCAGTAGTAGGGCTGGAAGTTGTATTAAATTGTATGGAAGAATACATGGGCTGTGAAGAAATGAGAACAATGTCAAAAATGAGAGATTTGGCTTGGTAAGGGGGATAAGAAAAAGCGATGGCTAGAAAGAACATGGGGTGGTGAGAGTTTGTTTTGATTGTTGTTTAAGTTGGGAGACTTGAGCTATTCAAGAAGGAAAAGTCAGAAATTGGGAAGGACCATTGATAGAGCAAATTTCTTAAAACAGGAGAAGGTGGGGTCCAGAGCACAATAAAGGGACTACTAATCTTAGCTAAAATAAGGCACCATGCTACCATGGTAACAGGAAAAAAAGGATAGACCTGTACATGTTGGGCATGTCATGGTGGCAAATTGGGATAGTTCCCATATCATGGTTTTAATTTGTTTTGGAAGCAGAAAAGAGCTCATCTATAGTTAATCTATAGTTAAAGAGCAAAGTACATTTGTTTTTATATAATTAGGTTAAAATATTCTATCTAGTAAGTCAAAAGTTATCCATTTTTTTTTACCACAGTTAAACAAAAGTTTCTTTCTTGTGAAAGGTGCGGTTACCTGTAGTAACCAAGGACGAGTAAACCCCTTCAAGGTAAACTCTTTCCGGTGCTATTTTCTATTATTTAAGCACATTTTCATACAAAGAAGTATTTTCAGGTGATGAAATGACCCTCTCCAGTCTCAGAAGCAATAAAGACTGATCATTGTGAAAACAGAGAAGAAAGCAGCACTGGTTTCCACTTGGGCTAAGAGCTATATTTTCTACTTCTTTTCTGTGCTTTTGAAAGATACTCTCTGTTTGGAGATGTGACATTTGGGAGTGTACACCTTAATCTTAATTTGAATTGTACTAAATATATTCATTTCCAAAGATATCACAACAAAGTAAAGTTAACAGAAATTTAAAGGAAAAACAAATCTGAGATTTTTTTTCCTTCTTTAAACATAAGAGGCTAACACTAGTTTGCTCTTTAGGTACCAGCCAGTTCCAAAGAGCCAACCATGTCAATGAATTCAGCACGTTCAACTAGTATTTTAGACAATATAAACAAGTCATCCAAGAAATCCACTGCACCTAATCGAGCAGCAAATAATAAAACGTCTCCAGTTATAAAGCCTCTGATTCCAAAGCCAAAGTCTAAGCAGGTACTATTTCGACTACCTACATTTGCAGGAAACAGCATGCTGTCTGTCTGTCTTCAGTTTTGTTCACTGTTTCACGTGTGGGATAGGTTTCACTTCTATTTTTTTTTTAAGAATTACTTTATTTTAACTTTATTTGTTATTATCATTTTGATATTTCCAGAGAGAGGGGGGAAAGAGAGGGAAAGGGAAAGTGAGAAAGCAAGCCTCCATGTCCAGGACTCGAACCACTGTCGGCCATGTGAGAGTCCAGTGCCCTTAACTACCACACCACCTACTGATCCCTCCAGTTCTTTTATAATTGAACTGGTGAATCAGGTTCAACTCTGGTTTTATGTCAGAATCATTTTGTTTTTTTCTTTACAAGAGCAAAAGAGGGAGAGAGAAAGAAGTGAAAGGGAAAAGAGACTGAGAGAGGTATTTTCTGACAGGGTCCTACAGTGTTGCAATCCAGTCCTCATGTTCCAACCTCCCATTTAGCTAGGATTACAGCTATATGCATTCATGCCCAGCATGTTTATGTTTACCCAGGAACCAAATCCATGCCTCCCATGAGGCTTCTTGTCTCCTAAGCAGAGATACTACCTATGTGCCATTATGGCTGGACCTCTTCAGAGTCTTTTTGTTTGTTTGTTTTTGAGAGAGAGTTTTTCTATAGGGCACGTATGCTTGCCAGAGACAAAGACAGAAAGCAAAAAATCACCACCACTACCACCACCCCCCAAGAGAGATGGCCATGCTGGAATCCCTTCTCCATTCACCTCGGGATTTGGGCACACATGCACATGCACCTGGCGTGAGTTTTAAGCTGTCGGGTCCAGGACTCAAACTGCGGTCAGCCATGTGGAAATCCAGCACCTTCACTACACCACCTGCTGGCCCCCATTCTTGCTTCTTAGAATCTTATGTGCCAGGCCAGCAGGTGGTGTGGTGGTTGGGGCACTGGACTCCCACATGGCCTACCACAGTTTGAGTCCTGGACCTGGTAACTTTGCTTTCCCACTTTCTCATTCTCTCTCTGTTCAAACTAAAAAGTAATAATAATAAATAAAATTCAATAAAATAATTCTTTAAAAAAAATCATATGTGCCTAGTCCCTAGGCTTTTATCTATATATTTTTAAAACCCTCCCAGATAGTTGAGGCATATTCTTATTTAATATGACTGGTATAATATATGGCCTTAATTTTTCCTTGTTATGTATCCTGACTTTATCCTTTTCATATTTTATACAGATTTGTCATCAGTAAAATAGATCTATTGTTTATCTCTTTTATTTCATATAATTTATATTCATCTATAAAACATGGAATATGAAGTATAATCTTTTTGGGTTTGTGTCCATGTTTATTTTTGACTGAGAACTCGACTTTATATATTTGAGTAAGAATTCTAAATAATTACAAATGTTTTTCACATTTTTCAGAGCTTGCTTGTAACGTAAAAGTATACTAGATTTTTTTTTTTTTCTCTTAAAAAAGTTTTCTATAGGGTGCATGTGCTCCCTGGGGTGGGGAGAGAGAAAGAATGAGAAAGTAACCCTCTAGGGAGGATGGCCACAACACAATCCCTTCTCGAGTCTCCTCTTTGGATCCTGAGCACACACGCATGCATGTGCATACACATGTACGCTAGTCTTGGATGTTTTTCAGGCTGCCATGTGTGGGACTTGAACCACTTAGTCGACTATGTAGGACCCATCTACCTTAACCACCACACTATTGGCTGGCCAAAAAATGTGTACCAGATTTTATTGCAGTGTTCTTATCTGTTTTTATAGGCATCCGCAGCATCCTATTTCCAGAAAAGAACGTCTCCAGCTGATAAAGCGGAAGAATTGAAAGAAGAAAATCTTAAAAATTCATTATCTGAAACCCCAGCTATTTGTCCTGAAAGCACTGAAAACCAAAAGTGAGTACATGGATAAATTTGGTGTCCCAATACAAAGCACACAGCAACAGTACAAAATTATACAACTCTGTTATTCTCTATTATAAGTAATATATTGGCACTGGTAGTGGGCATTCTGAACACTTGAGACTTTAAGGAAGCCACAAATATTGATTAATGTTTATTTGCATTACTTATTAAGATAGCTTTAATAAATGTGTTTTAAATTGTTGATACCCTTTTTTGGGACACCGTATTTTATAATGCATGTTTTTATTTCTTTTTACATAATGTGGTTACTTAAGAGAAAACAGCAAAAGGTACAAAAGGTGTTTGACGAAAGTAAATCTCTTCCCTGTTCACCAGTTCCACTCTCAAAAAAAAAATTACTGCACAAGTTTCTTGTGTAGCTTTCCAAACTTATTCTGTGCGTGTACAAATACATGTATTTGTCTATATTTTTAGTTTTACACAAATGGTAGCATATACATTCTTCTATACCTTTTTTGCAGCTTTTGCAGATCTTTTCCTATTGCTGCATAAAGAGCTTCAATTTTTTTTTACATCCATCAAATAGATACAATTCACTTAGTTCTCTACTTATGGAGGACAGAAGGTAGTTACTGGCCTTTTGCTAGTATGAACACTGCTACAATTAGTAATTTTGTATAAATGTCATTTCTCACACATACAAATCTAGATATTGATTCCTGTATGATTTAAGTTAATGTGCACTTATTATTTCAACAGATATTGCAAAATTGTTCTGCATTGATGTATCAATTTTTTTAAACTTTTAGTTCTTTCATGGAGAGAGAGAGAGAGAGACAGATGGGGACCTCCAACAGGGTCTTACCATGTTGTGATCCTTCACCATTCCAGCTACAGATGGGGACTCCCAACAGGGTCTCACCATGCTGTAATCCTTCACTATTCCAGCTAGCTAGGATCATGGGCATTCCCATGGGTGCGCCTAGCATATGCCGATTGAGCCTGGACTGAGCCTTCCATATGGCTCCAGTTTTAGGCAGCGGCAAGCTCCCACCTGGGCCACTGTGGCTTGCCCTGATGTTATGTCTTTTGTATACTCCCAGCAATATGAGAGCCCCTGTTTGTCCATATGTGATTTGTCTGCCAACACTGTTACCAGATTTCTTGACCTATGCTATGCCAGACTGCTAGATTTATTTTAAATACATCAGTTAAATTTAAAAAGCCACCATTTCTTTTTCAGCATTGACTGCTTCATTTCTTTAACATCTTAGCCAATATAATTTGAGGGAGTAACTATGGTCTTTATATTTTTTTTTATTTTCTAAATTATGTTTAGTTTTTTGTTTTTGTTGTTGGTTTTTTTGTTTTTGTTTTTTTTGTTTGTTTGTTTTTTTGTTTTTGGTTTGCTATAGAGTTTGTGTGCTCACCACAGAGAGAGAGAGGTAAAGTAAAAAAACAACCCTCTTCCTCCAGGGGGAATGACCATATTGCATGCAGACTCTTCTCTATTCTCTCAAGAGACATTACCCTAAGTTTGATTAAAATGGATCTTTATTTCTGGAAATTCACAAACCTTTTGTTAAGCATTGATTTCTGGTTTTTAATTCTATTTTTCTGGAGGTATGATTACATTGAGAAAATTACTTGAAATTTGTTTATTTTCAGATATCTGGTAAGTTATTATACTATTAATATTATAATAAACTTCTTTTCATTTGTTAAGAATTGTGGTTTTTTTATTTAATTTATTTTATCATTATCATCATTATTTTAATTTGACCAGAGAGAGAGAGGTAAAATGAGAAAGCAACCTGCCAGGTCCAGGACTTAAACCACAGTCAACCATGTGGGAGTTCAGTGCCTTAACCAGTACACCACCTGCCAGCGGCCCCAGTAAACTTATTCAGACAGGGGCCAGCAGGTGGTGTGGTTAAGGTGGTGGACACGAGGGGAGGTGTGTGTGGGGAGTGGCTACCAAGGCCAGAGGGGTTAAATAGAGTTGGAAACAGTTAGCTTATCAACATTTATGAGTTTGAAGTACAGAGTTCTAATGTACTTGGAAAATACAAATGGTAATACTTCTAAATTGATCTTACAAAGAGTTTTTCAGTTCATTAATCCTGCGATCTCCAGGCAGTTTAATGTAATGTAAATATTAACAACTATAATTATGTCTCCCTTTCTTTACATAGGTGTGCACAGATTAATGGTAATTACTAACTTGAAAACTCACAAAGCACTTTAAACTATGTTTTAAATATAAAACTTTCACATAATTGTTATTTTAGACCAAAGACTGGGTTCCAGAAATGGCTAGAAGAAAATAGAGGTAACATATTATCTGACAATCCTGACTTTTCAGAAGAAGCAGATATAATAAAAGAAGGAATGATTCGATTTAGAGTGTTGTCAGCTGAAGAAAGAAAGGTAAGGATAATTGTTCTGAAATTGACATCTTAGCACATATCCAGGTATAAAAAATCCTTATTATAGAAATGCCTTTTTCTGGTTTTAGAAATTGAATACATCCAATAAATTCTATCTATTTATTTATTTATTTATTTATTTATTTGAGAGACAGTTTTGCTGTAGGGCACATACACTCACCAGAGTGACAGAGAAATCACCCCCTTGGGGGATGGCCACACCACAATCCCTTCTCCTCTCGGGATTTTGAGCACACACACACACGTGCCTGGTGAGTTTTAATCCACCAGATCCGGGACTCAAATTGCAGTTGACTATGTGGGAGTCCAGCAATGTAATCACCATGCCATCTACTGGTTCCCCAATAAACTCATAATGGAGAGGAAATTAAGTAAATGTGAAGTGTCGGCTTTGCACATATGTATTAATTATTATTTATTTAGATGTTTTTATTTGTACATGTTCCTGTGTATTTTAAGTTAGGTAAATACCCCAAGAAAAAGTACATTAGGTATAAATCAAAAGAAAAAAAAAAGAAGTAGAAATGAAGTTAAGTTACATTTTTAGATTACTACTTTAGGGTCTTTGTAAGAACTTTTAAAAATGCTTTCTACTTATATATTGAATACCAACACAATAATCCTTTAGGAAGGAAGAGCTGGAATTCTATTCCAGCCTTTCACTTGGAAATTGGGACAGGTGGCTTGCTCCTCGTGTGCACTTCTGTAATGTGAAGGAAGGTAGGAGAGGCCTCCTATTGCAAAGAGAAGGAATGTGTATGGAATACCAATTAAAACTCCGATTTTGCTTCCTCAGGGGAGGCAGTGTTTGGCTGGAGCACACTGGTGATATTGATACTTGCTTTGATAAGTGGAGTTTTATGACTTAAAAGTATTGCGTAATGAGGAATCTAGAAACTGGTCTAACTACCTCTAGGCTCATTTAGAACCACAGTAATTTTAGTTTCTCATGTTTTATAAGTACGGTATTTATAAAAGGATAAAAATTCTAAAGAATTAGATAAAATAGCATCTGAATGAATAAGACCTTATACTGCAAAAGAGGAAGAAACTTGGCAAAAGTTGTGACTGTGTTTGTGCAGGCTTAAAAGTAGAATCAGTAGTTGGAAGGTAAGCTGTAAACACTTACCTAAATTCAGACTGTTAGCATGGGAAATTCCATATAGCTTGATGGGCCCTTTTTCTTTCTTTTTCTTTTTTTTCTTTTTTTTTTTTTTTTGGAGAGGTTTTTTGCTATAGGGCGCGTGTGCTCGCCAGAAAGACAGACAGAGACAGAGAGACAGAAAGCGAGAAATCACCCCCCCCCCCCCCCCCCGGGAGTGATGGCCACGCCGCAGTCCCTTCTCCTCCATTCTCATCTCAGGATCTTGGGCATGCACACATGCCCGGCATGAGTTTAAGCCACCGGGTCCAGGACTTGAACTGCGGTCGACTACATGGGAGTCCAGCGACATAACAATTATGCCAACTGCTGTTCCCAATGGGCCCCTTTTCTTTAATAAATAAGAGATTTGGGCTCCTAGATGTAGTAGTAGATGCTGGTTGATGGTATTTGAGTCCACGTAGAGGCCTGGGTTTGAATCACAGCCCACCTTAAAGGCCACGTTGGCATGTGCCTCTAGTTCCAGGAGGCTAAGGCAAAAAATCACAACATAGCAAGACCCTATCTTTAATTTATATATATATATGTATATATATATATATAAAATTAGGAGACAGATGAAATGAATGGACCTTGTTTGATGCTTGCTGAGTGAATAAAAACCAATCTTAAAAGAATACATACTGGAGCCAGCAGGTGGCGTGGTGGTTGGGGGCGCTGGACCCCCATGTGGCCGACCATGGTTTGGG
Source organism: Tupaia tana (assembly GCA_026018925.1). Classification (NCBI taxonomy): domain Eukaryota; kingdom Metazoa; phylum Chordata; class Mammalia; order Scandentia; family Tupaiidae; genus Tupaia; species Tupaia tana. The sequence continues at coordinate 220,434,441 of JAKSZU010000001.1, read as the reverse complement.
TCCCAGACCTGGCAGCTTGCTTTTTCACTTTTCCTCTGTCCCTCTGTGGTCCAATTAAAAAAGTAAATAAAATTTAAAAATAAAATAAAAAAAGAATACATACCGTATGTTCATTTATACTATATGTTATTCATCCCTGAATTGACATAATAGGGATGGAGAATAAAGTAATGGTTGCTAGGGGCTAAACCTGGGTGTATATTTGGGAGAATGGACAACATGATAGATTCTTGCAGTGTTGGAACTATTCTGTGTTTTGACTGTGGCAGTTTCAGTTGAAATGGTGTATACATCAGATGTAAATTTTCTAATGAACTCTTCGATTAAATAATAAAAGATTTGTTAACAGTGAAAATTCTTCATGATTATCTTGACAATTCAAGTGCTAATTATTCTGCTTTATGTATGAGAATGTTCCCTGGAAAAATAAGTAACTTGTTTTCTTCCTATTTCTTTGTTATTGCTTAAAAATCTTTTCTTTCCCCCAATATTTTACAAAGGCATGGACTAAAAAAGCCAAGGGAGAAACTGCAAGTGATGAAGCTGAAGCAAAGAAGAGAAAACGTGTGGCTGGCGACAGTGATGAAACAGAAAACCAGGAAGAAAAAGAAAAGGAAAATCTGAATTTTCCTAAAAAGCAAAAATCTTTAGATCTTTCTACAAATCAGAAACTGTCAGCTTTTGCATTTAAACAGGAATAAAGGAAGAAAGTGACCTTAGGAAAGTAATAGACTTTTTTTATTCATCTTCGATGAATCTGGACTTCTTTTTTTGTCTTTAGGAAACTCATTTTGTATTTTTAAAAGAGATTAATAATAACTGTTTGTAGGATAATTAGTAATTATATTGTTATAGGTAGTAGGGCATGTGTAAAAAATAACATCTTTATAGATTATTCTGCCTCCAAATTGAGAGCCATTCAGAAACCTTGTGATTGTGATTACTGACTTTAGGCCACTAACATGCCCAGTGGAAGCCAATCTGATTTTGTTTCTTAACTTAAGAAATCATCAAAGCCAAGGTCCTAAGCCCTCTGTGGATTGTACATGTTAGCAGGTGCTCATTGGGTTATGTCCTGTCATGGGAAGTACCATAGCAGTCTGTGGTAATAGACTTCCTCCCAAGTCTGTTACCATACACTGCTCTTGCGTCTGTATTATACCTTGGGGGCCATGTTTTTAAGTGTGGACCCTAGACATGTAAATAATTTTGTAGATGAGACTTTTTCTTTGTGTGTTTTAGAAATTTCTTCATATAGCTTTTAAGAATTGTCTGTTTTATAGCCCAAGATTTTTTAGGTAAATAAAACTTAGCATTTTCTTATTTGGCTTGATAGGGTCTTAACATACTATTTTCATGAAATGTACGTTTCTAGAAAATGTATTTTATATTTACTGCCATAACTTCTACCAGCACCCTACTCCCATCTTGCTCCTCACTATACATGCAGTAGAGAAGCACTGAGAAGGTTGCTTTGACCTTTGACCCAGGGCATAATGTGCTGCTGGTAGGATACTCTGGTTATCAGTATTGGCAAGACTTTTCGGAGCAAGTCTTGGAGGGCTTGATAAGAGAGTTGTTAGAGTTAGGGAGGTGGGTGTGTTAACTTATTTTTTATTTTGGACAAACAAGGCTTAATTTCATACTTTTTGGCTATTCTAAGAAGAGACTAATACAAATGTAGTCGCATAAAGACCAAGTACTGGTGGGGGTGGGAATTAGTCAAAATGAAATCAAGGGGCTCAAAATTGGCAACAGGTTATCAGTTGAAAAGTATATAATATGTTGAACATGTTTACATCCAGGAGCAAAAGGATATTTTTTTGTCCCATGTTTATCAAGGTTAGGAATGAAGGCGTGTCTGGTGTTTTAAATATTAGTGGCTCATATCGAGAGACATTATAGCATAATGATTGGGAGCACAGATTCCCAAGCCAGGCTGCCTGAGTTTGAAGACCATTCCAGCACTGCCTACCAGCTGGGCAGCTTACCTTGGACAAATTCTGGCCTTGTCTATTCATCGGTGGGTATAATAATAGTACCTACTTTATAGGGTTGTTACGGGAAATAAATTAGATAAAAGCACTTAGTTCCTGACACATAGTACCATTTTATATAAATGTTGGCTATTATTATTATGCTCTTGGCCATTTTGTTATTAGGTTTGATTCTGAATACTGTGGTACTAATTTTGATTCTAAGATTCTGAAGTAAAGATTTATTTATACTTTGGAAAGCATGATTGTAGACATGTATTTTGTTTTTATTTCTCTAACATACTTGCTATACATGGTGAATCATACTTAAAGATGTAATCCATGGGACCAGCAGGTGGCGTGGTGGTTAAGGCGCTGGACACTCCCACATGGCTGACCTGGGTTCAAGTCCTGGACCTGGTGGCTTGCTTTCTCACTTCCTTTCTCTCTCACTCTCACCCTCTGTCTCTCTTTGGTCAAATTAAAAAATCAATGAATGAATAAATAAATAAAATAAATAATTATTAAAAAAAAAAAAGATGTAATCCTTGAATGTTACGCTTCAGAGCCATAGGAACCTGATAAGATCAATGATTTGCAAAAGGACTTGGGGGGGTGGAGAGTCTCAGCATGGTGCAGTTCTCTTGTTTCAGCCTTCCAGCTGAGATTAGTGATGTGCTGCTATACCAGCTCTTTTCTGGACAGGGTCCTGCTTTGTGGCCCAGGCCAGCCTCAAACTTATAATCCTCCTGCCTTAGCCTCTTGGGTTACTGGGATAATAGGCATACACCAGTGTGGCCAGCCTTTATTTGGACAGGCCCTACAAAGATGTTTTTAAATTTTTAATTAAAAATATATATATATTTTTTTAGTTTTCTATGGAGTACATACACTTGCCAGAGAAAGATAGGGGGCAGGGAGTGAGAAGTCACCCCCCAGGAGTTGGCCATGCCACAATCCCTTTTTCTCCACTCTTCTCTGGAGATTTTGGGCATAATCCACATGTGCCCTGTGTGATCTTTAAGCCGCCAGGTCTAGGACTCAACTGTGCAGGCAGCCATGTGGGATACAGCCACCTTAACCTCCATACCACCTGCTGGCTCTTTATAAGTTTTTTCCCCTTATTTTTGATAAGAGCATGTGATAGAGAAAAGCACAGCATCCTCTACAGAGTCTCCTGCCTTTTGGGTCCTAGGCATTCATGTGTGTGCCCTGCGTGTTTTAGCATGACCGAGTGAGCCGTAAATTCAGATCTTGGTTGTGCTTCCAGTTTTTCTTCAGCAGTACATTACTGCTGTGCCGTGGAGCCCAAAAGGGTTTTTATGATCCTCTGCTTTCATTTGATTGAAGAAAAGTTTTTGTATTGAACTTGGCTTAATTTATAAATCAGAACTTTAAAACTGAGAAACATTATCCTTGTTTCTTTGCTATGTAAGAGTATACCTCTTTTTTTTTAAAGAATTATTTTATTCAACTTTATTGATTGATTGATTGATTGATTGATTGGTTGGTTGCAATTTGACCTGCAAGAAACAGAGAGAGAGCGAGAGGGCAAGTGAGAAAACAAGGCACCAGGTCCAGGACTCACACCACAATCAGCCATGTGGGAGTCCTGCGCCCTTGACCACCATGTCACCTGCTGACCTCGAGAGTATACCTCTTTTTAAAAAATATTTATTTAGGGTATTAAGGCTTACTAATAGAAGAAGTAAATTTAGTAAAATAAAAAAGACATAGGAAAATGGAAATAAATTTATATATTAATTACCATGATGAATTTAGTAATGTTGCCTGTTCTCAGTTTATTAAATACCATAGAAAGTTGTCATATACTTAATTTCATTCTCTGAAAGAAAAAGCTTATCAGAAGGGGCTCTTTTACAGCTTTACACTCAACAGAAGAACATCATTGGTCTGGCCCCATATCCTAGTAGTTAAGGAAGCTGGATCCTACATGACTGCTGTTTGAATCCTGACCCAAATGCCTTGAAAAATATGCTGGACACTTGTGTATACACACCTAAAATCTTAACAGGATGAAGAAATGAAGGAAAAAGGATTGTGCCATAACCACACCCCATTGAGAGGTGCTTTCTTCCTTTTTCTCTCTCTGCCTCTGGTGTGCACATGCTCTCCAACAATTAAAAAGGAAGAGCATCAACAAATTATCCTAGAGAGCAAGTAAGTATGCACGCATGCCAAACTCTTGATGAGAAATGGAGGAGAAAAGGATTGCAGCATGACTGCAATCAACCCATTGGGAGGTGCTCTCTCACTCGCTCTCTCTGGCAAGCACGCAGGCCCCCTGGCAATTTTTAAAAAGGGAAAAATGAACCCACAGAATGGGGAAAATATTTTACGGATCATATATCTCATAAGGGATTTGTATCTAAAATATATAAGGACCTGTTACAAATTAATAATATATAAACAAGTAACTAAGTTTTAAAATGAGAAATTTTCAATAACCCAATTTAAAAATGAGATTTGAGAGCCAACTCAAGAAAAGTTGGATCCCACATACTGATTGGTTCAAATCCCTGTCCCAGTCAGCTTGGAAGCTCAACAGGTACATGTGTGAGTGTCAAAGATCCTACAGGCTGGAAGACTGGGGAAAGGAGATATCGGTGTTACCAGACCCTGTCACAAGTGCTCATCTCTCTCATTCCTCTGTCTTTCCCACATGCAGACACACATGTTCTGTCATGAATAAAGAAAAAAATATTTGAAAACCTATTTACAGCACTTTCTTTAAAAATGAGACTTGAGAAGACATTTCTCCAAAGAAGATACACAAATGGCTAATAAGCATATGAGAAGATTCTCAATAGGTTTATTAGAACAGTACCAGTCAGAACCACGAAAAGATAACATCACATCTACTAAGATGACTGTAATAAAAGGTGGACAATACCGATGTTAATGAGAATGTGGAGAAATAGGAACCCTTATATGTTGTGGTAGGAATGCAAAATGGTGCCATTTGCCAGTTCTAGAAAAGTTTAAATGTAGAGTTACTCAGCAGTTCCACAGTTACATATAAACCTAAGAGTGATGATAATGTATGTCCACACAAAATCTTGGACATGAATATGTATAGCACCATTTTTTTCTAATAGCCAAAAAACAATCTAAATGTCCATCAACTTATGAATGGATTATCCATGCAATGGAATGTTGGACAATGAAAAATAAGGGAAGTATTGATACATTGGTACAACCCATTACAACTTGAATGAACCATAAGAATGTGGTAAGTGAAAGAATCCAGTCACATGGTACAACCTATTTTATGATTCCATTTATATGAAATGTCTCAAATAGGCACATTTATAAAGACAAATTAGATTGGTGGTTGCCTAGGACTGGGCGATGTGATTTGTAATGGGTAAAGATTTTCTTTTGGAAGTGATGAAAAATTTCTAGAATCTGTTCTTAGATACTGGTTGCACAATTCTGTGAACTTATTAAAAAACAATGATTTGCACACTTGAAATGGGTGAAGATATGGTAAGTGCATTACATCTTAAAAGTTATTATTTAAAAACTTAATTCAAGGGAACCAGCAGTTAGCATAATGGCTATGTCGCTGGACTCCCACGTAGTTGACCGCGGTTCACGTCCTGGACCCAGTGGCTTAAAACTCACGCCGGGCGCGTGTGCATGCGTGCCCAGGATCCCGAGAGGAGAATGGAGGAGAAGGGATTGCAGCGTGACCATACCCCCTGGGGGGTGATTTCTCGCTTTCTGTCTCTATGTCTCTCTCTGTCTGGCGAGCGCACGCGCCCTATAGCGTAAACCTCTCCAAAATAATAATAATAATAATAATAATAACCTAACTCAAGAAGAAATAAAAACTGGTGTACCATGAATGGCATTGGCCAATGGGTGGTATGTAGGTTAAGGTGGCTGGATCCCACCTGGCTGAGAATGCAGTTCAAGTCCCAGACCAGACAGCTTGATAATCATGTGGACTGTGTGTGCATGCATGCCCAAGAAGACTGGAGGAGAAGGGATTGTAGTGTGGCCTCTCACCCTCCCCTGGAGGCAATTTCTCACTTTCTCTCTCTCCCCCTTCCTCTCTGTGTCCAGCAAGTGCATGAATCCCTTAACAAAAACTAAAACAAAAAACATGGAGCCAGCAGGTGGGGTAGTGGTTAAGGCCCTGGGCTCCCACATAGCCAACTGGTTTAAGTTCCGGACCTGGTGGCTTGCTTTGTCACTCCCACCCCACCCCCCTCACACACTATCTGGTGAGCACATGTGCCTTATCGCAAACTAAAATAATAATAATAATAAGGCAGTGTAAAGCCAATTTTAAAGTCTTGTGGCAAGCCCATGACCTGGTAGTTAAGATGGCTAGATCCCTGGGCCCAGCAGTTAGCATAATGGCTATGTCGCTGAACTTCCACATAGTTGACCATGGTTCGAGTTGTGGACCTGGTGGCCTAAACTCAGGCCAGGCGCATGTGCGTGCGTGCCCAAGATCCCAAGAGGAGAATGGAGGAGAAGGGATTGCGGTATGACCATCCCCCTGGGGGGGAGGGGGCTGGTGGTGATTTCTCGCTGTCTCTTTGTCTCTCTCTTTCTGGTGAGTGCACGTGCCTTATAGCAAAAACCTCTTAAAAAGAAAAAAAAAAGATGGCTAGATCCCACATGACTGATCATGGTTCAAGTCCTGGACTCAGCAGCTTGTAAAACTAGTCCATATTTAGAATTCTTTTAAAAAAAATAAACGCTAGATCAATATAGAGTCCAGTTTTAAGTCAAGTAAAAATTAAGACTTATACAAATACTTGAGTATATATAGTAGCTGTCAAAATTTTGATATCAAAATGACAAAGGGGCTGACCCTGTGGCCTAGTGGTTGAGCGATCCAGATTCCACATGGCTGACCACAGTTTGAATCTTGGCCCCAGAGAAACATGCTGGGCACATGTGTGTGTGTGCCCAAATCCCAACAGGATGGTGACATGGAGGAAAAGGAATTGTGCTATGACCATGTTCCATAGGGTGGTGTTTTCTTCTCTCTGTTTTTCTAGTCTCTCTGGCACATACACTCCTGACAATTAAAAAAAAGAAAAAAAACTTGATAAAGTTTCAGAAAGAACAATTATAAACCAATCCTATTCATATTCATAGATGAAAAATCCCACCCCCTTTTTTCAAATTTGCTATAGGGTATGTACCTTCAACAGAGGGAATGTGAATGTGAGAAATCACCCCTTAGAGAGGATGACCATACCACAATCCTCCGTTTTCCTCAGGACTTTGGGCAAACGTGCACATGCACCTGGTATGTATTTTAAGCTGTCAGATCTGAGACTTGAACCACACAGCCATGTGGGATCCAGCCGTCTTCACCACCACACCACTTGCTGGCCCCATAGATAGAAAATCTTACATAAAAATTTTAGTACACCAGATCCACAATGTATAGGAAAGCTACAATTTAGCTATCCCATTGGCTTAATTCTAAGAACACAAGATGTATGTAACTGTAGAAAATTTGTTAATGCTGATTAAAGGATAAAAATTAATGGGGCCAGCAGGTGGCATGGTGGTTAAGGGCACTGGATTCCCACATGCCCAATTGCAGTTTGAGTCCCAGATCTGGTGGCTTGCTTTCTCGCTTTTCCCTTTCTCTCTGGTCAAACTAAAATAATAATGATTATAATAACAAATAGAATTAAATATTTTGAAAAATTAAAGTGTTTTTGCATGAATATACATCATGTTCAAAGGGATTTGTGCCATTCTGTTTTTTTCTGTTATTTTATAAAATTAACTTTGTCATTGGATATGTCACCCAACAGACTTATAAACATACTTAACTATCTTTTTTTTTTTTTGGAGAGATTTTCGCTATAGGGTGCGTGCGTTCGCCAGACAGAGAGAGACATTAGAGACAGAAAGTGAGAAATCACCCCCCGGGGATGATCATGCCGCAATCCCTTTTCCTCCATCCTCCTCTCAGGATCTTGGTCATGCACGCACACGTGCCCGGCGTGAGTTTTAATCCACCGGGTCCGGGACACGAACCGCGGTCAACTACGTGGGAGTCCAGCGACATAGCCATTACGCTAACTGTGGTTCCCCATACTTAACTATCTTTATGAGGAGGAAGATACAAGCATGGACCAACAGGTGGCATGGAGGTTAAAGGTGCTGGATCTCACATGGCCAAATGTACTGTTTAATTCCCAGACCCTGAGACTTGGAAAACATGCCAAGAGGAGAATGGAGGTGAAGGGATTGTAGTGTGGCCATCCCCCTTAGAGGGTGATTTCTCACTTTCTCACTCCCCCTCCCCACAAGAAGCACAAGTGCCCTATAGCAAAAAACTAAAAAAATAAGAAAAATATAAACTTGAACTACTGCAAGACTTGTTAAAAAGGGAATAATGCTATTGTTCTCTCACTTGTAAATTATATTTCACTTAATAAGTCTCTAGCATATTTTTGTCAGAATGTATGTGTCCCTTTTGTAATCATGGAAACTTGTCTCACCAACACACCCAGGGTTTTTTTTTTTTTTTTTTTTTTTTTGAGAGGTTTTTTTGCTATAGGGCGCGTGCGCTAGCCAGACAGACAGAGAGAGACATAGAGACAGAAAGCAAGAAATCACCCCCCAGGGGGGATGGTCACGCTGCAACCCCTTCTCCTCCATTCTCCTCTCGGGATCTTGGGCACACACGCACACGCACCTGGCGTGAGTTTTAAGCCACCGGGTCCGGGACGTGAACCGCGGTCGACTACATGGGAGTCCAGCGACATAGCCATTACGCTAAATGCTGGTTTCCACACCCAGGTTTTTGACGGCAGGCACAATGCAGTATCAGCTTTGAAGCTTGATAAGCTTAGGGTTTCTGACCTGCTGTACCACTGAAGCTTTGTGGCTCTGGGGAACCTTTCATCCTTTCTGATTCATACAACAAAGATGACAGTAGCTTCCAGCTCAGACACCATGCGTACACCACATCCCTAGAAAGATACCCCACACATCACTTGCCATTACTTCTGTAGGCCACAGCTGTGCTAGAAGTACACAACTGACCCCAAAATGGGGACAGGGGAGGTGCATCCCATATCTCCCAGATATGCAGAATTTGGACACAGATGCAGAATCTATTAATGTGAAAAATCAAACTGTATGGTCATGTAGAGGTGATGCCACAGTGACCATAGGGAAAAGCTAAAGTTGTAGAGAAGCAGAGAAATCAGTGAACAGAGAAAACCAGTCAGGTGAAAGGTGGGGAAAGTAGGGAAAAAATGAAAAACAAAAATTGTCATGTCATCATCGCAGTTGCTTTTGTGACTTATACTGAAACACCTAGAGGAAGAAGAGCTGGCATTACAACTCTGAAGAACAGTATAGAGCAGATTAATGGCAAAATATTTTGCAGGGTTAGCTGATGACATGATAGTTAAGGTGGCTGGATCTCACATTACCAACAGCACAGTTCAAGTCCCAGACCTGCAGCTTGAAACACACCAGGCATGTGTGTGTGAGTGTCCAGAATCCCAAGTGGAGACTAGAAGAGAAGGGTTGCAGCATGGGCATCCTTTCTGGGGTGATTTCTCACTTTCTCTCGGTCTCTCCCTGGTGAACACATGTACCCTATAACAAATTTTTTTAAAGCAGGTGGTCCAGTAGGTGGCATGGTGGTTAAGGTGCTGAACTCCCAATGGTCGACTGCAGTTTGAGTCCTGAGCCCGGTAACTTGCTTTCTCACTTTCTCTCTCCCCTTGTAAGCACATGCACGCTATGTAAAATTAAGTAATAATAATGATAAATAAAAAGTTTAAAAAGGTTTTGCCCATGACTGGAGCTAGTCCTCCATAAAGAGTGTTTCTGTCTGACAACAGCTGGGTTGGAATTGATATAGAGGATTTTTCTAAAGAGGGAGGAGTATTAATGTGGTTTAATGAGATAGAAACTCTTCATGACATCATTTTCCCATCAAATTAAATGTTATAGCTGATTAAAAATAGTAGTAGGTGTATCTCAAATCTAGAAAGAACTCGCAAACTCATGAACATGAAAAAATAAAAACCAGGACCATATGATCCAATTAGAAAATGACCAAAAGACATGCTCAGACATTCACTAAGAGGATATACAAATGGCAAATAAACACATGAAAAGAAGTTTAATACTATTAGCCATTGGAGAAATGTAAATTAAAACTGCAATGTGATACCACTGCTTACTTATTAGAATAACCAAATGAAAATCAGTGATAACATCAAATGCTAGTGACGATGCAGAGAAACAGACTCATTCATATATTGCTGGTAGAAATGTAACGTCTAGGAAATAGCCTGAAAATTTATTTTAAACAAGAATGGACTTACCGGGACCAGCAGTTACCATAATGGTTATGTTGCTGGACTTCCACGTAGTCGACCGTGGTTTGAGTCCCACACCTGGTGGCTCAAACTCATGCCGGGCACGTGTGCATGTGTGCCCAAGATCCCGAGAGGAGAATGGAGGAGAAGGGATTGCGGCGTGTCCATCCCCCCGGGGGTGATTTCTTGCTTTCTGTCTCTCTGTCTTTCTGGCGAGCACACGCACCCTATAGCAAAAACCTCTCAAAAAAAAAAAAAAAAAAAAAAAAAGAATGGACTTACCGTATAACCTGGCAATTGCTCTCTTAGTCATTTGTACCAGAGAACTGAAAACTTATTTTCACAGAGGAACTTACATGTGGCTATTCATAGCAACTTTATTTATAATATTGATAGTTCAAAACTAGAAACTATTTAAATGTCCCTCAATGGGTGAATAATTAAACAAAACTATGGTACATTCATACCATGGTGTACCATTAAGAGTAAAAGAATAAACTGTTGATGCGCCCAATGTTATGGTTTGAATGAGTCCACCAAAAGTTCGAATGTTGGAAATTTTTTTAATTAACATTTTTTAAAGAATTACTTATTTTAATTTTATTGATTCATTCATTTTAATTTGACCAGGGACATACACACACACACACACACACACACAGAGGGTAAATGAGAAAGCAAGTTACCAGGTCCAGGACTCCAACCATAGTCAGCCATGTGGGAGTGTCCAGTGCCTTAACCACCACTGCTGGCCCCCATATGTTGGAAATTTTAACAACCATTGTCATGATATTAAGAGGATGGAAACTTAATTCAGCTATGGTATTAGGAAGTTGGGATTTAAGGAAGTGAGTAGGATTAAATAAAATCATCAGGTTAGGCTCCCTGTGATTGAACTCTGGTGACTTTATAAGAAGATGGAGAGAGACCGAAGTGGACACAGACACAAGCTCTTGCCCCCCTCACCATGGGATGCCCTGCATCACCTCAGGACTCTGCAGAGAGTCCCTACCAACAAGAAAACTCTTGCTAGATGCAGTTCTTAACCTTGGACCTCAAAACCATGAATTGAATAGACCATTTTCTTTTCCAAAGTTTAGTTTTTTATGAGAGAAAGAGAGACAGAGGCAGAGAGACAGCATCCCCAACAGGGTCTTGACATCACAATCCACCCCAGCTTCAGCGAGCACAAGCATGCCCAGCACACTAAGGTCTCCAGACACAAACCCAGAACCTTCCCATGCAGGTCAGCCCATGGAGTACCTCAATTTACTGCTGCACCACTGTCTGTTCCCTTCCCCCTTTTAAACCTTTATTCTTATAGAATTACCCAGTGTGTAGTAATGTTAGCAATAGAAAAATGGCCTAAAACATTCAACAGCTTGGATTAGCCTCAAGGAAATTATGCTGAGTGAGAAAAAGTCAATCTCAAAACGGATATATACTACATCATTCCACTCATATAACATTCATGGAATACATAATTATAAAGATGGTGGACAGCAGCCAGCAGGCAGCATAGTAACTGGGATGCTAGATTCCCACATTTCTGACGGGTTGAGTCCTGCATGCATGCACATGCGCCCAGCATGATTTTCAAGTCACTGGGTCTGGGACTCAAACCACACAGTTGGCCATGTGGGATCCAGTTGCCTTAACCACCATGCCACCTACTGGCCCTTATTTTATGTTGAATTCACAAAAAGAGAAAAGGATAGGAAGAAAAAAACTAACTAGAAGTGTTATCAAGAGGTCCAGCTTAGTAGCATTGCAGGAACATGCTGCCCAAGTGAAACTGAATCCATATGGAAATCCAGTTTTGGTTTCCTGGTCAACCTGCACATGATCCTGGCTAGCTGGGGAGCCTAGGGGTGATTGCGGTGTAAGACCCTGGTAAGGGTACTCTTGCCTTTCTTTTTTTAAAAAAATTTTGTTTATTTTTTATACATTCAACCACTGTCTATCATTACAGATTGTAAAATGAATTTTTCCAGCATGAATACACTGTATATTAGTCCAGTTAAAGATATTATCATACACATTATCCCGACAGATAGTTTTCCATTTTTGTTTCCCTTAAATGTTTTGTTTCTTTGAGGGTGTTTGTCTTTCTCTGTGTGTCTTCTTACTCTCATGAAAAAAATTATATTTAAAAATTAAAAGAAATGTTAACAAGAATTTAAGCGTAGAAAACCTCTTTGTTTCAAATAAATACTGATACACAAGACAAAAAAAAAAAATTAGGGGCCTGTAGGTGGAGCAGTGGTTAAGGTGCTGAACTCCCACATGGCCGACAATGGTTCAAGTTCCAGACCTGGCAGCTTGCTTTCTTATTTTCCCCCTCTCTCTCTCTCTCTCTCTCTCTCTGGTCAAATTAAAAATAATTACAAATAATAATTAAATAATTCTTTAAAAAATTAAAGAATACTACCATATACCCTCTTAGTAAAACAGGATGATCCAGGCTCTTGTCCCCAAATCTTGCATGATAAAGTTCTTCTGTTGAATGACTGACTGGATGAAAATTCCACATTTTTTTTTTTTTTTTTTTTTTTTTTGGAGAGGTTTTCGCTATAGGGTGCGTGCGCTCGCCAGACAGACAGAGAGAGACAGAGAGATAGAAAGCGAGAAATCACCTCCCAGGGGGGATGGCCACACTGCAACCCCTTCTCCTCCATTCTCCTCTCGGGATCTTGGGCACGCACGCACACGCGCCCGGCGTGAGTTTTAAGCCACCAGGTCCGGGACACGAACCGTGGCCGACTATGTGGGAGTCCAGTGACATAGCCATTACGCTAACTGCTGGTTCCCGAAAATTCCACATCTTATTGTTCTTATGTAGATTGCATTTATTCTTGAGTTTGGGAAAACTCATCATTGGAAAATTTATAATCTGAGGTTTCCTTTATGTGATTGATTCTATCATCATCATTAGAGCCAGGAGTGCTGCTGTCTGTCTTTTTGCATTTATTTTCTAATTCATCTGTAATTTTTTTTAAATTGCCAGACAGCACATGTGCTCACCAGAAATAGACAGAGACAGAGAGAGGGAGAAAGCAGCCTCCCCGCCTCAATGGGACACGGTTATGTTGTAGTCCCTTCTTCATTTCTCCATCTTGTCAGGATCGGGCATGTGTGGACACACACACACACCCTCAATGTGTTTTTCAAGCCACCAGATTTAGGACTCAAACTATGCAGTTGACTCTGTGGGACCCAGCTCCACTAACCACCAGGCTCAAAGGCCAGCCCTTATCTAATAAATTTAGAACATCTTCCTCTATCAATTCTCTTCTCTTTGCCACTATGAATGGAACACAAAAATCCCTATTCTCAAGTTGTTCTGTGAAAACTTAAAAGCAAATTATAAAGATGATTTCTCAGTCTTCTTTTATACTTCTTGAAAATTGATGTAATACTTTGGGCAATGCAGTAAGAAAACTGAAGGATAGCAAATTTTTTAAATTAAAAATGTTTTACTATTGTACGATCCTTTCAGGTTGTTCCATCATTTTTCCATTTTCCTTTAATTTAATCTCATGTTAAAATAAATTAAAATGGAGACCAAGGCCTGAAGAATCCCTGAACAGACAAAACCAGTCATGCCTCATAAGTGACCTCAACCTTGCTTAAACTGCAAATATAAGCAAAACTTAACTTGGTGGTTTCTGATAAGTGCTTATGTTAGACAGAAATAAAACTTAAGGCAATTATAAGCAACCAACCGACATGATTATGTGGCTAGGGACTTTTCAACAAGATATTTTTAAAAAGGAAATTTTATAATTACAAACCAATCAAATAATTAATTTCACTTCTGCAGTTTACCAATAAATACCTGTCTCTGATATTTTCTCTTTGGAATATTAAACTTTTTTCAGTTTTCAGTCTGGTATTCTCTAATTTATTAATTTCTTCTTCTTTTCATTTTTTTTTTTTGAGAGATTTTCGCTATAGGGCACGTGCGCTCGCCAGACAGACAGAGAGAGACAGAGACACAGAAAGCGAGAAATCACCCCCCAGGGGGGATGGTCACGCCGCAATCCCTTCTCCTCCATTCTCCTCTCGGGATCTTGGGCACGCACGCACATGCGCCCGGCATGAGTTTTAAGCCACTGGGTCCGGGACGCGAACCGTGGTCGACTACGTGGGAGTCCAGCGACATAGCCATTACGCTAACTGCTGGCTCCCAATTTCTTCTTATGCAAAGAAAGTCTTCACAATTGTATTGTGTCTTAGATTTTTATTTTTTCCTTTCTTTTTCTTTTTTTTTTTTTGGTTTTGCCATAGGGTGTGTGCACTCACCAGAGATGAACAGAAAATGAGAGGGAGGGAAAGTGAGCAATCACCTTCGAAGGGGGATGGCCATGCTCTGATCCCTTCTCTATTCTCTCCTTGGAAATTTGGGCATGAGTGCATGTGTATCCAGCGTGTTTCTCAAGCTGTTGGGTCAGGACTCAAACCACACAGTTGACCATGGAGTATCCAGCTGTCTTAACCACCAAGCCACTGGCTGGCCTTAGACTTTTCTTTTAACATTTGTTAAAAAATATAGCTGGGGGGACCAGCAGTTAGCGTAATGGCTATGTCGCTGGACTCCCACGTAGTCGACCACGGTTCGAGTCCCGGACCCGGCGGCTTAAACTCACGCCGGGCGCGTGTGCGTGCGTGCCCAAGATCCCGAGAGGAGAATGGAGGAGAAGGGATTGCGGCGTGGCCATCCCCCCTGGGGGGTGATTTCTCGCTTTCTATCTCTCTGTCTCTCTCTGTCTGTCTGGCGAGCGCACGCGCCCTATAGTAAAAACCTCTCCAAAAAAAAGAAAGAAAAAATATATAGCTGGGGAAAATTGAAGAGTATGATAAAAGTATTACTTAAAATTGTGAAATAGCGAAGTGTGAATGGGGAAAATAAGACCAATCAGATCACGTAATGTGTTTTGGATTGATAAAATGGACCCATAAGATAACTGATAAAATGGACCCATAAGATAACTGCAAGATAGAATGGATTTTGTTGTTTATAATAGTACATGTGTATGCACAAGAGAGAAAGTAAAAGAGACAGAGAAGTATCTTCAACAGGGTCTCATCATGCCATAGTCCCCTTTCCTCAGCCCTCCAGCCTCTTAGGATCTTGGGCACCCAAGAATGTACGCAGTCGTTTTTAAGCACACCATGGGCTCTGAACCTACCATCAGCCATATGGCTTCCAGCTTGCAGTACTTTTGAGTTACTGCTGCCCCACAGTGCTTGGGCCTATTGTTTTTTTAATATATTTTCTCTTTGGGGTCAGCAGTTGGTAAGGTAGTTAAGGTGCTAAACTCCCACATGGCCAACCACAATTCGAGTCCTGGACCTGGCACTTTGATTTCTCACTTTCCCTCTCTCTCTCTCCCTTTGTCTCTCTCTGGTCAAATTTAAAAAATAATTATAATATTAATAAATAAAATAAATAATATTGTTTACAGAGAGACTTTTGCTACAGGGCGTGAGCGCTTGTGGAGAGACAGACAGCGATAAGTCATCCCCTGGGGGGATGGCCATGCCGCAATCCCTTCTCCATTCTCCTCTCAGGATCTTGGGCATGCACACACATGTGCCTGGTGTCAATTTTAAGCCGCCAGATCCAGGACTTGAACCATGGTCGACAACATGGGAGTCCATCAATACTACCATTATGCCATCTATTGGTCCAAATAAATTACTATTTTTAAATAAATAAATTTTCACTTTGTTCTTTGAAAAACTTATAAGAAAGCATTAATGTCATGAGTTATCCCTTCCAAACATAATTTTCTTCACAGAGAAAACAAAAAACTAAAATAGTTTTTTTAGTTTTGCTCCATTCATTGGTTCGATGGAGCCTAATGGCTAATGAAGTGTTTTTGCCAATATCTTTGGATGACAAGGTTACAAACAGACATGTTGCCCACCTAACAGCCATGCTCCTTATCATACTTTGTTTAATGGAACCCTTATTTTGTTTTGTAACAATGAGATAATTGAGGTAAGCCAATTATGGTAATCCCATTCCTCTTTGCAAGCAATTGGTCTATGAATGGCCATATTCTAGTCAATGAAATAAGGAAAAATCTACTCGGCTTCCAAGAAAATTTTGTTTGCTGATAAAGAAGACAAGTTGGAGGATGTCATGGCTTCATTTTACCTGCTGTATGGACTCTTAATGTTCGGAGCTGTAGCAACCAACTGTGTCTGAGAATGGGGACACTGAGAGCAGGCTGAAAATCACCAAGGGGAAAAGTGGTAAGAGCTTGAGTCCTTAATGACATCATTGTGTGCTTAAGCCATACCTGTGACATCACCTGCAGAATTCTGATGAAGTAAAACTGTAAGTGTCTGCATTGTTCAAGCTGGTGGTTGTTAACCATGGCTGCAGGTGAGAAGTTCTTTTTTTTGGTTATTGTTTTGAGAGAGAGATTTTTATTATATGGTGTGTTCACTCATTGGGGAGACAGAGACAGAGAGAAATGGAAAATCACCCTCCAAGGGGGATGGCCATGCCGCAATCCCTTCCCCTCCATTCTCTCCCTGGGATTTTGGGAATGCATGCACATGTGCCCAGTATGAGTTTCAAGCCACTGGGTCTGGGACTGAAACTGCCATCGACCACATGAAGACTAGCACCTTAACCACTACGCCACTGGCCCTGAGAAGCACCCTTAATGTCCAGGCCACACCCCAACCAACAAATCAGAGCCTACGAGGTGGGAGCCAGGCTTTCCTGGATGATCTCAATATGCAGCCAATTTTGAAAACCACTGGGTTAAGTCACTTTTAGGTGGCTGTTCAGTTTCTAGCAAGAAAAAGAAAATATATATATATGGTACAGTTTCTGATTGAAAACATTTATTTTCAGCCAGATAAAACTCAGAGCCCCCAAATGGTGAAAAGATCAGAACCAGTCTGTTTTCTCATCAGCTTTGGTTCATCCATCTGTGAAACATTCATAACATTGCAGTTAATTTCCACAAATACTTGGCTGACTGGCTGGGACAAATGTACAGTAGCAGTTGTAGTGCTAAAAATAAAACTATAGCCAGAACAACAAAGACACATGGTTTCTGCTGAGCTTGTCTTTATTGTAATTTCAAACTTGCTTTTTTTTTATTTTTCCAAGGGAGATTTTTGCTATCGCGTAGGTGTGCTCGCCCAAGAGACAGAAAGCAAGAAATCGCCCCCCTGGGGAAATGGCCTCACCTCAATCCCTTCTCTCCATTCTCCTCATGGGATTTTGGGCATGCACACACATGTGCTTGTTGTGTTTTAAGTCACTGGGTCTGGGACTCAAACTGCAATCAACTGTGTGGGAATCCAGCAACGTAATCATTATGCCATGCACTGGTTTCCTCAAACTTGCTTTGTTAGTGCTGGCATTCCTGCCAGAATGGTGGTCACTGGTTTAACAACATTGCTGAGTTTTCCAGGTATAATGTAAGCAACCAGGAAGCATGGTTCAAGTCCCAGACCTGGTGGCTTAAAAAACACACCAGATGCGTGTGCGTGTGTGGGTGCCGAAAATCCCAAGAGGAGAACAGAAGAGAAGGAATTGCAGCATAGCCATCCCCTCTGGGAGATGATTTTCTCTCTCTGTTTCTCTCTGTGTCTCCCCAGCAAGTACACACACCCTATAGCAAAAACTAAAGCATATATATATATATATATATATACACACATCTTATATAACAGATCATAAGTATCTCCTCACATCTCTACTCTTACTGAAAGGAAAACCACAAATTACAAACAAGCAAACAAAACAAAAGTAGGGCACGATAAATTTTGTTACTCTAGTATTTTAAAACCTACCTCTAAAAACTGGCCAATCACTTACTGAATTATTGACCACACATTTTTCTTTTTCTTTGCTTCCCTAGAGATATCATTTCATCATGGAAAAGAGGGCTGACCTTGTAGCCCAGTGTTCAAGGAAGCCAGGTCTGACACGGCCAACTGTGGTTCAACTCCTGGCCCTGGCAGCTTGAAGATCTCGCTGGGGCATGTGAACTTACGTGCCCTGAATCCCAACTGGATGAAGATACGGAGAAGGGAGTGCAGGGTGACCACAAGTCATTGTGGGGGTGCTTTCTTCTGTCTCTGGTGACCACAGGTGTTCCTTGGTGATAAAACAAAAACTTTTTTTAAAAATGGAAAAGAAATTAAGCAAAAAGTAAATAAATCACAAGATCAATGACAAGGTGATAGGAGTGGGGGGTATCCATGCATGACAGAGTCAGTACATTGTGGAAGACAAAAAGAACAGAAAAAGGGAGAAAATGAAGAATACCCAATGAATCACTGCAGGGAAACTGCAGCCTAAACCGTCTCATCTCAAATGTTAACAGGCATCTGAATCACCTGGGATTTGTTAAAATGCAAATTATGATTCAATAGGTCTGGGATGGGTTTGTAAGTCTGCATTTCTAACCAGCTCCCAGGTAACGCCATTGAGGCTGTCCTGGTTTGTGAACCATATGTGGAGTAAACAGCAAAGGACAGTTCATAAGTGTATGTGTTGGGGTGGGGGAGGACTAGGGCCAATCTCCCCTGTGGAAATTGAGAGGAACTTCAGTCCGACCACAGGAGATGTGAAGAGAACTAGCACAGTTGCACCCCAATCTACTACGGTAGAACTTGAGTCCAGAATTACCCAGTCTTATTTTTTTATTATTATTATTATTATTATTTTTTGAGAGGTTTTCACTATAGGTCGCGTGCGCTCGCCAGACAGACAGAGAGAGACATAGAGACAGAAAGCGAGAAATCACCCCCAGGGGGGATGGTCACGCCGCAATCCCTTCTCCTCCACTCTCCTCTCAGGATCTTGGGCACGCATGCGCCCCGCGTGAGTTTTAAGCCACCGGGTCCGGGACGCGAACCGCGGTCAACTACGTGGGAGTCCAGCAACATAGCCATTACGCTAACTGCTGGTTCCCCCCAGTCTTATTTTTAAAAAGAAAACAGAAACCTAAATGTATGTAAAATATCCCAATTTTGCTTTATTCTTGGCAGCTAACTAAACTGGAAGGCTTCTGTGCTAAAGAAAAAGCAGATTTTTTCATACAGAACCAGAGCCACACAGTCTGGCATTTTGGGGGTTCCTGAAAGCTCAGAAAGCATGACAAGGAAAGAGCAAGCTAAGGCAAAATGTGGATGCCAGGACAATGAGAATTGGGGGAGTAATGAGAATTGGGAGAGATAAGTTGATTAAAGGGTCTGGTGAAGGCAGGAGGCAGAATCCCCATTTCTCATCACTTGGAGAACATTCTCCACTGAGTGATATATGGTCATGATCCTGGCTCCAGGGAGAGGGAATCCCAGGTCTCAACTTGCTCTGTGGTCAAAGGAGGCATGGTCACGGGAATAGAAATTCTTCCCATTTGTATTCCATCTCGGAAGATGAATAATTAAGGCTATTTTAATGGTGATTATAGAACAGAATGAAAATGTTATGGGTTGATCATGTGAAAGTAAAGGGGCAGCCTTCAGAAGAAGGGAGAAGGGTAAGAATTAGAGTGCTAAGAGCCTTTGCTTATAAAGTGGGAGGTCAGGGACCAGTAGATGGCATAATGGTTACAGTGCTGGGCTCCCATGTTGTTAACCATGGTGTGAGTCCAGGACTCAGCAGTTTAAAACTCACTCTGGGTGTGTGTGCGTGCATGCCCAAAATTCCAAAGGGAGAATGGAGGGGAGGGGATTGCAGTGTGGGCATCACTTCTGGGAGTGATTTCTCACTTTTTGTCTTTCTGTCTGTCTCTGTCACTCCTGCAAGTGCACGCGCCCTATAGTAAAAATCTCTCTCAAAAGATAAACGAAGTGGGAGGTCAATTAACTTTCTGTGGTGACTGGAACAAAACCTGAGACTTAAGTGTGCTGATTGAAGATAGACTGGTGACCAGTAAAAGCTAAGAACAGTGACACCACTACAGTGGAGATGGGGAAGTGGGGTGAGTTCTTGTTTCTGATAGCAGTAAGTTAAATGTACATGTGTAGAGTTGGTTAGTAAGCAGTGGAAACTTATGATTTGGAGATGTAGTGGTCTCCGGGAAAAGAACCCCAAGCAAAATGGGTTGGTTACAAGAGATTGTTGCTGAGTTGCTGGGGGGCAGAACTGTGACCTTTCATGAAAAGCTTGCCTTTTCTGTTAGATTTTGGGGCCCTATGTGTATATATACACTATAATTTAAAAGAATAATTATTTAATTAATTAATTTTAAATTTTGCTATAGGGCATGCACACTCACCAGAGAGAGACAGAGAGAGAGGAAAAGTGCGAAAGCAAGCTGCCAGGTCTGGGGCTCAAACTGCAGCAGGCCATGTGGAAGTCCAGCAAAACTAACCACCACACTACATGCTGGCCCCATGTACAGTATAATTTTAAGGCCAATGTGAAGTTGTAAATCACAAGAAACAAGCACCCCAGTTCACATGAACATGTGGCTGTGAAGAAAACGTGTTGAAGTGAAACATAATATTGATTGACTTAAAACAATGAGCAAATCAATGATAAAGCAAGCATTAATATTTAGGAATGGGATCAGCAGTCAGCGTAATGGCTATGTTGCTGGACTCCCATGTAGTCGACCGCTGTTCAAGTCCCGAACCCGGTGGCTTAAAACTCATGCCGGGCATGTGTGCGTGCGTGCCCAAGATCCCGAGAGGAGAATGGAGGAGAAGGGACTGTGGCATGGCCATCCCCGTTGGGGGTTGATTTCTCACTTTCTCTCTGCTTCTCTCTGTCTTTCTGGCGAGCGCACATGCTCTATAGCAAAAACCTCTCAAAAAAAAAAAAAATTAGGGAATCTGGTGGAAGGATAAATGGGAATTCTTTGGCTATTTCTACACATTTTCTTTAATTTGAAATTCTAAAATAAAATGTAGAAAAATACAGAAAAACAAAAAATTTGAAAAAAATCTATCAAATTTTTTCTTTCCTGCTACACTAGACATTTCAGCATCTTTGAAAAATAGCTTTCAGTAAATTAAAAATTTGGGATCCATTACAAAATTAGGCTTGAAATAACATTTAGACTTTTGAGGGCTAAAAACAAATTTCCTGCTCTTTGCAGGAAATCATCTGTGTGTCGTCTGCTGGAGCTTCGAGATTTGCTTGACGACAGGGAGACACAGGCCAAGCTGAGCTTGCCTGGAGGCACTGAGCCAACGCAGGCAGGCAGGGAGAGCGCTGTGTCGTCTGTCTGTGCTCTGTCAGAGAGAGGCTGGCAGTTCCTGGCCATGGCAAGTGTGGCACTGCTGGATCAGGAGATAGCATTTCTATTGATCATGTATGCTTTATATTCTTTAGGCTGCCCTCTGCACATGGGGCAAGGGTATAACTAACTTGCTATTTGTCAGTAAAGTCCAACGCTTCCATTTTCATTTGTTTTGATTGTCAATGAATCTTTTTTTAATACATACTCATTGTTTTTCAATAGCATTTTTTTAAGGTTTATTTACCAATTTCTTTTTGAGAGAGAGCAAGACACGCACACACAAGTGCCCTCAACAGGGTCTCTCTCAGTCCTCCTCCCATAGTCTTCCCAGCCAGCCAAGATCTCAGGCAGGTGTGTGCATGCTGGTGTGTACAGGTTGACATAGGAACTGAACCCCATCTTCCATATGGCTTCTAGCACTGCAGAACACTGCATTACCACTGCACCACTGTAGCAGTGTAGCTGGGCCTCAATAGCATTTATTGACTTATTGACACTGATCTCAGATATTCTTGAACTGGGTTCTATTATTATTCTCATTTTTCAGATTAAGAGGCATAGCTTAGCAAGGCTAAATACCTGGGGCTGGCAGGTAGCATGGTGGTTAGAGGTGCTGGATTCCCACATGGCTAACTGTGGTTTGAGTCCCGGACCCAGCAGCTTGCTTTCTTTTTTTTTTTTTTTTTTAAACTTTTTTTTTTTTATTTATTCATTCATTTATTTCATGTTTTTATTTTGACCAGAGAGAGACAGAGCAAGAGAGGAGAGAGTGGGAAAGTGAGAGAGCAAGCCTCCAGGTCCAGGACTTGAACCATGGTCGGCCATGTGGGAGTCCAGCGTCTTTAACCACCACGCCACCTGCCGGCCCCGCAGCTTGCTTTCTTGATTTCCCTTTCTCTCTCTGTCTCTGTGTGGTCAAATTAAAAAATAATAATAACACGGGGGACCAGCAGTTGGAGTAATGGCTATGTCGCTGGATTCCCATGTAGTTGACCGCGGTTCAAGTCCCAGACCCGGTGACTTAAACTCACGCCAGGCACATGTGCGTGTGTGCCCAAGATCCCGAGAGGAGAGTGGAGGAGAAGGGATTGCGGCGTGGCCATCCGCCCTGGGGGGTGATTTCTCGCTTTCTGTGTCTCTGTCTCTCTCTGTCTTGTCTGGCGAGCACATGCGCCCTATAGCAAAAACCTCTTCAAAAAAAAAAAAAAAATGCCCCCTCATTTGAAAACAAACCAAAAAAACCAGCAAGGGGCCAGCAGGTGACATGGTTAAGGGGCTAGACTCCCACATGATCGACCACAGTTCAAGTCCTAGACCCAGCAGCTTGAAAATCATGCTGAGCACGTGTGTATGTGTGTCCACAAGCCCTGGAGGAGAAGGGATTGTGGTGTGGCCATATCCCATATCCCCTTGAGGTGGTGATTTCTCACTTTCCCTCTCATTGTCTCTCTGTCTCTCTCCAGTGAGTGCATGCACCCTATAGCAAAAACCTAAAAACAACAGAAAACAAAACCCCAGCAAAATCACTGTAACAGAATAGTGAGATTACAAGATATATTATTAATCCTATTAAAGATAATTATTATTTTTTCAAATAAAGAATTGCATATCATTATTTAAACTATGATAAGCTTGCTTAACGATCCCAGAAACCCACTTAATGAATACCAAAGTAAATGTCTTGCTTGTAGGGATTCAAATAACTTAAATCTTTTTTCTTTTTAAATCACACTTGGAAGGATAAAGAGAATTTAAAATGAAGAATATTTACACTTAAGACATGGAAAATTTATACACTATTTGCTAAATGTCTTGGCAATAACTTGACTGTCGTTTTGCCTTAAAGGTGCTTGCCAGCCTGCTCCCAATGGGAAAAGAATGAAAATGTCAGGTACGGCCCCAGTGCAGGAAAATCAGATTATTGGCTGGGTCGCTCCTGATCATTAACAATGATTGCTGAGAATTCATGGAGGGACTGCTCCTTTTCTTTAGGATCAGAAGACCCTGGGAAGAAATCTGTTCTGCTCTGTTTGCAGACTTACCCACCTACCAGCCGTCAGAGACTGTGGAAGCCTTGGCTGATGGCTCTTTGCTGAGCATTATAAAACCCCAAGAGAAAGACTGTCTAAACATAAAATTTGCTCATTCTCCTTAAGCAGCCATAACACTAATGTTTATGGAAGCTTGCAAAGAGCCACTTGATGCAGGAGCCAGGTGACCAGAAATGACAGAGGAAATTCACCTGAATTGGTTCAAGATATGTGTTGCTGGGAAACTATGTCCAGGGGCAAATAATTGTATTGATTCTGGGAAATGGTGACACTAAGTGAACAGGCAGGTGCAGCCACACAAACACCATTTAGCCTTTTTTTCTTAGATGAAGAATCTTGCTCTTGTTTTGTATTAAAATCACTAGAAGATTTTGAGGAAAGAGAAGAATGAGAGATGATTGTTTGCTATGATCACCATAATTATCATAACTAAGGCACTGAGGCCTTTTACATACATTATTTCTAATTCTTGAAACAACTTGTCCCTTTTGGCAAGTGAGGAAATTGCAGCTTAGAGAAGTTGTATTTCCCCCAAAGTTACCCAGTGTGAGGGCAGGGGTAGGATTTGGAATACAGGTCTCTCAAACTTCAGCTGCTAAATAATCATTTCCTTATGGTGACAGGAAAATATTAAAAACCAAGACATTTCTTTGTGGGGACAGAAAGATGCTGAATGTTGTCTTCAGATTCCATTTAAGGGAATTGTATGTATGTTTGCCAGTGAGAACTTTTTCTGGTATTTTCCCAATACCTAATGAGGAAAATATTTGGGGTCTCAATTAGATTTTGAGCGTGCGGAAGGCAAGGCCATTTCTCTGTCACATCCATGATTCCTATTGCAAAACAAGAGCAAGTGGGAATAACAGAGGTTACAGGGTTTGAGCCAGTGAGGTGTGACTTAGCTATATGACCTTGGGAGAGTAGCTTGGGCTATCTGAGAGCTTTGTTTGTTTAAGGGGATCATGGCACCCATGTTGCAGAGGGGTTTAAGCTAAATTTTATTCCACAGTCTTAGGGTTAAGAGTCACATCATGGGGCCCAGCAGGTGATATGGTGGTCAAGGGCGCAGGACTCCCAAATGGCTGACCGTGGTTCGAGTCCCAGACCTGGCAGCTTGCTTTCTCACTTTCTCTCTCTCTCTCTGTTGCTCTCTGGTCAAATTAAAATAAATAAAGATAAATAAAAAAGTTCTTAAAAAAAAAAAGAGTCACATTATGAGGGGACTTCAAAATGTTCCTAAAAAAATGGAATTAAGGTATGAGTTTAGGGCCAGTTCTGTGGCCTGATGGTTAAGGCAGTTGGATCCCACATTGGCTGATCACATGGTTGAGTCCTACACCCACCAACTTGAGAAACATGCCGAACATGTGTGTGTGCTTGTCCAAAAATCTTGAAAGGAGGGAAAAAGGAGGAGAAAGGATTGTGGTGTAACTATTCTGCGCGCACGCGCGCGCGCGCGTGTGTGCATGGCAGGGCAGTGTTTGCTCCTCTCTGTCTTTCTTGCTTGCAGGTGCACGTCTGTCTCTGGCAAGTGCATACACACTTGAGGGGGGATTTATGAGTTTATTTGGGTGCAAAACATTTTAAAATATATGCATAGTTTTTATTTTAATTCATCCAGAGAGAGAGAGAGAGAGAGAGAGAGAGAGAGAGAAACCAAGTCACCAGGTCCAGGACTTGAACCGTGGTCAGCCATGTGGGAGTGTCCAGCACCCTAACCACCATACCACCTGCTGGTCCCCTTCCATGAATTTCTTGAAGATCCCTTGTACTTTTTTTAAAAAATATTATTTTTATTTAACTTTATTTATTATTATTATTTTTTTATTTGACCAGAGAAAGACAGAAAGGGAGAAAGCAAGCTGCTGGGTTTGAGACTGGAACCGCAGTCAGCTATGTGCGAGTCCTGTGTCCTTAACCACAATGTGACCCGGCCACCCCAAACCCTTGTACACCTGATTTCAACCTCCATTTGACAGGGCGGGGCAATCTTTCCTCTGAGGACTACACCAGAATGGGGAGTTAGAGTGCTGGCTTGGGGGGTGTATGAAGACAGAGACCGGTCTTTGTTATTCAGTCCATCTGATTGCCACTGAGACGCCTGTCCAAGCCAGCTGAAACAAACTAATGCAGAAAGTTTCATCCCTCCTTTGAAGCTCAGATCCCATTCACCCCCACAGCTGTTCCCAAGGCCATGGCTCTTGGTGGCTAAAAATAGCACTACTCTGGGTTAGACCAAGAACTTTTACTATCTAGGGAAATTTTCTCCAAACCCTCTTCCTCAATCTGAAGCAGGGTCTCCCAGTGTAAGGTGGGCTCATTACTACTATAACCCAACATGATTTCAGAGGTACACAGGGAGATAGGCTTTTAAAAAATTATCAGTTATACATTTAATGTATATTAACAATTGGAGTTAATATAATAAGCTCATAATTTATAATTTCCTCTTAAAATAACTTTAAAATATGAGTCAAATTGGTTTTGTTTATTTATTTATCTAATTTGTGCTTGAGATAGAGAAGAAAGTAAGAAAGCACCCCCACCACCAGGGGAATGGCCATAGCACAATCTCTTTTCTTCCATTTGCCTCTTGAGATTTTGGGAATACATGCCCAGCTTGTTCTTCAAGCTGCCTGGTCCGGGACTCAAACTGCTCTTTCGGCATGTGGGATCCAGCTGCCTTAACCACCATATCATCTGCTGGCCCCAAAGTTCTCTTATCGATTGCCCCTGATGAGACTCTCTGCAAAGAGATTTTGTATATACATTTAAACTTAAGAAATATTTTGTGTGACTCCAAGGCTCTAAATGTTATTTAAATTATTCTGGACTGAGTTTCCATCATTAGTAGTACTGTTTCTATTTTATCACAACAAAATTAATACATACTCATATGTCACAAAATTTGATAATTTTTAAAAAGTTTTTGCCATAGGGCATGTGTATTTCCAAGAGATAGAGACAGTGAAAGAGAGAGAAATCATGCCCGGGGCGGGGGGGGGGGGGGGGGGGTTTGACCAGGCCACAATCTCTTCTCCTCCATTCTCCTCTCAGGATTTTGTATATGCAAACATGTGCGCCCAGAATCCTGAGAGGAGAAAGTGATTTCCAAGCTGCTAGGTCTGGGACTTGAACTGGAGTGGACCATATGGGAGCCCAGTGCCTTAATCACCACACCACCTTCTGGCCCCCAAATTTGATATTTATTAAACTATACAATTTTATTGGAAACCCATTCCTTTTTTCTTTTTCTTTTTAAACATTCATTTATCTATTTGTGATTTTCAAGCTGCCAAGTCCGGGACTCGAGCCACAGTTGGCCATGTGGGAATCCAGAACCTCAACCTCCATGTTACCTCCTGATCCTGGAAAACTTTTTTTTTTTAAGAGAGATTTTTGTTATAGGGTGCTTGCATTCACCAGAGAGACAGAGAGACAGAGAAACAGAAAGCAAGAAATCACCTCCCAAGGGGGATGGCCACACCGCAATCCCTTCTTCTCCATTCTAATCTCAGGCTCTTGGGCACGCACATACCACACACACACACACACACACACACACACACCGCGTGAGTTTTAAACAACCGGTTCCGGGATTCAAACCATGGGAGTCTAGCGACATAACCATTAAACCATCTACTGGTCCCAGAAACCCATTTAACAGTAGAACTGATTCTCCTTCACATACCTATGTACAAATATTATTTATTGCTAGAATAAGTTTCACAATCAATTTTATTACAATTTTTGTTTTTATAGACACAAATGCTGAGAATAGCAGGAGTTTGTTTTTATAACCGTTGGTTATTTATCTTGCTTCTAAGTTATATGTGAAAAATTACATACTCTTTCAAAAGTTATTTTAAATGACCAGCTCACAACGTGATTAGGTTCTCCTATAATTTTGATGAAAGTAAATAATCAAAGCTATTTGACTTGCTTTATTGTCATTTTTCCCCACACTCCGAATCATCCGTTCTCAGGGTGCCTGGGGAAGCGTTTCATAGAAAGATACTGGATACGTGAGGCTGATGGCTATCTTTTGGTGAAGTCTGAGTAAAGCAATTGTGTGAAAGGAGAGATGAGACTTGCCACAGGCAGATCTCTCTGGACAAAAGCAAAGGTGGTAATGACTTTCTGGAAATTGGTGGGCAGTCTCTGGAATTTGGCTTTATAACCCTGTGATCTTAGGACAACTTGCTGGTGGCAGGCAGATGGTGTGTGAAAGAATGTGTCCAGTCAATGGGCCTGTTGTTGTCGTCAATCCAGGGTCAAGGAGAGATCTGAAAGGAGGTCCTCATTCTTGTTATCCTAATATGGATGCTACCGGAAAGAAAAAGTGCTGATAACTTGACTCTTTTTTTCTCTAGGAATCTAGAATGGTAGGTTGGTCCAACTGGGACTCGGGGCTTGGGAATTACAACTCTTTACCAGCTGAGCAAATTACTGGTATTTTGCAAGTAAAGACCGGTGTCTTCCTTTGTCCAACGGGAATAACAATCCTTACCTCTTTGTGCGAGCTCTGTGTGTACCAGCTCTGTGGTGCAGTGGTAATGCTTTGCTCAGCACAAGGGAGATTCCACATGACAATGATGGCTTGAAACCCTGGCTTGGTCAGCCCAAAACATGCCAGGCACATACATGTGCTAGTGCCCAAGAGCCAGTGAGTTGATAGACTGGAGGAAGGAGACTGCAGCATGATCAGACCCTGTGGAGGGTGCTCATTTCTCTCTCCTTCTTTCTCTCCCTCTCTGTCATTCTCACATGGATATGTGCTGGGACCTGCTTGGCTGAACACATTTTTCTGAGTGGGGAAGACTGTGGATTAGAAATAAATGCAATCACAAACACACAAAAACACATCAGTATAGAAAAACGAGGATCGGGTGGGCCCAACTTCTCTGATGGAAAAGTTGCGACCTAGAACTGGCCCCAGGTTTATTTTTTTAAAGGTCAGAACATGGGGTAAAAGGAAATGGAATGTAAAAAGAATGGGGGAAGAGGAAATGGGATGCAAAGTCAGTTGTTTTCGGATGTAAATCCTCTGAAGATGTGAAAACGACTGGCACCATCTAATTTCTCTGATCTTTTTGGGGCAAGATCTGATAAACACATGTACCTTGCTTTAGCCTCATATTGCCCAGGAATATCGGGGTTCAACAACAGCAGGAAGATAACTGATAACAACTAAAGTGCAGATAGCACTTTCATATGTAAATGCTCTCTACAGCACAGCCCTCCCTAGAGTAGCTCAAGGAAGCACATTTCTGCATGCATCTAAAGGTCACACCACATTTTCTCAGATTGGCTGCTCTCCACAAGTGTGCACACAGCTCTATTATAAATAAAGAAATAATGGGCCAGCCAGTGGTGTTGAAGTTTAGATGGCTGGATCCCACATGGCCAACAGTGTGGTTCAAGTCATGGACCTGGCAGTCCATACATGCCCAAAAATCCCAAAAAGAAAATAGAGGAGAGGCTGTGGCATGGCCATCCCCTTTAAGATGGTGCTTTCTCTCTCTCTCTCTCTCTCTCTCTCTCTCTCTCTCTCTCTCTCTCTCTTTTTCTGTTTCTTTGACTTTCTCTGGCAAATGTACATGCCGTATATCAAAAACAAAACAAAACAAAAACAAACAAACAAAAAAACACAAAGAAACAAAAAAAAGGTAGAAAAAACAATGAAAGAAACAAACAATCCTTACCTCTCAAGGACGTTAGAAGTTTCTGGGACACCACAGATATAAAGTGCTGTTTCTCACCAGTTCGTTGTTAAATTTCTCTCATTCCCTTCCCCACTAGTTATTCCTATTTGTTTATATAAATTTGACAGTTTATGTTAAGTTCTTTTCAGCTAATAACAGAGATCAGATCCTACTTTTTTCCCTGATGCGTAAGCTAAGCCCAATTAAACTAATTTTCAGATCTTGTTTAAAGATGTGTTTTGTTTCTATGTAACTGTCTATTTTTACTTTTATTTTTTTTAACTGCCAGAGGGTACGTGTGATGGTCAGAGAGAGACAGAGAAAGAAACAAAGCACCCCTCAACAGGCTGTGGTCATGTTGCAATTCCTTCACCTCCTCCATCCTGGATTTGGGGTATGCAGGCACACATGCCTGGTATGTTTTTCAAGCTGCTGGGGTTGGGATTTGAACTGTGGATGGCCATGTGGGAGCTTCCTTAAGCAGTAGGCTACAAGGCTGGCCCTATTTTTGTTTTCAATAGAAGTTTTGGGTTACTCTTAACACATTAAAAAGAGTCAATCTGGAAAATTTGGATTTAGGGCCAGGGGAGATAAGGAGAGTTAAAAATTAAGGATAAGTACATTTCTGGATATGCCCTACCCCATTTTATGGATCCTCTAATTACTGATATCTAAACAAGTACAGACTCAAATCAATAAAGTCCTGTATCTAATCTGATTGGAAAACTGGGACAGTGAAAGAAAATTGTGAAAATGAGAATTTTTTTTTTTTAAATTTTGCCCAAGGGCATATATTCTCACTAAAGAGAGATGGGCTCTTAGGAAAACACCCTCCCCCGCAGAGCATAGTCCAGCTATAATTCCTTCTCCTTTGTTTCTCCCTCTTTTCAGGATTTTGGGTACACATAGACACACACTTGGTGTGTTTTTCAAGCCACTGGGTCTGGGACTAAACCACATTTGCCATGTGGGATCCAGCCACCTTAACCCCCACACCTCGGGCTGGCCCAAGGATTTCATCTTAAATGTCTTCTATGGGTCGCAAGAAATAGGGCCACTGGTTTACGAAGAGCCAATGATTTATGAAGAACAGACTTCTTTTTCACAGTGCTAGAGGCTGGATAGTCCAAGATCCAGGGGCTGCTGTCTTGCTGTGAGGGCCTTTGTCCTGTGTCATTCCATGGCAGAAGGCAAAAAAGGCAAGAGAGAGGGTGCGAGAGAGCATGAGGGAGCTGAATTAACCTTTATAACAAGTCTGCTCTCACAATAACAACCTCACTCCCATGAAATGACATTAATCCATTCACCAGGCCAGAGCTCTATGACCTCTCAACACTGTTACAAGGGCAATTCTTTTTTTTTTTTTTTTTTTCCATAGGCACATCTGTTAATTGGAGAGAGACAAAGAGAGACAGTGAGAGGGAAAGCAAGAAATCAGTCCCCAGGAAGGATGGCTATGCCACAGTTTCTTCTTCATTCTCCTCCTGGGATTACAAGCATGCACGCACACATGCCTGGCATGATTTTTGAGCTGCTGTGTCCAGTACTTGAACCAGACACATGGGAGTTCAGCACTTTAACCACCATCTACCTGCTGGCCCTAATGACAATTAAAATTGCAACAGGAATTTTGGAGAGAATGTTCGAACCATGCCACACACCTTCCAGTTACCTCCTTCTCTGTTGCTAATAGCACTATTTCTCAAAAACCTGTGTGGGTGGGGCCAGCAGGTGGCATGGTGGTTAAGTTGCTGGATTCCCACACGGCTGATCGCAGTTCAAGTTCCAGACCTGAAGGCTTGAAAAATCACAACAAATAAATAGATGGATAAATAAAGAAATAAACAAATGTTAAAACAAAACAAAACAAAAAACCCATATGGACAGTTAATGACGTATTATACTTCTAACATGGTATAATGAAAGCATTAAGATTGGACTTCTTTATTATTGATTGCTCAATTATACATCTTTCAACAGGTTTTCACGTCTATGATGGATGACAAATAACAGCTGTCATTAACGGATTACTTAGAAACTGTGAGGCACAATGCTAGGCCCTGGTGCGTGTTATTTCTTTCAACTTCAAATTTTAACAAAATTTAAAATACTTATTGGTTGGATTATGTCTCTCTCTCTCTTTTCTCAATGTTTCAGTGTTTAATCTTTATTTACTTTTTTAGACTTTTTTTCCAGCATGGTCATTTGTGCTTTTTAGAAATAAAATAAAGTTCTCCCTGCATCCTAGTATACGATCATTTAGAAGTATTTCAGAATTTCAAAACAATGCAAATAAGGTAATAGTATTATCTATTATTTACACACACAGTTCTTAGCTGTTTACTACCTATCTTGTAAATTACCATTTACTTATTTATCAAAGATTGTTAAGTGCTGAAATCAGAGTCCAATGGTTTTTGCTATAGAAAAACCTGTATATTGTATATTCGTGTATACAAATTTTAAATACACAATGTTTAAAATATACATATGTCCTTTTTTTTGGAGAGATTTTTTTTTGCTATTGGGTGCATGTGCTCACCAGAGAGAGAGAGAGACAGAAAGCAAGAAATCAGCCCTCGAGGGGCAGCCACACCGCAATCCCTTCTCCTCCATTCTTCTCTTGGGGTCTTGGGCATGCACATACATGTGCCTGGTGTGAGTTTCAAGTTACCGAGTCTGGGCCTCGAACTGTGGTCAACTACGTGGGAGTTCAACAACATAAACATTATGCCATCTGCTGGTCCCTAAGCCAGTGTTTTGGAAGTTTGTTTTTATACTATCAGTGTTAACATTACAGGCAATCTTGTTGCCTTTTTTCCCCTCTATAATTGGAAATAATGTGGAACCAGCAGATGGTGTAATGGTTATGTCATTGTACTTCCTCAGGCTGACTGTGGTTCGAGTCCCAGACTCAGTAGTTTGAAACATGCCAGGTGCGTGTGTGTGTGCATGCCCAAGATTCTGAGAGGAGAATGGAGGAGAAGGGAATGTGGCATGGCCATCCCCCCCTGGGGGCTGATTTCTCACTTTTGGTCTCTCTGTCTCTTTCTGTCTCTCCGGTGGATGCACGTGCCCCATAGCAACAATCTCTCTTTTAAAAAGAAAAAAAGAAGATAAATAAAACTGTACCAGCTGCGGCCCGCCTCTGGGCCCGCGCGGGACCGCGGGGCCGCCCGCCTCTGGGCCTGCGCGGGACCGGGGCTGCCCCACTCTGGGCGCGCGGCGCCTCTGCTTTGCGTTCCGCAGTCGAGGCCGCCCAGCCCCTGCTGCCTCTCCAGTGCGCTCTGACCGGGCAGGCGAACCGGAGGTGGCGCTGGGTCCCGCGCGCATTCGCGTGCTCAGGGGCTGGCGTGTGCCCGCTGGGCCCGCGCGTGGCCACTGGGCCCACGTGTGGCCGCTGGGCCTGAGCGTGGTTGCGCACGCTCAGGGCTGACGTGTGGCCGTCGGGCCTGCACGTGACCGCCGGGTCGGCGCATGGCTGCTGGGCCTGCGAGTGGCCACTGGGTACACGCGTGGCCCCCGGACTGGCGAGTGGCTGCCGGGTCTGAGTGTGGCTGCCGGGCCGCTCCTGTGCGTGGCTGCCGGGCCTGCACCTACACATGGCTCCCGGGCCGGAGCATGGTCGCTGGGCCGGCGTGTGGCCGCCGGCCTGCGTGTGGCTCCCGGGCCTGCGAGTGGCCACTGGGCCTGTGCCTGTGCGTGGCTGCCAGGCCTGTGCATGACCCCCAGGTTGGTGAGTGTCCGCCAGGCCTGAGCATGGCCGCCGGTCCTGTGTGTGGCCGCCGGGCCTGCGCCCGTGCGTGGCCGCCGGGCCTGTGTGTGACCGCCGGGCCTGTGCATGGTCCCCGGGCATGCGCCCACATGTGGCCGCCGGGCCCGCGCATGGCTGCTGGGCCTGCGCCCGGGCGTGGCCAATGAGCCTGCCCGTGACCGCCGGGCCTGCGCGTGACCGGCGGTTGCGAGCAGCAAACTGAAGCCGAAAATAAGGATTAAGATCTTGCAAATATAAGCAGCAGAAGGAAACCTTGGATGTCTTAAACCAATTGAGAAATGTATTGTATAGGAGAATTTTCGCTGCCTATGGGCAATGAGAAGGCGATGGTACCAGCCCTGCATTACCTCAGGGAAAAACAAGAACTATTCTACCATTCTTAAGGAAGCCAGATACTCGAGGATGACTCACGCTGCAGATCCCCACAACACCATTCTCGGTAATCACAGGATGGATGCTGTGCTGCATCAGCTGATAACCGTCTCTGCCTACCAGAACTGCGTTCCTGAAACTGTATTCCATAGAGACTCACCTACAACTGCGGAGCTGCACGAGACCCACCCTTGACCCAACCCTGAATAGAACCTATGTTTCCTATTGTGGAAAACTTTATGAGCTCATAATTGAAAAAGGGGGAAAAAAAAAAAAAGGGTGAAAGATCTGGAGGGTATGGTCGCAGGGATGGCAACTGCGGATGCTAGAGACAGCACGGGAGAGGTAATGGGAATGAGTGATGGAGGGCGGTTCAGGAAACGATCATCACGTTTGATGGACACAGGGGTGAAGGGTGGTCTGTTGAAGATGATGTATGTGGGGGTATCATTGTCTTGGCTAATGTGAACTGTACTCATGCTGGAAGGGACCATGCTGTACACTGTAAAGATGTCCAATGAAAAAAAAAATAATGATAACATTATCGGCACTCTGGCAGAAGGAGAAAGATCCGATGATATGATAGCGGAAAGGATAAATGTGGATGCCGGAGGCTGTAAGGGAGGGGAGTGGGTGGTCAGGAGAGGGTGGTAGAGAGTGGGTGTGGGGGGCAAAAGGAGGAACCATTTAACACCAAAAAAAGTAGAGTTCTCTGTTGAAAACTATATACATATATGTATATTGTATACATCATAATGGGAACTTTATGTAAAATGAATTTAATTAATCTGAGAAAAAAAAAAAAAAAACTGTACCAGCTGCTTTTTCCAGTTTTGTCAGATTAACATTTAAAATGCCTTCACTAGCCCTGTCCACAATGACAATGCCCTTTCATCATACTTATGTTTAGCTTAAGAACATGTATCTTTATCTATGACACTACACACTAAGAAGAAAATAATATTTGTACAACACATTGAACATTTAACATGCCTTTTCACTGTTTAAAACTATATAAACTAAAATTTTAGACCCAACTTACCAATCTATTTTTGTATTCATTTTTATCATCTTGTATATAACAATTTAAACTTAATGCTTCTTAACTAGTTTTTTTGTTTGTTTTTGATTTTTTTTTTTTTTTGCCTTAGGGCAGGTGTGCTGAGGGGCAAGGAGGGTGGGGACAGAGTGTGAAAGGGAAAGTGAGAAATCACTGGTGTGCCCCAGGGAGGGTGGCCACGCTACAATCCCTTCTCTGTTCTCCTCCTGGGATCTTGGTGACTTGATTTTCAAGCCACTGGGTCAGGACTCGCCATACCCACTACTCCATCTGCTGCCCCCCACTCCTTAACTACTTTTGACGCTTTAATGTTTTTTCATACAATTAATTGCCCCCCCCCTTTATTTATTTTGACTCATGTTCCCCGCTGGCTGCAGTAAGTCATGCGGCAGAGTGTTCAGGGAAGGTTCTTGGCTGATAGACTTTCTTAAACCCTGCATATCTGAAAGTGTCTTCCAGTTACCTTCCTAGAGAAATAATAACTTGGCAAGGTATACAATGCCTAGCTCTGCATTATCTTCTCTTAAGACTCTGTAGATACGATTCTAGTGTCTTCTAGCATTTAGAGTTGAAAGAAAAATCTGACATCAGCCTGACTTTTGCCCTTGATAGGTCACCTGTTTTTTTCTGTCTAGATATTTGGAAGATTTTTTTTCCTTGAAATTTATAAATGTTACTAGAATATGTCTGCTTGTTGCTCTCTTTTTGTCAAAATTCAAAGATACTCCGTGAGCTTTTTGCTTTTGTGGATCTAGTTCATTCTTCAACTCTGGGAAATTTCGTTCAATCAGTTCCTTAATAATTCTTTCAGCTCCTTCTTTTGTCTTCTGTTCCAGGTAGTCTAATTGTATGTAGATTGCATCTCTTGGTCTCTCCTTGTCTTCTTTTCTCTTATCATGGTTAGTTTCCCCCTTTCTCTGCACTCTGTGAGAATTCCTCGTTTTGCATTTGATGTCAGTAATTCTTTTTTTTTTTTTTTAAGAGGTTTTAGCGGGACCAGCAGTTGGTGTAATGGCTATGTCGCTGGACTCCCACGTAGTTGACCGCAGTTCGCGTCCCGGACTCGGTGGCTTAAAACTCACACCGGGCGCGTGTGCGTGTGTGCCCAAGATCCCGAGAGGAGAATGGAGGAGAAGGGATTGCGGCGTGGCCATCCCCCCCAGGGGGTGATTTCTCACTTTCTGTCTCTCTGTTTCTCTCTGTCTTTCTGGCGAGCGCACGCGCCCTATAGCAAAAAAAAAAAAAAAAAAAAAAAAAAAAAAAAAAAAAAAAAAAAGGTTTTAGCTATAGGGCGTGTGTGCTTGCCAGGAAAACAGAGAGAGACAGAAAGCGAGAAATCACCCCCCAGGGCGGATGGCCACACTGCAATCCCCTCTCCTCCATTCTCCTCTCGGGATCTTGGGCATGCACGCACACGCGCCCGGCGTGAGTTTAAGCCACCGGGTGTGGGACTCGAACTGTGGTCGACTACATGGGAGTTCAGCAACATAGCCATTACACTAACTGCTGGTCCCAGTAATTCGATTTTGAGGCCAGTCCACCTTGTACACTTCTGCTACCTCTCTCAGTTCTCTGATTCACTCCAAGCGCTCTGACATTACCTTCTTTATCACTGAGCACAGGTGTTTAAGCTCCTGTGCCATATGACATTCAACTCTTTCTGTATCTTCTGTTTCTACCATCATAGCTGTTTCAAGAGGAGGCATTTTAGTTCTGTTCCTTTCTTCAGATTTACAGTATTATCACCTTTTCAGTAGCTCTTCTTAAGAACGTGGACCATAAATGAAGATTAAAAAAAGCTGTCTCTATTTTTTTTATTTAAATTTATTTGTTTACGTTCATTCACTGTACATCATTACAGCATACAAAATGAGATTTTCCATCCAGAGTACACTGTATATTGTCTCAATCAAGCACATCAACATACATGTTATTGTCAACAAATAATTTTCCATTTCTTGTTTCCTGTTAAGTTTTGCTCCCCCATATCTCTTACCCTCAGCCATCTCCCACTCTCTTCCCACAATATCTCTGGTATCTATGTTTACTTTCTATACTGTTTTTACCCCATTTTTTATCGAATTACTAAAGATCTTAATTAATCTAAATATTTTCATAGCAAACACAGCTGATATATACATTTCCATGAACACAAGTCTAACTTTAGGCATCCTATAAAGTAGCACCTAGCTGGGGCTAGATATCTTTTTTTTTTTTTTTCTTGG
Source organism: Tupaia tana (assembly GCA_026018925.1). Lineage (NCBI taxonomy): Eukaryota > Metazoa > Chordata > Mammalia > Scandentia > Tupaiidae > Tupaia > Tupaia tana. The sequence goes on along the minus strand of JAKSZU010000001.1, from coordinate 220,397,695 downwards.
AGAGGTTTTTGCTATAGGGCACGTGCGCTCGCCAGACAGACAGACAGAAAGCAGGAAATCATCCCCCAGGGGGGATGGCCACGCCGCAATCCCTTCTCCTCCATTCTCCCCCCGGGATCTTGGACACGCACGCACACGCGCCCGGTGTGAGTCTAAGGCACCGGGTCCGAGACTCGAACCGCGGTTGACTACATGGGAGTCCAGCGACATAGCCATTACGCTAACTGCTGGTCCCAGGGCTATATATCTTAACTGCGGTCATCGAATGGATTTTTTTTTTTCCTGAAACTTTTCTTTTTTTTGTAACTTAATTTACATTCCTTCCCTAAGCATCATCACAGCATACAAAATGTGATTTCCCATCCAGAATAAACTGCATAGTGACTTAATCATGCATATTATTATCAAAAATTTTCCATTTATACTTCCTAGAATTTTTTACCCCTCTTTCTGACCCTCTGTCCTTTCTCACCCTCTTCTCCCACTGTCTCTGGTGTCTACAATTGTCTTCTATTCCTTTTCCACCCACATTGTATTGATCACACAATTTCTTAAATAATCTAACTACTTCCAATGGTAAGTTCATATGGTACTATTAAGAAAACCAGTTTTAACTTAAATTATAGAAATGCTAAGGAATTTTTCTTAAAGCCAGGAAACAGGTTAGGATTCTGTTCAAATGGTAGGTGCATGAGCTATCAGTCTCATGTACTTTATCTTCTGTTCTGGTTCCATTTTTCCTATTAAATTCTGAGATATAATATTCAACTCCAGACTTGTCCCTGTGATTAAGCTGGCCGCTTTCTTAGTTTTTGAACTCTTCTTTCCGTGTGTCTGTATTTAATTTTCCTGATATAGCACACCCTTGAGAACTTCTTGGAGATCTGGTCTGGTGCTGGTAAATTCTTTCAGGTTTTGTTTATCTGAGAATGTTTTTGTCTTTTCTTCCCACATGAAAGATAATCTTGCCGGGTACAGTATTCTCGGCTGAAATTGCTTTTCTCTTAACACTTTGAATATATTTTCCCATTCCTTCCTCGCCCACATTGTTTCCGATAAGAGATCTGCTGTTAGCCTGATGGGATGTCCTTTGTAGGTAACTTGATGTTTTTCTCTTGCCAATCTTAGTATCTTGTCTTTGTCTGTGGTTTTGGTCAACCTGGTTATAATGTGTCTTGGAGAAGATCTTCTTGGGTTGATTCTATTTGGGGTCCTTTGTATTTCTTGGGACTGGATCTTCGAATGCCTCTCTAGGTTTGGAAAGTTTTCTTGTAGGATTTCATGGAATAGATTATCAATGCCCTTATGGGTCTCTTCACCTTCTGGAATGCCAATTATCCGGATATTTGGATGTTTGATGGTATCCAGTACTTCTCACATATCATTCTCAAATTTTTGTGCCATTTTCTCAGTCTTCGTGGTGGATTTTTCTAGGCCAGCCATTTTCTCTTCTACATCTGAGATTCTATTTTCTGTATGATCTAGTCTGCTTTTAATGCTTTCAAGGGAGATTTTGACTTCCTGTATTATAGACTTCATTTCTAACAGTTCCGTTTGACTCTTTTGTAAAGCATGTAATTCCTCTTTTAGATCTTGCAAGAATTTCCTCACCTCCTGGAACTCGTCAACTTCTTTCTCCTTTCTCTTTAGCAGTTCATTGTCTCTCTTCTCTTCCATCTCAGTTAGCTTCGCCATTATGAATGTTCTAAATTCTTTATCAGACATTTCCATGATTTGCATTGAACTGCTTGTGGATGAAGAGGAGTTATTCTTTTCCCTTGGAGGAGAGGTATTTTCTTGCTTTCCCATATTTCTTGTGGTCCTGCGGTGATTTCTTGTCATCTGATGGATGGTGTGTTTCTTTCTAATTCTTGAAGTTCAATTACGCTAGCTTTGTTTGCTGGAGGCTGAATTATCAGTAGAAAATCTTCATTTTTCCTGTCCCCTGAAATGACTACTTTGCAGGAGCCATGAGGAATCCTCTCACTGTCTCTATTTTTAAAACTTAACTTCCTAGAAGGCATATGTGCTCACCAGATAGGCAGAGAGATAGGGAGAGGGAGAAAACACTCCCAATGGGGCTTGGTTACACCATAATTCCTTCTCCTCCACTTTTTCCATCACATCAGGATTTTGGACATGCATGCCCATGTGCCTGGCATTTTTTCAAGCCACTAGAGTCAGGATTCAAACTGCAGTCAGCCATGTGGCATTCAGCTGCTTTAACTACTAGGCTCCGGGGCTGGCCTGACAACTAAAAATACTTACATACACAAAAGTTCCATGTACATGTGAAGCTCAGTGGATTATCACAGTGAGCATCTGTATAACCACCTATCACATTGCAGAGGTTCACACTGCTCTCTCCAGTAAGACCCTTCCCTCTGCTTAAATGTAGCCATTATTTAAGTTTGAGTATCACAGCTAACTTTTCCCTGTTTGTGGAACTTATATCAATAGAATCACACCATATGTGTTATATTTTTAAATGTTATTTCAGCAACTTTGCAAGGAGGGTATTGTTGGTCTTGTTTTCCACAAGATGAAAATGGAGGATATGGGGCCAGGTGGTGGCACAGTGGTAATGAAACTGGACTTGTGTCCAGGGCCCTCCCTGAGCCTATGTCGTGTGCATGTGCATGATCTCGGCTGGCTGAAACTGGGGGTGGATCATGACATGAAGACCCCGTTGGGATGCCTGTCTCTCTCTCTCTTTCTCTCCTTTTTTGTCCCTTTCTTTCTTATGTAATAAATAAACAAATACAGGGACCAGCAGTTAGTGTAATGGCTATGTCGCTGGACTCCCATGTAGTCGACCGTGGTTCAAGTACCAGACCCGGTGGCTTAAACTCACACCGGGCGTGTGTGCATGTGTGCCCAAGATCCCGAGAGGAGAATGGAGGAGAAGAGATTGTGGCGTGGCCATCCCCCCTGGGGGGTGATTTCTCACTTTCTGTCTCTCTGTCTCTCTCTGTCTTTCCGATGAGTGCACGTGCCCTATAGCAAAAACCTCTCAAAAACAAACAAACAAACAAATACGATATTTTAAACAAAAGAATTATTTAATTTTATTTATCATTATTATTATTCAATTTGCTATAGGGCATATATGCTCATGAGACAGAGAGAGAAAGCGAGAAACAGGACCTGAACCACAGTCAACCATGTGGGAGTCCAGCACCTTAACTAACATGTTACCTTCTGGCCCCATAAATAAATAAAACTTTAAAAATTGAAAAGGAAGGAAGGGAGAGATAGAGGGAGGG